>JADMNL010000028.1:201357500-202025000 GCA_016271365.2 Neoceratodus forsteri
GCATAGTGCTTTTCCTGTAGGTAGCTCAGGAGTTTCCTTGCGTCTGTTCTCGTAGGGAATCAACTATCTTGCGGATTGCTTCCATGCCTTGTCATCTTCTTCCGTCCCATCGGCCAGACTGCCATACCTGCTGGGCTAACTTTGCTGCTAGGGTTCCTTTGGAGGGCTTATCCGCCTGCACTTGTATATCGATTTTGTGCTTTCGAAGATCCTCCAGTGCCTCTACTGCTGAGTTGTACATGAGTTGCCCATCTGGGTAGAATACTGTCAGCTTTGCTGGGTAGGGTGTTCGGAAGCGCAGACCTTGCTTTTTTAATTCTTTCAGAATGGGAATATAGGCCCTACGCCTGGCCATGATCTCCGGGGCATAATCATTTTCTAAGAACAGCTGCTGACCCTTATATTTCACCTGGCCTTTTTTCCACGCTGTATGCAATATATTTCTTTCTCCTGAAAGCGGAGAATCGGACCAAGATATACAGGTCTCGGCGTCCGAGAGAGCTTGGAACCTGGCGTCGCGATGTACCCTTTGAACTCTAGGGTTTTTCCTCAGATATCTCAAGTCGTCTGAATCAGCAGTTGGCAAATGAATCGGTGCGGTCCATGCCTCCTCCCTCTGGATTCCTTGAGATCCTAATGTTATTGCCTGCTCCGCTCTCAGCATCTTCAGCCCGCTCCTGTAAGGTCAGCATGCCTTGGTTTAATTGCATTATTGCTTGTTCTGCTCTGTCGATTCTGGCTCGGATTCAGTGAAAGCGGTGGTCAATTGCTCCCTGCTAGCTTTCTAGCTCCGATATCTATTTCTTAAGCAGCTGTTGTAGTCAGTCGAATTACGCCGGAGAATCCGGAGCTCTGCTAGGGACCAGAGTCATCTGCCTCTGCAGGGTAGCCGGGGGGGCTGTCCGGGAGCGCCATTACTGTGCCGCGAGGTCGACGAGGCCTGTGAAGCTTCACTGCCAGAATCAGACAATCTGGCATCATCGGGAACTGGGGGAGGCTTTTTCAGGGTTTTCTCCCCTCGCTTTGCCATTGTATCTCCTCCTAAGGTAGTTTCTGTTTCAAATTTCGCAGTTATTGTTGTAAAAACAGAGGTTTATGTTGGCTGCAGTCAGAGCCTATAAATTCAGGCTGGCATCAAGGGTGTGACGTCACCGGAAGTCAGAACAATCTGGTTAACTGATAGAAGTGTTCTCTAGGATCTAAATATCAATAACATAAATTGCCATTGATTAGCCCCCATCAAGGAACAAAATCTTGGATAGTGCTCTAGTTGATAAGAAACCTATCTCCCCCATTTATTATTGAAGCTCTTTCTTCTGTTATTCAGTTTGGAAGAAAGGCGTTCCAAATTGTATACTTCATAGGTAAGGCTTCTCCAAGATTCCTCTACTGGAATTGCACTTGAGAACCATAGTCTAGTTATGACTTTTTTGGCTATCAGAATTAACAATACCACCATTTTATATTGCATCCAGTTCATGTGTTTGTTCACTGGGGGTGTCGCCATCAGGACAAACATTGGGGTGAGCCAGTCAGGAATATCAAACAAATTATTAAGTTCCTCCAGAATGTTACTCCAGTACTCATGAAGGAGTGGGCAAGACCAGAATATATGTTCGTGTCCCACCTCGGAGTAACCACAGCCCCTCAAACAGTAACCTCCCCCCCTCCAATTTTAGCTATAGTGTCTGGGGTTCTGAAGAATCTAATCCTAGCTTTCCAAGTGAATTCCCTCCAGTAAGTAGTTGGTGAAATCTTGGAATTAAAATAGGTAGATTGTAGCCAGGTATCTGCCTCCAGATCCGTACGTAATTCCTTAGCCCATCTCATTCTGATCTTATTGAAGTAAGCTGTTTCTTTGGGCAAAGAGCCTGATGGAGACTGCTAATAATGTGTTCTTGGGTTTCCCCTTTTAAATTGTAAATAATCAGCTTGACCAGGTCTGATGGGGAGTCTGCTATTTTAGTTAGTAAGTCTTCAACAGGGAGCAGTTTATTTTTAAGGGCCAGGTAAGTTCGGTATTCACTTGAGGGTATTTTGTATGTGGATTGCAAGTAGGAGAAGGAGGACACACCTAAAGGGCCCACTAGCTGGAAGGTAGTGACTACCCTTTTTAACAAATCATAGGAGGATGGTGTAGTACCTAAGGACTGGAGGAGGGCGGATGTGATTCCCCTTCACAAAAGTGGGAGCAAAGCAGAGGTAGGAAACTACAGACCTGCTAGCTTGACCTCAGTGGCAGGGAAAATGATGGAATCACTTCTGAAAGAATTGTTGAGTACCTAGAGGCCAACGGGGCACAGGACCCAAGGCAACATGGATTCACAGTGGAAGGTCATGTCAGATGAATCTAATAGATTTCTTTGACTGGGTGACCAAAGTAGTAGACCATGGAGGGCTGTGGACATGGCCTACCTAGACTTTAGCAAGGCATTTGACACAGTTCCACACAAAAGATTAATAAACAAATTAGCTAGCCTGGGAGGGTCCCAGGGTGGTAGCCTGGGTAAAACATTGGCTGGACAACAGGACACAGAGGGTAATAGTAAATGGAGTCCACTCCGAAGAAAGGGGGGTTACTAGTGGGGTACTACAGGGTTCAGTATTGTGTCTGGTCCTTTTTAATGTCTTTATAAGTGACGTTGCAGAGGGACTGGAAGGAAAAGTATGTCTCTTTGCAGACTACACAAAGATCGGCAACAGGGTTGATACACAAGGGGGGGGTGTGTGGAAAGGATGAGAAGGGACTTGGCAAGGTTGGAGGAATGGTCAAAAGTATGGCAGCTTAGATTCAATGCAAAGAAGTGCAAAGTAATGCACCTGGGAATCAAAAACCCAGGGGAAGAGTACACAGTGGGGGGTAATAACAACAAAAAGGGAAAGGGACCTGGGGCTAGTCATGTTAGATGAGCTAAAGGTAAGCAAGCAATGTGAGAAGGCAGTAGGGATGGCTGGGGGCATACTGGGATGTATAGAGAGAGAGGCATCACCAGTAGAAAACAGGAAGTTGTCATCCCTCTGTACAGACAGTTGGTGAGACCCCATCTGGAGTACTGTGTGCAGTTCTGGAGACCCCAACTCCGCAAGGACATAGACAGGATGGAGGCAGTTCAGAGGAGGGCAACTAAAATGGTGCAGGGTCTGCAACAGAAGTCCTACAAAGAGAGACTAAAGGAGCTTAATATGTATACCCTTGAGGAAAGGAGGGAGAGGGGAGACATGACAGAAACTTTTAAGTACCTCAAGGGAATCAACAAAGTCCAAGAGGGTAGCATCTTCCAGAAAAAGAGATGTGCAAGAACAAGGGGACACAGTTTGAAGATAGAGGGGGGACGGCTCAGGGGCAATGTGAGGAAGTATTTTTTCACACAGGGGGTGGTAGACTCATGGAACGGCCTTTCTGAGGAGGTCGTGGGGTCAAAAACAGTGAGGGAATTCATGAATACATGGGACAGACATAAGGCAGTTCTTGTGGGGGGTAGGAAGAAGTAGGCTGTTGGTTATCTAGGATCTGCAGCTTATCCAATAGGTAGGGAAAAGAGCAGACTAGGTGGGCCAAGCGGTCCTTATTTGCCGTCAAAGTCTGTGTTTCTTTGTGGCTCACTTGACTGCATATTAAGCTGTCCTTCAAACTGGGTGCCCTACAAAAAAACATACATGGCAATTCTTTGGTGTCATTTTGTCATTTAGATGCCAAGAATTTCCCCTGGTGCTTTAGCAGGCAAAGCCTGTGAAAGTGGGGAAGAATTAGTACTGCTAGAGGGAAGATTAAAATGTCCACAATACGATTAAGGTCAGAAGATGAATGACAAGTTGAAAACTACACAGTTACTAATTAACAATGTGTGGTAAAACCAAAATTCAAAAAAAGTTGAAACATATATATATATATATATATATATATAGAGTATATATATATATATATATATATATATATATATATATATATATATATTTTTATCATGTTTTTTCTCTTAAGTCCCACCTAGCCATCTTCCTTCCTCCCTGATCACCCACCATAGCCACCTACCTTCTCAGGGACTTATCTGGGGAAGGTCCCCTGTGAATATACCTCCTGTGGTGGGATCTGAGGGGGGAGGTCTGTCCCCCCCACCTCTGAAGCACAGTATAAAAGTCCCTGGGGCCCTGTAAATGGTACAGGTGCTGCAAAGATCAAGGAATCATCCTGCAGACAGCATGGATACTTTCACTTTTCTAACCCCACTATCCTCCCTGATGTCAGACCTAGCCCCGAGGCAACCATGCATGCTCTAGCATGTCTCTGTGTGAGATGCAAGCTCCCTGACCCGCAGCAGGTGTCACTAGTGAATCAGAACCCAACGCCGTCCCCTCCTGGATGGGAGCACTGCCGTGTGGCAGCATTTAACCAGCCCTTGGGATTGCCCAGCCGGTGTCCTGGGCTTACTTCTGAACCTGGTCGCCAGCGTGGGAGTGCAAAGCATTACCCACTCGGCAATCAGGCGGCCTCTTGAAAAATAATGTTTTATAATTTTTTTTTTTTTAAACTGTCATGTAATTTTAAAAGATAGTATTGGCACCATCTTTCTACCGTGTTTCATTGTGTCACAACTAAAAAAAGTACCAATAAATACACTGAAAATGCAGGTTCAAATATTATTGATACATATGGAGTAGTATCAACGCATATAAGAAGAGTGCAACAGGCCGGCCCGGTGGCGCTGAGGATTGAGGTACTGGAAGCCACACCTCGCTACGCCAGCAACCCAGATTTGGGAACCACCTTGGGTTGCTGGGTGGGGTGGGAGCAGGATCGAAAGTGTTAGCTCTCCCTCCCGGGTACGGGGTAGAGTTGCCCGCCCATAGTCCCTCCATCACCGAATGGAGGTTTGGTGCTGGTGCAGGTGGTCACTGGTGTGACTGGAAGGGAGGGGCATCCTGAATGGCATGCACACACGTGCCTCCACACGCACGCACTTCGACATGGATGCGTGGGTGTTGGGGTCTGGAGAAAACCCGCAAAAAAACCCCAAAAATTACATATGAAAAAAAAGGTGTGTCAACAGAGCTAATTCTTAATGGCTGGACTCTAAACTTTCCTAGAAAAAAAATGATGTTTCTAGCCCCAACAGTTCCAAAGCTAGACCTTTCTGAAGAGAATTTCTTTAGAATGAGAGAACTTTGGAACTGTTAGTGCTAGAAACATATTTATTTTTTAAATAAAGCTTGGAGTCAGCTAAGTTGATACTGTGTATCGATAAGATATTGCTACAGCGACTATATGTCGATATAAAAAAAACATTAAATGGTTCAGTAAATTTTTAAAGTTCTGTTTTTTTTTTGTTACTTTCTATCTATGCTCCCTTCTCATTCTGCATCCAAACTCCTTCCGGAGTCGCCAAGGCACGCCTACTTTGTCCCCCTCACCTGCGGACTGGTGTGCTGGACCTTCTCCCTTGGAGTCTTGGCTGCCCTCCCCCAGGCGGAGATAGGGTGGAGGGGCTTACCCTTGAGCTTTTTAGTTTCGTTGGGAGGCATGAGTGATTGGTCAGACAGGGGGATCCTTTGTAGTGCCAGGTGATCCTTCTTCCTCGGGTGCAGGGGTCTATTTTCCTTGTTTCTTCCAGCCTAAGGAAGTCAGCATGCAGAGGGGATCCATGGGTGCGCATGCACGCATAGGTGTGCTGTTGCATCCGGATCCTGTCCGACGTCCTTTCCTCCCCTGACGTCCCAAGCTGCAGTGCCACCCTTGGTCATCCAGCTGGCAGTACTCCCTCCCTGGAGGAGGAAAGTGTCCTGTAGGATGCTTAATCCTCCCTCCCCCGGCCGGCCCTCGGCAACCCGAGCTTGCACCCGAACTCAGGTCACCGACATCACAAGCAGTAGCACTGCCACTGTGCCAGCCATTCTGTTATTTCTAACAACATATAATAACAACATGTATAGACCTAGCTATGTAGAGACCCATGAGAACTGTATCTTTAGGATCTATATATGTGTTGATCAAACTCCAAGATCTCATTCAAAAAAACATAAGTTTCTACAATTAACAGTTCAAATGTTACTGCTTTCAAAATATAATTTCAAGAATGATAAAATATCATAAAAAATTATTTTTGGAAATGGTTGGAAGATACTAGTGGCTCTGGCTAAGAATAAACACTCCGTTTTCTAGTTTCTGTAGGGCTCTTACCTTTGTGGAGTACATAGTGACAAAACATATTACCTGGTTACATATTTCCCTGTGCAATTTAGACTCAAACAGGATCTCTATTAGTGTTATCAACACATTCCCTAGCCTTATGCATTACCTGGTTCCCATAAAGATGATAGTCCTGTTCACTGCAGTTATGCTTAATTCTGCAAACTTGCATTTTATAGATAAGAGATAAGGATGATAGCCATCAGGCTATTAAAAATAAGGCCTGAGATGTGTTTTAAGTAGTTGTAATATTTCTGTGAGGAAAATGTCCTGGAAGCCTCACAGAATCACAAATACCTTAGGACACAATTCATGCCTAATTTGCATAGCACGAGCAGTGCTTGCCGTGACCATCAGCTTGTAGGAAGCACAGATGCGACTACAGTATTTTAGTCTCTATACTCGCTTGATAAAGTAAGCTTACATAAATTAGATATAGATAAATAGACAGACAGAAGATAGATCGACACTGTTGATAGATACAATAGATACTGTAGAGAGATACGATAGATACAGTAGAGAGATACGATAGATGGACAGACAAACATACTGTCTGCTAATAGATTGACTGATCATTAATCAACTGATAGATAGATAGCGAGGTAGAGATAGATAGATAGATATGATAGACATGATAGATGGACAGACAAACATACTGTCTGCTAATAGACTGATTGATCATTAATCAGTTGATAGATAGCCAGGTATAGATAGATCAATAGATAGATAGATAGATATGACAGATAGATAGATAGATAGATGGATAGATAGATGGACAGACAAACATACTGTCTGCTAATAGACTGATTGATCATTAATCAATTGATAAATAGCCAGGTAGAGATAGATAGATAGATCAGTAGATAGATATGATAGATAGATACAATAGACGTGATAGATGGATGGACAGACAAACATACTGTCTGCTAATAGACTGATTGATCATTAATCAATTGATAGATAGCCAGGTCTAGATAGATCAATAGATAGATAGATAGATACGATAGATAGCTAGATACAGTAGATGGACAGACAAACATACTGTCTGCTAATAGACTGATTGATCATTAATCAATTGATAGATAGCCAGGTAGAGATAGATAGATCAAAAGATAGATAGATAGATACGATAGATGGACAGACAAACATGCTGTCTGCTAATAGACTAATTGATCATTATTCAATTGATAGATAGCCAGGTAGAGATAGATAGACAGACAGATAGATAGATAACTAGACAGACAAACATACTGTCTGCTAATAGATTGATTGATCATTAATCAATTGATAGATAGATAGCCAGGTAGAGATAGATAGATAGAGCAATAGATAGATGGATAGACAAACAGATATTGTCTGCAGATGGATTGATTGATCATTGACCAATCAATCGATAGATAGCCAGGTAGAGAAAAAGAGAGAGAGATAGAAGGAAAGATGGCGGTCGTCCTGGACTAGCCCTCGTTACTACGCTCTGTTGCCCTGTTTTAACTTAGTTTATTTAATATTATTTTTTTGGTTTTAATCGGTGAAGCCGTTTTATTGTTTTGTTCAGGTTGGCGGTCCCTGGTGGTGCTTCCCCTGTGCTTATTGGGCAGAGAAGTGGAGTCCGGTCGTTTGATGGAGTTTGGTCGCTTGCTGGAGCTGTGGCGTCTCCCCATTGGCATTTGGACAGGGGATCAGCTCTATTCCCGGAACGGCGGTTGAGCTAACGGCAGGGAGCACTCCTTGTCTTTGTTTACTTGGCAGTCAGTCAGTGGCCTGGGAGTTGGAGGGTGGACTGCTTTTTTGAGGGAATTGCTCCCCCCACTCTGAGGAATTTGTTTTCTCGAACCGGTGCATGGTGGAGTGTTTTCTCGTTGTGTTCTGGTTCTTGGTCCAAGGAAATCTGTACCTTTGGACGTGTGGCCCTACAAATTCTTATTAGGCTTTCGGTCTTTATGGATTTATCACTCCCTACTTGAATCAGTGGATATACTTTTCCTGTGACTGATAAAGAAGAACCTGGTTTGAGACTCTATTATGACTTAATGCTGGAACTCTGTAGAAGGGATTGCCTGTGGTGTTTGGAGTACTGTGAGTGGGGGCCTGATTCATTTACATTCTTCCTAGTCTAGAAGCAGGGCCATAATAGTGGTCTGGTTCTGGGTGGCTTTATTCCCCCCCTTCCCCATAATCTTGCCTGGGTAATCTTGGGTGCCAGCTGGGACCGAGCAGGAACTGTCTCACTCTTTCTCAGGGAGCTGGGGATCAGTGTGGGGCTCCTAATTTATCCCTGGGTTGGTCCTTTTGGTGCAGCCTAGGGGTATTTGTAGTTGTAGGTCCTGGGGGCATAATTGGACCTGATAAGGTAGATTTAGGGGGTGAGGTGGGGGAGCCCCCACTCTTCAGTGGCTTGGCCCACACGTACTTCTGGCTTTTTCTGAAGATTTTCTCTGGATACTTACTGAGACTGTGCATTATTGCATATTGGAAAAATATCTATCTGAAGCTGATGGAATAGCTGTTGCTCTGGTCCATCGGACTTGACATTTGGTTTTAATTTACGTTGGATTATGTTGGATTATCTGGCTTCTCCTACTATTTGATGGCTTTTTTCCCTGACTTTTTTTGTTTTTTGGTTTCCCGGTTGTGAGAGGAACCAGCGTGCCTATATTTTATTTTATTATTCTATTGTTTTTTGTTTATTTTAAATTTTTTGTTTAATTATTTTCCTTCCTTCCTCGGCTGTGTGAGGGCTGTGGGATGGGAGTATTTTATACTATTTTTTGGTTTTAAATATCCTGTGAGCGGGGATTGTCTTATTATTTGATTATTATTTTCCCCTCCTTGGCTGTGGGAGAGGGAGAATTTTATATTAGTGTGTTTATATTTTTTCCTGTGAGAGGAGATTATATTATTGTATTACTTTATTATTTTATTTCTAGGGGTTTGAAGCCATCTTATAGTGGGGGTAGTTTGTATGTTTTATCAGGGTAAGGATTGCTGTTTAAAGTTATTTTGTTTTGGGGGCTTTTACTTGTTCTGCTGTATCACCTTGTGATTTTGGAAACTTGGTGTCTTATGTGCTTTCCCCATTGTTTTAATATTATTAGTGAAATGTGCCTGCCTGCCCCTCCTGTCCTGTGCTATTCGGCCTCTGTTCTCCGTGCCCTCCACCCTTTCTCTTCTTCCCCCCCTGCCTGCTTTTATCTACCAGCACTGTAGAGCTCTGGGGATTGCTCACAGGGGGGGTAAGGGTGGTTAAGACCAGAAGACGCCCTGGGCGAAATGGTATCTGGAACGTGGCGATTCTGTTCTGGTTCCCATACCATGGGCACCTCCGCTTCAGAAAGCACGAATGGAAAGCTTGCCAATCTCGCTCAACTTGGGTGCTGTTATGCAATGCCAGATCTGTCTGCAACAAGACTGGTCTCATTGCAGACTTTGTTGCTAGGGCAGATCTGGCTTGCATTACCGAGACCTGATTGGATGGGAATGCTGCCCCTTTTTTAGAAGCGGCTGTTCCCATTGGGTACTCAGTTGTACATCGCCCGAGATTGGGCTGGCGGGGGGGGTTGACGGCTGTTTTAAGACCGAATTGGGCCTAACTAGTGTACCAGTTGAGGAGACTGGGTCATTCGAGTGTACCGTGGTAGCTGGTGTGGGGTGCAGGTAGCTCTCATTTATCGTCCACCAGGTGATGAGAAGCCGTTCCTGCAGGAAATAGCAGACTTTGCCGTCGACATGGCTTTGGAGTCGCCCAGACTGATGGTTCTGGGTGACTTCAATGCCTGGGTTGATGACGAATGCTCACTTTTTGGTCAACATTTCCTCCAGGTGATGACATCTCTGGGTTTCACACAGGTTGTTTCCTCAGCTACTCACAAGGGTGGTCACTCCCTTGATTTGGTTTTCCTCCTGGGGATCAAGGCCTCTGACTTGGTGGTGGAACCAGTCAGTTGGTCCGACCACTACTCAGTTGGGTTCAGGTTTTCGGCCCCACTGGGTAGGTCGGCCCCTGTGGAGTTGGTCAGGTACCGCCCTTTGTGGGATGTGGTCCCTGAAGACCTGATGGCAGTAAATGACCTCTCGCTGTTGTATGAGACTTGCACAGACCCTGAGCAGTTGGTTGCAGCCTATAATGGGGCCGTATCCTCAGCTCTCGATCTGATTGCTCCCATCTGTGTTCAGACCCCTCCTGCATTGCCCTGGAGCCCCTTGGCTTGATGGGGCTCTCGAGGAGTTGCGGAGATTGGAGCGTAGGTTAGAGCGTCATTGGAGGAAGACTGCCTCTGATGCTGACCACGTTATTTTGTTAGAACATTATGAATTCTACCAAACAGAAATTTCCCATAAGAAGGCAGAATTCCTGTCCAGGGAAATCGCTGTTGCACAGAATTGACCGGCTCAACTCTTCAGAACTGTTGAAAGGCTGTGCAACCCAGCCTGTCAGCAGTTCCGTCAAGCTTTTCACGGAATGATTTTTTTTATTTAGTTGTTTAACCAGGTATAGCACACTAAGCTGAAAGCTTTTTTACAGGAGCGACCTGGGAGCATAAGGAGGTTAAGTGACTTGCTCAGGGTCACACAGTATGCAAGTGGAAGCTGTGGGATTCAAACCCAGGTCTGGTCTGCTGGATGTCACCAAATTTGCAGCTCAGAGGCTTAGACCACTGCGCTATACTGCCTGATTGTGATGAGATCGCTCGCTTCTTTGCGAATAAGGTGACTGGCATCAGGTGGGAGTGCCACCAACTTCATTCTAAGGGGGTTGTTGTTGATCAGTGCTTTGTCACAGTGCCCGGAGTGTCCTGAAGTACCTTTGACCTGCCGGATTTCATAGATATTATGCGGATTGTCCAGGAGATGCGTCTCACGTGCTGTAGTTTAGACCCTGGCCCTACTTCCCTGATTTTGGGTTGTAGCGATATTATCAGCCCAGTCTTAGCTCGGATTGTCCAGTGCTCTTTGGATTCGGGTGAGTTTCCTAGCTCCCTGAAGGAGGGGGTGACCCCTTCTGAAGAAAGCTTTAGACCTGGAGAACCTAGCAACCATAGACTATCACTAACCTCCCTTTTGTTGGGAAGGTTATTGAGAAAGTTGTGGCTGCTCAAATGGATAACCATTTAACCATCCATAGTTTATACGAACCTCTCCAATCGGGTTTTCGTAAGAGGCATAGTACTGAGACCGCTCTGGTTCGGGTGCTCAATGATCTCCTGATGGTGAGAGATCGGAGACTCCATTCTATCTTGGTTCTCCTGGATTTATCATCAGCTTTTGATACTGTGGATCATGGGATTCTGCTTGAATGTCTGAGGTTCGTTTGCAGGCCATCTGGTACAGTCCTCAGATGGTTTTCATCCTTCCTCGCTGGTAGAATGCAGAGAGTGGTCTCGGGTTTATTTTCTTCCAGGGCTTTCTCACTGCCCTATGGGGTTCCTCAGGGTTCAGTGCTGTCTCCCATGTTATTCGAAGTATACATGCTACCCCTCAGAGACACTGTAAGACAGTATGGGCTGAGGTTTCTTTACTATGCTGATGATACCCAGCTCTACCCGTCTTTTGCTCCCGACCAGGTTAGTGCTATCTCAGTACTGAACAACTGCCTCATAGAAATCCAAGATTGGATGAACACCAGCGGTCTAAAGTTGAACCCAGGGAAGACTGAGGTTTTGGTTGTGGACCCGGGTCATAGGGCAGAGGGGTCGAGGACTGGGCTCCCTTCTGGTTTAGTCCTGGGGGAGGTCCAGATTCTCACCTCTGAATGGGTGCATAACCTAGGGGTGGTGCTTGACGACGGTCTTTCTCTTCGTCATCAGGTTTCGGCAGTCGTCAAGCTGGCCTTTTACTATCTTAGTAACATCGCTAGGATTAGGCACCTTGTTCCATCCAGCGACCTATCTGTCTTGGTCCATGCCTTTGTGACATCGCGCCTTGATTACTGCAACTCCCTTTACCTAGGGCTTCCTGGGGTTGATATCCGCAGCTTGCAGCTAGTGCAGAACGCGGCAGCACGTTTGTTGACAGGGGCATCCAGAAAATCTCATATTACCCCTGTGCTGCACGATCTGCACTGGCTGCCTATTCAGTGGCGGATCACCTTTAAGGTAGGTCTTTTGACTTACAAAGCCCTACACAGTTTGGGTCCCGATTACTTGAAAGAGCTCCTGGTTCCTTATACCCCTTTGCGACAGCTCCACTCGGCTGATGAGGGATTGCCAGAGATCCTGAGGGTCAATCTGAAGTCATCTGGTGCACGTGCCTTTGGATTTGCGGCACCTACCCTCTGGAATTCTCTGCCCCTTCAGCTTCAGAAGTGCAGGATGGTAGGGATTTTTAAGCAGGCACTTAATACTTTTCTATGGGGGAAAGCATTTCCAGTATTTTCTTGATTGTATCCTGTATTTATTGTACTTTGTTTTCTGTGAATTGTACAGCGCCTTGAAATTTGAAAGGCGCTTAACAAATGCATTTTATTATTATTATATTTGTTATTATATATTATTATAGACAAATAGATGCTGTCTGCAGATTGATCGATCATTAATCAACTGATAGAAAGATAGCCAGGTAGAGCTAGAGAGAGAGATATAGGCAGGCAGGCAGGAGAATATTGTCTGTGTATGAGATTCGCTCAGCAGGATGTTCCCTGTGATGCTGGGGCATATCACGAGCCATGACAATACCATAGTATATACTAAAGTATATAACTGGTAAATGTACAAATCCCATTGCCTAACTAGACTGTCTCTCCGTACTGCTGCATCCCAGCTACTCTGTCTTCCTTGGCCACATAGGGGAGAGGGGGTGAACTGCCCCCTCTACTTTGGCAGACCCACATACTGCCCCAGCTGAGAATCAAACCATGGACCTCGTGTTCCAAAAGCAGCAGTTCTTACCATTTAACTTATGGGAAATTCCCCCAAGCTCAGCGGCTAGAGTGCTCCATTGACTTATATGCTTACAGTCTAATGGACCACCACTAGAGAGCCCTGTTTGTTGCAGTTACTGAGCACTGCTTCGACCTGGTTATTCACAGCTATCACTTCTAGATGGGTGTCACTCCCTGATGAAGACCCTAGGTGGGTTGATGCGCCGGGGGGCTGTGAGCAAAGTCATCTGTTACTCGTGTAGCTTGCAACAAACTACTTTTCAGCTATCTAGCTTCACTTGTTATTTTGTGGTGTTGGACTCCATGAGTGCAGAGATTTGTTTTTTTTTTTTTGGCTGTATTGCTTTGACTGTTATTCACAGCATTCACTGCTAGATGGCGCTGCTTTGCACAGACTGCCTTTTCTCCTATACAACAGTTATAAGACTGCTGCTTGAAACCTGGGACCAGATTTTCAATTCAAGCCTGTGTCAAACTGTTTTTGTGTGCCATATCCATTTACCACAACTGCACCTGATTTTACAACTTCGGGCACAGTTATGACGGTTTACCTGCTTTATAGCAGCTTGCACCAATCTTGGGTGCAAGCTTCGTGAAAACGGTCCTCAGTATTGGTGTAAGCTTGACTAGTAAAAGGATGATCTAGCTTGCATCATTTGCCGCAAGGAATACAAAATCCCTTCAGATTGCCACAAGCCCACTGCGCCATATCTTTGGAGCACCCGTTACTTGCGGACGTCTCTGGCTTTCGAAAATCTGACCCCCTTGTGTCCCACAGAATGGCCCACTGAGAACAGGTGCCTCGATCTGCTAGAGTCACACATTAAATTAAAAAAGGGAGCAAATTCTGTAAAAACTCTTCTAATATATAGTGTAGAAACTCCAACTATAATTAATTTTTAATAGATTGAAAAGGACTAAATGCAAGATTTTCATGGTTTATGTTCAAAACCATAACCCTAAAACTAGTCCTTGGCCTGCTGTTTCAGATTCACATTTTTCTGATGTACCAGAAAAAGTTTTCACAGCTGCCTGCTCACACCAGTACATTCATATATGCATGGAACTGCTACTAGATTAATGATTTGCCCTATGATGCTATGCACAGCTAAGGATCTTAATAGTGAGAAAATCAGCTTCCGCGATTGTAGGTGGTGGCATCTTCCAAGATGCTCTTTTTTTTTTAATTTTTTTTTTATTGCATTTTATAGCAAATACCTACCATATATGCAGTCAAGACATGGCATTACACAACCAAGATGCTCTACGTACATGTCGTTATGGCTTTTTTCCTTTTCTGTTAAAGTCTTGGTCAGTCTGTACGTACTTTTGTTTATTGTTTAAATTGCTTTCTGGGATGTTTTGTTTGTTTATTGTGATTTTTATTTACATTTGACTTGGGCTGACCAGCTCTGAAACTGTCGCTTTCAAATCAGATATAGCCAAAAGCAGCATGGTAACCCCTGTATTTCTTTCATTTGATATATTCACAACAATATTCTGCAGTTATCAAAAATGTTTTATGAAAATGACAGAAGATTTATATGGTTTTAGGACTAAAACCATACAAGCCTCCCCCTTTTTTTTTTTTTTTTGGAATGTGTGTTCAAGAGAGTGTTGCTGTGTTGGTAATGTACACTTTATTTTGCGTTGGTTGAACAAATAATGAAAACACCATGACAGATGTCGTGTTCTTGTTTCATTTTTCTATTCACACTCATGACACATAAAACAATGATGTTATAACAACAAAAAATAATATGACCCCTTACCAATTTTTCCAACAAGAGGCATTACGTCTTGCTAGGTAACCTAAAAACAAGCATGGTAACCCATGGTTTATCTTGTGGCTTTTCAATGTTCCAATAACCATCGTGTACTGGCAAAAATTAAACATTATACATGGGGTACAGAAACACCAGGGAACATTCTCAATTAAAAAGAGCAGACGAGGGGACGGTCGGAAAGACAGTGGCAAAACATCGACCTTGGGCCCAAGTACTCGATCTGTACTGTTTGCCGCAGCAGAAGCGGAAAGCTCGGAGGAGACCCTTCAATCACTGGGAGCTAAAATGAAGCAATTGATAGCATCATTGAACATGGTTAACCAGAAGCTGGATCTTCTGACGGGCCGTCTTACCACAGTGGAGCAAACGGTAGACTTACTACTAGGCGAGATGGAGGAAATAAAAAGGCATTCTGAAACTTGCAAAAGTGCCCTTACACAACGAGCTAAGGAGCGACAGCATGTGGATACTCGGCTGGAGATACTCGAAAATCAAGTAAGGAGTCAGAACCTGAGGCTTGTCGGCCTACCAGAGGGTTCAGAAGGGGATTCAGCTCACTTATTCATTAAAGACTGGCTCCTTGAACAACTTCGGACGCACATGGCAAATATTGATTTTATTGTGATAAAAGCTTACTGCATTCCACACAGAGGTAAGCAGATGGTTGAGCTTCCTAGAGTAATGATGGTCATTCTAGATAGCATGGGGTCCCGAGATTCTATTCTAAACATGGCTAAAAGATATGGGCCGCTAAGTGTGGAGGGTGACTTGGTTCACATTTTTCCAGACATTGCATATGCGACTCATCTCAGACGGAAACAATTTGATGGGGTGCGCTCCGTTCTTAGAGATCTAGATATACCCCACACCATTCAGTTTCCTGCAAAGCTGCGAGTTATATTTGATGCCAAAGTATATATATTTACGGACCCTGGTGATGCAGGCAAATGGGCTGTGAAGGTGGCTGCTGCTCGGAAGATCGAATCTGAAGCTGAAGACTCAAGACAATGCTACCTGAAGGACTCTCATTTAAAGTTGATAAAATAAAATAACGCTGTTTCCTCAATAAGGGGAGTTTTTTCCTTGGGGATTTGTGGAGTTCTGATTCGGGGCTCTCTAATTGGGGGGGAATATGTGGTTTTAGTATTTTGCTCCATAGTTAAGTTGGGAATGATAAAGCTAATTTGTTTTAGATACTTGGGGTTTCTCAGGTGTAACTGTACCTGACCAGATGTTATATTATTCCCAGGGTTAGGTTGACGTTCCTTGAAGGCGTCCGATTAAATGTTTAGGCTGCAAACATGTGGGTTTATACATGGCACCATTAGCTCTTCCGAGGGCACAGACCTTTTTGCTGGACATTTTGGACTATAAATAAAGGTCTATTGCCATGTGCTCTGGGCTACAGTTCCACAGTTATGCTTTATATTGTAAAGGGTAATTAGTCATTTAAGGATGCCTCCAAATATGGGGTATAAGTAGGGGATACTATTATCCTGTATATGTATGGAATAATTTCCTGTTGGTATGAGACCATCTTGATGTTCCCTACAAGGTATGTCTGTATTCTGTACGACTTTTTTATAAAAAAAATAAAACACAAAGTATAAAAAAAAAAAAAAAAAAAAACCAGCAGACATAGGTCCATACAATACCAGTTCTGCAGGTTTCTCCACAGGCGTAAGTTCACAGAGTACATCCATATGTCAGCCCAAAAAAATTTGTTAAAGCAGCAGTACTAGTGAAAAAATGTAAACAATCCAGCTGAGCTTAGAACAAACGAGACAAGAACATACTCAGGAGTCGTACGTCACTTTTTATTTTTGGGGGGGGGGGGACTGGCTAGCAGGGAAAATAGAGCCAAAGTGTTACTGTCTTGCTGAGGACTGCACTTGTCTACTGCTGCAATGGGAACTTTTTTGGACTGATACATCAGAGTATACAGCTTCTTCTGGTGCCACGGCCCACACTTCAGTCCTTGCGCTCATGAGAATGAGCTTGCTACATCGAGCAACATGGAGGAGAGGCTTACTAGTCTGAAACAGTCTAAACTATGCCCCAGACAAAAAAACAATATTAAGATCAGCCCAGTACCCATTTTCCTTCATTCTGATTTCTTATGCACGAGATTCCTTTGACGTGTTAAAAAAAAAAAAAAACAACAACCGTAATACATCTACTGTCCTGCAACGCTTGCTGTGATGGATCTAAGGCCTGGTGCTGATGCTTTGGGTCATCATTAGACACCTGTGCTGGCCTCGCCTTGTTATATCAGCATTATGAGTACAATGTACACAAATGAAGCGTGACCACAGGGGAGGGACCTGTTAAACTATCAGAGGCTGCCATCTTTATTGTGCAAGACTAGTTACAATACTAATCAAAAATGGATTTTAACACATTTCTGTGAATTAAAAATAACCCAATGCTTTGGGTCCAGGAGAGGCTGGAGTAGGTGGGTAGGTAGATTTATTTGTGTTTGTACGCTTCCAAGGCAAACAGTGACAAAAATACAACAGGTTACAAGGCAAGGACTATTGTGGGGGCAAAGCCACCACACTCAATCAGTCAAACAGCAAAAAAATAAATTAACCTATTGTCTGCCAATAAATAAATATATAGGATAATAAATAAACATAAATCTCAAGAAAAAGCTTAGTTAAATAAATAGCTCAAAAGTACTGCAATTTTTTTAAACTTTTAACTAATTCTCTATTACGCTAGAAGGAAGTCAGTTACTGGTGAGCTCTTCCTTATCTACAACTATTCAAAGAATGGTAGCCATCTATAATTAAACATGTCTGCATGGCTGAATTCACATCCAAATGGTTTGTGAATTGATTTATTGTGGCAAACTTAATAAAACACAAATTTCATAACAATAACCCGGTAAAGACTGCTGGACAGCTTATTGGTGAGGGTGACACTCAAACTGGGGACCCATGCTGATACTGGAGTCTGGGTCACAGTTGGCTAGCGGGCAGATCTGCACAGTCCCTATGGAATATGCTCAACTTGGGGTGGGGTGGCAAACCTTGAGACAGGAAATGATATCGCTGTTGGGCAGAGTATATGTTAAAGGACAAATAAATAAGCAATTTAACACATTGATCAAATCTCAAATGCTCTCATGATTTATAGCATATGGCATGCTGATTTACAATATTCTAGACTTTACCTTTATTTTGTAGAGTTACATCGTTTCATCGTTTAAAACTTTTGAAATGTAAACAAAAGCCCATTTAGTCTCATATTGAGTCGCTACTCGGCTCACAAAATGGCGATGCCGTGTCAACGCGATGACATCATCGTAGCTAGTCCGCTCCACTTCTTCTATTACAACCTGTGGGCACTGTTGTAAAATGCAGGATATTGGCACTATATTTAGTTATCAGCCTATGTATCGATACTTAGCTTGTGCACCAGACTCTGTGCACAACTAAGTATTGATACATAGGCTGATAGCTAAATATAGTGCCAATATCCTGCATCTTACAACAGTGCCCACAGGTTGTAATTGAAGAAGTGGAGCAGACTCGCTACAATGATGTCATCGCGTCGGCACATCATCGCCATTTTGTGAGCCGAGTAGCAGCTCAGTGGTGGGGCTAAGCAGAGCTTTTGTTTACATTTCAGCCAAAGTTTTAAACTTGATGAAAATGATGTAACTCTACAAAATAAAGGTAAACTCTAGAATATTGTAAATCAGCATGCCATATGCTATAAATACACGGGAGCATTTCAGATTTGATCGATGTGTTAAATTGTTTATTTATTTGTCCTTTAAGTCCAGAAGGTAAAACAGTGACATCACCTCCTGTTCCAAGGTTCCATAAAATGGCTGCTGCCTTACTTTACGATAGGAGATTTATTTACTTATCTTTTGACTTTCTTTATTCACTCCCTGAGCCAGCAGGGATTTGCTACAGTTTCTACCCCTTTGTGGTCTCCAGGCACATTGTTCCCCCCTCCCAGAAGGCGCAAGAGAGGAGAGAGTAAGAAATATGGTAATCCAACAATCGAGGTAGGAAAGAGCGCAGAGCCGGGGACTAGGCATCATTAGGCTTGGCTAGGAGGGTTTTTCTCCTTCAGATTTGTCCTGACACTGAGGACTTACAGTGACATCTATGGTCTGCAGCACATGCTCTTGCACGCTGCGTGCTGACGTCCGTCCCAATGCCAATCCCAGTTTTGAGGCCCCAAAATGTGACACTGGTTCTGGCACTGCCAGGAGTCAGGATCTTGCCAGTAACCTATTCCTACCTCCCTCAGAGCAGGAGAGCTGTCTGTTGATGTCATCTGCCCCCGGGCTGTGCCTCTGGTGCTCTGAGTTTGCTCCCAAACTCTGGTCGTCAGTGCCACAAGCGGTAGCGCTGCTGCTGTGTCAGTGGGCCGGCTTGATTGGATAGATTTAAACTGTGATATCATTACATAGCTGACACCTACAGGTAGGCCTAATGCCTCATTTGAGAAGAGCTTTTCATTGGCTTTCAGAATATAGTGACTCTGTACACCTACATTGCCCTTTAAGGGCCATCAATCTGTTCTCCTCGATTTAGTCCCCTGAACCCAGATTATTTTGATGGCCCTGCGTTGCACTCTTTTGACTGCCCCAATGTCCTTTTTGTATCGAGGAGTAAAAACCTGCATACAGTAGGGGCATGGGAATACATATATTTAGTATTTAGAAGCCATCAGGAGAGGTGGCAACTTAAACTCCAACTGGAGCCATGACGTAAATCACAGGACCACAAAGAATGAAAGGAGTCGGGCATCACGGTTTACTGAAAAAAAAGAAAAGAGCTACTGCGATAGACTCCATTAAAAACACAGTTATTATAAATAAAAGTTAAAAGGTACACATAGCAGCAACCCTCCCCACTAGCATTAGCAGTTTCCTCCTTTTTTTTTTTTTTAACTGTTGCTTACCTGCTTCAGACAGAGGTTTGTTGCCTTCACTAGTCCCTCTTTTAGTTTAGCCCACTTTTCCTCCACCCCCTCCAGGTCCTCTCCCCCTCCCATATCATTCCTGGGGCATGCATCCATCTTTATAAAATCAGCCCTTCTGAAGTACAGGACTCTCGCCACTGTGTGGTTGGATTTTGCAGCAGTTCCTATGTTGAGCCACACTGTACAATGATCACTGGTCCCCAGATGGCTTCCCACCTTGAGATCCACAACACTATCTCTGTTTGTAAGCAAATAGGAGTGGACATAATATCCAATACACTACTACTGCTCATGACGCTGATGACCTAGGTTTGGAAACAAGTCTGGGATGTTGGAGGGCCAGCTTGGGGACGGTGGGGTGGCAGGACCGAGCATCCCATGGACCGCTCTCCTTCTGCAGGGAGGGAGGGAGGGTTGCTGTTCCTGCTCCAATGCCGCCACCTGGGTGACCACAGGTGGAGGTGCAACTGAGAACGCCTCGCAAGGGAGGGGGTGACGTTGGCCAGGAGACCCGTGCTTGCCGCATTGTTCTCCCCGTGTGTGAGACGATGTTGCCAGGGGATCATGAGTGTCAGGAACCAAAGCTCAACCCTAGTGCTGGCCACTGATGGGACCCTGGTACATCCGTGGCAGTCCTCGCTGCTACCACCAAGCCGTCGAATGATGCGCGTGACCAGGGGTGTAGCCAGCAACCCCCTACCCCTGCCTGGAGGGTAAACCGAGGCTCCATGAGGGCAGGTTGCAGTGGGTCAGGCGGGGGACCGAGGATGGCCCGGTGGCTCCTAGCTGGAGAACTGGCCCAGAGAATTGGGGGCAAGAAAAAAGGCACACCTTGGAAAACAAAATATAAAACATAACCGTAAGGGGCATATTTTTGTCTTGAAGACGTGGTCAGGGGTTCGAGATCATGAAACGCTGACTGAAGTTCAAATGATATGCCACTGTTGGTTTATGTTTTATCTGCAATAAAAAATACTGAAAGGCCGGCGTGGTGGCGCTGAGAGTTGAAGTGCTGGAAGCCACACCTCGAGCCCCACTGGCGACCCGGGTTCAGGAATGGACTCGGGTCGCTGGGGGTCGGCAGGGGAAGGAGAGGATTGAGCATTTGGAGGACTGCTGTCCTCTCCTGGGGAGGGCTGGGGAGCTTGCCTCGCTCTGTAGTGGTCCCTAGTGGAGACTGGGAGCACTGCAGAGCAGAGCTGTAGATGGGCCAAGAAAACCAGGGAAAAATGGCTTCTCACTGTTCCGGATGATGGCTGCCTGGACCCTCGCCACCATGGAGCCCCTGGATAGCCGGGACTGACCTCAGCAGCACCCAGGACCAAGAAAGGTAAACTGCAAGGCACATTCTCTCTGGAAGGAGAGGACCCATCCAACTAAGGGATACGTCAGGTTACCCTGCAGAGTGGCTGCAATGTGAGATGGGAGTTGGTGATGGGGGTTCTCAGGGGAGGTGAGAGTGTCCCTGATGACCCGAAGGAGAGGCCGGTTGAGACGTCAAGTAGGAGGATAAACAATTAATAATGCAAAAAAAAAATACTGAAAGAGTTCACCAGTGAGTGGGCCTTTTTGTGCACTGTGCTTGGGCTAGTAGCCTGCCTACCAGTTAAACAGATGCCTTCCACACCATCTGTTGACACCCATCCCCCCTCCTCCTTCCATCCCACCCCAGCCCCAGTATTTACCGAGAACTTCCCAATACAGTTAAAGATATGCAGTCCCACAGTGGGTGACTAGTACAACCCTTCTCCACCTTGACCAGCCACCATAAAACAGATACCCTTCACATACCTCTCCGACACTCATACCCACCACCCTCCACCCTCTCTCCCCAGCACTCACCTGTGACTGCTAAACAAAAGTGAAAACAATGCAGTCTTACAGTGGGCCACTGGCACAGCTCCTCCCTTGACCTTAGCCTGCCACTGTCTGTTGAATGGAATCGGGTGCATGCTCTGTAGTAATCCTTGACTGGCTCCAGCTTTCATGCTGCCCTCAATAAAGGAGGAGATTTTCTTCCATTTCATTGTGTCCTCCCACCTCTTTCTCATGAGCGTGCCCACACACCATGGCCCTGGGCTGGGAACTTCCAGCAACATGTGTCCACCCACATCACCAAGGGTGCTGCCACAATTACATGTCACTCCCTGTGCAGAGCAGCATGACAGCCCACCCCGGGAGGACAACATCCAGATGAGCGCTGTAAACCATCCCTGCCATTCTCTGCTCCTGATCTCCCAGGCTCAGGGCATGAACCTGGGTCTCCTGTGGATCAGAGAGCAATCCCAAATTTTCCCAGTGACATTGGAGAGTCTTTAAATCTCAGAGACTGAGGACTTGCACTGCCTTGTAATCAGGCTCTGTTTACGTTTTGTTATTCATGCTGGAAGACAGGAAAGCGAGGGGGGACATGATAAGAGACCTACCAATACCTCATGGGGTGAACAGGGTGCAGTAAGGGAGTCTCTTTCAAATGAGGAAGAGCATCAGAACCATAGAACATGCGATGAAGCTGGAGGGGGGAGGTTAGGAGGGATATGAGGAAGTACTGTTTCACTGAAAGAATGATGGACACCCAGAATATACTGTCAAGGGAAGTGATGGAGGCGAAAACAGTAGGGGACTTCAGCATGGGATAGACATAGGGGAATATTAGGAAATGGGCAGGGAGTTTTGGTCTGTGGAGACAAATTAGGCAGGGACCATTTGGGCAGACTGGGTGGGCCAAGCAGTCTTTTTCTGCTGCCAAATTCTATTTCATGAAGGTATTTAGAACAGGGCAGAATGTCAGTGATTCTACAGGTGGCAAGCTTGCCCCTGGGGCCAAAAGATCAGAAGGTCCTTGGTTCAAGCCCCACACCAGGTAGTTGGGGTAGTACCCATAACTGACACTAATGCAGTATGGGGAGGGGACTGGTGAAGTCCCCCTCCTTTGGATGAGACGTTAAACCAGGGTCCCTTCTGCCCATCTCTAGGTGCTGTCCAAGTGGAAGTAAAAGATCCCAAGACACTTATTAGGTGAAGAGTATGAAATTTTATGAAAAGAATTTCAAAAGAAACAAAATATTTTCAACTGACAGTATTTACAACTCAGGTCAAATCAAAAAATCATAAGAACTCACAGTGAGGCTGGCCTGCTGGCACAGAGGCATGATCGCTGTCTGCGGTCCCGATGACCTGGGTTTGGGAATGGACTCGGGAATCGGAGGGCTGGCCGGGGGGAGTAGGATTAAGCATCCAGAGGACTGCTCTCTAAGTCTGGGAAGGGGGGGGTGGAGTGTCTGACGCACGATGAACCCCTGGCGGAGGCCAGGAGTTCCGCTGCGGTTGGTGCTGTATGTTCAGGGGTGGGATAGACACAGGTCGTCATTGCACGTCTCTGCCCCCGTGGGATTCACAGCTTTCAAAAATATGCTGGCCTGCGCTAATGAACCGGCTCCATTGCTGTCCCCTCTGGCCACCAAAGTTCACCTATCGGTAGCCCCACTCGGGGCAATCCCGAGTATATGGGGGCGGCAGCTGCTGGAGCCTGGTGAGCCCGTCTGGGCTTGGGGAGCCGGCACAGAAAAACAACGAAAAAAAATTAAAAGAAGAAATCCCAGTTTGTCAAAACAGAAAATACAGCAAAACCAAAATTACTTGAAGATTGTAAAAAAAGAAAGCATATCAGAAAAATGAAAAGAACATTCACTTAATGCCCGTAATACAAAAATCATAACAGCAATCCCTGTGTACCTTAGGAGAGCTGACCCAAAACTGTAACCAGTCAAAAGTTTGCCAGTGTGCTAGAAACTAAGCCCTCCTGCATGTCCTGAATTCATATTCATAAATGTGTAATATGGAGGTGCCTACCATCTTAAGCCCTTTTATTTGTGCATAGATCTTTTGCTGTAGTGTAAGTCTGCATCGCCCTTGCCATAAAAAATACTTTATGATGGCCAAAAACACCCTTAAAGTGAGATTATGAAATTTTCCCCATCTCCCACTGTAAATCCCCAGCACCAATTTTTCATAAGTGACAGTGCTCCAAATCTTTTCCTTCCACTCCTGACCTACTGGTGCTCAAAATTGCACAGCATATGGTCAGTCTATAGAGAGATGGATTTGCATTTCTAATATACCCTGGCAGGTGTCTGTGGGGCAGTCCCTCTCATTAATCGATTTGTGCTTTAAGGCATTCCTGATTCCCACCTATTATGGCAGCACAGATTCTGTAGGTCCCACATATGTTTGATAAGAAAAAATGACTTACCATAGTAATCTTGTTTCTTCCAAGGTATTCTTCAATATTCATAACTCTGGCAGTCAGCTTTCTGAGTAGAATTGCCTGGAGAATGGAACGTATGTAAATGATGGAACCCATCATTGCCTCGTGCCACTATTCAAATGCTGCCCTTACCAACTGCTGCATTCTATAGCTCCTCAGATTTCATGAAGAGCCTGCAAGGAAAGGCCTTTCCTAACTATCCTAACAATAAACCATAATAATAATAAATAGTAATCATGACAATTATAACTATAACACCCAATTAATAAACCTCTAAACAGGGGAGAAAAACTCTTCAGAATGCCAGAATAACCTGAAGAAGAGAAACAATGCCCAAAAGGGCTCAAAAACGTGTGACCAGGCCAGTATGTGGCCATAATACCTAGTCATTCAGCTTGATATGCAGAAGCCACATGTTCTGGAAGGGGAGGCAGGGTGGGAGAGTTACGAATATTGAAGAGTACCTTGGAAGAAACAAGATTATGGTAATGTTTTCTTTGCACCCCAGGAATTCTTCAATATTCCTAACTCTTGCAGACTACTAAGCAGTACCTTTGGAGGTGGGCACAGAACCTACTTTGGGAATAGGCTCTGCAGAACTGCTGTGCCAAACCTTGCATCACTCCTGGACTGGGCGTCCAAACATTAATGCTTTGTGAAAGTGTGTACTTTCCTACATGTAGTTGTTTTGCAGATTTCTAGTAATGGGACATCCCTGGCAGCAGCTATGATAGCAGCTGTGCCCCTTGTGGAATGGGCCCTTAGTCCTACTGAGGGCTCCTTTCCAGCTTTTGAGTAACACAATTTGATACACTGAACAAACCAACAAGAGTTAGTTCTTTTAGATGGTGGTTTTCCTTTACCCACATCCCCATAGGTCCGGAACAGTTGTTATCTGTCCTACCTATTGTCCTTAGTATGAGTCATGTATTAGCTCAAAGCTTTCTTAACATCAAAACTATGAAGTCTGCATTCACCCGAACTAGAACGTTCAGTGAAAAACACAGGTAGAATAATAGACTGGTTAAGGTGGAAATTGGACACCACCTTAGGTAGGAATTTCCTATTTGTTCTAGGCACTACTTGTCCCTGTGGTAGGAATTTTTTTTAATTTTTTTTATTATTATACTTGTAGGCATAATGACCATATCTGCCCGTTTCCATATGCGACAAGTTAAGACATATACAAAACATGAATATAATAGTCACATAAAACAAGTACAAAATAGTCATACAATAAATAGGTCACAGCACAACAGTTACAATTAGCATTGTAAATTCACATAGAACAATTGCATTCACACAAAGTAATTGCATTCATCATCATTAAGAAGACAGATCTGTAATTATTTTTTTTAAAACTATACAATGATGTACAGTTTGTGATATGAGAAGGGAGAGAGTTAAAACGGATAGGAGCAGTAAATAGGAATGACCTCTGACCAACAGATTTCCTAAAAAAAGGTGTTACAAAATGTAATTTATTTTGAGACTGGGTTCCATGCAAATTTAAGGCTCTGAGAAAAGGGCAGTAATAGAAGAAGGCAAGAGGTCCGAAACAGGCTTAAACGTAAACATTGAAGATTAAAAAAAATCATTTTAGGTAGAGAGAAATGTAATCCTGTTCAACAAAAAAAGCCTGAAGCTCACTGATACTTCTGGCTGAAGTGATAGCCACCAGGAACACTGTTTTCCATGTAACATATTTTAGGTGGGCTGATACCATTGGCTCGAATGGTGGTCCCATGAGCTTAGCAATGCACACATTAAGGTCCCATGCAGGTACGGGTTCCCTATGAGGTGGGTGCACGTGGGCCAAACCTTTAAAGAATTTCCTAAAGATAAGATTGGAAGCTAATGGTACATCTTTACCCGCTGAGGTATATGCTGAAACAGAAGCCAAATGCTCCTTTGGTGTAGTGGGCTGCAGACCCAGGGAGTGCAAATGGGTAAGGTAGTCCCACATGGCTTGGCACCCCTGCCTGTGAGGGGACTACATCATCAGATGAACACCATAAAGAAAAACTCTTCCACTTAGAGTCATAGGTCTTCTTAGTGGAGGGCTTCCTGTATCCTCTCAATACATTCAAAAACACTTACAGAGAGATGCAGGCCTGCATACTCTCAAGTCCTCAAGAGCCAAGCCTTGAGTCTGAGGAATATGAGGTTCGGATACAGAATCCTCCCTTGGGAGGAGGTCAATAGGTTGTGCCTCCTTGGGAGGTGAATTGGAAGGGCCACAGTCATGGAGAGCAGTAAGGAGTACCATGGCTGCCTGGCCCAGTCTTAGAACAATCAAGATAATTGATGCTGATCAGGACCTGAGCTTGATCAGTACCCTGAGCAATAGAGGAAAAAGAGGGAATGCATAAAGCTTAATTCCCGACCAGTCCATTGCCAGGGTATCCAGTGGAACAGTGCCCACCACTGGTGGTCTGCAACAGAATTTTGGCAACTGGTGGTTGTCGTGGGATGCGAAGAGATCTATCTCTGGAGTGCCGCATCTCTTGAATACTACCTCCAGTACTTGTCTGTTGAGGGACCATTCATGATAGTCCTGGCTGATTCGACTCAGGGCATCTGCCAGGGTGTTGTCCTTGGCTGGGAGATGGATGGCTATTAGGGAGGTCTGAAGTATGTATTTATTTATGTATGTATGTATGTATTTGTTAACCAGGTAAGTACACTGATTCAGTGAACCTTTTTCAGGCACGGCCCAGGCCATCAAGATGGCAGATGCACAGTACAAAAATAGAAGATATCAGCATTGGTACAATAGAAATTTTGATTCTACACTGTACGGACATAAAGAGCATGGATATGTTACAAATATCAAACCTTCAACGTTTAACCCCTGAAAGAGAGAGAGAGAAAAAAAAAAGAGAAATTAGAGCATTCCAACCCCATCAAACAGTTCCAGGCAATGCAATACTTATTTCTGTGGACTGTTGGTCTTCAGTCATACTGCAACAGTAGTGAAATTTTTACCAGACAGGTGTATCTTAAAACCCTTTTACATATGGAGCTTTCGGAAGACATTGTAGTGCTTAATTGGTATTAAGTGTATTTGGGCAGGCTAGCATTTGCAGTGTGCATTTGTCATTAGAACCTTCTGGAAGTGCAGTTTAAAGGTGGGTGGGGATTTTAGGGACTGGAGCTCATCTGGTAGAGAGTTCCAGAACCTAGATGTTTCACTGGCAAATGCTCTCTGCCCCATTGCTCTAGTTATTTTGGGGCATTCAAGGGCAAGGCACGAGGAGAACCTGAGCTGTCTGGATACCTGTTTCCTGGTAAGCATACCCAAGAGTGGAGACCCTTCCCCATTGCAGAGTGCCTTACAGATGAAGGTTCCGTACAGGAGGTCCCTGCAAGCTTGAGGGGGCAGCCATCCTAAGGATTTGTATAGAGTGCAGTGGTGTGTGTCATAGGGAGCCATGGAGATAAACCTGCATATATTATTGTAGGCAGTGTTCAGTCTAGTCAGAAGCCTGGCTGAGATGGGATGTAGGATAGGTGAGCAGTACTCTAGGATCAGGATCAGGGTGTACTGACCTATTGCCAGTCTTGCTTCAGGTGACAGTAGGTGCTTTACATGGTAACAAGCACCCAGCCACTGAGTCACCCTTTTTATGGCCTGCCCCACATGAGAGGCAAAGTTGAGCAAGAAGTCCAGGGTGATTCCTAGGTATTTTATATTTTCCACCTGTTCCAGAGTGGATTTGTCCCGAGTTTGAATGTTCAAAGAAGGCATAGAAGCATCCAAGCTCTTACCCAGCCTTTGGCTTGAGCCAAATAGCATGGCTTTAGTTCTTTTTCCATTAACTACCATTCAGGGCTGCGTGAACCATTTTTCAGTGGATGTATATTCCCCAGATAGTTGCTGAGACACCTTGTTAGCAGATCTGTCACTACAGAAAAGCACAAGGTCATCAGCATACGTAACACTATCATTAGAAGTGGTTTTGAGCAGCAGTGGATTCACAAGGATTAAGTATAGTAGTGGTCCTAGAATGGACCCCTGCGGGACACGCCCCAGAAGCCGAAGAGGGCTGGATAGCGCTCCTCCCGTCCTTACTGTGTTCTGTCACATAAGTAGTTCCTGACCCAAGATTCTGTGCCTGATGAGAAACCCCGTACCAAGAGGTGCTTGAGTAGCATGCCGTAATCCACCATATCAAATGCCTTGGAGAGGTCAACAAATATGGCACCATTGAAGATCCCTTTGTCAGCCTCTGTGAGTACATGATCTGTAAACTACGCTTAGGCTGTTGTGGTGTTGAAACCCTTTCTGAAGCCATGTTGGAGCTGGGATAACTTGTTATTTGCTGCAAGATGGTCTGTTATTTGCCTGAAAACTACCTTCTCCAGTATTTTGCTCATGTGTGAGAGTATACAGACAGGCCTGTAGTTCTCAGGTAGGTTCTTCTCCCCCGATTTATATATTGATATTACTCTAGCCTCTTTTCAGAGTGTTGGCACAGTTGCAGTGGTTAGAGATAGGTTGATGATGTAGTCAAGCGGCTTGCTTATAAGGTCCGGAGCCAGTTTCAGGAACTGGGGGCACAGGCCATCACTTCCCGCACTCCCAGTATTCAGTAGCGCCCTTAAAAGCTTACAGACCTCAGTTTTTGATGTGATTTTGAAATGAAATGGTGGGCTATTTTGTCTTAGTCCTTTCTGACTTGGAGGTGAGGAGTCCCTGTCCACTGGAGGAAGGCGGGCTAGGTATTGTTCAAGTTACAGAATTTGTTATTAAGGATACCGTCGACAGTCAACAGGTCTGTAACCAGTCCAGAGTCTGAGATTAGTTGAATATTACTTTTTGAGGGTGCCCAGTTCATTAATGAGTTCACAGAGGTCCAGAAATTACAGGAGTCACCCAGGTGCTGTGCCTATTGCCCCTTAAAGAAGGTGGCCTTGAGCTGTTTCAATTTGTTCTTGCATTGGTTTCTCAGCCTCTTGTAGTTGTTTAAGTTCCCTGCCGAGGGGGCTGCCTTATAAGCATACCAGGCCTTATCCCTGGTTTTCATTTGGCCAGTAAATTTTTATTGATCCACTTAGTGTTTCCCCCCCGATCTGCCACGTAGTCAGGGGGCAATGCTTCTCCTGCACATACGATAGTGTTGCTACCAGGAAACGTAGGGCTGCATCAACAGAGGTGAGCAAGTAGAGGGTTGACCAGCGTATACCCTTCAAGTAATTTCTTAGTGCATTTAGGTCAACACCAGCGAAGTTCCTGAAAGTTATGATTTTGTGAGTTGGGCGGTCCCAGTGACAGGACTAGTTACAATAGGTAGGAGAATGATAATAATAATAAAACTTTATATCCTGCCTTTCTCAATCTCAAGGTGCCTTACAATAATTACAGATAAAACAAATAAAACATCAATCTGAGCTCATAATATCTCAATAATCAGTCAGAATAGATTTTACACCATAAACAGGTCTTTAATGCCTTTTTAAATTCCTCCACGGACGCACACTGATGAAGTGGATGAGGTAGAAAATTCCAGAGGGTAGGGGCAGCATACATAAAAGCATGAGCTCCTTAAGATTTTAAAGAAACCCTTGGAATCTCTAGCAACCCCTCGTCCGCCGAGCGGAGAGATCGCTTAGGGCAGTAGGGGACCAGGAGCTCTTTCAAGTAGTCCGGGCCCTGTCCGTGTAGGGCTTTGTAAGTCAAAAGACCAACTTTAAAGGTGATCCGCCACTGTATTGGCAGCCAATGCAGATTATGAGAACCGAGAAATATTATACGTAGACGTGCCCGCTGACTAATCGGCTGCAGTGTTCTGCACCAGGCTGCAAGCGGCAGATATCAACTCCAGGAAGCCCTAGATAAAGGGAGTTGCAATAATCAAGACGTGAGGTCACAAAAGCGTGGATCAATGTAGGCAGACCACTAGGCAGAACAAGGTGCTTAATCCTGGCGATGTTTCTAAGATGTTAAAAGGATAATTTGACAACTGCCGACATCTGCAAACGCAGTGTCAGCTCATTGTCAAAAATCACCCCCCAGGTTCTGCACCTGTTCAGCGGTAGGGAGCTGGACACCCCCAGAAATAAACCTGAGGGTAAACCAACTCCTGTCCCCTCAACCCTGCGACCCGGATCCACAACCATTACCTCAGTCTTCTCCGAGTTCAACTTCAGCCAGCTTGAATTCATCCAGCTCTGGATTTCAGTGAGGCAGCTATTAAATACCGAGGGAGCTCTGTCCTGGTCAGGTGCAAAAGATAGGTAGAGCTGATATTATCTGCATAGCAATGAAACCTCAGCCCATACCTTCTTACAATGTCTCTGAGGGGTAGCATATACACTGCGAACAACATGGGGAACAACACCAAGCCCTGGGGAACCCCACATGACAGAGAGACTGGGTGGGAAGAATTAATCCCTGACACCACCCTCTGAGTTCTGTCTGTGAGGAAAGATCTAAACCAACTGAGGACTGTACCTGACAGGCCACAGATGAACTCCAGGCGCTCGAGAAGTACCCCATGGTCCACAGTGTCAAAGGCTGAAGAGAGATTGAGAAGAACCAAGATGGAGCGGCTCTTCTGATCTCTAGCCATCAGGAGATCATTGAGCACCCAAACCAGTGCTGTCTCGGTACTATGCCTCTTTCGAAAACCAGACTGGAGTACTTCATAGATGTCATGGATGGATAAATGGTTCTCCAACTGTACGGCCACTACTTTCTCAATAACCTTCCTTACAAAGGGAAGGTTAGAGATCGGTCTGTTGTTGGCATGGCAGTCAGGGTTCAAGGAAGCTTTCTTCAGGAGGGACGTCACCACCGCCTCCTTCAGGGAGCTAGGAAACTCACCCATATCCAGGGAGCACCAGACTATCCATGCTAGGACTGGGCCGATAATATCGTGACAACCCTTTATCAGGGAAGTCGGGCCTGGGTCCAAACTGCATCATGTAGAGCGCATACTCTGGACAATCCTCATGACATCAATGAACTCTGGCCGGTCAAAGAAATTCCAGGAGAGACTAGAGGCTGCGGCCAATCGCCGACCTACAGCTTCTCCCATAGAAGGTGCAGGCTGGAGTGCTGCCCTGATGTCGGCCACCTTAGCCGCAAAGAAGCAAGCAATTGACCTATTGAGTCGGGTAATACTCCTACAGACATGATTTTGTCCTCACTGTTTGTCATGATCCAATCCAGAAGAGAGTGGTTTAGTGATCTGGAGTTAATTCGTGTAGGGGTGCCTATCAACTGGGTCAGATTTACCTGATTGAGGAGTTCTGCATACTCTTGGCATTTACTGCCCAGCCAGTTCAAATTTAGATCCCCCACTGTCATTGAGTCCCTAGCAGGGGATAAGCCCCCAACCTTGCTAGTGAGTGTTTTTGGTCAACCAGTCCCTCCCGCAGGAGGATTATAAGCGCAGCCCATGTAGACTTTCTTGGCCAATCCAATAACCAGTTCAGTTATGAGCCATTCAGTGGCAGAATCGCTTGCCTGACTGGCCGAGATTATTGAACCAGAGAGTTTGTCGTTTACATATATACCGCTTGCCTGACTGGCCGAGATTATTGAACCAGAGAGCTTGTCGTTTACATGTATGAGAACCCACCCCCCCCACACCTTTCTTTTTCCCCTGGTCTGTCGTTTCAGAATAGGGAGTAGCCATTTAGTCTGTACAGGGAGTCCAGACAGTGTAGTTACAGCCATGTCTCAGTTATGCCCAGTACGTCAGGTTTGTGATCATCCACCCAAGCCTCAACCTCCTGCATCTTAGGTAGTAAACTCCCTGCATTTAGGTGTGCTATCCTTACACCTTTTTTGCGTCCATGTGGAGCTGATCTGTGAACTAACGGGATGGTTTGGACCCGGGTTCTGTTCTATATCCCCGCTCCTCAGGAACAGTGCCCTAAGGTGCATGAGGATCCATGCTCTAATTATGGTAGACACCACTCTTGGGGATGTTCTGTTTATAAGATAGAAACCTATCCCCTGATGTTCCCTTTTGCTAAGTAGGGCTAAGGCCGACAGAGGGTGAGCCAATAAGGTTGGGTAATCTGCCAGTGGAAAGCAACATTTTGCAGAGGAGGAGTACTTGTCTGATGTGTTCTGTCTAGAGCTGAGGACAGTGCCACAGAGATCACATGCTAGTAACTGCAGTACCAGAGAGAGAGTGCCATGCCAGTGAGCAAGGCTGCCCGGTTCATTTTTAGGGCAGATTCTGTGAAGAATAGCACCAGAACCCACCAACAGATGGAGCATCAGCCTTGAAATTTTTGTCTCACACTGGTAGGGGCACAGACTGAGCCAAGAAGCCAAGTCTGTGCAAGTCCTGACTCGTTAAGTCACTGTACGTTGACTTAACGTCATGCCTCACCAGGACACCCCTAAAAGTCTGCCTATGTGTAATTGTTCTGGGGGTGAAAAGCTACTTTGGATGTCGAAGTATTTAAGTGAGATAGAGGGCCCGGTCTGTAATCACACCACTCCTGTATGAGACCAGAGACAGTATGCTGCCCTTAAAATCCTCCAGGAGTTAGCTGAGAAGAGTATCAGAAACCTCATTGGCGAGAGGAGGAGGAGGTAGAGCTACCCGGATCCTAATTTAAAGTCAGTTTGCAAAAAAGTGAAGTGGAGTTACAGGATCCTATTTAATGAAATTAGCAAAATAGGGAAGTGGAGCTACAGGATCCCATTGGTCCCCTGGGAAGAATCCTGTGACCTATACGAGGCAACCAGTAACAACCAACTGCAAGGACAGAAGGTAATCAAAAGATGAGAAGTGGAGGAACGACCTCTGGTGTCTGTCTCTGAAAACCTGCTAATGAGAAACTCGGCTGATTGTAAAATTCTCACGATAGTCCTGCCTATTTAAAGAAAGTCAGCCAAGGTTGGGCTGGGGTAGCCACTGCCCAGCGGAGGCAGGAACTCAGCAGGGTACTGTGTTCTTCAGAGAACTGAAACGCAGCCATTGCGGCAGATATTTGGTCCAAAATCCCATACCTACAGGCTTCAAGCTGTGCTCCGGAGTTGGCTCGAGAGGAGGGCAAGTGGTCCCGATGGCCCTTGACCCTGAAACAAAAAGGAAGAGAATTTATATTAGGAGCTGCCACCAGCCAGGTTACAAGCAAGTAGGTGGGTGAGGATCAAGGGGAAGGGATGAGTAGACCTGAGACCAAACCTTCATTGCCTCTGTGCACAAGGGGCTGGACCTTGTTCCTCACTGTTTGTTTATGTAGTACATGCTGGTGGCATTGTCTGTTCTGACCTGTATCATCTTTCCCTGTATCACGGATGCAAAAGCCTGCAGGGCCAGAAATATTGCTCTGAGTTCCAGCAGATTTATGTGCTGGAGTGACTCTGCACTTGACGAAGTGCCGTGAACTGTATGAGACCCCAGATGTGCCCCCCAGCCTAGGAGGGAAGCATCTGTGGTGAGGGTTACTGAAGGTAGCTCCTGCTGGAAAGGAACTCCCTCTCTGATGTTGTCCTTTACCTGCCACCACTGGAGTGCCTGTAGCAGAGTTTTTGTTACTGGCACCAACTTTGCAAGAGGGTCCCTTCTTGGCACCAGTGTGCCCTGAGGTGGAACTGAATGTCTCTTATTTGGAAACTTACTCCCAAAACAACTCTTGTTGCTGCTGCCGCCATGTGGCCTAGGAGCTGCAGGAACTGTCTTGCTGGACTTGACTTGTTTAGTTTGAAAGGCCCTGCAATTTGAAGGATGCTGCTTACCCTGTCCCAGGGTAAGAATGCCCTTCCTTTCAGTTTGTCCAACTCTGCTCCCATGAAGTGCAATACTTGCACTGGTTGTAGGACTGATTTCTTTAGGTTTACCAGGAAGTCTAGGGCCTCCAGCAAGTCCTGGGTCATCTTTAGAGACTCTGTCACCTGTTGTGGGGATTTCACACTACCAGCCAGTCGTCCAAGTCAGGGAAGACGGTTACCCCTTGCCTTCTTAGATGAGCCACTGCCAGACACTTTGTCAATGCTCTTGGGGCTGAAGTGAGGCCAAATGGCATTGCTGAAAATTGGTAGTGACCTGATGGGAGTCTGAATGTGAGGTACTTTCTGTGAGACTCCCTTATGGGGATGTGGAAGTAAGCATATTTTAGGTCCAGAGATGCCAACCAGTCTCCTTTTTGAAGAATTGGCAGAATCATTGCCACAGTTACCATTTTGAACTTTGGCTTTGCCAGGTACCACTCCCCATTTTTCTTTGTGATGAGGAAGTATCTGGAGTAAAAATCTTTCCCTTTGCCGGGGGGTTGGGAGCAGGTTCCACTGCATTCAACAGTAGGTTGCCACTTCCTCTTCCAGCAGCTTCCTTTCTTTTGTTTTGTACTTTATGTTTTATTTTTCAGTAAAACAAACATACAGTTATATTCCAAGCACTGATAGTATGCCATATAATAGATTTTATATATATATGTATATATATATATATATATATATATATATATGGTGCCACTCCTCTTAATATTCACAACTAGTCTATCTAGTGCTTTACAGATGCATCATCTGGGAGGAATACATTCTAGGGATCGAAAAATACTATTCCTTATAGTTTTACAACTATTTTCAGTGCTGTAATGAAGCCCATGAGCAGCCTGGATTTTATCTGTATATAAAAAATATATAATAAGGTCCCAGAGTCCATTACCATACAGAGTAGAACTGGTGACCAGGCTTTAACATAAATAAGCACAACTTTGTGCATCTCAAATTTTGATCAGACCTAAATACTATTTTCAGTGCTTTAAACCAGCAACCCATTACAGAATAACAATATTCAGAACTAGAGGGAGTTAAACTGGAAAGTTTATGAGAGCTGCAGCCAAACAGTGAAACGAGGGGCCACTTAATTCTTAAAAAAAAATTAAAAAGGGTAATTCATGTCTCTCAAGTGTCAGCGTGGCTCAGTTGGTAGCACATCCACCTCTGAACCAGAAGGTCGTGGGTTCTCGTTCCACACCAGGATTGAACTTGCACCTAAAAATCACTGGCATCTGAGTGCAGTATTGGGGGTGCTGTACTGCTGGGGTGTGCCTTTCCTTCAGATGAGACGTTAAACCGAGGTTCCTTCTGCCCATCCTGGTGTTGTCCTGGTGGGTGTCCAGGTGGAAGTAAAAGAACCCAGGGTACTCTTCTCGAAAGAGCAGAGAACATTCCCGGTGTCCTGGCCAACATTCCCCTTCCCATAAACTGGTTCATGCAATTATCCAGACTGTGTGTGGGTGATGATGTGCGATATGGCCGCCACCACATATTCAGTCACTTCACTACCAGTCTAACATCACTTGTAAAGCACTTTGGGATACTGTGTATGAAAAGCGCTATATAAATGTTGATTCTTCTTCTTCTTCTTCAAGTGTTCTTAGTCCATATTTGTTAAAGGCATCAGGACTACGTAGCCATTACTCCAACATTTATTAATAAGGAGGACTTAAAGTTCCTGGATATATTTCAATTTATGCCCCAACCATGCCAGAATGGTGGAATCATGGTTCATCTTCATCAGAAGATTGCTGGTCCATTTCTTCCTGTTGTTGGCATGGAATTGCTTGCCGGCAGCTCCATTTTAAGGCTTCAGCTGGGTCGTTGAACAAGTAAACCTTCCCGCGATGGGCGATCCGCAGCCATGAAGGAAAAATCATAGACGCTTCCTGAAGCATGGCTCTCATCCCATCAAATCGCTTCCGTTTCTGATGGGTAGTGTAACTGATGTCTGGGTAAAGGTTGATCTGGTTACCTTCATAGAGAAGCCCTCCCTTCTGTCTGGCCAGACTCAGAATCTGATCCCTCGTACCTGCCCATCTGTCACCAGGATTATGGCTCGTGGTACCTCCAAGTCTTCCACTCTGCCACAAGGAGTTACTCTGTAAGCTCATTGAAGTTGTAAGCCTGTCCCAACTTGTTGAGATAGCCCATCCTTCAAAAACATTAATAGGATATCGCCCTCTACTTCCTCCGGAATGCCCAGTTTTCTTACATTAGGAGCCCTGATTTGATTTTCGAGAGTCTCGATTTGGGCTTTCCAATGGGTACTCTCTTTTACCAAGGAGGACACGGCTCCCAAAGCTGCATCTGCTCACTTAGAAGCATCTAAAGTTGTCTGAGTGCCCTCCACAGATGTTTCGAGTGTTGCTACTCGATTGCTAACCCCATCAAATTTGTTGGAGAGCACAGTTACCGACTTTTCCAATTTAGTAAGTTTTGCCCTGATAGTTTTCAGGATCTCCTCGGCTATCTCTCTGGTACTCTCATTCGGGCCTACTCTGCGTGGAGTGAGTAGCGGGAGCTGTTGGAGCATTTTTCTGTTTAGTTCTGGATCCTTGGTACTGATCCTTACGTGGATTTCTCATTTCTGCCACTGGTTTATTCTTTCCACTTTCCGAGCACTTGTTTCTGAACAATTTAAGTAAGACTGTCCAATTTTTAAGTTTTGCTAGAACAAGCTGAGCAGATTGATAAAAAGGTGCCATCTTGCTCGGGTTCCACAGCCCCCCAGCAGCTTCCTTTCTGAGTTTGAACCTGGTCTGAACACACTTGTTCTTTTTTTTTTTTTTTTCAAATTTTTTATTTAGTATTTTATACATGAGCATAAAATCAATTTTCCAGAGTATGTATAAAGAAATCATTCCATATCCGTGTACATTACAAAGGAGGTTTGATTACATACTACAATTGGTACATCTCTGGGGGTAGAGAGAAATTAGACATTACATCTATTATCTTTAGTATTTGGTGTACAGCATTAGGAGCCTTTGTGCAGTCAAAGCCTTGACACACTTGTTCTTAATATTGGGAAGGATTTGAAACTGAGGGACAAAGCCTGACTCACTATCTCCAGGACCCACTTGTTTGTGGTAATTTTTTTCCCACGCCTGGAAGTAGTGAGTCAGTCTTCCCCCTGCTGGAATGTGGGAGGTGGCCTTGGCAAATAAATCAGGGGTTCTGTTTAGATTGGGACTGGGCCTGTCCAGTCTGAGCCCCACACCTTGACCCCCTTCTGCCTCTGCCCCTGAAGTATCCTGTCTGCTGAGGGTACTGCTGGTACTGCTCTACAGCTTGTGCTTGGAAGAAGGGCCTGGTATAACCAGCCCTACCCTCCCCCCACTTCCCTGTGGCCTACCTGAAGGAGAGGGTTTCTCTTTTGCTGAATTGCTTTCATAGGTGGCTTTATATTCGTCCACCTTTTTTTTTTTATTTAGTTGTTTAACCAGGAGTAGCACACTAAGCTGAAAGCTTTTCTACAGGAGCGACCTGGGAGCACAGGGAAGTTAAGTGACTTGCTTAGGGTCACACAGTATGCAAGTGGAAGCTGTGAGATTCAAACCTAGGTCTGGTCTGCGGGACCTTTTTCATGTAAGCTTCAGTCTTATCCCCAAACGGGGAGTTGTTTTCCACAGGAAAATCCATGGCCTTTGCCTGTGTATCCTGAGTGAGGTTAGTGGCTCTGAGCCATGCAAATCTTCTGAGAGCCACTGTGAGTGCCATCCACCTGGCAGCAGTGCCATCGGCATCTGCTGCCATCTGAAACTGGTATTTGGATGCCTCTAAACCAAATCTTGCAGTCTCAGCCAGGTCAGCTGATAGTCCAAGAGGGGCCTTATCAGCCATAGCCTGACCCAACTGCAATAGTGACTTCTGGTACTGGGCAGTATAGGCCAGGTAATTGGCCTGCCTAATAGACAGTGAAGCTAGCAGTCCTTTTTGGCCATGCTGTCAGTTTTTCTGGAATCCTTTTCTGGTGGTTGAGATGCCAAAGGCACCCTAGCCCTATCACAGGCTGCAGTCTGAACAACCCCTTGGTGATCAGGGTGGGTAAATAGAAATTCAGCCCCTTCCCTGTTTGATACTTCATGTCCGCCCTCTTGTCCAGGGGTGGTACAGTGTTAGGGGTTTGTAAAATCTTTAAAATATCTTTCTTAAAGAATTTATTAATGGGGAGCAACAATTTCTTTGTTGGGGTGAGCTCCATGAGTTTGAAGTATTCAACCTCTTCCTCCTCTGCCACTACTTCACTTGTGGCTGTATCCAGTGTATCCACCATTTTTCTCACAAAGGTAAAACGTGTGGAAAAATCTTCAGAAATCCTCGGTGGGGACTCAAATTCTTGATCTAGGGAGACCTCTGGTTCAATAGGTTCCCCACCATCAACCTCATATTCCTCGTACTCTGGGTACTCTGAGTGAGAGGAATGAACCAGAGCTACCGGCTGCTGAACCGAGGATTGAACCAGTGTCTGTGGAACCGGAACCAGTAAAATGCCTTGGAGTGCCTGAATAACTTTAAATGCCTGAACAATTGTCTCAGGTGTTGGCATCTCACTTTTTTCACCAGAAGTCCCGTTATGCGTTCCAGCTGGGGGTTCTGTGTGTTTAGTCTTTTAAATTTTTTGGGAAGGAATGGGAGTTTCACCTGGTTCACCAGTTCACTTTCCCTGTGAAGAATCACCCTTATCAGGGTGTTTGGCTTTGGTTTAGCTGTTTCACCTGCAGCCTTAGAGGGAGTAGGCTGGTCAGAGCCGTTGTCTCCCTGGCCTAATTCTGAAGCCAACTTCTTAAGTCTTTACATCCATTTTTCAACGTTTTTTTGTGGAAAAGACTTGCAACTCTCACAATCAGTTGTGAAGTGGGATTGACCGAGACAGACAACACACTGATCATGTTTGTCTGCCTTGACAAAAACCTCTCCACACTGAGTGCAGTTTTTGAAGCCCAGGGGCCCCGTTTTCTTATTTGGTTTTTCTGACGTTTAATAAAATGAAGACACTCTAGTAACCGCAATAAGATCTCTTTTTCCTCTTCTTTTGCGGTTTAACTCAGTTATATGGTTGTGGTTAGATCCTATCATAAATCGCGATCACGAACCGAAAAGGAACCAAAAATATTAGTTCTAACTAAGAATCAATTTAACCATTAGGCTAAAGAAAATAACTAACAATATATTTAAAAATAAAGGCAAAAACTACAGAAACCTCGGTTCCTCAGCATTTACCAGGAACCAATAGGAACTGAAAAACTGACTTAAATTTCAAGCAAATAAACTAGCGCTAACTATAAAAACAGATAATAAATGCAGCAGATGAAAAACTTAAAAATACTTGCATTTTGAAGTAACACTTGAGGAGAGTCATGACTGAGAGGAGAGATCTCCAAGGCATCTTGACTTTGCAGGTGGAGAATAAAATCTGAGGCGCTATAGAATGCAGCAGTTGGTAAGGGCAGCATTTGAATAGTGGCAGAAGACAATGATGGGTTCCATCATTTACATATGTTCCATTCTCTGGGCAGTTCTACTCAGAAGGCTGACTGCAAGAGTTAGGAATATTGAAAAATTTCTGCGGTGAGAATAGGGGTATCCGTTAGGATCCCCAGGACTTTTTTTTTCTCAGAACTTGAGGGGCAGCAGGAAACAGGATTCCAAGATGCTGTTATAGAGCACCTTTCTGTTGGAGAGACAGTGCCATAGATCAAGTTGGGTCTGCGGCAAAAATAAAGATAATACAGAATGGGCAGACTGGGTGGGCCCAGCAGCCCCTATCTGCCATCAGTGCCTATGTTTCTGTGGTTCTTCACTGCTTTATATTTCACTTTACATTGCTGAATGTTGCCCACTGTGGCATGACCATTTGGGGTTACTGAGGTAAGCATTCTAAGCTTGGAAGTTTCAGTTTGCCTCTCTAGGCATCCACATGTGGTTCCAGCCAGTCTCAGAGGAGGCAACCCCACAGTTTATTAGCCAGAGACCGAGCTATGTAAATATTTGTCTTAGAAAAAAATTGACCCGAGTAAAATTATTAGATGTATCCTGCCCAAGCCCTCTGCACGAATAGTTAAATATGTAACTTCCTTCAAACCCAACCATTTTCAGTCGGTCACTCCGCAGAGCTTGGAAGAAACACTTAACAGACTTGTTTCCAGATCCGTTGAGGGGAGAGACATGTGGCTCAGCAACAGAAAACAGGAAATGAGGATGGTTTTAATTAACAAAAAAAAATAACCTTTTATGTGTGTAATGTTTTTACCTTTCCATAAGTCCACCTTCTTTTGTGCAATAGCCAGACAAGGATCCCAATTAAGTTTTGTTGCTGTCTTCCTTCTTCCAAACCATTCCCAGTACTTAACCATTATTTTCTGTTATATATCCCACTTCTGTGCATGTTTGTTTGTCTGGGTCTGCTTCAGTATGGACTTCTGGGGCCAGATATTCAGAACTTTGCCTGGTGGGCAACGTGATTGCATCCTGTTTGCCCAGGGTTTGCACCCATGTGCAATATTCAAAGGGGGCTTTTGCCTGTGCTAACAGAGTTAGCACATGCAAACAACTCATAATACATGTGGTGAGCAAAGGGGAGGGGCAGGACAGGACTACTGGTGCAGTGCTATATTCAGCACATTTGCACTACGCAAAGGGGTTAGCACAGTCCACTTTGCGCAGCACAGATACCACCGATCAACCCTAGTGGCAGCCAGAGCCACTGTAGCTGACAGGAAGGTTGGTGGTTCGGAGAGCACATCTGCCTCCTAGTGTCTAGCAGCATCCCTGTTCACCGATCGTCATCCTCAGTAAAGGATACAATGTCCCTAGTGTCCAGTGGTCCGTCCCCCCGATTGCCAGCCTCGGTATGCATTGTGCAATCTGTGGTGCCGAGTGGTCCCCCTTGCCCTCCATTCGCCATCCCCATTGTCATTTCAGTGATCCTTCCTGCCCTCCAATTGCTATCCCTGGCATGTGGTGTGCAATCCTCATGCTTAGTGCTCCCCCCACTCTCCAATCACTGGCCCTGTCTATGTCCAATTATTCCCTGGTGTATAGTGGCCCCCCACTGCTGGCACCAACAAACCCACCCTGCAAACCCCCCCTTTACCTAACACTGGTGCCATGGATCCCATATGGGATCCCTGTACAATACACACGTCATACGCTCCCTGTACAGTACACAGGTCACATTCCCCGCACAACACAGGGTATGCGCACCCTGTACTGTACATTGGATCCATGCTCCCCGTTATCTCATACTTGGCTGGCTGAGGAGGGCTGTGCTGATCACCATATGGGATCCATGACACCAGTAGAAGGTAAGGGGGAGTTGGCAGGGTGGGTGTGTCAGTCCTGGTGGTTCAGAGTGGGGCCACTAGATGACAGGGAATAACTGGGCATAGATAGGGCTGGCAATCGAAGGGCAAGGGGGGACCACTAGGCATGAGGGATTGCACACTGCATACCAGGGCTGGCAATAGGAGGGCAGGGGGAACCATTAGGCACCAGGGATAGTTGAACTAACAGGGCTGGCGATTGGAGGCGGGGGAACTATTAGGCACCAGGGATTGCACATACGATAACTGGGATGGTGATCAGAGGGTGGAGCTGCCACTAAATACCAGGGAATACATGCTTTGTATGGGAGCAGGCAATTGGGGCTGGACAGAGCCAGAGCTGGTCACAGAGGCACAAACCTGCTGCCGCTTCCCATGCAAATGTGTCCATAATGGGCCCCTTAGCACCTTGCAGGAATGGGCACATTTGCATGCCGTTGTCAGAATATCGTGCTGGGTGCTATTGAGTCTGGTGGCGCTGTTCCGTGTATTGGTGACATCCATGTCAGGGCAGCACTACTCAACTTAGTGCTGCGTCAGCGTGCCCCTATGTTCAGTTGGATGGTACCGGTGTGCCATCTCACTGAATATAGCATCCACAGGCTTGTGGGCAATGGGCAAGCACAGCGCAAATTTTGCGCTCCACATTCCCCATTTTTGAATATTGGGCCCTGTACTCTTACTGGACATTAGGTTTAGGACCAGAGATTGCTGAGTATTGCTTAAAGATGTTTATGGCTTCCTTTCCTTCTTCAGTAGTCCATAAAAACAAACAGACACCATCTGCATATGCCAAAACTTGTATGTGTTTATCTGAGGCTATACAGAGACTGGCCACTTTTTGACTTTCCTTAATTATACGTAAAACCCAGATCGAGGACAAATGTGTATAAAAGAGGGTTTAAAGGGCATCCCAGTTTCACCCCTGAAGCTTTTTTAGCTGGTTGCCCCAACCATCCATTTATAAAAGGAATGATAGCTGCATCCCTACACAAAAGTTTAATCCAGTTTGTAAACTGCTTAGATACTCTGTGGACTACCTTATTGAATGTCTTTTTTTTGTCTAAAGAGAGAAAATAGTGTGCAATTTGTTGGGTTTGGTCTTTATGAAACAGTTCTCTAATTAAATAGAGAATAATGCATAGGGGACTGTTATAAATATGTTTTTACACACCTGAAGTGTGTTATGACCTGTGAAGCATAAGAGGTTTATGTGGTCATCCCACACTGAGGTGTGCAAAAACAAACAAAAAAAAACTCCACAACTACACAGTCACTTATGCTTTAGTTTTTATAATAACTGATGGGGAGACAAAAGCACAAAAATCAAGTTTCCCAACAGGGGAGATGAAACGTGAGTGCTCCAAGCACCGTAATAACTAGAGAATGACGTCATACCCGGTTATTATAGCATTTGATCATAATGATAATCAGTGTGATAAGGGGGGTCACCAATTATTATAAACAAGCTATCTTGAATGGATTGGTTCTGCATTGCCCATGTCTGAAAGGCTGAGATTACTGCTGAAGCAAGGGTAGATAACCTTTTACACAGGATTGTAGAATGAATTTTTTTTATCTGTATTTAAGACACAGATAAAGAGGAGGGGGATATTTTTTATAAAAAAAAACAAAACTCATATAAGACATAGCAAATACCAAATCCTTGAAGAGCGGTGTGGTACCCAAAGACTGGAAGAAGGCAACAGTGGTTCTCCACTTCACAAATCAGGCAGTTGCGAGGAAGCTAGTAATTACAGACTGGTGAGCCTCACATCTGTAGTAGGGAAACTAATGGAGACACTACTCAAACAGAGGAGCATAGCATTCCTTGAAACTAGCGGCAAACAAGACCCTAAACAGCATGGTTTCACAGCAGGTAGGTCATGCCAGACAAATATGCTCGAGTTTTTTGACGACGGTACAAAAATAGTGGATGAAGGTGGGGCAGTAGATGTGGTTCGTCTACCTAGACTTTAGTAAGGCCTGTGACTCGGTTCCACACAGTAGGCTGGTAAAGAAGCTTGACCACACAGGGGTTGGTCCAGAAATAGTCAGATGGATACAAAACTGGTTACAAGGCAGAACCCAGAGGGTACCGGTTAATGAAACGCAATCGACGGAAGGGAGGTTGACCAGCAGGGTGCCCCAGGGCTCAGTGCTGGGGCTTCTGCTCTTCAATGTTTTTACAGCAGACATCGCTGATGGACTGGAAGGGATGGTGTGTCTGTTCGCAGACACCACCAAGATATGTAACAGGGTGGACACCTCAGAAGGAGTGAGCAAGATGGAAGCTGACCTCAAGAAACTAGAAGAATGGTCTGGAGTGTGGCAGCTGAGATTTAATGCCAAAAAGTGCAAGGTCATGCACATAGGAAAGAAAAATCCAAGAAAGGAGTATTACTTAGGAGGTGAAAGACTGGTGGCCTCAAACCAGGAACGAGATCTGGGAATCATAATACCAGATGACTTGAAGGTTAGTAAGCAGTGTGAGAAGGCAACATTGAAGGCCAACAGAATGCTGGACTGCATTTGGAGGGGAATCACGAGCAGGAGGAGAAAGGTGGTACTACCACTGTATAGATTACAGGGCAGGCCTCACCTGGAATACGGAGTCCAATTCTGGAGGCCTCACCTCAGGAAGGACATTGAACGGGTAGAAGCAGTACAGAGAAAGGTGACAAAAATGATTCCGGGTCTGTAGTACATGTCCTATGAGGAAGAACTTAGGGAACTGAATATGTACTTCCTGGAGCAGAGAAGAGAGCGAGGGGACATGCTTGAAACATTCAAGTACATAAAAGACATTAACAAGGTACAGGCACAGGACCTTTTTCACTTCAAGAAGGGCTCCAGGACCAGGGGACATGACCTCAGGCTGCAAGGAGGGAGGTTCTCTACCAACACCAGGAAGTTTTTATTCACAGAAAGAGTGGTGGACGCCTGGAACAGCCTGCCCCAAGAGGTTGTGGGGGTCAACACTGTGGGGGGATTCAAGAATGCATGGGATAGACACAAGGGAGCCCTGACTACAAAGGGCAGCTAGAGTGTCAAAATAGGTCTAAAACAAATGGGCAGACTAGATGGACCTAGTGGTCTCCTTCTGCCGTCAACTTCTATGTTTCTATGTAAAAAAACAACAACAATGTTACAATAAAATTGAAAAGGACAATAAAAGTGTACATGTGCTGTTAGAGTCTCCAAAGGTTCAAAACGATGCCTACTATCACCAAAACTACAATCAACCCATGTGACTAATTACTGCAGTGTACAAATGAAACAAAAAAACTTCTTATTTAATAGTATTAGTACCAGTAAACGCAGCTCAAGCAGTATAACATTATCACTGCTTTTGTCATGTAGATGAAGAGGAGAACCTAAGCAAAGAAATAAATGTACACAACTAAAGAAACTGAACCTCACAGAAACAGAAGTAACCCCCCCAGAATGAAAAATACAATTACAAACAAAAAAGAAAAGGGGGGAATGGAGTAATCCCAGGAGTATTACCTTTCAGACCACTTTATACTTATTTTATCTCGTACGGCCGTTTTTGGTCGGGTTAATTAATGGATGGTTCTGACGCCATATGGCACTACTGGTAAGAATGGGTTTTAACCCAGCCCGGGCATATTTTTCCAAAGATCCATTAGCACTGGAGGAGGGAGGAAGGACCTTCCTTTCCTTCATTCTCAATCTGTCTAAAAGAATTTTCATAGGTTTGTTTTTTGTTACAATACAAATTGATCATCCGTTATGCCAAATACACCATTTAAACACTGCAGTCAAGAGTCTAAAAGCTCCGGCCCAGTGACGCTGGATGCCACGCCTCGCACTACGCTGGTGACCCAAGTTCGGAAATGAGCTCGGGGAGCCGGGGGTCAGCAGGAGAGGACTGGGATCAAATGTCTGAAGACAGCTCTCCTGGTCCTGGGGAGGGTTCGGGGATTTCCCGTTGCTCTGGCATCCCCTGGTGGAAGCTGGGGGCACCGCAGAGCATGGTAGCAGATGCCTGGGGATTGGAGTGTGGCAGGGACGTCTTCCGGGTGTGTGCGGGAGCGTGCGCATGCCGGGGGGGACGTCATTGTACGTCCGCACTCCAGGGGGAGAAAGCTACAAGAAATACCCCCTCCCTTCGGGTAAGGCGATGGCGATCTGAGGCAGTCCGACCGAACTCACGTCCAATACCGGCCGTCTCTCCGGTTCTCCTTGGGGTCTGGGGCTGCTCCTAGGGTCCCTGCATACCCGACGTAGCCCGGAGATGTCGGTTCAGGTGGGCGGTTGTGTCTGGTGGCTGGTGAAGAGACCCTGAGAGATGCTCAGAAGGTAGGGTGCATAAATAAACGATACAAAAAAAAAAAAGAGGCTAAAAGCTCTAGTTTACCCCATCTCCCCTTAGGATTTCCATATACCAATATGTCATGACAGTTGTTGAAAAAAGGAACTTCCCATTTCCTTGCCATGAGACACCAATAGACCTTTCATATAATTGTACTGTATTCAAAAAAATATGTGTTCCATAGTTTCTGAAATTTGATGACAAGCTGGATGTAGGCAGTCTCTTTCTGCAGCTGATCTATGGTGATGATTGTTTCTGATGTTTACCTCTCATAGCAACAAAACCACAAGGTGTCCCATATTTTGTTTGTGGTGTCCTCCATTCCATAAGTTTTTCAGCCAACCAGTGTTCCAGTATACTGGGGGGTTTAAACTCAAATAAACTATCAAAAATTAGCTGATATACTGTAGTTGCTTCCTGGCATTGCAAACAACTCCAGTTACTGTCAATTTCTGAGACTTTATGTTTTGGAAGTGATCTACTAGATACCGTGGAATATCCCTTGGAAGATTTTGGAACACTCCAATTTGTTCAGTACCCCTATTTCCTGAAAAATAAATCATACTGTGTGGCAAACAATGGAAGCCATGGCCTAGCTTCTCCTTGTAGCATGAGAAATATGTTGTGAAATAAGAAATACTAAAAAACACTACTGTATTTATCTTGGCTAGTTCACCTAGTTTAACCGGTTTGTAGGTCAACTTCCATTTTACCAGGTTGAGCCTACACCCCATACGAGTTTAAAGAAAACATTGTAGAGTCTAGCTTCTAAATTTTGAGGGATGGGGAAAATACAACTGATAAATAGAAAATTGTCACAAAAACGTTGTCAGCATAAAGACTGTCTTTTTCTTCATCATAGGCCATGACCTTCCATCTGTCTCTGCTTTGAGTTCGACTGTAGTCAGTTTCTCCAGCGAGTTTCACCTAGCCATGTCTTGGCCACCAGAGGTTACCCCTAATATTTTAATTGGATCCTGTTAAGTTTTCACTCCGCCCACAGTCAAAGGAATAGGTTATTTTATATCCCCAAATGTTGTGCCAACACATTTCCCCAAATTAATTTTTGATCCCGAACGTAAGGAAAAATCTTGTAGGAGCTGTAAAGCTAGTTCCCCTGAGGTTTTATAAGGCACAGATCATCTGCATACACAGAAGTGTGGGGAAACACGTTCTCTTCTGAATCTCATACTGTTTTAATGTCTGTGTTGTCTTCTATTTTTCATTGAATGAGATGCATGCAAAAAATGTACAAGATAGGACTTGGTGCAAAGCCCTGCCCTACCCCTTCCTTGCAGTCTGTCGCCCAAGATCCCCTTCACTAAAGGTGTTGTAGTAACTGCAGTATAATGACAGTTTAACCAATTTAATAAATGACTTTGGAATTTCATAGTTCTTTACTGTTGAAAACAAGAAATCATGGGTGTCACTAACAAATGCTTTCTCCTGATCTAAAGTCAGGAGAAAGTCATGGGTCTGATTTATATAAAATATCTCCTTCAAAAGGCTCAGCTTATCTTGGATTTTATGGCTCAGGACTGTGCAAGTTTGAGATGGTGATATTAATGTATTAACTACTTTAGATCATTTATTTCCTAAAATTTTTGTTAAAACCTTCCACTCAGTATTCAGCAGGCTGATGGGCCACCAATTCTTATTATTTGTTTTACGTCCTTTTTTATGCAAAACGATTTACCAGACCTTCAGAAAACTCCATGGGAATTTGTTCTTGAGTTAAAATGTAATTGTATAACGAAACAAATTCCTCTGCCAATTCTTTGACTAAAATGTTCAGTATGTCCTCAGGGAGCCCATCCGGCCCAGAGCTACCCCTGAATGCAGTGCATTCATGGATTCCACCACCTCCTGATTTGTGACAGGAGCTTCCAAAATTCCCTGCTCCCTACTGGAAAGTTTCAGACAATACAGAGACTGAAAAATGGTGTTGGAGTTCACCAGTACAATAGGATGAGTACCTAACAAGACCTGTGCATGGTCAGATACAATCTTTAAAATGGATCTGTTATCATTCTTAATGTTCCCTTTCTCATCTTCCAGTTGCCTCATTTATCTCTTATCTTTTCTTTCCTTATACCCCATATGCAGATTCACATGTTGGGCCGTCCCTTGTGTGCCATATTTCTGTTCTGTCAGAATAGAATGTGCCCTATCATATTGTATCAGCCTCATTTCTTATTTGATTTGTATAATTATCCCTTGTTTCTTCTGACATAGGTACTAATTTTTGTAAATGTTTACATAGCTGTAAATACTATAAATATTTCTAATTGTTAAAGAGACCTACCAAGTTAAATGAAACAGCCCCTGCACCTGATATATAGGTGCTGTACCTCATGGGGCTGCTGCTTTTTTTGGTTTTTTGATATTTCTATTCCCCCCCCACATCCTGTCAGAGCCGCACCATTGGGAGTCACCAATTAAGCCTGTCCCTGCTAGTGCCTTATGTGACATCCCCCTGGTCCCTCCAGCCAGCCTCAGAACCCCCCCCCATGTAGGGTTGGGGTGGGGGCTAACCCCTGAATCTTGCAATCTTTGTCAGGGTCCTTGGACTGCAGGCAAGCACTGGCACATCGGGACCAGGCTTGGCACTCCATCTTCCTGGCTGTGGAAGGGTTTTTCCCTTGTTCTGTGGGACATTGCATGCCCGTACTTCATGGCGCGCACGCCGACGTTCGCAACATCCCTCCCCCTCCTTCCATGAAGGAGCTGCCGCCGAAGCTGACTGGACCAGTCACACCTCAGTGACTCCAGCTTGCTGTTGCACCCCCAGCCTCCGCCAGGGGGTCACCACTTGTCGGACTGAATGGCCCTCCCTACCTCCGGAGAAGGCGAGCTGTCATCTGATGCTCCAGCCTTTCTCCCCTCGGCCAACCCCCAGTTGCCCGAGTTTGCTACCAAACCCGGGTCGCCGGTGTGTAGCGAGGTGTGGCGTCCAGCGCCTCAACTCTCAGTGCCACTAGGCCAGCTGAGGCTGCTTCTAATGTAGAGCTTGATGAAAATAATCACTGTAGTAAAAAATGGCAACGCTCATAAAATTAGAAATATCGGGTCCCATGGGCTTCCCAGTTTCTGGTGCCACCCAAGCACCGCCGCTGCACTCAGCAAAGTTATGACGCAATGCTAGGGAGAGCGTGGGGACGTGCTCCATTATACTGTATGGGTGGCACATTTTCAGTCTTTGTTTTATATTATAACGGCCATTTGGTGATAAAACGTGGGCACTGGTCGACTAACAAGGGCCTCATTAGTCGACCAGTACCCACGTTTTATCACCAAAATGGTCATTATAATATAAAAAAAATTATCGAAAAAATGCCACCCATAGAGTATAATGGAGCGTGTCCCCACGCTCTCCTAGCATCGCGTCATAACTTTGCAGAGTGCAGGGGTGGAAAGTGGGCTGCACCAGAATCCAGGAAGTTCTTGGGATCTGGTATTTCTAAGTTTATGAGCGTTGCCATTTTTTACTACAGCGATTATTTCCATCCATCAAGCTGTACATTAGAAGCAGCCCCATGAGGTATAGCACCTATATATCAGGTGCAAGGGCTGAGGCTAATAAGTGTCTTTAAGATTATTCACTTTCTGTTGAAAGAATGGTTTCAGGGCTTGTTTAGTATCCAACCACCAAGATAGTGGGTTACCATACATGATATAGACTGATTTCCTTGCTTTAATAAGAGCCAGAAGTGCTTCACCTATCCGATAACAGCATTGAATTCAGCCTCCAGACCTCAACCCCTATGAATAGATTTGGGGGACGGCCTAGTCCTGTACCCACTAGTTTATGATCTGTGGTTTCTACTATGAAAATAGTTTCAAAAGTACATGACAACCAGCATGACACAAAAATAAAATCGATCCTGGATGACATAGGTCCCTTATGGAAAGTATGTTCTGGGGTGTCTGGAAACTTGCTATACTATCCTTAAGTTTGGCTGTCTGATAAACTGTATTTAAAAAAATTAATATCACTGTACAGCTTTTCTGTTTTCCCACTTTTATCCCTCAGGGCCAACCCACGGTTAAAATCTCTGCCTAATGAGGGCGCTAGTAAACCGTCTTCGAGGCAGGTTGTTCTCTTCATAGGCTCTGCCTCACAGCTCTGTAATTTATTAACTAAATCAAAAATTACCTGAAAAGGTACTCTTTTCTCAGCGCAGCCAGATTCCTGAAGTAATAAGGAGTTGATTGTTGCCTCATTTGAGAATGGTGAGATTCAGGAATCAGCCAGCAGCAGCAGCAGCATCAAAATAAGCAGTTGAGCAGCCAGAGTGCTCCAGTCCTGTCTACAGAACCTGCATGGCATGCCGTGCTGTCTGTGAAAGCCATTGACTCTAAAATCAAGCGGACACTCACAAAGTTAGAAGCTCACAATGCTGCCATAAAGGAGCTCACTGGGCCCGTAGCAGAGGTGGATAAAAGGACCATGACCACCCAGGTGGCAGCTATGACCCTGACTGGAGAGAACACGCAGCTGAGAGGGCATTTGGAAGCCCTTGAGACTGAGGGCTGCTCTAGGAACCTCCGTATGGTGGGGATCCCAGAAGGTGCCGAGGGTACAAAGCTGCTGGAATTCCTGCTGCAAGGGCTGCAGGACACATTGCAACTTTCGGAGGATTTTCTGTGGAACTCACTGAACAGGGCATATGATGTGAATCCCCGGGTGAGGCTGATGATACCATCTCAGGTGCACTCCGTTTGCTGCATACTTCTGGATCCCACATCAGAGATGTGCTCCTGTCTGCAGCCAGAGTGTCTTACCCACTGCTCATTAACGAATCCAATGTGAACGTGTTCCCCAACTTGTCATTCCAAACCAGGGCTTGAAGGAAGTGCTTATATAGGGTGTGCGACATCAGAGCAGGGCCCTTGGGGGGCTGGGGATAATTCCTGGGGACTGACGCTAAAGGGGCCCAGGCTGCCCAGCTTACTGCTGTTCACAGCTGCATAGGGGTCCCAGAGTCTGAACTTTCCCTGGGGCCCAGAATTCCTCTCACATGCCTGCATCAGAGCCTGATATCGGCGTGGGCAGCCCCTAATAGACTGCTGCAGAAAAAGCTTCCGTGGGATCCTGGTGTAAAATAAAGAAACTATACCACGCTGATGACAGTAAGGTGGTAAAAGCACAAGGTTCGTGGTTAGTGGTCCCTGGTAATCCAATAAAGCCACCTGACACCAGATGTTGTCTTAAATCAGTTGCAATTTATTAATACCCTAATAAGCCCTAACAGTTTTACTTCTAACATGAGTAAGTCTAAACAGCTGATGGCCTTTTACCACCAGGGCTACAGGTACAGAAAAAATTAAGCCAAATTGCTTCCTTTTTCTGGGTGTCTCAAGCATCCAGGGCTATTCCTCTTGGACACACTGGGCATAACATACAGGTCCTATATATACTCTCAAATTGTTTACATCAAAATGCATAGTGGAAATTTCCAAAACCTACTACAGCACATTTTAGCCTAGACACTGTCATTCAATAAAATCATGATACAAAGACTTGGAAGTACATTGGCCAAGAAAGACCTTGGTTATAAGATACATTTGACACTTTGTTGAGACGGGCCCAGATATTCAAACTGCTCCCAAAATGTGCGCAACAGTAGGAGCAAGCGTAATTCAATTGCGCATATGCGCAACAGACGCGATATTCAAACATGGAGCAGAACAAATTGCGCAAGCAGCCAGCGTCTGAATATCGCACAAACTGCGCCATAGCACAACTAGGAAGGGGAAGCTGAGCAGAAAGGTTGCGCCATAGCGCAACAAGGGCAGCCCAGCTGAGCAGTCCAGAGGTGCCATAGCTAAGCAGAGCCCCCCAGCAGAGCAATGGAACTGCACAACCAGGAGGCAGGCTGGGCCCACCGCCAGCCATGCCACACATGGGCACAGGAACACACTGCAGAACCAACAAGACACCTGCACACCCCAAGCACAGCATCACTGGGGGTGGGACGGATGATCTACTGGCCCATGGGGACAAGCCAACAAAGCACAGCAGGGCCATGACGCCCCAGCACAACCACTGGCAGGCTGAGACTGCCACACACAGGGGGTTGACAACCACAATGCACATCAGCCCCCCGGATGCACAGCACACCCTGCACCGTGACCCCAAGACACCACCCATGTGCAGTGACTGGCACTGCAGGAAACACCATGCATCCCCCCCGGCACACGTCAACCTCGTGTAGCAGAGAACCATACAAGCCAGACCTACCTGTGCACCCAGCAGTGGTGGCAGCAGATGGCAAGACCAACAGAAAGTCACTGCCACACTGGAGACACCTCCCCATGACACACACGTGTGCACACACACACACACACACACACACACATATACCCAGGACCATACCACCCCAGATGGCATGCACACCACTGCAACTGAGCAACCATAGCCAGCTGCAAATCAGAGACCAACACAGTATTCATATCAAATATATATGTATTAGAAAATGTAAAGTACAAAATTAACAACAACAAAACTATTTACAAAGGGTAGGGTACAAGGTAGGGGTGGGCAAGGTAAGGATGGACAACTTGGGGAGGGAAGGCAGGGTGGGAGGGATGGGTGAAGTGGGAAGGGAAGCCTGGCCTAAGGCCTAGCAGGCTGGTCCTCCGCTGCCTGGTGCCGTCGTGTCTGGCTGTGCTTCCTCCATAGGCCATGGCGCTGGATGTCCTGGAGGATGGACCGGTTTTCCATGGACACCCGGGTGAGCTGCTGCAGTGCCCGCTCTATTCTTCGGAGCACAATGAGGCCTAGGAAAACAGGAACACAGTCAATGGCTGTGACTGACCACAACCCTGAACACCACCCAACCTGCAAGCCATATAGCCCAATGTCCCGCATCTGTGATGGTATGCACCCACCCACAGTGAACATGCACATGGCCAGCCCAACCAGGCGGCACCAGCTATGTGCACCACTGCACACACACACTGCCCATGTCCATCACAGCACAAACAAGGCTGTCAAGTGACGTGGCAATGTGGTGCGATGCCAGTTCCACAGCCATGTGCCCAGTGCATGCATGGACCACTAGTGACACACACACAGACGTGCAGTGAAACTGGACAGTGATGAATGTCTCCTGTGTTGTGCATGGCTGGTGGTCATGCCCACCCCCTCCAGCATGCAGTAGCATCCATGATGTAATGATACTCACACTCCGCAAGCAGCTGTGGCTGCTGCTGCTGTGGCCCACCCCTCGCAGCACCACTGACCACCACCGGGGCCCTGCCACGGCCCTCCTCATCCCGTGCCTGCATCCCCTCTACCCGGCCTGTGGGAGACAAATGTTGAGAAAAACATCAGTGTGACTCCAAAGCAGACTGCCCCCTGCCCCAGTGAGAGTGCCTGCCCACACAGCCAGACCCATGCATCTCACACCTGCACACACTGACACAGCCAACCATGTCAGAGCCATCACCCATGCACAGCCACCAAAACACACTCACACCCCTACAGAGAATACAGGTGCATAGATGGTGCACCCACCTGGCCTAGGCACAACGCCCCTCCTGGCACGTGACCGTGGCCGCTCATGCAGTTCGGCTCTCCTCGCGGAGGTCACTGTACCTGTGCCAGCACTGCTCAGCAGACCGGCGCCGCCCAGTGACCCCCACCAGGTCATTGGCCACTTGCAGCCAGACCTGGGTTCGAGCTATGGTGAGGGGCTCCTCCCCATACAGTGCCCCATAGTGGGGCTCTACCAGGGCCACCAGGTTGGCCACCTCCACCGGGCTCCATTGGAGTGCCCTTCTGCATGCCATTCTTCCAACTTTACAGCAGGCAATATGGCGCCCGCGGCCGTAACTCCACATGGAAATGTTGCAATAGACCACCATAGGTTCCAATCGCCTGTTCGTGACAGCGACCGCCGGTCCACATAGCACTGTCACCAGACAGCGCAATAGGCGTCACACATGGCAGCCGAACAGTGCCAGGGGCAAAGGTCGACACCAGGTCAGGGTCTATGACGCAAAGGCCACGACAGCGCCATCTGACGTCTGCGCATCCTGTGCGATCGACCACCTGCGTGACAGTGCCACAGTGGACTATTGCGCAGTAGTGCCACAGCGCCATATAGTGCCCAGTGCTGTAGCGCCACTGGCACAGTGGTGGCCATGGCCTGAATTGCCGATCGCGCACAGCACGTCATCAGCGCGGCAGATGCCTGCGTAAGCCACCTGGGCATGTGCAATGCAGTGTACCGCACAGTCACAGATCTGCGCTATTGGCTCAGCCGCTCAACCAGATATGCAAGCGCGCAATGGGCGCGATATTCAGCCGACACATGCAAATCATCCGATCAGCCATTCAAAGGCGCGGTGGCGCGATTTGCATCTCATTACAGTTGCTCCACTCCTAATTTGCATGCATTGCGCTATAAAAGTGCGACAGTGGGCTGCGCTGGCCAGATTCGGTTACTGCAGGTGAGAGGTGAGTTGCATGCTGTGGGATGTTCCGGACAATGGGCATGGGATAACGCTGTAGACTGCACAGTGACAGGTGTCCACTTCCACCCATACAGATCGCCATGACAGAGCAGAGCCAAGGTGAGGGTGAGGATGGTGGGCGAAGGAGGAGGAGGAGGCCCAACTTCACCACGGCAGAGACTGAGGCCCTCTTCCAGGCCTACCTGGAGGAGGAGGCACTACTGAGTGGATGGCGGGGCACCCCTCAGGCCCGTGAGGCTGCATGGGAGGGGGTAGCCCGGGCAGTGAACCTGCATGGAAGCCACCAGCGCTCCGTGCAGGAATGCAAAAAGAAGATTGGGACAGACCGCAGGAGGGTGAAGGAGAAGGTGGCAGCCCTCAGGGCGGCACGTGCTGGCACTGGCGGGCCAGCCAGCAGTGGTGGAGCTGACCCCGCTGAGGACCGACTGGCTGCATCAATGCAGTGCAGTGCTATTGAGGGCGTACCAGGAGGTGGATTCAGACAGGTGGAAGCTCATCACTGCAGTGTGACATGGTGGTGGTGTTGGGGGAAGGTTGTTCACATGCACTCACATGTTCTCTTTCTGTTACAGATCCTGTTCATCTTCAGGGACGTGGTGGTGGGTCCAGGCAGTGAGGATGACCTGCTGGACATGGAGGAGGGTCCATCCACCTCTGACACCAGCCAGCATGCACTGCACCAGCATGCACACTGGGCTGCCAACTCTGGTGTCGGTGATTCGGGTGGTGGGGTGCACAGCCTGTGTCTCAGCAGTCTGGCATGCAAGCATGCCAGCACGCTGTGACTGTGGCTGTAGCACGTACCTGCACCATTGATGATGCAAGGACTGCAATGGGCAGTGACATGTGTGTGTCCCATGACGGACACACAGCAGGCCAACATGCCCCTGGGCCTTGCTGGTTCCAACTTGTGTGCCAGCATGTCGGCACAGTCCCAGGCTGTGCCTGTCAGCACCGGTGGGGCAGCACCGGTGGCTGTGCAGGGTGTCTGGCACTGTTGCGGCCATGGCGGTGGAACAGTGGTCCCTGGGGCACAGCGGTTGGAGGGGCAGCAGCAGCAGTCACCACCAGGTCTGGGGGTAAGTTTCCAGCGGTGGCACATGCCCGCCGCCTTGATACGCCCATTCCTGGTCCAGGCAAACAGCGCCCACCCTCAAGGGTGTTGTGCATCAGGACCTTCCACACCCTGGGGACAGGATGCCGTGTGGCAGAGTACCCATTGATGAGCACATCCGCCTGCTGCGAATCAGTACAGCAGCAAAGGCGGGTTGCAACGCCTGTGGAGGCACTGTGTGGCTGTGGAGCGGCACAGCAAGGAGTGTGCTCTGGACCGCATAGAGATGGTCCATATGCGGATGGATGTGACCGCCGCCATTGACAGGCAGACCCAGGCATTGGTCGCTGTCGGGCTGCATTGGCACACACGCAGGTGCTCCTGCACCGCGCCCCCACAGTACGCCTCCACTCCCGCTCCTGGCGCAGCGACACCAGGCCTGTCGACGCCGGGTTCTGCTGTGGCATCCTAGCACCCTGGTGCAGGTATGTTTGGCATCCTACAGACCCCTCTGCGGACAAGGTCGCGATCGCGCAGTGGGACCCCTGGTGGTCCATCGGTGCCACCCCATGTGGCCCCTGCTCAGCCTGCCAGTGCTGTTGGGTCACAGCGGGGCCGCCCACGCATCCGCGGTGGCCGTGGAACGGTGCAACATGACTGACCTGTCTCCCAGTGCGGGCCCTGTCTGCTGCTGCCCCAGGTGCACTGTGCGTCATGGTGGGCAGTGCACTGGTGGGTGCCCTGCCCATCACGCCGACATACGGACCACCTGCACACCATCCCGACTGCTGTCCACAGGTGCGTGTGCATGATGATGCCTGCATTGTACTGTACACCAAGGTGCAAGGGTGCCCAGCATCTGACACAGTACAGGTGGTGGGTGTGGTCTGTGGATCTGTGTGTTTGCCATGTCTGTTCCTGCTGTGCTATGCACCTGCCCATGTACGCTTTGTGCCTGGTGTGTTTGTGTGTGTGTGTGTGTCCATATGACTGTTCGCCCCTCCCTGATGGTGTGTTTGTGTGCCTGGTATCTTCCACCCCCCTTGCCGTCATGCACCCCTGGTGTGTTACTCTGTGTGCCTGTGGGTTGCGCCAGGACAGTGTTGTTTGCACATGGCCCCTTGACTTACCTGTGTTGTGCACAATGCTCCTCCGTGATGGTGTCCCGGTGCAGCTGGGCCTGCCGGATCAGTCGGGGGTCCCGCCGTCCAAGGGGGGGCTGCTCATCACCAGCAACACCGGCGCCGCTGGCGTCCCCATAGCTGTCCCCCTCTTCAACCTGTACAGCTATCCACAGTCATTGGCCATGTTTGCAGGGCACAACAGGCCAGGAATATCCCAAGCCTTTGAGGGGCTGTACTGTGGGCACCGCCGGAGGTGTCTAGGCATCAGAAGCGTGCCTTGAGCATCCCAAACACCCGCTCAATGATGTTATGTGGTGGCGGCATGTGCCTCATTATAGCGTTGCTGCGAGGGGGTCATGGGCGCCGCACGTGTGAGCAGCCAGGGACGGAGGGTATCCGCTGTCACCTGTGTGGAGATAGTGGAGATCAGTCTCATGTTCAGGTCCATATTGCCCATATCCCTGTGTGCCACTACCATGGCACCTGTGGCATTCCCACCTTGCCCGAGTTTGCATTTCCTACATGCGTACTCACCCACTAGATGGCCTGTGGGGATGTCCCCACTCTCGAATCGATGGCACAGTGCGGACTGATGCCATGTAAAGGCATCATGTGCTCCGCCAGGGTGTGTGGCACAGACATTGATTATACGCCCAGTGGCATCACACACCACCTGGCAGTTGACACTGGGGAAGCCCTTTCTATTCCTGTATGCGGCCCCATCAGAGCCAGGTGGCATGCGAATGGCCACATGGGTGCAGTCTATGGCCCCTAGCACGCCAGGCATACGTGCTACCCTGTGGAACGCCTGCATGTTTGCTGTATGCTCTGCCACGGTGCTGGGGAAATGAATGTGCTCCGCAGCATGTGGCAGCAGTGCGCTGAGGAATTGGGTGAGGATGCGTGACGTGGCGGACTGTGTGATGCCTGTGGTGTCCCCTGTTGGCCTCTGGAAGGTGCCCGTGGTGAGCAGGCACATGCAGGCTGTCACCTTGGTCTCCACTGACAGAGCATGACTCCGTGGTGGGTGCCTGCATCACATCACTGCACAGCTCACAGAGCCGCCTCAGTATTGCCCTGTTCAGGCGGTACCGGCCCACGATCTCTACATATATGTACAACTCAAAGCTGATGCTGGCACGGTACTGCCTGTTGGGGGCGTACCGACGATGGGCCCCTCCACGGCCACGTCCCCCTGCACCTTGCATTCTCACCCCCCTCAATACAGCTTCCATGTGGAAGCTGCCACTGTCCATCTCCCTGGCTTGTGCCCCCGCTGATGTTGCTTTGTTACCCCGCTGTCCTGACTGCTACTTCCACTGCACCGGCACCCCCGCTGGCCTCTGCAACCTATGGCCCACACTGCTTCCCTTGCCTGCCCTGGCCTGCCACTGTCTGTCTTTCTCTCTCTTCCCCACTTGGCATCCCTGTAGGCTTCTTCTGCGCCGCTTCTTCGATCCTTTTTATTTTGGCTCATTTCCGGCTGGGGGCAACTTCGGTTGGTCCGCTGTTGCGCATTGCGCAGGTCTTTGATATCACATGCGCCTTTATGCATGGATCCACCCTTCGCTGCGCATGCCATCATTTGCATTGCGCTGTTGCTCAGCATGTTTTCGGTGAAAGAACTGCTCTCATGCTGAATATCGCAGGATGGCGACTTTTGACTTAAGAGAATAACCCTATTGCGCATGTATGCAACCTTTGAATATCCCACCCAGGGAGTTTATCAGCATCCTTGGATGGAAAAACAGGTGGTTAGGGAATGTTGCATTATTAAAAATAACATGTTCTAGGAGGCAGGAAACAAAAAGAAGGCTTTTACTCTGTTTAAAATAAATTGCTTAGAACTGTAAAAAAAAAACCTTAGTACAAACAGCCTTTTAATAGAAAATGGCCAAAGCAAAAATTATAATTTTTTTTTTATTTTTTTTCTATACACATTCTTAAATCATGCACTGAGGATTTGTACTAGCCAAGGCTAAACGGCAGTTAATGTTGAAGGAGCTGCCTGTTATCTTAACCATGACCTTAGGTTACAGACACAGTATCTCTGCTTGAGCAGAGCAAAACTAATTTTGCTTCAAACATTTGTTTCTACACACTGCTTATGCTCTTCACCTATTTTTCTACAATTATTTAATGGGCCTCATCACCTTTTGAACCTGGGCACTCACATACATGTGGTGGTCTTATGTAGTTATCTGCTAGTCACTTGCAGCTTTCACTAGCCCCTTTCACCTTTTACTAGCCACTTTACTAGCTACTGCAAGCCTTTTTACACCTTTTCTATGTTCTCAACATTTTGGTTAACCAACTATATATAACATAGAAACACAGAATTTGACGGCAGATAAGGACCGCTTTGTCCACCCAGTCTGCCCATTTCCCTACCTGATGGATAAGCTGCAGATTCTGGTTAATCAACAGCTTACTTCCTCCTGCCCCCACTAGAATTGCCTTATGCCTGTCCCATGCATTCTTGAATTCTCCCACTGTTCCTGATTCCACAACCTCCTCAGGAAGGCTGTTCCATGCATCCACAACTCTCTCTGTGAAAAAATACTTTCTAACTTTACCTCTGAGCCGTCCCCCCTCTATCTTCAAATTGTGCCCCCTTGTTCTTGCACATCTCTTCTTCTGAAAGATACTACCCTCTTATACCTTGTTAATTCCCTTGAGATACTTGAAAGTTTCTATCATGTCCCTCCTTTCCTCAAGGGTATACATATTAAGCTGCTTTAGTCTCTCCTCGTATGTCTTCTGGTGCAGACCTTGCACCATTTTGGTTGCCTTCCTCTGAACAGCCTCCACTCTGTCTGTGTCTTTGCGGAGATGGGGTCTCCAGAATTGCACGCAGTTCTCCAGATGGGGTCTCACTAACTGTCTGTAGAGAGTGAGAACAACTTCCTGTTTTCTACTGCTGATGTCTCTCCCTATGCATCCCAGTATTCCCCCAGCCCTCCTTACTGCCTTCTCACATTGCTTGCCCATCTTTAGGTCATCTGATATAATTACTCCTAGGTCTCTTTCAATTTTTGTTGTTGTTATTAACTCACCCCACTTTGTGTACTCTTCCTCTGGGTTTTTGTTTCTCAGATGCATTACCTTGCAATTCTTTGCATTGAATCTGAGCTGCCACGTATTTGACCATTCCTCCAACCTTGCCAAGTCCCTTTTCATTCTTTCCACCCCACCTTGTGTATCAACCCTGTTGCAGATCTTTGTGTCATCTGCAAAGAGGCATACATTTCCTTCCAGGTGCTCTCCAATGTCACTTATAAAGATATTAAAGAGGACCGGTTCCAGTACTGAACCCTGCAGTACCCCGCTAGTTACCCTCCTTTCTTCACTGTGGACTCCGTTTACTATTACCCCTTGCATCCTGTTGTCCAGCCAGTTTTTTATCCAGGCTACCACCTTAGGACCCACTCCAAGGCTGGCTAACTTGCATATTAATCTTCTGTGTGAGACTGTGTCGAATGCTTTGCTAAAATCTAGGTAGGCCATATCCACAGCCCCTCCCTGGTCTACTACTTTGGTCACCCAGTCAAAGAACTCTATTAGGTTTGTCTGACATGACCTTCCTGCTGTGAAACCATGCTGCCTTGGATCCTGTGCCCCACTGGCCTCTAGGTACTCAACTATTCTTTCCTTCAGAAATGATTCCATCATTTTCCCTACCACTGAATTCAGACTAATTGGTCTGTAGTTTCCTGCCTCTGCCCTGCTCCCACTTTTGTGAAGTGGAATCACATTTGCCCTCCTCCAGTTCTCAGGTACCACTCCATCCTCCCATGATTTGTTAAAGAGAGTAGTCAGTGGTGTTACTAGTTCTACCCTTAGTTCTTTTAGTATTCTTGGGTGAATCCCATCAGGCCCCATTGCTTTGTCCATCCTCAGTTTCAAGAATTCTTTCAAAATCCTTTCTTCTGTGAATGGACTGGTATCAACCCCCCTATTCAGAGTTTCTCTCTTGTTTGGTTTAGGCACCTCCCTCCTCATCTGTTGTGAATACTGAGCAGAAATATTCGTTCAGTATCCCTGCTTTTTCACTGTCACCCTCTGCCCACATTCCTTCCCTTTATTAAGTCTCTGTATCCCTCCCTTGGTCTTTCTTCACTTCCTAATGTACCTATAAAAGGTTTTATCCCACTTCTTAACAGAGTTGGCTATCTTTTCCTCAGTTTGTGCCTTTGCTATTCTGACTGCCTTCCCTGCCTCCTTCTGCTTTAACTAATAAAGTTCTCTGTCCTGCTCCTTCTGTGTTTCCTTATATTTCCTGAATGCTATCCTTTTCTCCTTAACTGTCCCGCCACCTCTTTTGAGAACCATACTGGTTTTTTCCTTCGTTTTGTTTTATTGATTTGCTTCACACAAAGGCTTGTTGCCTCTGTGATGGCTGTTTTGATTATTCCCTATTGTTCCTCCACCCCTCCTTCTTGCCCATTTGCTAGTGCTTTTCTAAGGCACTCTCTCATTTTACCAAAGTCAGCCTTCCTAAAGTCCAATACTCTTGTTTTTGTATGGCTTGACTCTATGGCTGTGTTTATTGTGAACCACACTGTTTGGTGGTCACTTGTTCCCAGATGGCTACCCACTTCTAAATCTGAGATCCTTTCTCCTTCCCCATTTGAGAGTACCAGGTCTAAGATTGCTCCCTCCCGAGTGGGTTCCAACACTAGCTGTCTGAGGCATGCCCCTGTAGGACATCAAGAATGACCCTGCTTTTGGATGTGCCTGCAGCAAGGTACTCAGTTAACATCTGGCATATTCAGGTCCCCCATCAACAATATCTCCTTTTTCTGCCATTTTAAGGATGCCTTCTATCATTTCCTTGTCCATTTCCTTCCCCTGAGATGGGGGTCTGTACACAGCCCCCATGCGGATTGTGGTGACATTTCCTGTCTCCAGGATGACCCATAGTGACTCATCAACTTCCTGTTTACTCTTTAGTTCTGTTGCTTTAATCCATTCCCTTATATAGAGAGCTGCTACTCCTCCTCTTTTACCCTCCCTGTCCCTCCTGTAGACAGTGTATCCTGGTATGTTGACTTCCCACTCATGGTTCTCTGTGTACCATGTTTCAGTGACTGCCACAATATCCAGGCATCCCTCTTCCGTCAAGGCCGCTAGTTCAGGGAGCTTGTTGCACAGACTCATGGCATTGGTACTCATCATCTTCCATTTATTTTTATGGCCTTACCCTTTTAGCCCCATCGCTGTCCCAACACCTTTTTCTGCATTTATCCTCTCCTGCTCCCTACTGACTTCTCTGCCTTGATGTTTACCTCTCTAACTACTCAAGAAGGGGGCTGGGATTTCCTGCTCCTTTCAGTGCCTTCACCTTGGCTAGTTTAAATGCTTGCCAATGAAGCATTTAAACCTGTCACCTAGGATCCTGGATCCCCCCCCCCGGACAGATGCAGACCATCGCGCCAATATAAGCCTGCATCCCTCCAAGTACAATGATATAAATGTTGTTTATTGATAAACTTGTATAGAACCTTGGCGATCATCATTTTCAACACTGGTTCCTGACAGCTAAGCTCCACAGGTGTGACCTGTTGACAGAGATTTCTTCGAAGTTCTACTGTTATAGTAAGCTCTTATGTAACTTTTCTGTTTACCTCGTTGATACTCCAGGTGGGGAGGGAAGCAGACTCCTCCACCTGGGATGCCATCACCCTTCCTCTCCAGGCTCCTCCATTCCTCCACACAAGAAGCGGACAGAGCCCCCTGCAGGAAGAGTAAGGGAGTTTCTTCGGTGTCATGGCCAACTTTCCCCCCCATCAATGAAACTAGTTCATGTAATTCAGCCCCCAGGACGTACCTGGAAACAAGCTACCACAACTTTGTCTGCCTTTCTGGGTCAAAAATTACAAATAAAATAAAAGAGCAGTATGCATGCATTTTGGCTGTACTGTGATATGGTGCTAAAAACAGCAACACAATAATAGGAAAAAAGTGTCCTTCAGTATTGCTTTCTCTTGCTATTGAGCAGCCTGCAGTAGTATAGACAATGTAGCAGGCTGGAGTCATTATATTTAGAAGCACTATAAAATTAGAACAGTGTGCGAGTTTTCTTTCATTTCAGCGAACCCCATGTCGGAGTAATTAGCACTTTATTACACAATGCCCGCCGCACAATCACTGGTGTCTAAGGGGCCTCTTAAAATGAAATCGCCACCTCCAAACAGTCTACATTATACAAATACTTTTAAGACTAAGCAGCTCCAATTCAAAACAAAATGGTCTATTTTTAGTTTTTATAGCAAGTCTGTTTTGTGCCCCTTGTGTACAACCAAGCCTGCTGTTTTCAAACTGTAGATAGAATTTCTAGGGCAAATAGGATAAAAAAATTAATTCAGAAGTGTCAGGTAGAGAAACAAGAGCAGTGATTGATGACTAGAAGAAAACTTTTTTAATTTTTTGCCCATTTTCAATAATCATGTAAGTTAACATCAGTGATTTTGATTGTTACATTACAGAACAGTTGAGGGCATAAATAAAAATACAGTAATTAAAGGTGAACATCATACCGTTATGCAACTATTCTGAATAAGATGGGTAAGAGAATATGAAAAGGTATGTGTGTGTGTGAGTGTGTGTGTATATATATATATATATATATATATATATATATGTGTGTGTATGTACACACACACACACACACATATATATATATATTTGTTTTTATTATATCCCAGCTGGCTGCCAGACTGCAGGGATATACCCTGTTCTCAGGTATATACCTTGGTTAGGCAGAGGGAATCCTAGCCATCATAAAGACAAAAGACATTTTCTGTCCTACCCCCGCAGTGTCCCACTGGTCACTGTGGTGGGGGAACCCACTGCAAGCCCTCCCTGGCCAGGGCACACTAATGTGTGGCAGCTGTCTCGGCCTGACCTGACCCATGACATGTTACACTAGGGCGGGCCACCAGGGAGGGCACAGAGCGCCATTTTGGAGGCTCTTGTCCTGGATTGTATAATCGCCTGTTATATAAAATTAATTGTAACCCGCCACCCTAACCTATTTAAAGGATGCTAGTAATAAAACAATTTTAATTAATTACTTATTTTTTGGTTTTCCTGTTTATGCTCTCCATAGCTGACTGTGCCCACTTCATGTCATGTTCCACCAGCCCTGTTACCCAGCTTCTCTCTGACTTACCCTGCAATCCTGTTACTCTATGGCTTACTACCCCTGGCGGGGGCAGTGGGGCTTCCCAATGCCTGCTGTGGACAGATTCCTATTAGAGGAGGGGCTAAGGTCTCTGCGACGGAGCCTGCAGAATGATGGTGTTCATCTTGCCTGGTTGGAGCATTTTTCCTGGTTTCTGGTCCCATGCCCTCAGGATGCAGGCAGCGAGAGTGTGCATGTGCATTCACACAAGCCTGCATAGCCCAGCACCAGCCAGCGTGTTCCCTCCCATATAGCTGCTTCCGACTGCACTGTCACTTGAGTCACCCAGGTGGCACTATAGCAGCAGAGCTAGCTGCCCTCTTCTCTTGACTGCCAGCCCTCCATCCTCCAGCCACCCCCTGATGACCCAGACTTGTTCACAAACCTTGTTCACAAGTGGTAGCCCTACTGCTGCTCCAACGGACTGGCTATTAAACCAGTTTTAGATGAAAAAGAACTACACTTCTACCAGAATGCCCAGCATTCCATTTAAACAAAAAAAAAATGTGTAACCCCTAGGTGGCGCTATCCCAAGGGCTACTACCCCTGCCTGCTTGGCTAGCAGCAGGTTAAGGGGCCTGAGTTCTGAAATGGGTGCCTCCACCTGGAGGTTAGGGTTGGTAGTGGTCAAGCTAACTTTGGCACAGCCCTCCGGGACACAGTAACCCCCCTCTTTCCTTACTAGTGGCCAGAACAATACACAATAATCACTTTCACAATACCTCTGATACACCACACAAGTACCCACGCTGTTTGCACTACCACCAGGGCTTTCCTCTGGGTCTGCCCTGGGGACTCCCTGTAAAACAAGGTTATACACAGCAAATAACAGCAGTACAGTACCTTTTGCACAAACTTGAACCATAATCAGGTAAATGCAAAAAGTTAGATCTGATTTATTTAAGGGGCTTGAACAAGGGAGGGACGTAATCAGGTTAATTTGCTTAAAGGCTCTATCAGTCAAACAGTTATGCATGCACTTCAGGGTCCATAAACAGTCACACACTCTGGGTACCTAGATGGAGAATGGTGGGCTAGCCAGGAACGTTGCAGCTGGTTGGGGCCCTGTGATGGAAGAAACAGCATACACAGTCCACACTATTTATAATCTGGAGCCAGAGGGCTCAGTTCGTGAAAGGAAAACAACAAGACAGGCAGATGACACACTTTTAGATTAGGCTGTTGTTGCAGGGAGCTACCCTGATGATTACTCACAATACCCAAGACTGGACACAGGCTGGACGAAAATCGAGACAGCAGGTGGTTAATCTGGAGTGCCAGGAGAAGCAGGGCCCACACGATTCACCGAGGCATTGTTCCTGTTCAAGTGTGGAGCAGGGGGCTGATCCCCAGGCAGGTCTTTCGTTGGTGGCTTTCTCTGTGCAGTGGGGTAGTCTGTCAGGGCCAGTGTGGCATGGCCCAGGCCGAATGGAGATGAACGCAGATTCAGTCTGATTAGGCTGGATAAAGCTTCCAGCAAGCAGAACACAGTTCACACAGTGGGAAACCAAATCATGACCTACTTTCAATACACAGCACATTTACATGTAAAGGATTCTACAGTACCAGGCAAACCGCTCTCTGGTCATGATCGCAAAGTCTCTGCACAAACCAGGGATTCAAAAGTAGCTGGAAATGCTGACAGGCCGGTCACATTCAGCAAATCTTCGGTTTTCTTCAGGTATGAGCCTGGTAAAAAAAAAATCAGTGGCTTACTTCGTTCTCACAAACTTGGATTTAGTCCGAAATAATTCTCTTCCCTCCCTCTTAGGGGCAGCAGGCAGACATGCAGGCCACAAATCAGGCCTTCCCACAGTTCTCCCATGCGAAACTACTCAGACGACTGCTTGACTGTCTCAAGCTCTTGCTCATTCAGCTCTAAACTGAGATCTGATTCAACTGCCAGCAAGCCAGGGACTTTCCCCAGAATCCAAAAGGTTTGGTTGGCTGATCTGTCTGGCAGTCACAACAAAGGCTCCCCCTAAAGGTGCAAAAAGGCACCAAAAGCCCAAAACTACAATTCCTACAGATTTTGACTCCAGACTGCTCCTGTAGTCCGGCTCCATTTTAGGTCCCACCAGAACTGATTGGACCAACTTGCAGTCCAGGACCAAGATAGTGGAGATAAACAAAACAGTCTTTGCTGCAAAGAAGGCAGGTTAGACAAACTACATTATCATTATCACGCTAAATGATTTTCAGCAAATAGTTACATCTTTCAACAGAACTCCCTCTCAGATTACTTATGACTGCAGTCCAGGCAGCTCTTAAAGAGACAGTACACAGAGGCTATATAGGCACTCTCTGGCAATCACATTTAAACTGCTAAAATGCAGGACACCAGCTTGGCAGTGAGAATTTAGGCAAGCGCGAGGAAGACTTTTTGGGAACCCCCATTTGTAGGGGGGTTACACGTGGATTAATAAATAAGCTTTGGGGGGGGACTTTCGGTGATGTCATCACCTATATGGCAGCTTAGCTTTGTGGCTCTGAACCCACCCGACTAATTAAACTACTTTTTCAGCCAGTACTGACAAGTCTCATGTTAAAATGCCACCTAAACGCACAGAAGAGGGCAAGACACTGAAAAATCGAGCTGAGACGGCTCCTGCTCAACAGGATGGCACAAGATTGAACTCCGTCTTCCCCAGACAGCGGCGGCTCATCTCCAATGAGCGAACAGGCCTTAGAGATTGACACTGATACAGAAAAAGAAACTCTCTCGATCTCAATTTGAGGTACTAATGGCAGAAATTAAACAGTTCAGAAGGGAGAATCAGTCTGAAGTCCGCAGCCTCCACACAAAACGTACCGCAGTAGAAGCCCAGATGCAGGAGAAGGAAGACTGGGTATCTCAAATGGAAGACTTGACCATATGGCTCCAGCAGATGGTGGACTATCTCCTAGAGCAACAGGAGGCTCTTCAACTTAAATGTCAGGACACAGAGTCTAGAACTCATAGAGACAATCTACACATCTATGGCCTGCCGGAAGGCTCTGAGATGGGACAAATGGTGGACTTTATTAGTGACCTCATTAAACATGTGGTCCCCTTGCCAATGTTCTTCCAATTTCGGCTGGAGAGAGCTCATCATGCATTAACCCTCTGCCCAACCGACCCATCAGCTAGACCTAGATCAGTAGTTGTAAAATTCTCCAGCTACAGAGATCAGGAGACCGTCCTAAGAGCAGCTTGGGCAACAAAAACAGTAGATTACAACAGAACATGATTGCTTTTTGACCAGGACTATCCTACTGATATACTACGAAAGAGGATGAAATATAATGGTGTGCTGAGAGTTTTGAAATCCCACCAAATCCGTTTTGCAACTCCGTATCCTGAATGTCTAAAAGTCTTCTGGAACACGGGCACTGAAATTTATGATACTCTGCAAGATGCCAGGTAAGCACTGCTCTCCCATGGGATTAGACACTGCTGACTCTATGGCTTCACAGCAATAATTACCACAAAGACAACGGGGCAAATCAGGTGAAGTGCAGCACCCGGAGTTGGTGGGGAAGCATACAAACCGCACTTTTTATGCAGACATTCAAAAAATGCTACAGGCTCAAGACGCACGCTCCAAAAAGGCAACAACAGCCCAGTCATCCACCACCTGATTTTTTTTTTAACCCGTGCACTACCGGTTTGCCACACAAATGTGCGCCTGCTTGCTCTTCTACCCAGGTAGTTTGTCATGCTTTGGCCCAATTGGAGATACAAATGGTCTACGGTAACGTGGCAATAAATTAAGGGGGTTTCTCTGGAGGGGGTTCTCTATGGGACTCGAATTATCCTGTACTGCTGTCACTTGGGTTATGGACTTAATGGGCAGCAGTTCCCTGTTTGACCTTTAACATGTATGTACCAGCTAGAGAATTGATCCCCTGAAATGTTCATGACTGATCTTATTGGTAGCGGGACTTTCAATACTTATGTTGTAATGCCAATGCCTCTGGAGAATGCTTCCCCCTACAGGGGCTATCCCCATGGATTTAAGACACTTGGCCCAGGCTGTTTGCTTTCCTGGGGACTCTCTGTTTAAACTTTAAAAATAAATGGCCTGGTTGTATTTGCATGCTCCTTTCTATTAATGGAACAGGTTTACTTAAGTTCTCTGGAAGGGCAAGGTAATGGCAACTCTTTATGTTTTTTAACACAACCAGGGCATACCCAGGTGGGGTTGGGAAGTTGTCAGCAGCCGCTGGGAGCGATGGCTCAGTGTATAGCTAGGCTGCATGCGACTCTGCTGCTGATATGGGCCGTGATGTCCATAGCCCTTCGGGGCATACTGTGGATTGATATCCACAGGGTGGGGGGGCCTAATGGCCACTGCGATTACCTTACCCCCAGACTGCAACTATTTTTCCAACAAGAGTTCGCGGTCCAACAAGGGGCATGTTAATTGGCCCCTCTCGCTTGGAAGCCACACCAGTTTTTCTATCGAGTTTTGGAGTCAGAGATTTTGTTTCTATGTCAGTTGTTATGTGTTCACGATTTTACTTGTTTATATTGTTTAGCCGAAATATCTCTCGATACCACAGCTCTTATTTGGAATAATGGGATTCTTCACATGGCTGCAAGCTTATACACTATATGGGGAAACCTTCTGGGTAACTCCCCATGGGGGAGGAATGAATGGGCTGGCAGACCTGGAAGGGGAGATGTGGTGCCTGATTGCTGAAAACCTCAGATGCTCTCTTTTGACAGAGACTGGGAAGGGGGCAATATATTTGCTCCTTGCAGGAAAAAACCTTAATCCATTGTTTTAAGTAAAATGGCACCCTCGGCAAGAATTCTCATCTCATCCCAGAATGTAAATGGATTTAATAATCTGATCGATTAAGAGATACGAAGTGCTCTCTCTGCTCAAGAGGTAGAACCCCAACTTTATCTTGTTGCAGAAGACGCATCTTGATCAGACAGAGCACAGGAAGCTACAAAAATTTGGCTTTAGCTGTGAAATTTTGCCATTTGTACCCTCGGACCACTCCCAGGTCCTCCTAACGTTGGACTGGGACACCCCTCGTAAATCCACCATATGACGTCTGAACAATTTCCTTTTAAACATTAAGAGATTTCTGGAAATGGTGGCGAATAGAATACCACAAATCTTAGCTGAAAATTATTCCCCAGAAGTGAATCCTACCATTTTATGGGATACGTTAAAAGTGGTTTTAAGGGGGGATATTGTTTGCTTTGCTACCCATTATAAAAAACAACAAACAGAGCAGCTGGATAAACTCCAGCAACAGCTGGCTGATTTACAGCAGCAACAACATGCTTCAGGGGACGTCACGATACACCCCCTACTGGACGGTACTAAACACCAAATCCAACATCTGCTGGACATTAAAATGGAACAAGCCCTGCAATATCTAAGCAGAGGTACTACGAGGGGGAGGTCCAGAGCCACTAGGCTCCTAGCGCATAGATTAAGGCAGAGGGTGCAGCAAAATACAATTACTCAAATTTTTTCACCACAAAAAAAGGGCATTTGCTTGACACCCTCCAAGATCTTGAATACTTTTAAAACTTTTTACTCTACTTTATACACCCGAGACCAGTCTTATAGCCCCCAGGTAGCAGCCCATTTTTTGGAGGGTCTTAAGCTCCCGAAAATGACCTGGGAACATCTTAAATACCTAGGGGCCCCGATCTCTCAATCAGAACTGGAAACAGCTTTCAAAAATCTTAAAACAGGGAAATCCATGGCCCCGATGATCTCACTGGGGAGTTTTATAAATCCTTCAGGGATCTCCTGCTACCCACTTTGCAGGATGTATGTCAGGAGGCCCTTTAAGGGAAACCTGCCCCCCCTCCTGGCACTATGCCACAATCTCCAGTATACTAAAGTCGGGCAAGGACGCCACTCAATGTAGCTCGTACCGCCCGATCTCAGTACTAAACATTGACTATAAACTGTATGCAGCTATTTTAGCCAAAAGATTAGAACTGATTATGCTGCTACTTATAGATCTGGATCAAAGTGGGTTTATAATAGCTAGACAAATGCAAAATAATATAAAACGCACACTTCATCTACTTCATTAAGCCTCCCGGTTGGGGCTCCTTTTCTATTACTCAGTCTTGATGCTGAGAAAACCTTCAACCGGGTGGCATGGCCATTTCTAATGGCGTTCTTGGAATCTTTAGGGTTTCTCCCATAATTTTGACGGGTCATCATGGGTCTCTATGACTGCCCAATGGCTTATGTTAAAATTAGTGGATCCATTTCCACTCCCTTCCCCTTATTTAGAGGCACCCGACAAGGATGCCCTCTTTCGCCCCTGTTGTTCGCACTCTACTTGGAACCTCTCACATAGGCCCCTAGACAAGGCAACTAACATAATGGGATTGATGAAGAGAGGAGAGCATCATAAGCTCTGATTATATGGAGATGATCTACTCATCTATCTAACATCTCTGGAGCAGAATCTCCCACACCTTTGGGGTCTATTAGACTAATTTAAGGAGGCGGCAGGGTATAAGCTTAATGTAACAAAGACAGAGGTGCTCCAGATTAATTACTCCCCATCCTTGCATATTAGAAAGCAACTCCCTTTGCGCTGGGATATGACACACTTGAAGTATCTAGGGGGTACATCTAACAGCAGACCCCATACAGCTGTATCATCATAATTATTTACCCTTGTTACAGCAATTAAAATTGGACCTGGAGAGGTGGCGCATGATACCACTCTCATTAATACAGAGAGTGGAGACTTAAGACATCCAAGGATAAGGTTCTCAGTTCTCAAATGGGAGGCCTGGCCTCCCTCATTTGTACAATAACTACACGGCCTCACAAATATGAACCATCTTTCTATCGCTCCATAAGACATACGTGGCGAAGAGGAGTGAACCGGAGAAAAAAAGAGGAAGATTTATTTAATTTTCATAAGATATTGCTTAGCCAGCCTCCTGTCCCCATGGACCAGATTACACAAAACCCTTACACCGAAGCCACATTATTATTCTGGAGGAAATTATGGGCCTCTAGGCAGACTGCTCTACATGAACATTTACTATACTCCTTACCATACTTGGGGTCCTTTATCTCGGCCAGACTGGATCATGGGTACCGGAGCTCGCTGAGGATGGGGATAGGGATACTCCTAAACTTTTATAAGAAGGGCTCCCTGAGACCATTTGAGGACATGATGCTACAATATGGGCTTACCCCAGGGATAGATTTAGATACATACAGGCGGCTCATTTTCTCGGGTCCCTCCCGACCCCGCCCTCGCTCTCATCCCAGGGGAGGAACACCCTTCCATTTTAGAATTATGTAGATGGCCCTGCAGGGCTCTGCTCCCTTAAACCACATGATCTTTCATATTTATAAGGCCCTCATAGTCCTGCATGTAGGTTTGACAGAACGGGTGTGGCTTGCATGGAGACGGGACATGGGAATTAATATTGATACTCAGACATGGGAGATCTGCCTACGGTTCCTACACATGAGAACGGCATCTCTCAGCTGGAGAAAATTCACCTGGAAGATGGCCTTGCATTATTTTAGAACCCCAGCAATACAAGCTAAGTATGACCCGGGGTAGGAAGCTTTTTGCTGGAGGGGATGCGGACATACTCAGGCCACAGCATTTCATATATTTTGGGACTGCTCAGTGATTAAGCCCTTTATAGACATGTTACAGCAGGCTTAAGGGGAGCTTCTGGGGATCCCTATTCATGTAACTACAGAGCTTTTTTTTTATAGATCTGGAGCAGGGAATGAGGGACATCTCAACTAGAAAACTTATGCAGGTCTGCCTTCTAATGGCCAAAAAATCGATCACTGTGCCCGGCGATGGCTTACCCCAGCTCCCCCTACCATCAAGGACTGGCAGGACCTAATGATTCGGGTATATGGGATGAAGAGGCTCATGGCTTTAATAAATCATCGAGTAGCAATGTTTGAAATTTAATGGAGAAGGTGAGTGCTTTATATCATGACACACAGTTCCATGAGGGCTCCGTTCCCATTCAGGCCCTGGCACTCCCTTGGACCCTCCTATACTGCACTTGGGAATAGCAGCAGTACACGTAGTAGGCCCAATAGATAGCAATGAGGGTCAGACTGCTTGATCTGTATTGACTTTGCAATGCCAAGATATAGATCTTGAAATCTGGAGATGAATTGTTAATCTGAGGTTCCCCACATTTTAGAAGTATTGGCTCCCCTATTTATTTTATGATACAGTCATTGTGAATTGTTATCTCCCATGATTTTGGGTTCCATTAATTTGCTGTGGCTGCTCACCTATACTGTATGTGTTAAGCTTTAATTAAATGTATTTCGGCCTTTGTGTTATATGTTTGTTGGTTTGCGCAAAAAATCAATAAATTAAAGGGTTCAAATAAATAAGCTTTGGGAACCTCCCATCCATAGCTTACAAACCCTGATGAAGAATATGGTGCAAATATTAAAGTGACAATGCTGAGTCCCTAGCAGTGTGGGGGGCAACCAATTGAACAGTGCAGGCTGGCCATATGAAAACAGCTGTTGTTGGCGTTAGGGCTCATGCTACTTGTTGGGGCGGAAAAACTGCAGTGACAGGGAAAGGCTGAAGTGAAACAAAAAAAATGTTTTAAAATACGAGCAGGCAGTTTTCCTTTTCTGAGGGGACCCATTTCTTGTACACTCCCCACCCTGCCACACTACTGTTATCCTGATCGAGGGTCTCTGAGAGGCACCTTACAGGCCCGATACTGGGGGAATCTTACTGGCCTAATTGGGCCCAACTTTGAGGTCCTTAATGGGAGCACTGGGGACCCTGCGGCACCTATTTCCTTTACCGTCCCGGCCAGTTCTGCTGGTGCTCCTGGAGCACTCAGGCGCCCATTTGTGTAGAGAAAAAGGGAACGCAAATTCTGGAGCACTACATATGTCTGAAGAAACTCTCCATACAGTTAAAGGGTTTTCAAATTCTGCTTTAATTGCAGATACATGGACTTCGGGGCCTTCAGGCCTGCTTAATATCAAAGAGTTTTGTTCTGTGGACATTTTCTGTAATGCGTTTATGGACAGTTGTCAATGGTCATGCTGTGCAGGGCCACTATGGTGACCATTTTAAACTGCTATCAATTCCACTGTTTGGATTCCATGAAATACTGTAACAGTTGGGAGAGGAGATCATGCTGAGGTTCGTACTAAGGAATAAGGAGCAGAGAAGGCGGTGTGCCCATGTGTGCTCCTGCCGTATTACCCTTAATAGGACAATGTTTCCTTTTGAAACGTACATGTCTAGTCTTTTTTTAACTTATTCTTTTCTTTACTAATTAATAATTCTGTAGGTAGCATGTTCCATGGGTTTATTACCCTCTGTGTGAAAAAGGCCTTCCTGTTGTTTGTTCTGAATTTTTTGGTCTATGTTGCAAGAGGTGTCCCTTGTGCCAATATTATAATTTTTAAATTCAAAATGTAACTCATGGGGGCACATGGCCAGCAGCCAAACTGAGAGCATGATCTTTACACAGTTCTGTAGATGAAGAGTTTTATAAATATAAATATTTTTTGTGGCTATAAATTCAGATTTCACGAGCACCAAACAACAGAGTAAGTGCGGGGCTACTGAAGGATCTAAAAATTGCTGCAGTGCTGTACACTTGACAGATGGAATGGTGTGGGGAAATAAAGCAGCAGCCAACACGTAGGGAGCCCGCCCAAAAGACTCTAAAGCCGGCAGCAGCAAAGAACAACAGTCCAGAGTCGGAGATTATGATCTGGGCCAACCATCTAATGCTGCATTGCTCCGAGCTATACAGGTGCTTGACAACAAAATGAAAACTTTCAGTCTGGAGCTGAAAAAGCTCAGTAACAAAGTGGGTACAGTGTCAGAAGCTATGCAAGAGGCTAATAAAACTGCCAATAAAGCTTTAGTTGTGGCATCGGGGCTAACTAAAGAAAATGCCCTGCTATGCAGACGTCTCGGGAATCTGGAAAATAATGCCCGAGTCACCCATATTAGAGTTCTCGGTTTACCAGAGGGAACAGAGGGGGGACAGTCCTAACAAATTCATGAAGGACTGGTTTAAACAAGTACTGAACTTGGGGGAAGACTTCAAGGTTACGAAGGCTTACCATATCCCGCCACATGGCAGCTGGCCCAGGGCAGCAACTAGAGATCTTAACCCACGCACCATCTTACTTCAGCTCTGTTCGTCGGGAGGGAAAGAGACATCCTCCTGCAACAAGCTAAACACTTGAGCCCACTTCTATAGCAAGCATTACGGGTACATATATTCCCAGATCTAAGCTATGCAACCCAAATGAGGCGCAAGAATTTTGACACAATCTGAGCTAGACTCTGTGTTCTAGGTGTCCATCATGTACTTTTAATGCCTGCAAGCCTATGGATCTTATATTGAGGGAAGGCATAACAATTCTCCGAGGCCGCAGAGCCATCAAAGCTTTTGGCAAAAATAGAGAAACAATTCTTCTCCAGAGGGGAGGGCTCTGAATCTGAGGAATCAGAGGAAACCTAAATCAGTTTGAAAAGCTACAGGACATTGTTTATGGGGGAGGACTGAGAGGTACGTGTTGGGGACATTGCTCTAGATTCTGACTGGTTGTCTACACCTGACTTTCCAAACCTTTGTTTTCCACCATTTTGTCTCCTATCCCATGGACTGTCACTCACAGCAAGTGCACACACTGATGTGTGGCTGTGCCAATTTCAGGTGGCATTCCGCTCTCTGTGTGGCTGCAGCTGCACCACTACCCAGTAACACCGAGGTGGCAGTGGTGGTAGCAGTGCCGAGCATAGTACCCTACTTCGAGAGAGAGAGAGAGAAGGAATAGCACTTTCTGGGATGATTGACCCCCCCAATCTCGGCTGGCCCTCAAAATGCCCTAACCTGCTGAAAGGCACACCTGCCACTCCGCCAATGAGATGACTATCTTTTTTTTTTGTAGCTTTTATTTTATTGCATGTAAGTGAAAAAAACAAAACAAAGAAAACAGTATATTAGTACCAATATGACGTGAGATAGTGAATACAGAAAATTAATAAAACTTAGTAGCCCTTCCACATCTCATAATGAAACATGGCACTGACTCTGTAAGCCATTTTTCTTGTTATAAACGGATATTTAAATAATGCTCCCAATTCCGTCTACGCAGACTTTCAGTTATCCTAGTGGGCGTTTCTGTTCTATACACATGAGGCAAGTACCATTGTAGAACTGTGTGATGTAGCCAGCCCAGTGGCACAGAGGGCTGAGGCACTATGCGTCTTATCTCTCACTATGCCGGTGACCCGGGTTTGGGGAATGAGCTTGTGTTGCTGGGCATTGGCCGAGTTTGGGGGGGGGGGGGAGAGGATTGAGCATCCGATGGACTGCTTTCCTCTCCCAGGATAGGGGATAACGCTGTTTCACTCCCTGGCTGCCACCTGATGGAGGTTGGTGGTAGCGCCAGAGTTAGAGCAGCACAAGTAAGAGGGCTGCGGTTATGTAACATGTGCACACCTCCACGTACACGCGCATATGTCCCACCATGACAAGGGGAGAAAACGGTGATGGAAAAATGGCGGTTGCAGGCTACATGAAGCCTGGCCTGCCCACCTTCACCCCGCACTGTCGCCGGCTCGCTGACCCTCCAGTTGGGATGCTGGGTGCTGGGTCTCCAGGTGGGGGGGGACGGCCCTCCCATTCCGAGACCCACCATGAGGGGGGGCTGTGGGGGATTTGGGGGTCAGTGGGACGGTGCAGGGGAGGAAGGGACAGAGCTGAACAGCTGCCTGCACTGCATCCCGAGGGATAAAAATGTATATGCAAAAAAAAAAAAGAACTGTGTGATTTTGTTTTTGTATCCTTGTAAAGTTCTTACATTGTGGTCACAATGCATCTGTGTTCTGCTATAAAACGTTGTGGTTGAGAGGGACATGAGCTACACCATAGAGTATTAAAATGTTTCAAAAGGACTTCATAGATGAAACAGTATAGAGGATAATGTATGGGCAGCCATACACAACAAGCCTGTGTCTGCATAGATAGGTTTCTATGGCAAACAAAAACCTCGAGAATGAAGCTTGAGCAATTCCCTGGTCACCATAGAAAACTCAAGATGAATACAAAGATTTGCTATGTATGGATGTCCATCCATTATCTATTATAATGTATAGACATCTGTACCTGTTTCAGACACTCCGCTTCCTTTCAGTGAACTGGCGCTTGCAGGGGGTGGGGGGGGAAGACACTTGAGGTTTGGTGGTGGGCTCAAATTAATGATTAAGTATGCGGCTACTGACTGTAGCTGTTTCTGTAACTCAAGTTTATAACAAAAAAAAGCTTCCAGCTCGATTGGCTAGAGGAAAGCAGCTGTGTGGCGACAGTAGTGATATCAGTGCAGCAGCATAATGATGTCACTTACCACAGCAAAACAGACCTATTCTAGGCATGGATTTCCATGGAGAACAACATTCCAACATACACTAACAGAACTGGAACCGGTATTTAAAAAAAACAGCTTCTACTGGTAAAAATGACTTACTGTTCAATGCAGTTCTCCTTCAAACTGTGCAACTACACAGGGGGGTAGAGACTTCTTTATTTTTTTAATTACTATTTGCCCCTCTTCATTGCCAACCTGCCCCATTATGGCAATCCCCCCAGCCCCATCACTTGCCATCCCTTGGACTTGGACTTATCCCACTTCTTGGTTCCTCCAGGGGTTACCCTCCCTGGTTGGGCCATGTGGATGGCCCGTGTCCCTGCAGAACTCATGTTCATGTGTCGGAAGGGAGCCAAGTAGGCCATGTGGGGCCTGCAGGGGGGGGGATCACCGGTCATCCTGCAGCAGTCGGGGTGTTTCTCTTTTTCACTCCCTGTTCCCACAGGACATCAGCAGCTAAGGCTGTGCATGCACACACACACACATGCGTGCTCACAGGGCACAAGCCGACATCTGGCATCCCCCTGCAGCGCCACCATATGTGGTCACCTGGTGGCACTCACACAGCAGCTGCAGTCACTCTCTTCCCTGAGAGGAGAGCAATCACTGGGATGCTCAGTCCAGTTTCCAGCCAGCCATCTCCCAATAACCTAAGCTCATTCCCATCCACGTCGCTAGCTTCACGAGCAATAGTACTACTGCTGCGCACAGGGGTGGAGTCTCCTTAATGGTTAAATGAGTCCAAAATCAATCTAGAAGACAGCTTGGGACACTACCAACATTTGCAACACCCCCAGATTCAGGAACAAGCCTGGGTCATCGGAGGGCCGGCTGCTGGAGGACGGTGGAGCATCCCAAGGGATGCTCGCCTGCTCGGGGGAGGGAAAGCTGTTGGTCTCCACTACAGTAATGCCACCTGGGTGACTACAAGTGATGAAGTAAGGTGGAGACGAGGAATCGGGTGGGGGGGTGTTGACAGCACTCTGATGCACACCACACATCATGTGTGCATGCGTCAGTCAAGGGCTTCCCTTGATGTCCGTGGGCACGGCAGAACTGCTGCAGCATGCCATCCTACACTTCCCTGCAGGTCCTGCACCGCCAACCTGATTCCAGCACCGAAACCAAGCTTCAACTCCACTGGAGGAATTGGGTCCACCTCTGATGGCCCGGCCTGGGAGGGTAAGCCAGGGAGGAACACAGCGCATGGGTAAGTCAGATGTTGAGGTTGGAGAAAGAGGCGGGATCAGTGATAAGGTCGGTTGGGAATGGGGGAGAAAGTATACTAAATAAAAATTTTTTTTTAAAAAGAAGACAACTTGACTGAGGCATGTAGATACACAGTTCATTAACAGTCAAAAAAAGGTTTCCTCCGCTGTCCTCTCCATGACGTAGTGTCTCACTATTCACATATGAAACAAGCCTATTGTATCGTTTTCTTTTTATGGACAACTGTCTGCACAGTTCTCTTTCTATAAACAGGAGAGTTTTGACTATATCATGGCATGTTTATAGAGCTCTCCCTGTTCTGACTGGTCCAGCTTGTGCTTGGAGTTCTGTACCCATGCAATGACTTAGTCAAAACTCTCAATTCCTGGTTCCACGAAAGAGTACTGTACAGAACGTTGTCTGTAACAAGAAAACAATATAAAACATAATTTTTCATATCAGGTTTTTTCTAAATAAATTGATGTGGGAGTAAAAATAGCATTTCTGAAAATAGCAACATTGCAGGCAGTAGCAAGTTAGCACAAGTCTCCTGTTCCTTTTGTCATAATTTATAAGATGCAGCAGGTATTGAGCTGGACAGTGTCAAGCCAACACAGACACACCTACCTGTGATGACCTTGATGACTGTGTCTCATCAATCCCAGCATGCAACACACTATGACAAAAGGACTTTTTCATCCTTTTGAACATAAGGCGAGTCAGGTAAGAGAACAGAACAACTCTGAGTAAACATTTAAAGCGCCCTTGAAATCTCAAGGAACATTAGAAAAAAAAAATACACATTTCAGTTTATATTCTGTCTGTGTTCTGTATGTGGCTTCCCCCATTTGGTTTATAACTATGGATGTTTACATGAAAATAGGATTACTCAATAAAACAGGAATCATTTTAGAGTCAGTGAGAATAAGAATACGATTGGGCATAGCTACAAACTGGTGGGAGGAAAATTCAGGAAGGAGGTCAGGAGACACTTCTTTACACAGAGAGTGGTGACAGGGTCAAAAGGGCACCCAGAGGAAGTTGTCAACTGAAAAGCAGTTGGGGTTTCAGAAGGGGGTGAGACACGGTCAAGGAAGAGGACAAAGGGAGGGAGGGGCAGAGCACCATGTTAACGCAAGTACGTCGGCTACAGAACAAGCAGACAAGATAGACTGTAGGATCCCCGTCAGCTGGTAGATGTATGTAGTACTGCCACCTACACTTCATCAGTTCTGACTGCTTGTCTACCACTGACATTATAATCGTATACTTAATGACATCATGATGCTGGTCTGGTGGTGCTGACGGTTGAGGTGCTGGATGCCACACCTCACACCACTGAGGAAGGAGGGTTTCAGTGCCCAGCGTCTGCTAGGCTCCTCGTGGTGGCTGGGGATAAGGGAGCCAGGGACTATCAGAGCGGTTAGGGGTGGCAGCTGCTAATGTTTCACACATGGAAGCGTGCGGGGGACATCTGGGTGGCATTGCACGCACCCTCCTTGGGGAAGGAAATGGAGAAAAAAGGATTTCTAAGCAGCCACTGACTCCCAGCCACCCAGTAGCCTTACACCATGATGAACATCCAGGCCACGCTGTGTGTCCATGAAGGTAAGCCCTGGAGAGAAATCAGGGAGACAGAGCTGTGATGGCTGGCATCAAGAGAGCTGCTTGGGGCTGGGGGGAGAAATACCACTAACTGCAAAAACGTATGACATCATAACTGTTTCTACAGCAACTGACTGTGATGCCTCAAGCAGGCAACTTGTGATGTCAGGTATAGCCAAGCAGCCAGAGCAGAGTATGTCTAGGGTACAGTGATCCTACTTTCATGTTAATTTCCATATATTATAAATAAATAGGAAGCTAAATTTAGAGAACAGATGAAATATAAACTGAAATTAGTCTAAATGTTGTGTTTTTTCAAAGTGCCTTTTGAGTAGTCAGGGGCTCTTTTTTTTTTTTTTTTTAATCAAGCCTTTTCTTGCCCCCAGCTCACCTGATGGCACCCCCTCAGCCCATCACCGACCTTCTCATGGATTTATTGGTTACCCATCACTTGCCTAGCACCACAGTAATGGTAGGTGATCTGCCATGCTGTTTGTGCGTGTGCCTGCGGGAGTACTGTCACCACAGTGGATCCAGGCTTTTTGCTGCAGCTCCTGGTTTCTCCACAATGGTTCCAGCATGCAGTGATGTGCAGGCATGTATGTCTGGCATCTGGCAACTGTGCCTCTCTCCAGCTAAGTGCTCCCACTGCGCTGCCACTTGGCTTCCAGCAGGATGCAGTCAAGTAACAGGACACAGCATCCCCTCTCCCCAAGGGAGGAGAGCTGGCCTTGGGACACTCAGACCTCCCTACCCCGACCATCCTCTATGCAACTCAAGTCCGTTTTGGAACCCGGATTGCCAGCATAGCAAGCGGTAGCCCTAATGCTGCCCTATTGGGCCAGGTTGTCGGGGGGGGGGGGTCTTCAAATCAGATTGTTGTCCATAATGTACAGTATGCTATTTCATCTTGGTCACTAGAAAACTGATGTTAATCACTGGGTGGTCATATATAGCTTAGAATATCAGTAAAAACCTTACAGTATCCCTATCTAGTGATACTTGCCACTATTCTTTGGTATCTTTAAGAAATGCTGAATCAGGCACAAAACGGAGAAAAAAACGGCATTCTACAGGATGGGAAGAAAGGGCAATCTAGAAGTAAATTAAAGGTAGTAGGTGCAGAATGGATGAACAGCTGTCTGAAAGCAACATTGGCCCATCTGTGCCAATGGCCCAGTGGGTAGCATGTTGTATTCCCATGCTAGTGACCTGAATCTGAGAGCAGACTTGAGAGCTGGAGGAACTAAGGTGGTGCTGCCAGCTGGGGTGGGACTGGTGCCAAGTTCCGCTGTCGCAACAACCCCATTGGTGGGCCACGGAGCTTATCTCCTCCATAGGACATCAGTGCATGCCCCTGAGGCCTGCCAGCATAGGACCTGGTGCTGTGAAGAGGTGAACATTCTGGGGGGGGGATCTTAATGATGGCAGCAGAGCTCGGGCCCCGAGCTGGACACCTCCTGCTGATAAATGATTTGTGCTTCAGGGAGTGAAGGTGGAGAGGTATGCATTCCTCCCTCCCTGACCCTGCTATGGGAGTAATCCGCAGGGGACTTGGAGCATGGGGTTGTCTAGCTGTGGGGCTGAGTGATTGCCAGGCTGACATAAGGAAGTACATAAGACGCCTGACACAGGATGAAGTATAGATTTGAAAAAAGACAATCAAGGCCCCAGGAATTCTGAGGTTCCATAGCCATGGAATTTTTCCTCAGAACCTGCACCATGCTGCAGAAACATAGATGATGACAGCAGAAAAAAAAACAATGGTCTATCCAGTCTGCTTGAGTTTTCTATCTGACCCTGTGACCTATTGTCCATTCGGGGTCCTAGCTGTCCCCTTCCTACCCCCATTTTCTCTCTCCTAATTTTATTGACCCAAGGGACTATTATACTCTTCACTTTTTCCCAGCCATGCTTGAAACCATCAACTGTTTTAGCACCCACCACTCTTGCTGGTAACTGTTCCACTGCACTACTACCCTTTCTGGAAAATAATACTTCCACATGTCCCTTCTGAGCCTCCCTCCTGTCAGTTTCCATGTATACTGTCATGACCTTGAACTAGTATTCAAGGTAAATAGTTCCTCACTGTTCACTTTGTTTATTCCTTTTAGGAACTTGAAGGTCTTTATCATATCACCCCTCTCCCTTCTGGTCCCCAGTGAGTACATGGTCAGTGCCTTTAGGCGTTCCTCGAAAAACCTGCCCTGTTGGCTCAGAAGAAAAAATTACTCACCTTAATAATGTTGTTTCTTCTAATGGAGTCTTGCTGTATTCTGACAATAGCAGTGAGTCCCAACCTTCGAACTGCCCCGGAGATGAAAGAGTTAACTTTCCATGCCAGGCATGGAACGCTGAGCTCGAGCTCGGTTGAGACTCTGTCTGTTACTGTTTAAACTCAAACCGTCAGATCTTTACGAGCTAAACTCACTAAGGTCCTGTGTGGAAGCTGTAAACCTACACTAGCCAACTGGCTACTAAACATAAAACAGATTTTTGGTCCCAAAACAAAGACTCAAGTCAGGAGACCCAAAAATGAAAACACAACACCCACTCACCCAAGAAAAAGGGGTGAAACACAAGGTGGGCACCTCCTGAGTGCCAACACTGCCACTGCCCACCCACATCCCAAAACAGAGGTTCTGAGAGGGAAGGGAATAGAATACAGCAAGACTCATTAGGAAAAACAACATTACTAAGGCGAGTAATTTTTTCTCAAACAACATGAAGTCTTGCTGTATTCTGACAATAGCAAACTACTAAGCAGTACCTCCATGGAGGAGGGACAGAACCTACTTAGAAATATTAGCTCTGAAGCACAGTTGTGTTAAACCGAGCATCACTCCTAGCTTGGATATCCAGGGAGTAATGCTTGGTAAAAGTGTGAACTGTTTTCCAAGTAGCTGCTTGACATATCTCTAGAATAGGGATATCCCTGGCAGCAGCCAGAGAAGCAGCTGTACCTCTGGTAGAGTGAGCCCTCAGGCCTGACGGTGGAACTTTACCCAGTTTTTCATAACAAAATTGGATACAAGAGACAATCCACCTGGCAATGGATCTTTTAGTGGCAGGTTTCCCTTTACCAACCTCACCATAAGTGAGGAACAGTTGGAGGGAGTCAAACCTGTGACCCTTGGTACGTTCTATGTAGTAGCTAAGGGCTCTTTTCACATCTAAACTGTGCAGCCTCCTCTCACCAGAGGAGGAATGGTCAGTGAAGTACACAGGAAGAGACATAGATTGGTTAAGGTGGAAATCTGAAACCACCTTAGGCAAAAACTTCCTGTTAGTCCTGAGGACCACCTTATCTCTATGGAAGGAGATAAAATCAGGCTCCACTGACAGGGCTTGTAACTCACTTATGCGTCTGGCAGAAGTGATGGCTACCAGGAACACAGTTTTCCAAGTCAAGTACTTAAGCTCTGCTGAAGACAAAGGCTCAAAAGGGGGTTGCATAAGCTGAGAAATGCAAACGTTGAGGTCCCAAGCAGGGGCAGGGTCCCTGAATGGAGGGTTGGTATGAAGCAATCCCTTGAAAAACTTGGAGAATACAGGGTGAGCTGAAAGAGAAGAGGGCTTACCTGCTGAAATGAAAGAAACAGCTGCCAGATGCACTTTAGTGTAGCTGGTCTAAGCCCCAAGCTATTCAAATGGACCATATAATCAAGGACTGTGGGCAGATCAGCAGACTCTGGGGAAATATGCCTTCCAGAGCACCATATGGAAAATCTTTTCCACTTGGAATTATAAGTAGTCCTGGTGGAAGGTTTCCTAGAAGCCTTCATAATATCCATTACACCTTGGGAGTGGTGTAAATCAGCAAACTCTAACTCTTCAAGAGCCAGGCCTTGAGATTGAGAGATTTGAGATTCGGGTACCAAACCCTTCCCTGAGCACAGGTTAACAGGTTGTATTTCCTGGGAAGAGACAAGGGAAGATGGACTGCTAAGGACAACAGGAGAGGATACCAGGGCTGTCTGGCCCAGTCTGGAGCAATCAGGATCACCTTGCAGGGTTGAGACCTGATTTTGACTAGCACTTTGTACGGGAGAGGGAAGGGGGGAAAAGCATACAGGAACTTCCCTTCCCAACTGAGAACTAAGGCATCCAGGGGGACTGAGCCCAACACTGGGGGCCTGCAGCAAAAAAGAAGTTGATGACTGTCTGGGGCTGCAAAAAGATCTACCTGTGGGGTGCCCCATCTGGAGAATATCACCTCCAAGACCAGGGGATCCAGTGACCATTCGTGATGGCCCTGAGATATCCTGCTGAGAGCATCTGCCAGGACATTGTCCTTGCCTGGGAGGTGTACTGCTGTGAGGGAGGTGTTCAGGGAATAAACCAGAGAGACCACAACTTCATTGCTTCTGTGCACAAGGCCATAGACCGAGTGCCTCCTTGCTTGTTGATGTACCACATTGTGGTGGTATTGTCTGTTCTGACCTGAATAACTTTGTTCTGAACAGATTTCAAAAAAGCTCGAAGTGCTAGAAATACTGCTCTGAGTTCCAGTAGATTGATGTGAAGCAGAGATTCCTGAGGGGACCACAACCCCTGGGTAGTCAGGTCACCCAAGTAAGCCCCCCTCCTCAAGAGGGAGGCATCTGTAGTAAGGATTAAAGAGTGGGACTGAGTGACAAAGGGAACTCCCTGTCTTAGATTGTTCTGATCCTGCCACCACTGTAAGGCCTGGATCAGGGTTCGAGTCACTGGGATCAATTTGGTCAGAGGGTCCTTCTTTTGAGACCAAAAGGCTCTCAAATGGAACTGAATATCTCTCATCTGAAATCTTGCTCCCTGCACCACTGCTGTGGAAGCAGCCATGTGCCCCAGGAGCTGTAGAAAATGCCTTGCTGGTCGAGACACCTGCAGGGTGAATGAGAAGGCCAGTGAGATAAGGGTCCTTGCCCTGTCCAGGGGAAGGAAAGCTCTGGCCTTTTCTGTATCTAGCTCTGCGCCTATGAAGGTGAGGAGCTGAACAGGCTCTAGAACTGACTTTGAAAGATTCAGAAGGAAACCCAAAGAGGTGAGCAGTTGCTGAGTTATCTGTAGGTGTAACTTGACTTGGTCTGGGGACTGGCCTACTGTGAGCCAGTCGTCCAGGTATGGGAAGATGGCAATCCTTTGCATTCTTAGAGAAGCAACTACTACTGCCAGGCATTTTGTGAACACCCTTAGAGCAGAGGTTAGACCGAAGGACATTGCTCTGAACTGGTAATGGCCTGAGGGCAGCTCGAACCTGAGGTACTTTCGATGGGAGCTTCTGATGAGAATATGGAAGTATCCTTGAGGTCCAGGGACACTAGCCAGTCCCCTGGCCTTAGAGAGGGTAGAATAATTCCCAGAGTCACCATTTTGAATTTTGGTTTTAAAAGTTGCTTGTTTAAGTATCTGAGATCCAGGATGGGCCGCCATTCTCCTGTCTTTTTGGGGGTAAGGAAGTACCTGGAGTACAATCCTTTGCCCTGGTGTAGGGATGGAACCCTTTCCACAGCTCTGAGAGCCAGGAGGGAAGAGACCTCTGCCTCTAGGGCAACTGCCTCTGAGGGATTTGCAGGTGGAAAGGATCTGGTTCTCAGCTTTGGAAATTTTTTGAAGCTGAGAACCAGTCCCTGGCTTACTACTTCCAGGACCCACTTGTCTGATGTTAGAGACTCCCAGTCCTGGACAAAGTAAGCCAGCCTGCCCCCTACAGGTAGTGGAGAATCGGCCCTGGCAAACCCATCAGGGTGCCTGTTTGGCAGGGGGTTTTGGCTGAGAGGTGGAAGCAGGTCTGCTTGTACCCCTTCTGCCTCTCTCTCTCTCTCTAAAGAACCCCCTCTGAGCATAGGCAGAAGAGGAGGCCTGGGCTTGGTAGAAAGGCCTATGAAAAGGCCTGCCCCTGCCCCTGAGGTGCTGCCTCTGAGGAGTGGCCTGCCATTCCTTGGCCTGTGCACTCCTATAGGTGTCCTATATTCGTCCATTTTCTTCATGTAATTCTCTGTCTGCTCCCCAAACAGAGAATTACCCACAACAGGAAAATCCATGGCCTTAGTCTGGGTATCCTGTGACAGGCTAGTACATCTGAGCCAAGCCATTCTGCGAAGTGCCACAGATGTAGCCATGACTCTAGATGACACATCACTGGAGTCCACTGCAGCATGGAATTGCACCTTGATGCCTCAATACCATCAGCAGCCACCTGCTCCAGCTCCTTGGCAGCTGGCCAGGGACCTGTTTTGCTAAAGCCATGACAGTGTCCCATCTGGATTTCTGATACCTAGCAGTATAGGCCATGTAGTTGGCCTGTCTGAGTCCCAAGGATGCTGCCATGTACTGTTTCTTTGCCATGGCATCGATCCTCCTGGAGTCCTTGTCTGGGGTGTGAAGCCAAGGAATATTTGCTCTATCACAGGCTGCAGCCTGCACTACCCCAACATGGCTGCATTGTTGTGTAAGGAACTCCGTATCTGAGCCTGACAATGTATACCTCTTGTCCATTCTTTTATCCACAGGAGGTATAGTATTAGGAGTCTTTAAAATCTTAAATGTCTGTTTCCCAAAAGATTTGTGTAAGGGAATAGACAACCTCCTAGACTCTGGGATATCCATCATTTCCACATAGTCAGGCTCCTCCTGGTCATCCACAGCTTCTTCCATAGGAAGCTGGAGGGTTTCAGCCACTGTTTTATAAAACATGAAATTGGAAGGGGACTCAGAAAGCCTAGAAGGAGACACTTCTGAAGGTCTGTCTGGGTAGATGTCTGGGTCAATGGGCACATCCAGACTTTCAAAACCACATTCACTTCCCTCATACTCCTCTTCCTCCTCCTCCGGTTCATAATATTCCTCTAAATCATAATCTTGAACCGGTGGAACCGGCCGAACCGAGTGCCTCCCTGATGGTGCCAGTTCGGTCGGAACCTGGGAAAGCAACTGCACAATTTTTATCGCTTTGGCTATTTCTTCAGCGGTTGGAGAAGAAAGTTTTGGATCCACACCAGCTGATTTTTCCTTTCTTGTTCTCTTAGCCGGAACCGACTCCTCAGAATCGGCTCTCCTTTTGCCCGAAGAAGTCTCGCCCTGGTCAGAGGGCACTCCTTCTGGTTCGGTTTGAACCGAACCGGGCTGGCCATCCGGTTCAGCGGACTTTTTGGCCTCCCTTTCCCTGAGCCTACCAACTCTTTTCTAAGGGTGGCTGCAGGAAAATTTTTACAAATCTGGCAGTCTGCATTGAGGTGGTCAAACCCCAGACAATAAGCACAGGTGGTGGGGGTCAGCCTTAGCAAAGACTCCCCCACACACTGCAGTGTTGAAACCCAGTGGGCTCGGTTTTCTTTTGGGTTTCTCAGACATTGTGCCAGTCCTAACCAAACTTACCTTTTAATGGCAATCCGCCAGGCAAGACCCTCTTATCGGTTCCTGACCGTGTTACGGAATTAGGTAGAAAAACGTAATAAAATCTGTTTTTAGAACGATAAGAACCGGTATACACACATAAAAGTACAAATAAAGATTTTTAACAGCTTGATCGGTTCAAACCGAACCGATGAACCGCTTACAAGTTCCACAGAACAGAAATTAATATAAACCTATCTAGTACTCACAAATACCACAGACAGAGACTGAACCGACAGGTTATGGTTTAAATTGGTCGAAAACCGAGAAAAGCGGTACTTTAACCGACAAAATGAACCGAGCAGAAGGAGAAATCTCCGGAGCGACTGTTCAGTGAGGCGGAGTAAAGAATCTGACTGTTTGAGTTTAAACAGCAACAGACAGAGTCTCAACCGAGCTCGAGCTCAGCGTTCCATGCCTGGCATGGAAAGTTAACTCTTTCATCTCTGGGGCAGTTCGAAGGTTGGGACTCACTGCTATTGTCAGAATACAGCAAGACTTCATGTTGTTTGAATCATTTTTGTTATCCTGGGCTGTATCTTCTCCAGCCTATCTCCGTCCTTCTTGAGGTGAAGGCTTCAGAACTGGGCACAGTATTCCAGGTGTGGCCTCACTAAAGGTCTATAAAGGAGTAGTATTACCATCTTCTTCCTGCTATCAGTACCTTTTCCTATGCACCCAGTATCCTACTTGCCTTAGGACAGGCTTTGTAGCACTGGCTGGATTGCTTGAGTGTGTCATTGATGATAACTCCAAGGTCCCATTCTTCAGCCGTAGTGTTAAGTCTCACCCCACCCATCCAGTACTCTGTTCTGGGGTTCTTATTCCCTAGGTGCATTACCTTATTTTTATTTTTTTATCTTAGTCTTTGGTAACCTGGTAAGGTCCACTAGGCACAAGTGCCTGTTTTCAGGGGCAACCTGGAGCACTGGGTAGTTAAGTGACTTGCTCAGAGTTGCGCAGTATGCAAGTGGAGGTTGTGAGAATCAAACCAAGGTCTGGTTTGCTGGATGTACCAAGCTCGTTCACAGCTCTTTACTCTAACCTCTCGGCTATACTGCCAGCCCACTGTCTGGTGTTTAATTTCAACTGCCAAGCCTTAGACTGCCCCTCTAACTTTTGTAAACCATTCTGCATTTCCATGATTCACTCTAAGCTATCCATCCTCCCACAGAGTTTAGTGTAATCTGCAGAGACACAACCTGCCCTGGATACCTTCTCCAATGTTGTTGACAAACATATTGAAGAGGATCGGTCCCAGGATCAATCCCTGTGGCACCCCGTTCGTGACCTCCATCTCTTCTGAATTTTTTTTTATCACATCCTTATTTCTCTCCTGCTGTGGTACGTATGGCAGGGGCATCCAGTCGCCGGCTCCCCCCGCCCGGAGGGCAGCAGGCTCACTCGCATGATGGGGAGTCTGATATGGCCACTCCCTGATCTGCTGGGAGGCCCCCTCTATGCCTTCCCATGCCAGGCAGAGACCAGATTCCCCCCCCCCAGCACGATTCCACGATAGACCTCCGGGAGGTATGAGCATGGCTATCAAGCTGCTCACTCGCGCCCATCCTTTTTCCTCCATTAATGGCTCTTTGGAGTGTGGGCTTGCAATGACGTCAAAGGCACAATGTGCCGATGTCTGCTGCACTCCACCTCCAAGTGCACCACTCTGGTAGTGCCCCCAGTCATCACCAGGGGCCACTACAGAATGATGGCATCCTCACCCCTCCCCAGGGATGGGAGAGCAGTCCCTCGGACGCTTGATCCCATCCCTCCCCTGATGACCCCTGATGACCCAGGCGCGTTTCTGAACCCAGGTCACCAGCATGGTGCAAGATGTGGCATCCAGCACCTCAACCTTCAGTGCCACCGGGCCGGTGCCTGTCTTCTGATTTGACCCTACTGATCACCGTACTCTGCTGCCTCCCCTTAGCTAGTTTCCTATTCAGTTACCTATGTCCTGAGCCATACTCGGATCCCTTCTTCAGCAAGCGTCTGTGGGGCACTGAATCAAAAACCTTGCTCAAGTCAGAATAGAACAAATCCACATCATGGCTGCTATCCAATTCCCTCATCGCCCAATCAAAGAAAACTATCAGGTTTGCCTGACAGGAGCACTCTGCTACAAACCTATTCTGTTTACTGTCCTGGAGACCTGTGCTCACCAGGTAGTCCATAAGGTCTTCCTTGACCATTGACTCCATCAGCTTCCATACAATGGAGGATCAGACTGACAGGTGTGTAGTTCTTTGTTTGTTCCCTCCCCCCAATGGAGAGGATCTATGTCTGCCACCCACCAGTCCTTCAGAACTACTCCTATCCGTAGAAAACGGCTCAGCAGTCCTACCATGGGTTTTGCCAGTTCCACTACCAGTTCCCTAAGTATCCTCAGATGCAGCCCATCTAGTCCTGGAGCCTTCTCTATCTGTAGGGATTCCAGCCCTTTCTAAACCCTGTTTCTTGACTGCCTCATCTCTGAGACCCCGTTATTGGCCGCTTTGATGCCACTCCGTGGCAAGGGTGTGTCTTCCTCGGTGGTGAAAACTGAGCAAAAATAGTCATTAAGGACAGCAGCCTTTTGGCCATCCTCTTCTATCACCCTCTCCCTCTCTGATAGCCTAATGATTCAGTCTTCTTTCTTTCTTCTTTCCCTAATATTGGAAGAAATGGTTTTCTCTGCCCTTGACGCCTTATGCGATATGCAGCTTTGTGTCTGCTTTTGCCTCCTTTACTGCCCTCTTTGCCTCCTTATTTATCAGTAAATATTCTCCCCATTCTTCCTCCTCCTGCTTTTCTTTGTACTTCTAGAAGGTCTTTTTCTTAGCTCCACCATTTCCCTGACTTCTGCTGAGAACCATAATGGTCTCTTGAACTTATTCCTTTTGCTTACCATTCTCATGCATAACTTGGATAGTGCCCCCTTTTTTGCAGTTATTTAACCAGGACTAGCACACTAAGCTGAAAGCTTGGTTACAGGTACAATCTGGGAACACAGAGAAGTTAAGTGGCGTGCTCAGGGTCACACAGTATGCAAGTGGGGGCTGTGGGATTCAAACCCAGGTCTCCAGATTTGCAGCTCAGAGCCTTAAACCACTGAGCTATACTGCCTCCAATGCTTCAAGAAGGGTCCCCTTTATTACCCCATCTCTCTTTCACCTCACCTAAAATGTTTACCCCAGCTAACTTTTCCTTGACCACTTCCCTCATCCTACTGAAGTCCACCCTCCTAAAATCGAGGACCTCAGTTCAGAATAGCTGTAGTACTGCGGAATTCAGTGTTGATGGTTAGTTTTCCCATAGTGTCCAACTTCCTTCTCTTCCTTGCTGATCCTGAAACCCTTCCTGTGTACTCAGCATATGGTGTCATTGATTACATTATATAATATTTCAGCCAATGGGAAGACTGCATTCTGGAAGTGAAATGAATAAATCATGCAGCAGGAATGAACAAACACTTATGCAGAAGCCTAGAAGCCCTGACACAGAAATCAGGACTGATGTACCCTGAAGAACTAGGGGCTCTGGCTGGCAAACCCCGCCCCCAGGCCTGCCACAGGGGGATATTCATGGGCGACTTTCAGAATAATTGGTAAGCCTTAGGGATGGCAGGGTGATGAGGCTTGGCAGACAGAAGCCTGATTTTGGACCTATCAGGTACGAGGAGAAAAGCCTTTACAGCACAAAAAAAAAAAAGAAAAAGAAAACTGAAAACTAGTAGGGAGGTAAAAGGAAAATGTGGGATTAACTTTCGATTCCTGTTCTTCAAGAGAGTACATTCACCACTGAAGAATGACAGCGTGGAGGGCATATTCAGTGGCACATGCTGGATGTACTCACTTGGAGAATTACAAACACATCCACCACTATGCCCCACAATATGGGGATTGCTGCTGGAGGCAATGTGGTTCACCCAGGACTTCGCATGCTCATATTTTTTGGCAGTGCCCCAAATTACAGCCATTCTGGGATCAGCTGCAAATAAGAGTTGCAAGCATTATTTGACCCTTCTTTCGACCTAACTCCATGCACTTTCTTATTTCTTGACCTGCTGGATGGCTTTAGGGTATCCCCAACTAAAAACCTACTGTACATTTGCATTCTATGTATTTATTTTTTTTTTATTTAGTGATTCAGAAAAGACCTTTGAGCGCAAGCTCTTTTACAAAGGTTCCACATCATAGATTGCAAAACAAAGAACAATAGGAGAAAGCAAAGGTACATTACAATGAATAATACAGCTTGGATTCAGAACTTACAGAATAACTCAAAACATAGGTACAAGTTAAACTAACAAGAAAAAGACGTTATGAGGGCGGGGGGAAGGTAAGCAGCCACAAAGTGCCTTGTCAGTAGTTCAGAGGGATGGGATAGCTGGCAGTGGGGTGAAGAAAGGAGGTATAAGAGAGAGGTATGTACTGCGGTGGGGGAAGAAGGATGATAAGGTATAGGGAGAAATGCGGGGGTCGGGGAGGCTGAGCGGAGAAGACATGCTAGAGTAAAATGGTGGTGTGTGATGGGGCATGGTCAGGCAGCCTGCAATAGTAGTGACTGTTAGGGAAACTCATGGGACTGTGAGTTGGGGGAGGGGTGGCGGGTGCCGAAGGAGCATGACACAAACTGATTGCTGAGGCAAGTCATGAGAAGGGACAGAGGGAGGGGTACCGGAGGCCTGCCTAGTGCTTGCTGGGGGGCAGAGAGAGCAGGTGTGGCTGGAGTCAGGGGCAGGTGCACTTAGAGAGTGTTATTAGATGCTGTTTGAGGTCAGTTTTGAATTGTGCCAGACAATTGGTGGCCAAGAGGTGCCCAGGGAGTTCATTCATCCATTCATCCACAGGGGGGCCCAGTAGGCAAATGCACATTGCCCGAGTGAGGTTTTCTAACAGTTAGAAAAACTATAATAAAAAATTGGCTCACCCCTAATTTACCCACTATTTCTTTTTTTTCTACTTTCTATTTCTACGCCTCTACTGTCTCCTAACCTCCACTCCTTCAGGCCACCAAGGTGCTCTGCTTCCCGACCCTGCCGACTACCCTGGAGTCTGCCCCTAGAGTGCCACACACTCGAATCCTCAGGGTCCCTTGACGGCCCAGATTACCGCCCCAGGCGGGGTGAGGAGGCAACCCTCCTAACCCTCCTCTATCCCCGAGTGATCGAGCTGCGCACAGTGGAGTCTGTCCCTTCTCAGTCGGTGGGTGGCGCAGCAGGCAACGGTGGTCGTCATCTAGGAGGCTTGGGAGATGTTTTTCCTCTCCTCTCTAGAGAGCCCGACGTGCAATGACGTCAGTGCACTAACGTGCAGACGTCTGCGGGTCTCCCCTCCCCATGTTAATGCCCGCACCTGCAGACACCCAGCCTCGCTGGAAGTGTCCACTCCCAGAAATGCAGTGCCTCCCCTAACCACCCTGAAGGAAGGAGATCTGTCGTGGGATGCTCAATCCTTCCTTCCCCCTGCCAGCCCCTGGCGACCTAAGTCCATTCTCGAACCCGGGTCGCCGGTGCGAGGTGTGGCGTCCAGTGCCTCAACCCTCAGCACCCCCAGGCCGAGTTAATTTACCCACTATTGCACTGTGGCAGGATGTTATGATTTCTGTCTATGAAATGGAAAAGCTTACAGCTAAGGTCTCTCAGTCTTTATCTAAATTTGAACTACTATGGCAATGGGGTAGCTACATTATGGCCAGGAGAGCTGATTTTGTTCTGTAATATTTGTAAGCAATAACCCACGACAGAGTGTGCGGTTATTGGGGATTAACAAACACCCCGGGTGCATTGTGAGGCACAAGGCCACAGGCCAAGTGTCCTCACAGCACCTGGGGTGTTCATTAATCCCCAATAACCACACACACTGGAGTGGGTTATTGCACTTATAAACATGGGGTATTAGCACCGATTACAAAATTAGCAGGAATGCATGATTCATTTAGAGAAACACTGGGACTTTCTAATGTGTTCTGCCGTCAGCAGAACTTCTGCTGATCTCACTGTGCTCTGGAACAGCCAGAACATGCAGCTGGTGTTCACTGGCAAGCACTTGCCAGTGCCATGCGGTAATAGGCTGACTGTGATTGTGGGACTGAAAAGAGAGAGAGAGACACACAGAGACACACAGAACAGGAGGAATGGTGTGGTAATAGGCCCAGACTCAGGGATGGTGATTGCCATTTTCACTGCACTCCTCGATATCTGTGTGCCTGTGTCTCTCTCACTTTACCATGGAGAGAGCTGTTTGAAGGCACACAAAGAAAAGAAACTGCACCACGGAGAGGACTCTGCATGCGTGTTAGGAGCATGACATGCTGATTGCACGTCGCCCTGTCTCTCTCTGGGGTGAGTTGCTCTTGTTTCTGTGTTGCTTTCTGCATGAGTGCATATCGGGGGGGGGGCACAACACGGAGGGGAGAAGCAGGAATCAGAACCTGGGAATCGACCTCAGAAGCACCTACTTGCAGTCTTGCTGGTGCTCTCTCTCTGTCTCTCCCCTCTCTGCTGTGTCTTACCATGCCGTTTGCTGTTTCTGACGGCTTGCGGAGTTACCATGCTGTTTACTTTCTGTTACAGGTTGCCACTGCATAACACCTCTCCTTACTCTGTTCACTGTTGCCATGTTGTTCTGACAGTCCTGGTTCCAAATCGCACTGCTCTGGTTCGTAATAAATGAGTAGAGGAGCTGGCTATTCACAGCATTTGTAACCAAGGTAGTTGCGACATGCTAGCACTCTGACTACATCACGGAGACTGTGCGTCTACAGCCACATTTACCCGCTCACTCTGACAGAGAATACAGTTCTGTGCAGGACTGTCATGACCAGGCAGAGTCTCGTCATAGTCTGGTTGGCTCTCAGTGCTCCATGCCTGCATCCATGGTTGCAGGTTCAAGCCTGCATAGGAGCTGCCGGAGGGACGATGCTGAGATGCACTATTCCACCACTACAGTTCGCTCAGAGATCACACATCTTCCTGATGGTTTCTCTCTCTCTTTCAGCAGCACTTCTTAGCGGGTCTTCTCCGCAATCGGGACCGACATGGGTACAGAATTGTGCGGCTGCACAGAGTTCCACGGCGCAGGTGGGTGTCCCAAATAATATAATAGTGTTGTACTCCATGCAAATCAATTTCAGCCAGCTCTATCACTTACTGGTATCAACAGCACTACAATCACTGTCTGTGCGAGTGCATTGAGTACCGCGGAGCAGGTGGGTGGGTTGAAACAGTTAGATGAAACTAAACATAGATATCGCCACAGCTGTGTATCACCAACTATTCACTTTGACACTGATGTGTTACATCACTTATATAAACACTTTCTACTGCATGTTCCTTACAATGTACACCTCTTGCTTTCTAGCATTTTAATGGCGGCCATAAAAAACATCTACTGCTGCAGTATCAACAAGTTCGGCACCAGAACAAAAATATGCCACCGAGACTTCTCACTGTTACTGTTTGTTAAGTAAGCATTAAGCCACGACGAAGGTGGCATCTAATGCTGGATTGATGCATGGTTGGGGGGGTTGTGGCCGAAGGCCAAGGGCGAACAACCGCCCCACCATGCATCAATCGCATTAGATGCCACCGCCGGAGTGGCTTAATGCGCTTATAACATGGGCCGTGGGTTGGTGGCAGTGCCAGGAGGGTTCCCACTGTGCGTAACGGCACATTACACTCAGAGTTGCTGCTATGGTAAAAAGTTTTGCTGCACTTTCAAATCACGGTACAGACCAACATTTACATACTTATGTGCTCAACTATTGCACTACCCCCAACTGCAGAGCTTAGTGCGGCCGAGATAAGTGTCCTGAAAATGTTAACTTCTGTGCGGGTATTACTGTCATACCCGCCGCTGGAGGTCTGCGGTGCGCTATTCAATCGCCATGATCAGGGCTCCGGTCGGGATTTGCATACGGCCACCGCTTACATCCTCCCGCCTCCTGCTGACTGGTCCGACGCTGGCATCACCCACCTCAGCTTGGTGTGCTGGTGCTGGCTCTCTGGTGGGCTCCCTTTCTGCGCCCATCTACATTTCCTGCCTCTCTTGCTCTCGCTCGCCACCTGTGCCCAGTGCTGCTAAGCTGGGGGTCTGGCTGCTTTTAGTACTACCTTATCGGGCACGGCATATATCGTGGATTAATGCCCACTCCGATTTGGGTCCCGTGATGCCGTTGTGCCAGTCGCTGCTGCCCATTTCACCTCTGTCATTAATGCCATGTTACAATAGTCATTAATGAATGTTCATGCTGTACAATTCTGCTAGCTGCATCCCTCTATTAATTGCCCCATGTTATGAATAGATTTAGGCTACATGTTCTGTTTCTGGACTATAAAAGGCATAGACCTAGTAAATTTACTTCTCTGTAACTCACAGGGAGGAACAGAAGACCCTATACAGAATTATAAGGTACCTCTTCTAATTTGATGCTAAATGATATAATGTTCATATAGCTGTACTGTTGTTTGAACTTCTTGTATGTTGTATGATGAAAACTTCTTAAAAAAAAAATCCATCCACCACTAAGGAATGACAGCAGGGTTATCCCCTTCCACACACAGCATGGAAGCAGTAGCAAAAGCAGAACAGGAACCACCAATCATACTACACGTCCTGTTTGCACCAGAAGGAGAAACTCCCCAAAACCTAACACTGAACATACAGAAAGGAGAGAAACGAGTGGTAATGTACTCGCTTAGAGAAAAGGAATTGATAATGAGTCTAAAATGTTCCTTTCTCAGCAACATGATATGCAACCTGCCCTCAAGAGTAACAGCAAGGATGTAGTAGAGAAACAGATCTACAACAGTGACAGGGAACAGAAAGTAAACAGACAGAAACCAGAAATGAATAGCTGCCTGTAGAATCGCATGTCCTGTCCCATCAGCAGAAGAGCCCACAACCAGCTTAGCACCTTGCAGGCAGAGTTTGTTGAGGGAGGGGGGGATGCCGACAAAGCCTTGACATGTTGAACTCCAGCCAGAAGACTTTCTGGGGGGGGGGGCAAGCAAAAAGAGACCCCCCCCAAAGCAGGATGACAATGACCCCCTCACTTCACAGACCCTGCACCACCAACTCGGCACCCACCTTCTGACTGAGCAGCTCCTCCAATGGGGGCCTGGCCCAACCCTTTTGACCTCACCCTGGGGGGGTAAGCCAAGGAGTGGTGTAAGGCTGGGATACGGCAGGTGACGGGGCTGGCCGATAGGAGCAAGATGGAGGGAGGAGCAAAAAGAAAGTCTGGGTTTTTGTAAGAAGTCTTTCTAGTTTAGAGAAGGACCTGTCCAGTGGTACTCTAGGGTCTAATGATTCTTTATTGATTGATTAATTTTCAATTTTTCGCCAGGAAAGACATATTGAGCTGCCAGCAGCTTGTTTCCAGATGCATCCTTGGGATTAAGGTAATGGAGATAGTTAGTTCAAGAGGAGTTAAAAAAGAATAGTATTGACAGTATTACAAAAACAGAAGTCATATACAGCAATACAGTAAATCAAAGGCGCATAATCATAAACATTGTAAGACTTTTTTGAATAAATATACAATTAAAAAAAATTGTAAGGCAAATTAGTGAAACAGGTACTTGTAGCATATAAAAACTGAGTTTTGATAGACAAGGGGAAATTATTCATACAGGTGTAGCCAGGGGATGAGAGGAGCAAAATGGCCAGGGCAGTACTAATGGAAGTGAAGGAAATGAAGAAGTAGAAGGTCATGGACAGTTGCAGGTGGGAGCAGAAAACTCTTAAGGAAGAAGCAGAGTGGATTTACAGGGGAGGGGAAGGGAGGACCAGAGTTTAGGAAAGTGCTATGAGAAGGCAGATTGACCAACAGTAGATTTCCTAAAACGAACAGAGAGGGAATGGGAAATATTACTGCGGAGAGGGTGAGAGGACAGTAGAGATGTAACGTATGAAGGAAGGGAACCAAACCAGAATTTGAATATAAATGAGGCACAATGGGAAAGGCACCTGGCATTAAGAAATGATGATAGTCATTTGTCTTGTCAGAAATTATCTGCAGGCTAGGGTCAAATAAGAAGGAAGGACAAATTTTCCTTACTGGCCCAGAGAGGGGTCCCTTATGTTTAGTTTAGCCACCAGACAATCCTAGACATGTTGAGCCCTTTGTATGTAGTAGCTTACATCTTGATGATTAAAGAAACAGTGTCATCTACCTTCTTCTGTCTCTTGAACCACCGAGAAATCCCTGGAAGCTGAGCAATGTGAGCGTAATGTTGGGAAGTGTCCCTAGAGTGTCGAGAATCCTTTTTTTTTAATTTTATTTATCTATTTTATTTATATTTATATAAAGTCTCAAAATTACAACCCTTTGAGTCAGGGACTCATTTACAAAGGCTCCACGTCATACATTGAATTTGGACAAATACAGAGTATGATAAGTACAGTGACTAAGTACAGAGACAAAATGGATAATACATATACAGAGCAAACACCAAGGTGTGTAACTGTGGATCATAAATTAGAATCAGAGTAGATTTAGCAATGGAACTTAGCCATTGCTAGAGGAGTTTATCTGTAATCACAGTTAGAGCTGGACATAATGTGGGTATGTAGCTCAGATTTAAAAGGCCCCAGCCTGAGAACAGATAGGGCAGTATTAGGGAGGGAGTTCATCCAGAGTGGTGCCCTGTAGCAAAAAGACCTTTGGCTGGCAGTGGTCCTTGCAAAAGGGATGCGAAAGGCAGTGGCGACAGAGTGTCTTGTGGCCCTCATTGGCAATCACGTCTGGAGGAGTGAGAGACAGCTAGGGGGAGCTTGCCCTAGTTGTATTTTTTTTTGTCCAATAAGCAGGTCGGATAGAGTAGGCTCCCCTGAAAGTTTAGCCATAACGACTGTTGGTAGAGGTCACAGGTATGTCTGAAGCAATCGCTGCGTATGGCCAGTCGGCAGGCTTTGTTAAGGGCGTGCTTAATGCTGGGCAGGGCAGTGTCGGAGGCGGCGCCATATATGACTATGCCATAGTCTACCAGGGAAAGGATGGAGCTAGAGATGGCTAAACGTAGAGGGCATCAGGAGGGGAGACAGGGCCTATATTTATACAGGAGACTGATTCTAATGTTTATTGAAGAGCAAGTTGATGCTATGTGCTTACAGAAGGTAAGGGCCGAGTCTAGGGTGACCCCTAGATATTTAAAACGCAACTGATTCCAGCGCGATACCCTGGGAATTCAGTATGGATAGTGTGGTCATGTTGTGTCTATGTTAAGGGTGGGCGAATAGCATGACCTTTTTTTTTTTTTTGTAGTTGAGGACAAGTTTGTGGAAGGAGAACCATGATTCTATTTCTGTGAAGGAGCCCTGCAAGGATTGTTGAAGCTAGGTAGGGTCTGGGTGCCAGCTAAAGATCAAAGCATCATCGGCATAAAGGAACAGGTGCCCAGAGGAGGCCAGAGGGAGGGAGTTTAGGTATAGGGAGAAAAGGAGCAGGCCAAGGATGGACCCTTGTGGGACACCCGACCGGACTGGGAGGCTAGTAGAAAGGGTGCTATTTATTTTTACTTGCTGGGTACGACCATGGCAATAGTTGGAGAGCCAGTCAGCTGTCTCTTGGGATACACCGACAGAGAGGAGGGAGTTTATCAGCATACTGTGACTGACAGTATCAAAAGCCATGGACAGATCAATATAGACAGATCCAGCCAGGGCTTCCTGGTCAAGGGCATCATGGATAAAGGAGGTAAACTCAAGCAGGGTTTAGTTGTGTTGTGCTCTTTCCTAAAGCCATGCTGCTGCTGGCATAGTAGATGGTGCGAGTCTAAATAGTAAGTTGATCTGCAGCTATTTTTTCCAGCGTTTTAAAGAGGGGAGGAAATATGGAAATGGGCCTATAATTACTACTAGAGGAACAGTCACCATTTTTATGAACTGGAGTGATAACTGCCCTTTTCCATAGTGTAGGAAACTGTCCTAGGCACAGGAACATGTTGGGTATTTTTGTTAGGGGTGCTAGGACTGCATCCAGGGTAAGGAGAACAGTTTTGCATCGAGAGAGTCACCACTCTGCCTTGTCTTTCCAAGGAACTTGGCGAGATATGTGCGAGCGACACTAGGGGAGATCATTGTGAAGTAAAAAGGAGGAGCGCTGGGGGGTGGTGGGAACTGTCCAGTAGATGCAGAAAAGAAGTCGGGAGGGAGGATAGAGCTGAGGTCAGAGAAAGATGCATTGAAGGCATTAGCTATCTTACTAGGGTCTTGGGTGGAAACACCGTCGATGACAATCATGGAGGGAGGAGGGGAAGAAGATTTGCCACGAAGCTCCTTCATATTTTCCCAGAGCCCCTTCCCATTTCCCCAGGTAGCAGTAAGGTCAGACTGATAGAAAGCTGCCTTAGCCTGGCTGATAACCCAGGTGCATGAGTTACGGGCAGCATGATACAGTTGGCGACCAGACTCAAGGGCATGGTGCCATAGGTTATCACGGGCCTTCATTTGGTCAAGCAAGGACCGATTAACCCAGGGGAGGATTTAGTTTTTTCAGTCTGCTTAACAAAGGGGGAAAAGATATCACAAGCGGCTTGAAAGGAGCTAATGAAGGACAGGGCAGCATCCACCGATGACAGGTGATCAAGTGGAGACCCATCGAGGTTGAGATGATTTTTGAGATATGTCAGGGACCCCTTCTTTAGCTGGCGATATACGGCGATCCTCGTTGGGGGGGGGGGCCTTTAGCTATTCGACCAGTGGCACGTAACAGGGGAGTGATCACTGAGTGAGTCTAGGAAGACCTGGACATCCTGTAAGCGCTCAGGATGGTTCGTGAAGATGAGATCAATGAGGGAACTAGTGCCCTGTGGTGGTTTACTCTGGTAGGGGTAAGGACCATTTGTGTTACATTTTGGACTGCGGCTGCATCCCTGATGGAGGATGTTTGGGGGGGCAAGCCAGTTTGTGTTGAAATCACCTAGGGCAATGATTTCCAAGTTTTTTGGTAGTTGGGCAATGATATTTAGGATGGATGAGAAAGCCTCCTTTTGGTTGCGAGGGGGTATGTCGACTGACATTGGGTAGAGAGATCTACCTGAGTTGCCGACTGCTATCTTAAGGGTGAGGGACTGTGCACCCACCACGGGGTTCATTGTAGGAATTTTAAGACCCTGTAGGTGGTCCCGAAGGTACAGCGCACTCCCACCACCCCGCCTGTCCAGTCTGTCTGATCTGATCTGAACAATGTATAGCCTGGTATGTAGGCAGCCAAGTCTGGGGTATTCTGGGTTAGCCATGTTTTGGTTACTGCTAGTGCATTGGGGTAGTGGAGGCAGACCCATGCCTGGAGTGGGGCGAGATGCTTTTGGAGGGTACATGTGTTTATACTTGCTACCCTTCTGTTCTCATCTTCAGTCTGCTGGGACCGGCTGAAGACAGAGTGCGGTCAATGTTTGTGTGGTAGTTCTGGGGTGGGGACTGCATGAGTAGTAGTGTTAATGCTGGGTCCGAGAGCTGACTATACATCCCTTTAGAAAGGCTTGTGTGTCAGTCTTGAAGATAAAGTTAGAACAGTTTCAGTGCACTACGGGACCCGGTCCAGTAGTTAATTGCTACTATTCAGTTTAGATGAAGAGAAAGCCTTTGACTGGGTGGCATGGTCTTTTCTGTTCTACACTCTGACATTTAGGTATCCCTACACAGTATGTATATCACAATGTTAGAAGCCTTATGTGATCACCTTTCAGCCTATGTGAAGGTCAGCGGTCGGGTTTCTTCAACATTCACCCTAGAAAGGGGCACCAAACAGGGTTGCCCCTTTTCCTTTTTTTTTTTTTTTGCCCTGTACTTGGAACCCCTGGTGCAAACCATTTGTTAAAACCAGGAGATTGAGGGAATACACCTTGGTAACAGAGAACAGAAATTGGCATTATATGCTGATGACTTGTTGATACATCTCACACAGCCTGATCAGTCCCTTCCACACTTGTAGTAGACTCTATCATGCGTTGGATGGCCGTTGGGCTATAGCCTTAAGCCTTAACACCTCAAAAACAGAGGTACTGCGAGTGAAGTATGCCCCCACTACTGCCACCAAGCAACAATTCTGGTTTCGATGGGACCTGCCTTATCTGAAATACTTTGGAGTACAACTCTCCAGTGAAGCGTCACTTGTTTGTATCCTTAATTATCATGAAAAAATTACCTTAGTAATCTTGTTTCTTCCAATGTATTCTTCCATATTCATAACTCTCTGCAGTTAGCCTGCTCGGTAGAACTGCCCGGAGAATGGAACTATATGTTAATGATGACATCATTGGCACGTGACAATATTCAAACTGCTGCCCTCATCTGCTGCTCATTCTATCAACGTCTCAGATTTCTAGAAAGCCCACATGGCAACCTAACTAACACAAGCTAAAAACTGCTCGATACAGACAACTATGTACTATCACTACCCCACCACTGATACTAATGATTGAGGTATCAGACCTGCCTGAAACACCCATAATTACCTGGGGGAAAAAAAAGGTAAGTAAAAAAAAAAAAAAAAAAAAAAACAACCCTACAGGATTAATATAAGTGTGCCTGTGTTTGGGACTGTCAAGTAAGAAGACCATTCAGAGGCTCTGGTTCTGGAAAGGGAGGTAGGTAGGGAGAGTTATGAATATGAAAGACTACATTGGAAGAAACAAGATTACTAAGGTGAGTAATTTTTTCTTCTAACCCCATGTATTCTTCTCATATTCATAACTCTCTGCAGACTTCAAAGCAGTACCTTTGGAAGTAGGCAGAGAACCTACTTAGGAAAGAGACAATGCAGGACTGCTGTGCCAAACCTGGCATCACTTCTGGACTGCAAGTCCAAACTATAATGCTTAGTAAAGGTGTGTACTAACCTTCAGGTAGCTGCTTTACAGATCTCCAGTAAGGGGATATCTCTAAAAGCTGCTATAGAAGCAGCTGTGCCCCTAGTAGAGTGGGCCCTGAGGCCTGTTGGGACTGGTTTTCCAGATTTTGTGTAACAAAACTGAATGCATTGAACTATTCAGTGAGAGATTGATGTCTTAGAGGCTGGAGTGTCCTTTCCCACATCTCCATAAGTGAGAAAAAGTTGCTGTTTATCAGCTCTGTGATCTTTGGTGTGATTTAGATAATACAGTATGCGCCGCTTGTACTGGACTAGTTTGACATTCATTGCTATGTCCGGTAGAAGCGGCGTCCGTTACATCATTTACCCGCAGTACTCATTACAGAAACCCATTACAGTACTGTACTAGCTGGCCAAAGAGAAAGAGACATAGTCCCGAGCACAAACATAAACGCACAAGGTGCAGTTAGTGATTACAGCTCCTTTGTGAGGAACTGTGTTGCACATGTGCATTTAAATCTTTATTGAAAAGGAATTAAAAAAAACCAAACTAAGCTGTACTGTAAACGGCTTAAACTTGACTGGAGCCAATGACGTTGATCATCGTAGTCTGCTTCTTTTTTTGCTTCGTGTACTCCCTCCATGCATTCTCAGTCTGAGCCACTAATCCCTATTTTGGGTTGATGTCTTCTCTCTGCTGTGCCTCCCACCGCAAAGTCAGAAGTGCACTGCGAACATCAGCGGTCGTCACTCGAACTTCCTCATGGTCTTCGTCTGTGTCTTCTCCACTTCTGCCTCCTGTCCTTCCTCTACCAATCCTGCAATCGCTTCGGCGATGTCATCAATGACCTCACTCTGTATGTCTTCTGTTACAGAGCTCACCTAGCGCTTCACCTGTAATGCCAATGTCAGGTTCCTCAGTTAACAGTTACTGCAAATCGGATGATCTGGGCAGGTGTTAATTGACTGAACGAGTGAGTAATCGAACACAAAGTGGATGTTACATGCGGAATTCTAAGTCCGTTTTAACTGTAGTTTATAACATAGAAGCCATATACAAATGGCATTTGGAAAGCGAGTTTTGTCCGGTAGAAGCGGATGTCCATAACAAGCTTGTACAGTACATATGGCGCATACTGTAACTCAATGCTCTTTTAACATCCAGACTGTGGAGCCTGCGCTCTCCTGAACTGGCATGTTCTGTGAAGAAGACTGGCAGTGTCATGGACTGATTCAAGTGGAAATCAGAAACCATCTTAGGGAGAAAGCTTCTGTTAGTACGAAGTACTACTTTATCATTATGAAAACATAAATAATCCTTTTCCACACACAATGCTTGCAAGTCACTTATTCCTCTAGCAGAAGTGATTGCTACCAAAAACACAGTTTTCCATGTGACATATTGCAAATGTGCTGATGACATTGGCTCAAATGGAGGTTTCATAAGCTGAGCAATGCAAATATTCAGATCCCATACTGGGACTGGTTCTTTAATAGGAGGATGTAAGTGAGCTAATCCTTTAAAGAATTTTTTGAAAATAGGGTTAGATGCAAGGGAAACAGTTTTCCCTGCTGAGATAAAAGCTGAAATTGATGCCAAGTGCACCTTCAGGGATGTATGTTTGAGGCCTTGAGAGTGCAGTTCAGTAAGATATTCCAATAATAGTGGATCTCTGCCAGAGAAGGAGAAACATGTTTGGCATCACACCAGACAGAAAACCTTTTTCATTTTGCATTATAGGTTTTCTTAGTAGAAGGTTTTCTATATCCTTCTAGGATATCCAGAACAGCCTGGGAAAGCTGCAAATTTGCAAACTCTAAGTCCTCAAGAGCCAGGCCTTGAGTCTGAGAGACCTGAGGTTCGGATACAAGGATCTTCCCTGGGTGGGAAGTTAATAGGTTGTGCCCCCTGGGTGGGAGGCTTGGTGTGGACACTGACATTGACAGCAGGAGGGGATACCATGGCTGTCTGGCCCAGTCTGGTGCTATCAGAATCAAGTATGCAGGCTGTGGCCTGAGTTTGAGTAACACTCTGAAGATGAGAGGGAAGGGAGGAAAGGCATATAGATGCTTTCCTGATCAGTCCAAGGCCAGAGCATCCAGGGGAATTGTGCCCCTGACTGGTGGCCTGCAACAGAATAGGAGCAACATGTGATTCTCATGAGAGGCAAAGAGAGCTATCTCTGGAGTGCCCTATCATCTGAACACTGAGTCCAGTACCTGTCTGTTCAGAGACCATTCGTGATGTGCCTGGTTAATCCTGCTTAAAGCATCTACCAGGGTATTGTCCTTGCCTGGTACATGAATGGCTTGCAAGGAGGCTTTTAGAGAGTAAGCAAGTTCCCAAATTTTCATGGCCTCTGTGCACAGGGGATCCGACCTTGTTCCCCTTGCTTGTTTATGTAAAACATTGCAGTGGTGTTGTCTGTTCTGACCTGCACCACCTTGCCCTGTATTAAGTGGGAAAAACCTTTTAGAGACAGAAACACTGCTCTGAGCTCTAGCAGATTTATGCAGAGGAGAGACTCCACGCTTGATCAAGTGCCATGGGTAGTGTGCTCTCCTATATGAGCACGCCATCCTAACAGAGAAGCATGTGTTGTAAGGATGACTGAGGGATTTTCCCTCTGGAAAGGAACCCCTGCCCTTAGATTGTGGATATCTGTCCACCACTGCAGGGACTGGATCACTGACCTTGTTACAGGGATCAATTTTGACATATGGTCTTTTCTTTGGCACCAGTGTGTCTGCAGATGAAACTGTGTGTTTCTCATTCGAAGTCTTGCTCCCAAGACCACTCCTGTTGCTGCAACCATATGCCCCAGTATTTGCAAGTATCTTCTTGCGGGACATGGCTTTCCCAATTCGAATGAGGCAATCAGTTGCAGTATGGACTGAACTCTGTCCTCTGGAAGAAAAGCTCTTCCTTTTAAGGTATTCAGTTCTGCTGCTATGAAATGCAGGATATGAACTGGTGTGAGAATGGATTTTTACTGGTTTAGCAGGAAGCCCAGAGACTGTAACAAATCTTTTGTTATTTCCAGGTGTGTTTGCACCTGCTGGAATGACTTTCCCACTATTAGCCAGTTGTCGAGATAGGGAAAAACTGTAATTCCTAGTTTTCGTAGGAATGCCACTACCACTGCCAGGCATTTTCTGAATACCCTTGGTGCTGAGGTTAGACCGAAGGGCAGAGCTGAGAACTGGTAATGACCTGAAAGGAGTCTGAACTTGAGATATTTTTTGTGAGACTCCCTTATGGGGATGTGGAAATAGGCATCTTTTAAGTCTAGAGATGCCAGCCAGTCTCCCTGCTGAATGACAGGTAAAATTAAGGGTAGGGTCACCATCCTGAATTTTGGCTTTGCCGGGTATTTTTTCAGATGCCTTAGGTCCAGAATAGGCCGCCACTCCCCATTTTTCTTCTTAGTAAGAAAATACCAGGAGTAAAACCCTCAGCCCCTCTGAAGGATTCGCACCTGCTCTACTGCCTTCATGCTGAGCAGGGTTTGAACCTATTTTTCCAGCAGCTGTTCTTCGAGAAGGGAGGCTGGTTTGAATAGGCTTGACTTCAGAGGAGGGAAGGACTTGAAACTCAGGGAGAGTCCCTGGCTCACTAATTCCAATACCCACTTGTCTGTGGTTATGGCCTGCCAGGCCTGGAAGAAGTGAGACAGTCTGCCCCCTACTGGTATAAGGGAGGTGGCCTTGGCAAAGGAGTCAGGGAATTTGTTTCAGTGGGGCCTGAGCCTGGGCAGATTGGGAACCCCTCCTGCCTCTGGCCCTATAATACCTAGCCTGCTGTGGGTATGGCTGCAGCTGCGAAACAGCTTGAGGCTGATGGAAGGGCCTACCATAGGACCTTCCTCTACCTCCTCTTCCATAAGGCCTATAAGAAGTAGAAGGCATGTCCTTGGATGAATTACTCTTATAGGTAGTTTTGTATTCATCCACCTTCTTCATATACTCTTCAGTCTGTTTGCCAAAGAGAAAATGATCTTGAACAGGAAAGTCCATGGCCTTAGCCTGGGTGTCCTGTGTTAGACTTGTAGCCCTTAGCCAAGCAAACCTTCTCAGGGCTACAGTCAGAGCCATAATCCTAGCAATATTATCATTGGCATCTGCTGCCATCTGGAAATGGTATTTGGATGCTTCCAGTCTAAATCTGGCTGTTTCTGCTAGGTCATCAGAGATAGGAGAGGGAACCTTCTCTGACATGGCCAAAACAGACTGCCACAGTGTCTTTTGATACTGTGCAGCGTAGGCCTGGTAATTAGCTTGTCTGACCCCCAGAGAGGCAGCTAAATACCCTTTCTTTGACATACTGTCCATTTTTCTTGACTCCTCAGGTGGGTGAGAGGATAAAGGAACCCTCGCCTTCTCACAGGCTGTCTGCTGGACTATACCCTGATGATCAGGGTGAGAATAGAGGAATTCAGCCCCTTTCCTGTCCAGTTGGCGCTTCTTGTCAGCCTTCTTATCCAGAGGCGTGACAGAGTTAGGGTTCTGCAGGACTGTGAATAAATCCTTCTTGAAGAATTTATTGATAGGCAGAAAAATATTTTTAGTGGGTGTTTACCCCATCATTTCCATGTATTCTGCCTCCTCCTCATCCTCTGTGACCTCGGTGGTAGCCAGGTCATGGGCATCTACTATTTTCCTCACAAAGGAAAAGTGAGAGGAAAAATCATCAGGCGTAGGAGGAGAGCCAAATTCCTGCTCAGGTGAGATTTCCAGTTCAATGGGCTCACCTTCATCTTGCTCTAGTAAATCATACTCCCCAGTATTCATCTCCTGAGACTGGGGGTCCGAGCAGAGAGTAATCTCCTGAACCCTTGGAGGAGGAGGGATTGGAGAAGGTATAATCCCCCGAATTGCCTCAATGACTTCTTTCTGTGGGAAAGATTAACAAATCTCACAGTCAGAATTCAAATGGTCAGTTCCCAGGCAGCACACACAACTGTCATGATTGTCTGCCCTGGCAAACACGTCCCCACACTTCACACAGTTTTTAAAACCTGGGGGACCAGTCTTTTTCTTAGGTTTTTCAGAGTGCTCCACTTTCGGGAGAAAAAACCTCAACCACAAAAGATTTTTTTTTTTTTGCAGTCGGTTCAGGAACCAATTAGGCCCCAAAGGAACCGATAAATTTAGTGAATTCAGAACCGGGTCAGCGGTTCTCGGAACCGATACAATGGTTCACAGTAACCGGGTTAGCGGTTAAAAAGAAACCAGATTAGCGGTTTCAACAAAAACACATATAACTTTAAACAGTAAAGATTCTTAAACGAAAATAGAGAAAATAAAGTGGAAAAAGTCCGCAACTAGTAATTAACTACTCGGTTCCTCAACGGTGTACCGAACCGTGAGGAACCGAGAAATAAACGCTAAATCTAACTAAACTAATATAAACTAAACATTAAAGTAAAATTAAACAATAAATGATGGCAGCAGAAAGAAAATTATGTATAATTAAGAAATTGTACTTCACAATAAGCCAACAACGACCTGAGGGATCTCCTGGGCGTCTAGACTTGTAAGGCGGAGTAAGAAATCTGAGACGTTGATAGAATGTGCAGCAGATGAGGGCAGCAGTTTGAATATTGTCACGTGCCAATGATTCCATCATTAGCATATAGTTCCATTCTCCGGGCAGTTCTACCGAGCAGGCTAACTGCAGAGAGTTATGAATATGAGAAGAATACATGGGGTTAGAAACACTCATCCAGAATATAATTAAAGATATCAAGATCTGGTCTCCTCTTCCCCTCCATCTTATACAGCGAATAGATAGCATATGGATGACTGTACTTCCCTGACTATTGTACTTAGCTCAAACATTATCAGTAGATCTTACTTCGAGAGGGCTCTTGCAGTAGGTAATTACATATAGGACTGACGTCGGCAGGCGGCAGGACCTCACGGAAAAATTTCTAGCTAGCAGTCCCTGGCAGAGACTGCCCCCACATCAGGTGACCGGCATCAGACGACGTCGGTATAAAGGGGCGGTCCTGGACACCCGCCTTCCAGTTCTTTCCCGCCGTCAGCTCGTGCAGCGCGTCGCGGTGAAGTTCGTGCTCAGCCCTGTTGCTTCGTCGGTTTTTCACTGAAAGTATCAGTATTTTGCCATTTTTTCGTCAGGTGAACGTCGGTTTAGGTCGTCCCCTTCAAAAAATAAGTGCGACTTGTGCGGCGCCCAACTGCCTCACAAGGACGGTCACTCTTTCTGCCTTTTTTGCTTAGGCCCTGACCACGCAGTCGAAAAGTGCCCGCATTGCCTGCATTTCCAGCACGCCACCCGCAGACGACGCCAGCAGTCTTTGAAGCCCATCTCCTTAAAAAGAAGATGTCTGCAATGGAGAAGGAGTTGAAGAAGCTTAGGCAGGCGTCGACCTCCCCAGAAGGACACAAGAAGTGGGACAAAGAAAGGCACCGGGAGAAGGCCTCCTCCTCCGCGACTCCGGCCGGAGCCGTGCTAAGGTAACATCCCCTCCGGGGGATCGCCTGACGGCAGCCTCCAAGGCTTTGGAGGAGGCGTCGGCCCACCCGTCGGGTTCACGTTCGAGCCCTTCGGGTGCCTCTGGGAAAAAGGAGGCTTCTGCCCCCAGTACTGCCGCGGGTGCCTCCCATAAACCGGACATCGGCTCCTCCGATGCCCGCCGGGAGAAGGCCGCTAAGACGCCCGACCCTTCGGGGCAGCGCACGGCAATGTCCCCCTCGGACCGGGCCGCTTCCCACCCTCGGCCCGCCTCCGACGAGGGAACCCCTAAGTCGGACGCCGGCTCCTCTGGCATCCGCCGGGATTCAGCCCCTAAGTCGCACGTCGGCTCCTCCGGGCATCGGAGCCTATGAAATACCCTCCACCATCTGTCATCCCAGGTTCCCCGCAGCCTTCGCTGCCGTCCGGGGAGCCCGAGTCCTCCCTGCCTGACCCCGGGGACTTCTCTCCTTAGTCCCCAGGCGATGCTTGGGACGCTTTTCCGCCGTCAGACCCTCCTCCCACTGAACCGGATCTGACGCCGGCTCCCCGGACGCCGGCCTCGACGCGGCCCGCCGACGCTGGTCCTGACACCAAACCCGCCGATGCCGGTTCTGATGCTGGCGGGGGATATTCCTCTCCCATCGGGCCCTCCTCTCCACGGGCCTATCACGGTTGATCCGCCCGTGGAGCTCCCTACTGGGCCGTCTGCTCCGGCAGCTCCTCTGGTACCTGGGTATCCGCTGTCCTATCCGACGCCGGTTTACCCGGGTCCGAAGTATCCTGCGCCGCAGTACCCGGCGCCGGCTTCACCGACACCGCAGTACCCGATGCCGCAATACCTGCTCCGGTATTCCGCAGCCAGGTTACGGATACCGCCTTACAGATATAATCCGCATAACTATCCCCCCTCCTCCTCCTCCACCGCCCCCTAGGCTGCCGGTGGATCTTCAGGAGACTCTGGCCTCCTGGTGGGCTGAGGCCAAGGCTCAGCTCACCAAGGAAGTCGAGAGCTGCCTTACGGCGACGGTGCCACCTCCGGCCCCCATACGCCCCAGACGGCACACTCCCTCTCTGCCTCCGGATTCCCGAGCTCTTCCCTCTGGATCCAGAGAGGGGCAGGACACGCGTCCAGGGATTCCCCCTAAAGAACCTGTTCCTCCCCCTAGACGAGTCAGGGAATCTTACTCTGCTTCCAGTTCTTCTTCCTCTTCTCTCTCGGACTCCTCGGATTCCTCTGACGGATGCTCCGAGAAAGACAACGAGCCTCGCTCTCCGTCCAAGCCCCGGCCGAGGACTCCTCCGAAGTCTCCTCCGGAGGATCCTTCCTTCACAGAGTTACTCAGGAAGATCCAGGAAGTACATCAGTGGCATTCCTTAGAGCCAGATCCTCAGCGGGTTAAACTCACCAAACATCTGGACCTGCCCCTTACAGCCCCTACTCTAGTGCCACCCTGGATCGAGCCTCATGCCCGCCTTGTTTCCACTATTTGGAAACAACCGTCGGCTTTAGCCCCACTTCCTCAGAAGTCCAACAGGCTATACCAGGCTCCGGAGGGTGTAGACTTTTTAGATTCTCACCCCCGTGCAGACTCGGTTGTGATTGGCGCCGCTCACAGCCGGTCAGCACACCCTAAACATTTGAGCTTGTCTCCTCCGGATAAGGAATCTCGCCTTCTGGATCAGTATGGAAGGAAGATCTATGCTTCTTCCACACTGGGGATCAGAGCCCTAAACTATGAGGCACATATGGGGGATTACCAGAAGGCTGTCCTTACCCAGGTGGAATCTAAGATTGACTCCTTGCCTGACTCCCAAGTCAAGCAGAAGTTAGCTGACCTTGTCCGTTCTGCTCGTTTGGCCAGTCGTCACATTCTGAGGATGACCTACGATGCAGTGGACACCGCAGGGCGGAGCTCTGTGTTCGCCGTAAGTCTTTGGCATCACGCCTGGCTCGGAGTGTCAGGTTTGGTCCCGGAGGTGCAGTCAGCAATTCAAGAAGCACCATTCAGGGGTTCGGTGCTTTTCGGTGGTGATGTCAAGGACATCATCACCGACTTGCAGGAGAAGGGGACGGCCCTGAAATCTGTGGATTCCATGTACCGTCCCCATCCCCCGCAGCACCGTCCTTTTTGCAGACGCAGCCGGCCTCAAGCGAAACCCCAAGAAAGGCGGGCCACTAAACGCCGGGCCCCCACAGCTGCCAGGCCCCCGCTGCCCAAAAAAGCAGCGGGTGCCCCAGCTGCAGCGCTGCCCCACACCACCTGACTCCTTCCCTCTCCCACCACCTCCGGACTCCCCGGAGGAACCAGTAGGAGGGAGGTTCTCCCTCCACCTTCCGGGTTGGGAGAGGATAACATCGGATTCATGGGTGCTTCAGATTATCGCAGAGGGGCACTCTATAGAGTTTCTACAGAAACCTCCACGCCACCCCCCTCTGAAGTCCTCTTACTCAAGGGACCATCTTCCTCTGGTCAGGGAAGAAATATCTGCTCTTCTCACAAAGCAGGCCATAGAACCCGTCCCTCCTCACTTTCACGGGACGGGTTACTATTCCCATTTCTTCCTTGTACCAAAGAAGACAGGAGATCTCAGATCCATTCTCAATCTCAGCTCCCTGAACTTCTGTGTAGAATACAAGAAGTTCAGGATGCTCTCCCTTCAAACTCTCTTGCCCCTTCTTCGGCCGGGCCAATGGCTTTGCGCACTGGATATGCAGGATGCATACCTGCACATCCCCATTCGCCCCTCGCACTGAAAGTACCTCCGGTTTGCTTTCCAGGGGGACCATTACCAATTCCGGGCGCTCCGTTTTGGTCTTTCCTCTGCCCCCCGAGTTTTTACCAAATGCCTGGCGGTGGTAGCGGCCCACCTGCATACTTTGGGAGTTCAGGTTTTCCCCTACCTGGATGACTGGCTCCTGGCAGCCTCATCCACGGAGGAACTCCTGCTTTTTCTCTCCATCACCCAGCAGGTTTTCACTGGTCTGGGTATCACCATCAACCATTCCAAGTCTCTTCTGGACCCCTCCCAGAGACTCCAGTTCATCGAGGCAATCCTCGATCCGACGGTGTGCAAGGCCTTCCTGCCTTCGGACAGGGGGGCCTCCCTCCAGTCTCAGATTTCCTTACTTTCGGAACGCAGGAAGGTTCCGGCGAGGTCGGTGCTCCGTCTTCTCGGGCTTATGGCGGCTGCCATCCCGACGGTTCCGAGCATGCTACTCCACATGAGGATCTCTCAGTGGACTCTCCGTTCTCAGTGGGATCAACTTGTAGACGACCTAGATCATCTGGTGCTGATCTCCTCACCGATGACAAGAGACTTGCAATGGTGGATGGTTCGAGAGAACCTGTTCCGGGGGGTCCCCTTTTTCTTCCTCCCCACTCCCAGACTCTGACCACGGACGCATCAGGCGAAGGTTGGGGAGCCCATCTGGGTCCTCACCGAACCCAGGGTTTATGGTCCAGATTGGAGTTAGCTCTCCACATCAATGTGCTCGAGCTACGAGCAGTACTGTATGCTCTCCAGGCCCTTCACCAATACATCCTTCCCGGTCACCTAGCTGTCCAAACGGACAACATGTGCGTGGTGTGGTAGATCAACAAGCAGGGAGGGACTCGGTCCTACCCGCTGTGCAGGGAAGCAATGAGGGTTTGGGAATGGGCAACGCTTCACGACCTTCACCTCACGGCAATCCATGTTCCAGGAGTCGACAATGTCCTGGCAGACAAGCTAAGTCGTTCTTCGGCTCTGCCACATGAGTGGGAACTGGACCAAAAGATACTAAACGGCATCTTCCAGCTTTGGGGGACTCCACAGGTAGGCCTGTTCGCCTCTTCCCAAAACACAAAACTTCCCACCTTTTGCTCGCTCGCTCACTCCAGAGCGAGGCGCTTTCTGGAGTGATGCTCTATCTCTAAGCTGGAAGGACAGATTCATCTATGCTTTTCCCCCAATTCCTCTGGTCCCTCGTGTGCTGCAGAAACTTGCATTGGAAGGAGCGAGAATGATTCTGATCGCTCCTTTCTGGCCCAGGCAAATCTGGCTCTCTCTTCTACAACAATACTCAGAGGTTCCTCCTCTTTCTCTACCTTTATCTCGAGTATTGCTGACCCAGGATCAGGGGACCCTGGTCCATCCGGGACTCAAGTCTCTTCAACTTCATGCATGGCTCCTGCAGACCTAGCCCAATCTCATTTTGGCATCTCTCCTAAGGTGGCCGAGATTCTGGTGGAGGCTAGAAAACCCTCCACTAGGTCCACCTACGCTATGAAATGGAAAAGATTTTCCATTTGGGCTGCCTCCAGGAACATGGAGCCTTTCTCCTGTCCTGTGGCCGTTCTGCTTGATTATTTGCGTCATCTTTTCGACCCGGGTCCCAGTCACTCCTCTTTGAAGGTTCACATGGCTGCTATTTCAGCCTACATGTTCCTTTCGCTGATAAAGCCTTTGCCTAATTGGAGGTATCCAAGACCTTTCTCAGAGGGGTCCTTCATCTCAGGCCCCCTGTTCGGACTCCTGCTCCCCCTTTGGACTTGAACTTTGTTCTCGAGAAACTTACCCTTCCTCCCTTTGAGCCTGCGGCTTCCGCAGACTTGAAGTTCTTATCATGGAAGACGCTCATCTTGGTGGCCATTACTTCTGCTCGCAGAATCTCCGAGCTCCAGGCCCTTATGTGCAAAGTCCCTTATCTGATTTTTCACAAAGAACGAGTGGCTCTTCGCACGAACCCTAAGTTTCTTCCGAAAGTGGTAGCGGAGTCTACCTTAAATCAGTCTATTGAGTTACCTGCCTTTTTTACGCAGTACTCCAGCCAAGGAGAATACTTGCTCCATACCATGGATGTCCACAGGATTCTGAGATACTACACTGATAGGACGAAGGATCTCACAAAGACTGATCAGTTGTTCATCTCTTTTGCTCACAAAAGGGAAGGCAATGCTGTCTCTAAGCAATGCCTGTCAAAGTGGTTGGCACTTTGCATCACCTTCTGTTATGACAAGTACAACAAGACCCTTCCGGGCCAAGTCAGAGGTCACTCCACTCGTGGAGTAGCAGCCTCTGCGGCTTGTTTCGAGAATGTGTCTGCGGCAGACATCTGTGCTGCCGCCACCTGGACTTCCGTCCATACCTTTACGAAACATTACAGTTTGGACATTGCCTCTCGCCGTAGAGCAGGCTTCGGGCTAGCTGTCTTGCAAGGCCTCCTATCTTGAGGTTGGCAAGGTTTTTTGCTACTTCTTGGAGTAGTCCTCCTCCCGGTGCCTTTTATTTGTTCCAGACTGCTTGGGATTCTGTCCTATATGTAATTACCTACTGCAAGAGCCCTCTCGAAGTAAGATAGTACAGTTACGTAAGAACTTACTGTAACAGTAGATCTTTGAGAGAGGCTCTTGCAGTAGGTAATTCCTTCCCGCCCTCCATCCCCCTAGGCTTTTTTAGCTCCTTTTCCATTAAGGGGAACATTCGCTTCTCTCTCGTCCAGGCGTTCCGGGCCTGTGGCGGGAAAGAACTGGAAGGCAGGCGTCCGGGACCGCCCCTTTATACCAACGTCGTCTGACGCTGGTCACCTGACGTGGGGGCGGTCCCTGCCAGGGACTGCTAGCTAGAAATTTTTCCATGGGGTCCTGCCGCCTGCCGATGTCAGTCCTATATGTAATTACCCACTGCAAGAGCCTCTCTCGAAGATCTACTGTTACGGTAAGTTCTTACGTAACTGTACTTTCCCCTAAACATATTTCTATGAATGGAAAATGTAATTTCTTGACTGATTTGGCAGGGGAAGAACTGTACCATACAGATCCTAGCTGCATACGTTATTCGATTGGCTTACGGATAGTTATGTGTAAGTTGGATGGCAATGGGAATGATCGAGGAAGACCTCCAGAGTATTGTTTGCAGTCCCACAGTGCCCTTAGGCTCAATCCATAGACAACCCATAAACTAAAACCATTCTGTTTGGTTTAAAACCCTCCACCTCAGACAGGTTTGCCCATTTAGATTTCTTGTCCTGTCATTGACAAGTACAGAAGACTTTGTGCGCACCAAGTTGGACCATAATGTCTTCTGATGGGCATAGCTGGGTCTTAAGTTTTGGTTCCAGTTGGAGCAGGACAATGCAGTGAGATCCTTTGACAATATAGTGTTTACCCTTAACATGCCTCACATTCAGCTTTTCAGATGTTTGCAAGTAAGGGATTAGCTGCACCTTTTATTACAGCTAGCGAGGTTTCAACAGGGATTACCCCTTTTAATACAGACGATAGAACAGGCCCTTAGGGGAATGGGTTCAGCCAATCACCTTATATCCCGACTTTATCAAGCATTATTGTCCTTACAGGACGTTTTTGTTAATAATCATACACAGAGAGCATGGGAAAAGGATTTGAAAATCACACTGTCAGACAAGCAATAGGAATCCCGCATTAAGAATGTACACAATGTTACTTCCTCTCATAACTGGAAGGAGTATTTGTGGAAGGCAGCAGTGTGATTTTTTTTTTTTTTGTTTATAGCACCTGATAAGCAAGCCAAAAATATTCTTCCCCAGCAGGGAGCACAGTGCTGGAGACAGTGTGACTCCCCTGTTGCGACAAATGGTCATATATTTTGGTCATACTCACATCTTGCTCCCTTTTTTCCAGGACCTCCAGAGTGCCCTGCTGGAGATGTGGGATGAGGGGCTGGTGCTTACTGCGCCACTATTCCTCTTTCTAGATACGTCCGAGGGCTATTGCTCCCTGGATATCAGGAAACTCCTTAATGTTGCAATGGTCACAGCCAAAAAGACCATTTTAAAGCTATGGCTCACTCAAGCAGTCCCTACCATAGAGATGTGGACTGGTATAATGTGTAATGTACATTTAAAGGAAACATTTCCAATTTAAATCATAAGTTCCCAACATTTGAACTGTGATGGAGAAGATGGAGGTTCTATGCAATGACAGTAAAACCTGATTTGGACCATGAATGTACTTTATTATTTGAATATTATTTTTTTGATGTACATTTTATTCCCACCTCCTCGGGGGGGCTTTGATTCCCTCTATCCATCCGACCCAGCGGCACTGCACCAGACGCATTACCTGTGCTCAACTCCCTCATCAATTCACTCTGACAGGCCGCATCACACTGGGCACTTACCACACGTTGCAGAAGACCCGGGGGCCAGACTTAGAAGGAGTAGCCTGAATGCGCCCGGTGTAGGGCCAATGGGGCTGGCCTTCATGTGTGCTGGAGGATTGTTTTTTCCTGTTTTTTGTCCCCGTGGCACGGACATGCAATGATATCAGGGACACTTCCTCATGCTGCATGGCTGACGTCTGTCTGTGTCAGCCCCACGTTGTGACCGCTAGTGCACCAGCCACCGCCAGAAGCCAGTAACACAGTGGACAACCTCCTCCACCCTCCCCAGAGGAGGAGAGCAGTCCATGGGATGCTCAATTCCCCTACCCCAGCTGACTCTGGGTCGCTGGCGCTGCAAGTGGTAGTCCTACTGCTGTGCCAGCAGGCTGGCCATTATTTGAATTTTATGAAAGTAAGATGGCATATATGAGTCGAAAGGACTGATGGCAGGGGTTCTACAGCATTTGCAGTTATGGGGAGAGAAATTATTTATCACACTGTACATCAGGAAGGTAATGGCTAAGAGGTGTATCACCCACTGTTTGTTCGATGCAAAAAGCAGCAATCTTCTTGTTGTATGGACTGTTTTTTGTTTGTGTTGCTGCTATTGATAGAAAAACAATAAGACAAATTTGAATAAAAATAAAAAACAGCTTCAGTGGAGGGCTGAGGCGCTGGACTCCTCACCTCCCACCACGCCAGCAACCCAAGTCCGGAACAGAACTGGGTCACTTGGGGCAGCTGGGGAAGGACTGTGAACTTCCTTTGGGGTGGAGGGAAGGCCAACTGCTGCTTGGCTACCACCTACCAGAAACTAGATGGCACAGTGGCAACCACCAGAATCCAAAGTCGGAGGCAACATTGAGGGTGTATACAACGTCTTTACATTGTCTGTTCATGCCTTTACATGCCGCCAGCTCCGACTCATGGTGAGAAACTGGAGGAAAAAGCAGCCCTACCAGCAGGCTGATACTGTGACTCCACAGGTGCCGCACTATCATATCCATGGTACCTGTTCACCCATCACGGTAGTAAGCAGATGGGGTAAGTCCTGGAGGTGGGGTGACAAGGCTGGGGATCGACAGCCTAATGAGGCTACCAGGGTGGGGCAGGAGGAAAAAGTAAAACTAAAAATAAAACAACAGATTCTGTAGTCTAGAGCTAAGAGTCTTGGGAATTAGAGCTCATGTCTCTTACCTTACATTCTATTATATCGTGCACTGCTTCACATTTCTGTGGTCATCTGTCTCCCCAGCATCCTCTGATATGTGTGAGGAAGATTCCTCCAACTCTCATGGCTGTGACTTAAGTACCGATTGCATCGTTGCTGCAGGTCTGGGTAAATTAGTTATGGGCTCCTTCTCCTCAGTGGTCCTGCAAAAGGAGCCAATACTCAGTAGTGTATGAGGGTTGCCACAATCCAGGAATTTTGGTCCCTTTTTTAGGCTTACATGTATCCCATGGTGCTTTCGCCATTGCGGGCCGGTAGAGCATTTATATCCTTAGCCAGTCAGGGGTCGAAGTGAGGGGTACTTGGGATATGGTGTAGTAACACTTCTTAAAATCAATCCATACGTTTAATATGTGACCTTTTGCTAATCTTATGTTCCACTGGTGTGAGAACAACCATCTTGACTGCTTTGACCAAGCCTTGCAAACCAAAGGGTATCCTGCATTACTCTCCTTGAGCCTGACAGCGCTGAATGATAAGGCAGGGGAATGTAGCCTGAAGGTAAGAGACACCAGCAGGAGGAGAGAATCCAGTCAACTGTGTTGTACAGACAAGGGAACTGCTGTGAGCAGGAGGTGCAGTAAGATTGGCAGTTCCTGTTCTGCATTCCATTTGCGATGAGTGGGCGGGGATAACCCTGCTGTCATTCTTTGAGTGGTGGATGCATGAGGTGCTGGAGAATGCCACAGTACCAGTCTGTAGGCTCACACTTCAACTGCTGTTACAGACCTCTCCTGAGACAGTCTGGTGTGCTGCACAACTGGGTAGTGCTTATTCCTTTTAATAAATAACATTTATTATCTTGACACTTCTGAAAAATCAGCTGAAATCAGTAAAATCAGTATCAAAGGTGTTTATTCCTCTTATCAAATCCAGTTGTTTAATAGAGGTGTTAAGCTGTCAGGACCAAAGCTCTTTGCTAAAATGCTTTCCTTATATTTTTTAAACTAATTTGAAAGAGTTTTTCTGCTCATTGATTTGAATGACCTTAAAACTGATTTATAATTAGCTGTGAGTCATGCCACAAGTCATTCACTTCTAGGACCATTTCTGTATTGAATGAAATTGAGGGTTTTTTTTTTTATTGCACAACTTACATGTTTACAGGAAAGCTGGGCTTGTCACCTATTTGCAAGTACGATGATGAATCCAGTGTTGACCACTTAAACAGAACATTGATGACTCAGTTATCACCACAGTTACGAAGGAGACCTATTTCACTGGCTTATGTAACTTTGTTACTGGACAAAAATTCAGGATGCAGTATCCTTTCCCTACTGCCATGTTTAGACTGTAGTAATACACACAACATATACATCTGGAAGGACGCGTACACCTGCTGTACTTCCAGTACATGTAGAGGTCCCAATTTAACATAATTGAGGCTTTGTTTTCAACGCACCCAGTAAATCCTATAGTAAATACCCAGCAGATAGAGAATCATGCATGGGCAGCCATACACAACAAGGCTGTGTTCCCTCGAAGGGTAAGATGACATCATAGACCTCGAGAGCAAAGCTCCAGAGGTCTCTATGATGTCATCTCACCTCAAGATGGAAACATCAGCCTTGTTGTGTATGACTTGCCGATAAATTATTTTGCATAGTATATGTATGAGTTAATTTGTTTACCTTCTTTTTAACTCAGTCTTGAACTGTGGTCAAATAAACAGAAAACGGCAAAAAAAAAAAGATTAAAAACATGTGGTCTGATTTTAGTGACAGCTACATGAGCGGGCAATATTCTAGTAGTTCATCCTTCAACAAATGGTTCACCTGGTGTGTTTTCAGTTTTGCTGATATCATCATTATTTTTTTGGGGGGGTGGCCCCCTCTTGCCCCATTCTGGGCTGAGGCTCAGCCCCTACCCTGCACCCCCATGCCCAGGTTTACCCCCCGGGCGAGGCCACCGAGTGGGCACCCTCTCCCCACAGACAACAGTCTCTTAGCCCTGGCTTGCCCCCCAAGGTGGGGCCACGGGAGCGGGGGCCCCCCCAGCGGACACAGGAAGCAGTGGGAGTGGCAGCTGAGGCACGGCGTCATGGATGGGGGCCAGATTTTTTTAGAATGCTATTCCCTGGAAGCAGGACATGCAATGATGTCAATGGGCGTACCTGATGACTGTCCTGTCTCCCACAACATTCTGCGCCAGTCCCCACAGATCCCCCAGCCTCCGCCAGGAGCTGCTAACATGCCAGGAATTCACTCCCCTCCCCTTCGGAAGAAAGTCACCACTTGGGCACTCAATCCTTCTCCACCTGGCTGGCCCTCCGACTCCTGGGTCCGTTCCTGAACGTCGGTGTCGCAAGTGGACGTCTTGCCACTGTGTCTGCGGGCCGGCTACGATATCATCATTATAAGGAATCCGCAGTACATGTAAGCATGAGGACTCTTACTAGACACAGGATTCTGTGCTGTTGTACTGCAGTAGTGACATAGCTACTGTGGTAAAGCAGCATTCTAGCATCACTACTGTGGTACAACAGTATCTGGCAGTGTATGGGTTTCCATACACAACACTGAACTATATACTGTAATGAAAATTGATGTGATGTGATTGTATCAAATCAAGAACACAGGACATACTGCGGAGGAGGAGGAGAAGGAAGAAACTATCCACTGACCTGACACTTTTTTCTTTATAATTTCTTTAGACTGCCTTTCACCACCAGACTTCGGCCTGGCCAGCCCCATCTGCCACCATCCCCTGGTCTTACTTTTGCTTCGAGGATCCCAGCTGGCTTCACTTTGCCAGCTGAGTTTTTCTGTTTTTCTCTCGCTTGCCTTGTCCACCTCCCCGACACCCTACTGTGCCTAAATGTGGACTCGCACTTTGCTAGAGCACCTCTGCCACAGAGGCAAGCTCCCTGGTCCACTGCAATGGTAGCTAGAGGCAGAATCTCAAGCCCTCACTCCCTGTTAGGGAGCGCTGTCGAATGGCAATGCCTTCCCAGCCCTTGGGACTGTCCAGCTCACTTCCCAAACTCACTTCTGAACCCAGGTCGCCAGCATGGTAGTGCACAGCGCTGCCCATTGTTCCATTGGTGGCCCCTGGCCTGATATGTTTTGACAAATACTGCATCATGTGTACCATCACTTTTACAAAAGTAATGTTTTACATTTGCTTTTGTTTTTGTATGTTCTGTTTTTTTCTCCCTTGTCTCAGTGCTGCAGTCCCTTTTTACTCATCTTTTTTCCCCTCCTACTGTTCCACCCCACCACCACTCCTTGGGGCAACCAAGTCTTCCTACTCCCGTACCACTTCCTCCGATCTGCTGTCCGTCCGCCCACTGTCCTGCCTGTCCCAGCATATACCTTCACCAGGGGGCCCCCCACCCTGTGGGGACAACCGGGGAGGGGGAGATAGAGGTGCTTGTAGCACCTCTTTGCATCCTGGGAGGCAATGAGGCAGACACGGGGGTTTCCTGGCTTCGTGGCCAGGGGAGGCGGGCTGCCATTATCCAGCAGCACGGGTGGTCATTTCCTGTATTCTGGAATGCTGAGGACAGGAAAAGGCCCAAGGCCCATCCATTCAGTCCTGATCCTACCTATTAACCCCAAAACATCTGCTGGTGAGGTCACATGTGGGCCTGCGCAAGATGGCTGCGTATACCTCCTTATCTCCGAGCCATCCTATCTGAATCACCAGCTATCCATCGGTTATTTACAGTGCGCGGATGTTTCCAAGCTGAGGGGTGATTGAAATAGAGCATGTCAACTGATCGAGCCATACTGTCCTCAACTGGCTGGAGTCCATTCTCATCAACCTTCTTCTGTGTTTCAAATTTGGTGGATATTGTCGTATATAGTTGGCACCTTTAAACTGCCACCCATGTTCCAGACTTGTAATTACTGTGTGGGTATTATTTGATATACGCTACTGCTGTATTTTTGGTGCTCATTTCTGGGATGCCAGGGAGAGACGGGGGGGGGGGCACAAGGGTATTTTGTGGACCTGTGGTAGCTGAAACTACTTCTATAGCCATGGTGTCCTATGATTCATTTAAAATTATATCTTGCACTATTAAGGGCATGAACTGCCTGACTAAATGTAGAAAAGTGTTACTACAACTCCGAGACCTGCACTGCGATGTTATACTGCAGGAGACTCACCGTTCTGCAGGGGACACAACCCGCCTATGTTGCTCATGAGCAGGAGCAGTATATCACAGTGCATATTCTTCCAAACAGGGGGGAAGGGTTGCAATCCTCTGCAGAAAAGGGCTCAAACTTGGTATACATGACCACATTTCTGATACAAGAGGGAGAATAATAATTGCACGGGGAACCTTTCAAAGTGAGCCAATCACCCTTCAGAGTAGTTATGCCCCTAGCACTCCAGGTATCTACTTCTTCAATTTAGTCCTGAAGTCTGCCAGATAGCCTGGGTGTCATCTTGAGGGGAGGGGAGAGGCCTGAACTTGGTGTTAAATTCAGCTTAGATAGGACAGGTCTGGGGTGGGGGGGAGACAGACGCCCTTGTAGCCACATATGTCCTGGAATCTTTCTAGGCTTCTAGCCTCCATGTTGTGTGGAGGGCCGCCCACACCACAGAGGTAGATTACACATTCTATTTCCCAGTGCATGAATTCTATATCAGGATTGACGTGAGTTTTGTCACGGAACATCCTAGTCTCCAACCTTGCCCCTGTCATATTGTCCTCGGCTTGGGGGAGAGACAAACTTCCCTGTCTAATAAGTGGAGGTTTAATATGGCCCTTTTAAAGCAGAATACCTTTCAGGAATGGCTTAGATTATAGCTCCTTGAGTACTTTCGCCATGATGAGCCTTCAGACACAACTGTGGTAATCCAGTGGGATGCCATGAAAGCCACAATACAGGGGAAACTTATTGCCCACGCTTCTAAACTACGAAAAGACAGAGACCACACAACTAGACAACTAGAGGGCACTCTTTTTTTTTTTTTATTCTATTTTTTCTGCCACCTGCCGACGAACCATCTGCCCAGGTCATGGCCCCTTCCGCTCCCACTCTCACATTAGCTGCAACTCCTGGATACCCCCTGGATTACCCCCCAGGGTGGGGTTGTGGCAGCACCCCAAGTGCCGCAGACAATAGGATAGGTCTGGGAGCCAGCCTGGGAGCTCATTAGAGCAGAGGGGCAGGCATCATCGTGGTGGCTGGCAGTTTGTTTTTTCCCCCGGGGCGGAGACATGCAATGACGACCAGCGTCTGCCCGCCCCAAGCTTGCTAAGCGTCAGCGCTTTGCAGTGCTACTCACCCTCCACTGGGTGTTCCCACCAGTGCCGCACCTCCCCGGAGAAGGAGAGCAGCTTGGACGCCAATCCTTCTCCCCGGCCGGCCTCCGATTCCCCAGGTCCGCCTCCTGAACCCAGTTTGCCAGTGTCACAAGCAGAAATCCAACCACTGCGCCGACAGGCTGGCTTACTAGAGGGCACTCTTAAATAGAGCATGAGTTGCTCTTACACCCAGAATGCAGGGTGACCCTTAGACACCAGATTTCTTAACTGCAGGCTGCTCTACAGGAAACGCTCCATCATCACACAGAATACACCCTCTTTAAACTTAATCAGGCTTACTAGGCAGCCAGGGAGCAACCCAGTAAGCTTCTCACCCTCCGCCTTCATACCAGCAAGGTAGAAGGGTACATCCCAATTATTCATACAGCAGACGGAATGACTGTGTTTGCCCCTGACCTAAGAAATGATGAAGTTAGACATTTTTATCTAAATCTCTGCTCTTCTCCAGGTCCCTGAACCAATTCAGTACTCAACTCTTCCAACCTATCCAGGGCTAGAAATTAGTTTTAAAAAGTGGTGTACCGCATGGATTACCAGTTCCCCAGATGTGGTATTCCGTCCCAGAAAATGGTATGCCACCCCCTTTATTTGTATACCTGCTAGAAAATGTCACCAATCATCAGTACATCCTTGTCTGACTAAATAAAAGGCAAAAAACAAGTTCTAAAAATTCTCCATTTTTTATTTTCATTTTTTTCTCTTTACCTTGTAGGTAAGGTGTTGAACTTCCACCTAATTCTGTGCATGTACAGAAAGAATGATGCACAGAATGAATATAGCAGCCAGGCTTTACATACATTTTTTCAAAGTGATTTTGCAGGACTGACTGACAGCAATCTCATCACAGTTGACAACAATGATGACACAAGCAGCGAAAAACAGAAGGTCTGTCTGAAATCCATGGCAGAGTTCAGACACTCACACTACATAATAATGTGATGCAATTTAACCCAAAAATGAAGCACAAAACCCTGGACATTCATTTTGCTTTCAGTGATGACAGTGAGCTTATGCACAGCTGAAATGATCAAGCAGCAATTGACATTCATTGATGACTGAGTATCTTTTTGTCTTCTTGCTTTTTGTCTACCCCATCAAGACAACGCTACGAAAAAATCTGGCTAGTGTAAACAGAAGCTCATGATTCAGTTAATTTTTTTTTATTGATAACATTTTTCAACTTTTTTTTTTTACAGTCACAGATTCATTCATAAATGCAAGTCGGGTAATGTCTGTTCGACAGGGTAACAGTTTGTTTGCAAATCCATTAATATGTACTGTGTCAGAAAGGCTATTGCCCTCAATACTTCATTAACTTCTTCCAATGTGGTCTGTATTTTTATTCTTATTCTGGAGCCCTGATCTTCCTTCCTCCTCCCCCCCCACACTACCCATGGCTCTCATCTCCGAGGGGTCCTAGAAAACTACCGGACTTCTCCATTCCTTTGTATTGGTTATACTCCATGTCTCCCCAGATCTCCCCCACCTCACAAAGGGACCCACCCATGGAAGGTTCCCAAAACATTACTGGGCCTCCAAATGGAGACGGGGAGGATCCAGGGGTGGTACCCGGGAGGGTGGGCCACTCCCCTCCTCTAAGGGACAAAATCCTGATCCCTGGGCATGATGTAGAGTATCCCTCTGTTCCACCTCATGGTATAGAGTGCTGTTTTGTCATTCAAAGTGTAGATAATTTTCTCTGCCTTGTAGATACTGTTAACTATGGCTCTCCAGTTTTCAACAGTGGGCAACTTTTTGGTGAGCCAACGTTTGGTGATGGCCTTTTTGGCGGCCAGTAACAACATTCCCATCGGAGGGCACTACACGTGCCTCTTAGCTCCTGTGGAAAAACATACAGTAGAAATAACTCCTGTCCATGGCATCCTGCCCCCATATCGTCTCCAATTCCCCCCGGAGAGCTTCCAGGAATGGTTGCAGTCTAGGACAGGACAAAAATACATGTGTGTGGTGAGCATTGGTTTCGCCACATAACCGCCAGCATGCGGCCGAAGTAGTTCCACCGAAGTGTGAGGATATGGCTGGTGTGTGGAAAAATCTGATAAGAAGCTGCCAGGAAAACAGGCATCATGTATGTGAGCAGGTAAGTCTAGCGGTCGAGAGGCAAATTGCCCCCCACATATCTTGGGTAAAGTGGAGTTCTAACTCGGAATTCCATTTTCTTTATGTCCCATATGTGGTTTCCCCTATGGTCTCCGTCAAGGATTTATAAAGAATCGAGATGGCATGTGGCAGGCTGTTGGATTGGGTTACTTGAAGCAGTAGCTTTATTAAGTGGGGGTGCCCTTCCAGGTTTTGCACCTCCAATAGGAGTCCTTCATAATAGTGACGAATTTGTAAATATCTAAAGAAATCCGACTGTCGTAGTTTGAATTCCTGCCTAAGTTCATTGAAAGTCTTAATTCTGGAACCCATGAGGAGCTGGGCAAAGCCGGTAAGATGTAAATGTTTCCAATTGCTGAAGGTGTGGTCTTTCTGCCCTGAAAGGAAATCCTCCAGTTACCCTAATGAACAGAACAGTACTAGGAATGAGGTGATCTTTTAGAGATTTACAGATGGTATGCCAGGCTCGAATTTGGTGGGTAATCCAGGGGTTTGAGGGGCCCTGCCTCTGGGGGAGAGAGGGTCCCCAGTGGAACATTTCCCTCTCCCACTCAGGGAGGGGCAACAAGTCCTCCTCATTTGCTCCCCAGCGGGTTGGTGCTCTGACAGAACAGCGGTGAAGTAGGAACATTATGTGGGAGGCCCAATTATATAGTTTAAGGTTAGGGAGCACTAGTCCCCCCTGTGCCCTAGGTAGGGTAAGGGTACTAAATCTAATTCTGGGTCGTTGACCTGCCCAGATGAACTTGGAGATGACTGCATTCCATGTTCGGAAAAGTCGTGTCGGGAGGTTGAGAGGTATATTTTGGAAGAGGTATAGGGCTCTTGGGAGGATGACCATCCTTATCATCTCCACCCTTTGTAGCAGATTCAGGGGGAGCAGGTCCCATCTCCCTAAGTCCTGCTTCATTTGTGAGAGAAAGGGGTCATAATTGCAATGTAAAATGTCTTCCCGACACCTGGTCAGGTGGACGCCCAGGTATTTCAAACTATCTAAGTTCCACCTGAAGGGATAACTCTCCTTGAGCCACCCAGGGGATCGAAGTGAAAGACAAGGGCGTCAGTTTTGTTGGTGTTAAGTTTATATCCAGAGCAGGAGCCATATTCCTCCAGTATTTGGAATACTGTCTGAACAGATTCTTCAGGGTTAGAGAGGAAGAGAAGGACATCATCTGCGTATAGCGCAATACGGTGCTCAGTGCCCTCAACTTGTATACCAGATACCCCCTGGGCCTGTCGAATTGCCTGTGCCAAGGGCTTGATAAAAATTGCAAATAGTCCTCGTGACAGAGAACAGCCCTGTCTTGTCCCTCTATGCAGGAGAAGTACTCTGAGTGATGGCCAGATACCTTACGCACCCGGGAGAGGAGTATGGAGCACCCACGGTCACATGGGGCCCATTCTGGACATGGTAGAGAAGAGAAACGCCTAAGACACTTCAGTCGAATGCCTCTCAGCATCTAGGCTGAGAAGGACATTCGAGTATCTGCAGGTTTGCATCTCGTGAACTACATGTAGGGCTCTGCGTGTATCATCAGTGGTGGATCTGGTACTTACAACGCCTGTTTGGTCCAGGTCTATCAGGGCTGGGAGAACTGCGTCTAATCTTCGGGCCAATATGGATGTGAAATAGTTGTAGTCTGTATTAAGGACTGATATGGGTCTGCAAGAGCTGCAGTGAAGGGGGTCTTTTCCTGTTTTAGGGATGAGCAAAATTGTTGCGTACGACCAGCTTTTGGGTGGGGTATCACCTTGAGAAACCTCATTAAAGGCAGTTAGCAGTAAACGGCTTATAGAGTGGGTCATGCTTTTATAAAACTCAGCCCCACATCTATCTGGCCCAGGGGCTTTCTGTGTATTTGATCTGTATATGGCCGCCGTTAGTTCCACTAGGGTAATAGGGGCCGACAGAGAAGTTTGCTGGTCTTCAGTGAGGCTGGGAGGTTAAGAGTGGCCAGGTAGGAATTAATATGGTTGGGGTCTGTCTGCTGTTCTGGGGTATATAGGTCTTTGTAGTAGTGGGTGAAGGCTTGAGTTACATCCCTCAACTTAGTCAGATGTGCGCCTGTATTTGGATCTTTTATCATCACAATTGTAGACAGCTTACGTTGTCTACGTAATCGTTAGGCCAAAAGGTGGATGGCCCTGGGGCCTATCTCCCCGTATTTCTGCCTTAAGAACACTAAGTCCATTTCAGCCTGTTGTGTGCACATCACTTCTAAGTCTTTTTTGGTTTGTTTAACTTGAGGCAGTACTGAGTTATCACCCTGTTGGTGTGCTATTTGCAGAAATTGAAGTGTTTGTTCGAGCTGTGCTTGTCTCTCCTGTCGGGTCCTAGCCAACATAGTGGTGTGTTTTATTAGGTGGCCCCTTAGGACTACCTTCAGGATGTCACACCTAATAGTTGTGGGGATGCCAGGTCAGAGTTATCTGCTATGATTTCCTCTATTGTTTCCTTAAGGAATTCTCGGAAGGGTTCGGTTTTAAGGTGGGCCGGGTTGAACCTCCATCTGGTGCTGTGCCTTTCCAATCCCAGGTGCCAGGAGGTAATTATAGGGGTATGGTCTACATGAGCAACTGCACCTATCTTAATGTCCACCAAATTTCCCAGGCTTTCTTTTTGAGTATAGCAATGGTCTATGCGTGTGTATGTGCCATGGGTTGTCGAGTAATATGAATACCCTCTAACCCTGGGATAGAGGGACCTCCATATATCCATCTAACCCATTTCCTGAAGGAATTTCTTGAAGAATTTATGCAGGGCTGTCTGTCTGCCTCTTGGTGTCTTGGTGGAGTCCAGTGAGGGGTTCTGTGCGATGTTGAAATCCCCTGCTAGCAACAGAGTTCCCCGGGTCATAGTCACCACCTTATCTAGTAAGAACTTAATCGTTGGGGTATTTGCCCCTGGTGGGATATATGAAAAAATTACTCACCTTAGAAATTATGTTTCTTCTAATGGAGTCTTGCTGTATTCTGACAATTGCAGTGATTCCCAACCTTTGAACTGCAATGGAGAACAAAGAGTTAACTTTCTATGCAGGGCATAGAACGCTGAGCTCGAGCTCGGTTGAAGTCTCTGTCTGGAGTGTTTTGAACTTAAACCGTCAGATTCTTACAAGCCCAACTAACTAAAAATTATATGTGGAAATTGTAAAATTCCTACTAGCCAACTGGCTGAAAAAAGTTTTGGATTCCCAGGGAAGACTCAAGTCAGGACACCCAAAAACGAAAAACCAAACTACTAAAAATAACAATAATAAATCAGCACCCAAACAAAAAGGAGGATGGTGGAAGCCAAAAACACCCCTGGGGTGCAACACTGCACCTGCCCACCCACTTCTCAAAAACAGGTTCTGAGAGGGGAGGCAGGGAGGGAGGTCAGAATACAGCAAGACTCCATTAGAAGAAACATAATTACTAAGGTGAGTAATTTTTCTTCAAACAACATGAAGTCTTGCTGTATTCTGACAATTGCAGACTACCAAGTAGTACCTCCAAGGAAGAGGGACAGAACCTACTTTGGGAATAGGCTCTGAAGTACTGCTGTGCCAAACTGAGCATCACTCCTAGCCTGGATATCCAGAGAGTAATGCTTGGTAAAGGTATGGACTGTTTTCCAGGTGGCTGCTTGACAAATTTCTAAGAGAGGGATATCCCTAACAGCAGCCAGGGAAGCAGCTGTACCTCTTGTGAAATGAGCCCTCGGGCCTGAGGGTGGAGTTTTTCCCAGTTTTTCATAGCAGAATTGTATAGAAGACACAATCCACCTGGCAGTAGATCTTTTGGTGGCAGGTTTGCCCTTTCCTGCTTCTCCATAAGTGAGGAACAACTGAAGGGAGTCAAACCTGTGACCCTTGGTACACTCTATGTAGTAACTAAGGGCTCTTTTAACATCTAAACTGTGTAGTCTCCTCTCTCCTGAGGAAGAATGATCAGTGAAGAAGAAAAAATTACTCACCTTAGTAATTATATTTCTTCTAATGGAGTCTTGCTGTATTCTGATAATTGCAGTGATTCCCAACCTTTTGAACTGCCCCGAGAACTAAGGGTTAAGTTTCCATGCAGGGCATGGAACGCTGAGCTCAAGCTCAGTTGAAGTCTCTGTCTGGAGTGTTTTGAACCTAAACTGTCAGATTCTTACGAGCCCAACTAAACTAAAAATTCGATGTGGAAACTGTAAAAATTCTACTAGCCAAATGGCTGAAAAGTTTTGGATTCCCATGGAAGACTCAAGTCAGGAAACCCAAAAACTAAACCCAATGTACTTAAAAAATAACAATAACAAATAAGCACCCAAAGAAAAAGGGAGAAGGGTGCCAGCAAATACACCCTTGGGGTGCAACACTGCACCTGCGCACCCACTTCCCAAAAACAGGTTCTGAGAGGGGAGGCAGGGAAGGAGGTCAGAATACAGCAAGACTCCATTAGAAGAAATATAATTACTAAGGTGAGTAATTTTTTCTTCAAACAACATGAAGTCTTACTGTATTCTGACAATTGCAGACTACCAAGCAGTACCTCCAAGGAGGAAAGACAGAACCTACTTTGGGAATAGGATCTGAAGTACTGCTGTGCCAAACCAAGCATCACTCCTAGCCTGGATATCCAGACAGTAATGCTTGGTAAAGGTATGGACTGTTTTCCAGGTGGCTGCTTGACAAATTTCTGAGAGAGGAATATCCCTGGCCGCAGCCAGGGAAGCAGCTGTACCTCTTGTGGAATGAGCCCTCAGGCCTGAGGGTGGAGTTTTTCCCAGTTTTTCATAGCAGAATTTTATACAAGACACAATCCACCTGGCAATAGATCTTCTGGTGGCAGGTTTGCCCTTTCCCACTTCTCCATAAGTAAGGAACAATGGGAGGGAGTCAAACCTGTGACCCTTGGTATGCTCTATGTAGTAACTAAGGGCTCTTTTGACATCTAAACTGTGTAGCCTCCTCTCTCCTGAGGAAGAATACTCAGTGAAGAAAACAGGGAGAGACATGGACTGGTTTAAATGAAAGTCTGAAACCACTTTGGGCAAGAACCTTCTATTTGTTCTAAGGACCACTTTATCCCTATGAAAGGAGATAAAATCATGTTCCACTGACAGGGCTTGCAATTCACTGATACACCTGGCAGAGGTAATGGCTACCAAGAACACAGTTTTCCAAGTCAAGTACTTAAGGTCTGCTGAAGACATAGGCTCAAAGGGGGTTGCATGAGCTGAGCAATGCAAACATTCAAATCCCAGGCAGGGGCAGGGTCTCTAAAGGGGGGATTGGCATGAAACAATCCTTTAAAAAATTTACAGAACACAGGATGGGAAGATAGTGAGGAAACCTTCCCCACAGACAAAAATGCAGAAACAGCTGACAAATGTACCTTGAGAGTAGCTGGTCTGAGGCCTAGGTCATTAAGATGGACCATATAATCCAGAACCATAGGCAATTCAGCAGTGTCTGGAGAAATATCCTTCTGAGAACACCAAATGCTGAATCTTTTCCATTTGAAGTTGTAAGTCTTTCTGGTGGAGGGCTTTCGGGAAGCCTTGAGCATGTCCAGAACCCCTTGGGAAAGATGCAGGTCTGCAAACTCTAACTCTTCAAGAGCCATGCCTTGAGATTGAGGGACTGAAGATTGGGGTACCAAATCCTCCCCTGAGAGGATGTTAACAGATTGTAATTCCTGGGAAGAGAGAGGGGGAGATGGACTGCCAGGGACAGCAACAGAGGGTACCAGGGCTGTCTGGTCCAATCTGGAGCAACCAGAATCACCTTGCAAGGTTGAGACCTTATTTTGACTAAAACTTTGAACAGGAGTGGGAAGGGGGGGAAGACATACAGAAACTTCCCTTCCCAATTCAGAATCAGGGCATCCAGGGGGACTGAGCCCAAGACTGGAGGTCTGCAACAAAAGAGAGAAAATTGGTGATTGTCTGGAGTTGCAAAGAGATCTATCTCTGGAGTGCCCCACCTTGAAAAAATCGCTTTCAACACCTGAGGGTCCAGGGACCATTCATGATGGCCCTGAGAAATCCTGCTCAGTGCATCTGCTAGCACATTGTCCTTGCCTGGAAGGTGAACTGCTACAAGAGAGGCTTGCAGGAAATAAGCCAGGGACCACAACTTCATGGCTTCTGTGCACAAGGCTGTGGACCGAATGCCTCCCTGCTTGTTGATGTACCACATGGTGGTAGTGTTGTCTGTTCTGACTTGAACCACCTTGTTCTGAACTGACTGAGAGAATGCTTTTAGAGCTAGAAAAACTGCCCTGAGCTCTAGAAGATTGATGTGGAGAAGAGATTTTTCGGGGGACCACAGGCCCTGGCCAGTGAGGGACTCCAGATGGGCTCCCCAGCCCAGAAGAGAAGCATCCGTGGTAAGGACCACTGAATAAGGCTGAGCAACAAAAGGAACACCTTGTCTTAAATTGTCCTGATCCTGCCACCATTGGAGGGCCTGGATCAAGGTCGGAGTCACCGGAATCAGTTTGGTAAGGGAGTCCTTTCTCTGAGACCAGTAAGCTGTCAGGTGGAACTGAATATCCCTCATCTGGAATCTTGCCCCTTGGACCACTGCTGTTGAAGCTACTATGTGGCCCAACAGCTGGAGGAAATGCCTTGCTGGTCGAGACATCTGAAGGCTGAAGGAAGAAGCCAGTTCTATAAGAACTCTTGCCCTTTCCAGGGGAAGAAAGGCTCTTGCTTTGACAGTATCCAGCTCTGCCCCTATAAAGGTAAGAAGCTGGACTGGTTCGAGAACTGACTTGGGAAGGTTGAGAAGAAATCCTAGAGAAGTGAGCACTTGCTGGGTCACTTGTAGGTGAGACTTGACCTGGTCTGGAAACTGACCCACTATTAGCCAATCGTCCAGATATGGAAAAATGGAAATCTTTTGCTTTCTTAGAAAGGCAACTACTACCGCCAGGCACTTTGTGAAAACCCTTGGAGCTGAGGTTAAGCCAAAGGGCATTGCTCTGAACTGATAGTGGCCTGAGGGCAACTCGAACCTGAGGCACTTTCTGTGGGAGCACCTGATGGGAATGTGAAAGTAGCCATCTTTGAGGTCCAGGGAGGCTAGCCAGTCCCCTGGCCTTAGAGAGGGAAGGATTATTCCCAGAGTTATCATCTTGAACTTTGGTTTTAAAAGATGTTTGTTTAGATATCTTAGGTCTAGGATGGGTCGCCACTCCCCTGTCTTTTTGGGGGTCAAGAAGTACCGGGAGTACAGTCCTTGCCCCCGTGTAGGGTAGGTACTCTCTCTCTATAGGTCTTAAAGCTAGGAGAGAAGAAACCTCTGCCTCTAGGGCAAGGGTTTCTGAGATATTTGCAGGTGGAAAAGATCTGGCTCTCCTCTTTGGAAATTTTCTGAAGCTGAGAACCGGTCTCTGGCTTACTACTTCCAGGACCCACTTGTCTGATGTAATAGACATCCAGTCCTGGACAAAGTAAGCCAGCCTGCCCCTACTGAAATAGGAGAGTCGACCCAGGCAGACCCATCAGGGTGTCTGCTTGGCAGTGGCTTTAGGCTGAGAAGTGGATGCAGCCCTGCTCATCCCCCTTCTGCCTCCCTCCTCTGAAGAACCCCTATGAGAAAAGGAAGAAGAGGCTTATGTTGGTAAAAGGCCTTGAAAAGCCGCCTGCCCCTAGACTGCTGCCTTTGAGGAGTTGCCTGCCCTCCTTGGCCTGAGCACTCCTGTAAGTGGTCTTGTACTCATCCATTTTTTCATGTAATTCTCTGTCTGCTCCCAAACAGAGAATTACCCACCACAGGAAACTCATTGACCTTAGCCTGGGTATCCTGTGAGAGGCTAGTACATCTGAGCCAAGCCATCCTCCTCAAGAGCCACAGATGTAGCCATGACTCTTGATGATACATCATTAGAGTCCACAGCAGCATGAAACTGAACCTTAGATGCCTCAATCCCATCTGCAGCCACCACCTCCAGCTCCTTGGCTAGCTGGGGAGGCCTGTTTAGCCTAGTGCCAGTACAGTGTCCCACCTGGACTTCTGGTACCTAGCTGTATAGGCCATGTAATTCACCTGCCTGAGTCCCAAAGAGGATGCCATGTACTGCTTCTTTGCCATGGCATCAATCTTCCTGGAGTCCTTGTCTGGGGGGTGTGAAGCCAAGGGAATATTTGCCTTGTCACAGGCAGCAGCCTGCACTACCCCGACATGGCTACATTGCTGATATAAGAACTCCATGTCTGAGCCTGAAAGTGTATACCTCTTGTCCATTCTTCTATCCACAGGAGGTATAGTGTTAGGTGACTAGGATTTTTTGTGTCGGTTTCCCAAAAGATTTATGAAGGGGAATATTTAAACTAGCAAATGGGGAGAGGGGTGCAGCACCCCATACGTCGAATGGAAAGAACACCCCTCTCCCCTCAGCTAGTGGTCAAGCAGGGATTCAGCATGTTTGCAGTTCATTTGCATCACGAGGTAAGAAAAAAGGTTTGTCTCCCCATACGATGCACAGGGGTAATGCCAAACCTCACCCAACAACTAACACACCAAAATCTGACAATGGAAAATCATGTACACAATGCTCACAGCCTGGGAAATAAGATCCCAGACCTGCAGGCACAATATCAGAGGCTAAACTGGACATAGTAGCAATTAGTGAGACGTGGTTTACCAGTAACCACACTTGGGAGACTTCAGTACCTGGCTATGTATTGTCTAGAAGAGACCAAGGTGCAAAGGGGGGAGGAGGCCCTGTATGTCAATGAAAATATCAAAGCTACAGAAATTCAGAATACACATAAGGAGCCAGAAGAACTGTGGGTCACCCTGGAAACAGGAAATGGGAGCTATAAGAACTGGGGTTGGTTTACAGGCCCCCAGATCAGGGGAGGACATAGACCACATTACTGTTAGAAGATATACAAACATGACAGCTAAAGGGAGGTTCTGATAATGGGAGACTTCAACATGCCGGATACAGATTGGTCAATACCAGCAGGAACATCTGCCAGAACTAGACACATAGTGGATTCCCGGCAGGAGGAGGGCCTCAAACAACTGGTACAGCAACCCACAAGAGACGGGGCTATCCTAGATCTAGTGCTGACTAACAAGGAAGGGATCACAAATCTCCAGGTAGAAGGTCACCTGGGGGCCAGTGACCATCACATGGTATGGTTCAATTTGGCTACTACCCTAAATCATCCCATTCCAAGGCAAAAATATGGGACTTCAGAGGAGCTGACTTTGATAAGATGGCCAACAGAGCTAAGCTAGCCCTGGCAAAAAGAAACACAGGTGAGAGGGTACAAGCAAAGTGGGCAAGCATTAAGGATGCAGTACTTGAAGCAACATCCCATTGTGTTAGACAGAAAAGGAAGTGCAAAAGAAGAAGGAAACCACTTTGATTCTCAAATACAGTAGCAGAAAAGGTCAGAGCCAAAAGGCTGGCCTTCAGGAAATATAAGGGAACACAGCGGATGAAGATAGGGAGGCATACCAAATGCACTAAGGGAAGCAGGGAAGGCAGTAAGGCAGGCAAATTCCCAAACTGAGGAAACACTAGCACTAACAGTAAAGAAGGTGACAAGACTTTCTATAGATACATTAGTGAAAGGAGAAAGTCCAGAGGGGGTATTAAGCTTAATGGAGAAAAGGGAGCATGTGGAGGAGGAGGACCCTGTAAAGGCATCTATCCTAAATAGATACTTTTGCTCAGCATTTACTGAAGAGAAGGTAGGCAGGGCCCACAGCTTAGCATCATGGACACGGGGAGGTGAGCACCACTTCTTCACAAAAAGAAAGGGTCCTACAAGAGCTTGCTAAGCTCAGGGTGGATAAGGCAATGGGACCTGATGGCATACATCCTAGGGTACTTAAGGAGCTAAAGGTGGAACTAGCAGAGCCATTAGCAGAACTGTTTAGTGAGTCTCTGAGCACAGGAGAGGTCCCAGAAGACTGGAGAAGGGTTCATGTGATCCTGCTCCACAAGAGTGGTAGCAGGAGGAGGCGGGGAACTGCAGACCAGTCAGTCTTACCTCAGTAGTGGGCAAGATTATGGAGGCACTCCTTAAGGAAAGGATAGTGCAACACCTGGAATCCATAGGGGCACAGGATCCAAGACAGCATGGGTTTACAAAAGGAAGGTCCTGTCAAACTAATCTCATAGATTTCTTTGACTGGGTAACCAGAGTGGTGGACCAAGGGGGAGCAGTTGATGTCGCCTACCTTGACTTCAGCAAAGCTTCTGACACTGTTCCACATAGAAGATTGATAAATAAGCTGGGTAGGCTCGGGGTGGGTCAGAAGTTGGTCAACTGGGTGGCAAACTGGTTGACAGGCAGAAAACAGAGAGTGGTGGTAAACGGTATACAGTCAGAAGAGATGCAAGTCACAAGTGGGGTACCTCAAGGATCAGTTCTGGGGCCAGTCCTCTTCAACATCTTCATTAGTGACCTTGCAGATGGACTAGAGGGTAAGGCTTGTCTGTTTGCAGATGACACCAAGATCTGCAACAGAGTAGATGATCCAGATGGGGTGGGCAGAATGAGAAGAGATCTGGATAAACTAGCAAAATGGTCAGAAGAGTGGCAACTGGGATTTAATGCAAAGAAGTGCAAGATCATGCACATAGGGAAGAGAAACCCTCAAGCCACCTATAGGCTGGGAGGGGAGTTGCTAGCAGTCACAAAGGAAGAAAGAGACTTGGGCATCATCATCACCGATGACCTGAAATCATCCAAGCAGACCTCTAAAGCAGTAGGTAAGGCTAGGGGGTGTTAGGGTGTATTAGTAGGGGTATCACAAGTCGTAAGAGGGAGGTAATAATCCCTCTTTACAAGACACTGGTTAGGCCCCATCTGGAGTACTGCGTGCAGTATTGGAGGCCACACCTTCACAAGGACATTAACCAAATTGAGGCAGTCCAGAGAAGGCAACCAAAATGGTGCAGGGACTGCATCAGAAGACATATGAAGACAGATTAACAGAGCTCCATATGTATACCCTTGAGCAAAGGAGGGAGAGAGGTGATATGATCGAGGCATTCAAACCCCTTAAGGGCATTAACAAGGTGAAAGAGTCTAACATGTTTAAATATAAGAAAAATAGCAGGACAAGAGGTCACAGCATGAGATTAGAGGGGGGCCGATTAAGGGGGAATGTGAGGAAATTCTTTTTCACAGAAAGGGTGGTGGATGCATGGAATGGCTTACCACAAGAAGTGGTGGCTATGAATACAGTGCAGGGCTTCAAACAGGCATGGGATAGGCATAAGGGAGCAATACAAATGACTATGAATAGATAGGCCACTGACAGAGCAAAGGCCGATGGCACATTTATAAGGTAGAAAAAAAAATGGGCAGACTGGATGGGCTTTGCGGTCCTTCTCTGCCGTCAACTTCTATGTTTCTATGGGAACAGACAGTCTCCTGGACTCTGGGATGTCCATCATCTCTACATAATCAGGCTCCTCTTGATCTTCCACAGCCTCCTCCATAGGAAGCTGGAGGGTTTCAGCCACCTTTCTGTAGAACATAAAGTGAGAAGGGGACTCAGAAAGCTTAGGAGGGGAAACATCTGAAGGTCTGTCTGGGGAGATGTTCGGTTCCACAGGCACATCCAGACCCTCACTTCCATTATCATCCTCAAATTTCCCTTCCTCTTCAAATTCCGGTTCATAAAAATCTTCGAGGGTATAATCTTGAACCGGGAGAACCAACCGAACCGAACCCCTGCCAGAAGGAACTGGATCGGTAGGAACCGGACGGAGCGATTCCACAATCTGAATCGCTCTGGCTATCTCTTCGGCGGTCGGAACATGAACCTCTGGATCCAAACCGGTGATTTGTCTTTGCGTTTTCTTTTTGTCGGAACCAATCCCTTGGAATTGGCTTTCCTTTTGCCCGTAGAAGTACCGCCCTGGTCAGAGGGCAGTCCTTTTGGTTCGGTTGAAACCGAACCGGGCTGGCCATCCGGGTCAGCGGACTTCTCGGCCTCCTTTTCCCTCAGTCTACCTAATCTCTTCTCAAGGGTAGATTTGGGAAAGTTTTACATATTTGGCAGTCTGAATCAAGGTGGTCAAACCCCAAACAATAAACACAGGTGGTGTGGGGATCAGCCTTAGCAAAGACCTTCCCACACTCACTGCAGTGTTGAAGCCCAGTGGGCCTAGTATTTTCCTTGGGTTTCTCAGACATGGCCAACCTAACCAACTTACCCTTTTTATGGCAACCACCAGGCAAGACTCCCTTATCGGTTCCTAACCGTGTCACGGGTATTGGAAAAAAATGCACTAAAACACATTTTTTTTTAGAACCGATAGGAACCGGTAACCACACTCCAAGTAAAACACACAAAACACAATATTTCACTATCAAATGGCCGGTTCAGCCGAACCGAGCCGCACTTTTACAAGTTTCACACAGAAAACAGAACAATTCCTATCTAGTACTCACGGCACCACAGACAGAGACTGAACCGACTATGCGGATAACTTTTTAGATTTAAAAAGCCGACGAAAACTGAAACTTTAACCGACTTTCGAACCGAGCTGAAGGAGAAATCTCCAGAGCGACCGTTCAGTGAGGCGGAGTAAAGAATCTGACTGTTTAAGTTTGAAACACTCCAGACAGAGACTTCAACCGAGCTCGAGCTCAGCATTCTATGCCCTGCATAGAAAGTTAACTCTTTGTTCTCCAGGGCAGTTCAAAGGTTGGGAATCACTGCAATTGTCAGAATACAGCAAGACTTCATGTTGTTTGAAATGTTCACCAGCGTCACTTCCTGCTCCTGCAGCCAGCCCTCTGGGTCACCCATTCCTTTACTAACCTGAAGTGTGTTTGGCCCGAGATCAGTATGGTGACCCACGCTTCCTTCCTCCACTCCCCAGCGCTGATGAGAATACCTGGTTGAAGCCTCTTCCCATTAGCTTCTTGTGTTCTGCCTGCGTCATGTGGGTTTCTTGCATATACAATAGTTCTGCTTTGGTCTTTTTTAGAAGTGTAATAATCCTGGATCTCTTAATGGGGTTCCCCAGACCATTCACATTCAGGTAGCATAGTCTTAAGTTCTGTTTAGCCATTCTTACGTCTCTCTAGTATACACTGTTTTAAACCACCTGACATTATACATTTTACCAAAATCCCTGAGTTATATAGTAAGAATCTGACTGCCTAGGCAGGTTAGGGTTGACCCCATGATGTATCTGAAGTAGCAGATATTTAACATCAATGCCTTTGGCAACTAAAAGTCCAGTTAACATTAACAGAAAAACGTAACTTGAAAACAATCCAAATAACTTGTGTGGGGAATTAACTCCCAAGTCCGGTGGGTCCAGTAGAACTTTTGGGCCAACTGGGCCAATAGAACTGGTCTAGACAGCCACCGGGTTGCGTAGCTTCCATCGAGGTGGTCATGCATCATGACCTTGGTGTGTGCTCAGGGCGCACACCTATGCTGTATGGACAGTAGGGGCCTTAGGCACCTTAGAGTGCCTGTAGGGAGAGGGTATAAGAGGTAAAAGACACGCACAAAAGGAAAGGGGGGGTTTGGAACATCACCAGTTGCCCTTTACCTCCCCACCAATCTCTAGCCGTGTTTATATTTGGAAGGGGCTTTTTTATCTTGGGCATTTAGACGAGGTGATCAACCGTCTCAATCGGCTAAAAGCGGGAAGACTGTAATAGGTTGAGTACCTATTTCTCAAGTCTCTTGGGGTATGGGGAAGGGAGTTCAGCCTGAGACCTGCTTGTTCTGTGGGGCATGGGCCAGCCACCTCCACCCCCCGACTGTGTTAATTTGACCTGGTGCAGTCCTGGCTGGGTTTCAATCATGCCCTCCGTCCTCCCCACCTCAACAATCACTTCCAGTAAGGTTAGTTGTTAATATGCAATAATTCAATCAGCAGTCCCAGTCCTGGATACTAAAAAGAAAATGAAAAACAGGGCCCCCTGTCACTGAGGCTCAGTATTAAAAGATCACTAAGTCTCTGGCAGGCAGGTCTGGGCCATAGAATAGGTCTGTGAGGAGAGTTTGGACCTGCACTAGTGGGGAGGGGGGGAACCAAGGCAGTTAGTGTTGGGGTACTTTGGTTACTAGCGATAGTAAAGCTCATGAGTATTAGTAGAAATAGAAGGGTGAAGAGGAGGTTTAGTAAGACTGGGACTTATCTGAATTTGTTGAGATATGACATCAGTCCCTGGAAAGTCTCATCAGGTAGCCATCTGATGTGTGATAGTTCTCCTTCTTCCATGACCCTTTCCATGTGGGTCCGGGATAATCTTCTGAATTTAAATATGTCTCTGCGGGCGGAAAGGACCCGTGGCCACTCAGTTCTCAGTCAGGTAGTCCAGACCCCCTTGTTTTCTTAGGGGAAACACCAGAAGGGGGGGGTTCTGTGCCTAGTTCCGTATGGCCTTGGTTATCTTTTAAATTGGTTCTTTTCCCTGTTGTCTGCGTGAGTCCCTGCTGCTTGAGTTCCATGCCTGTTGTGACAGTCTGGAGGCTATGGTCTGCCCTTTGCCCATTTGGCCTTGCGCTACTGCAATATCCCTGCTATTCAGTTCCGCTGTGGCCTCCACAGCGGAATTGAAGGTCTGGGCCCCTTCTGGAAATTGGATAGTTAATTTCGCAGGGTATGGGGTTCAGAACTGAAGCCCGGCTGTTTTTAAGGCCCGCATGACCGGGATATACTGCTTCCTCCTGCTCATTACTTCAGGTGCGTAGTCATTCTCCAGGTACATCCTGTGCATTTGAAAGAAAACAGCTCCTTGCTTCCATGCTGTGTGCAGGATTGTTTCTTTTTCCTGGAAGCGAAGGAACCATGCCAGGATGGTGCGTGGGCGGGCTCCTAAGGCAGGCCTCAGGCCAAGTGTTCGGTGGGCCCTCTCTAACTCCAAGGTAAACGATTCTGGGATTTTGATTGCCTTCCGAATTAATTGCTTGACAAAATGAAGCATATCTCAGCCTTCTTTACCTTCCGGGACCCCAGAGATGCGTATGTTATTTCTTCGATTTTGACTTGCCGCATCTTCGGCTCTTGCTTGCAGGCCTTGTACCTCCTGGATTAACTGTAGTATAGCGTGCTCAGCGCCATCCACCCTGTGGTCCACCTTGGTAGCCTGTGCCTACAAATTCTCATGCTGCTTTTCCAATTTTGAAATGTCTGTTCGAAGTGCTGCGGCTGTGGAAATCATCTCTTTCCTAAAGTCCCACATTTCGGAGAGCATTAGGGACATAGGGACATTTGCCTTTGTAATGTAATGAGGGGTAGCTGTTTCGCCCGCGATCTTCCACGCTGGGATGTGGTTGAGGCCTGCGAGCCCTTGCTCCCCGAGTCTCCCATCTGACAATCTGGTATCATCTCGCTCCTCGTCCATCTTTAAAATACTTGACTGGCCCCCCTTAGGCATTACTACTTGCCTTCTCGCAGTTCCTGACGGTATTAAATTGAAAACGCTGTAATTTGGAAGCTGATTTGGGGGAAGGTTTAAGAGCCGACAGAACTAAGCTGCCATCAGAGAGGTGACGTCAGCGGAAGTTCCGTGATTCAGTTAATCTGACTTGATTTGTTACAGCACCGTGACAGTATGTGATAGCTTTATTACTGTGACATGACCAATTGGCCAGATTTTACAAATTTAAAACACCCTTCTCCTAAATCGTGATAGATTTTTGTAATTTTTATGTGAAATCCAATTCGGCCAGAATGATACTGTACAATTCCTTATCTAATTGTTGCTGTGCTGAGTGGTCCAGTAAGCCACGTCTCCTTGTCAGTGCATGGACTCTCCATGATTATTTTATTGGAAGTCAGGGCTGTGAAGAAAAATGATGAAGACTGAAAGATACTCTGTTCACATACCAATCTGGACTACTTGGTGCTCAGCTGCCTACCTCAGATTCATTCCAGGCACATTTAATTAGTGAGATAAAACAGTACCTGATTGGTGTATTATTTTCAGCTGCCTCACCGACTTGTACTTGACTGATGACTGTGCTACTAGGACTGGCTATCTGTGCTGCTGCTTGACAAGTTAGCATTAGTCTACGTAGCCATGTCTGTTATAACAAAACTGAAATTAGTAGAACAAGGACTGAGAGAGCTCATAGATTTGACAAATTAGACTGTACTGATCAACCTACGTAACTTGTAAATCTGGTGGCACTGTAACCAGGCGAAATTATTTTTGCCACCAAATACTAAAATAATCCCACTTATATAAATCAAATTTTATATAGAGCTGAACAGTCTAAATTACATAAACTAATTAAAAAGGAAAAAAGAAAAATGGAAGTTAAGTTGGCCTGCAATAAGGATTTTAAAAGCTTTTATGCGTGTATAAATTGCAATAGACCTAAAAATAATTCAGTCACCTCAATTATATATAATGGTAAATCATCTAGTGACCCTAATATTATAGCTTACAACTTCAATCAATATTTTACTTCAGTTTTTAACCCAAAGTCTAGTTCAGATTCTATGATCCTCACAGCAGCTAGCCAATATCTCAGAATTAATCAGGAAGAAGTTTTTGATGAGTTAGTTAATTTAAAAACATCCTCCTCACCTGGCCCTGATAACCTGAGTCCTGTCATTCTTAGAAATCTGGCAAAACCACTTTCCTATCCTCTTACCTTATTGTTTAATTCATCATTGGCATCTGGAATGGTTCCGAATGACTGAAAGAGAGCTATAGTAGTTCCTATACATAAAAAAAGAAATCAATCCAGCGTCTCAAATTATAGACCAATTAGTCTTACTTACATTTGCTCTAAAGTGATGGAGAGGATTGTAAAAAATAAAATTGAAAATGAGATGAAGGTATTACATCTGTTGGATTTGTTTCAACATGGCTTTCAAAAAGGTTTATCATGTGTGACCAACCTCCTGTCCTTTTATGAGTTTATAAGTAAAAAACTAGATAGTAACATCCCTACTGATGTTATTCTATTGGATATCAGAAAAGCCTTTGATACAGTTCCTCTCGACCTATTGATATCCAAACTTATTAGTTTTGGTATCAACAAATATATAGTTAGATGGATTAAGAATTGGCTTTTGGAGCGAAAACAGTGCGTTAGGATAAATGGTATATTGTCTGGTGAGGGGGAGGTGACCAGTGGTGTGCCACAGGGATCAGTACTTGGGCCTGTATTATTTTCTTTGTTCATCTGTGATATGGGGAGAGGTATAAAGGGTGTCATTTCAAAATTTGCAGATGATACTAAGATAGGACACGAAGTGGATTCTGTTCATAATTTCGTGGAATTTTGCCAAGACTTGGAATTAATTGAATCATGGGCAAGATGCAATAAGACGGAATTTAATGAAACTAAATGTACTATGTTGCACTTTGGAAAAAATAATCCAAATTATACATATACACTTAATGGTAAAAGACTTATAAGTTCCAAAAAATAACTAGATTTGGGAATATGGGTTAATAATAACTTAGCATCAATTGATCATACCCATCATGTTTCAAATACTACCAATAGATTATTAAGAACTATTAGGAAAACTTTTATTTCTAGGGATAAGGAGTGTCTTATGAAATTGTATAAGACATATATAATACCACATTTCGATTATGACTCTCCTTTATGGAGCCCTTATCTGAAAAAAGAGATCTTATTATTAGAAAAAACTCAAAGGAAATTAACTAAATCCTTAATTGGCTACAAGCACATAGACCATAGGATTAGACTGAAGGAACTTGGGTTATTTTCTTTGGAGACACGTAGGAAAAGAGGGGATTTACTTTTGACTTATAAAATCTGGCAAAATCCGGACTTGATGAAGACATGTGGCTTTTGCTTTAAAGACTCAGCAATAAGGGACTTAAAGATCTCACAAGAAACAATTATATGTTTCTAGGGCTAAGACTGTCAAGAGACAAAACTTTTTTTCTATAAGGTCATCTAAAATATGGACTCAGTTACCTGCGAATATTGTTATGGCACCATGTTTTGATCAGTTTAAGAACAGATTAGATAAATATATGATTTTAAATCAGTTGGGTAACACTATGTAATATGACCCCACTAGGAGTGGGAGATAATTAAATGGGCCTTATGGCCTACTTTGTCTTATACTACCAAGTAAAAACCTGGAGTGACACTAACTAAGTTGAACCGATTGCAGATAGCAATATGTAGGAAAAATGAAGACATTTAGTCCAAGCAGGACTCAACAGTTCGGTGGCAAAGAAAGGCCAAACCTTAAATGTGGAGGACATGATCACAACAGATTCATGTCATCATCGCAAGAGTACTCAGTGATGCAAGAATCCCCCCTCTCCCCACAGTTAACAGTTTCCTGTGAATTAGTGGTACTAGGGCACAACACTGACATGGGAGTACACTCAAGTTCTTCATCAGATATAACATGAGAATCAACATCAGACAAAAGTTTTTCAGAATAAGTTTCAGCTATGAAAGATTCATCTAAATCTACTTCCGAGTCTGAGCTGTCTGCCTCTTCTTCCTCCTGCTCATTGCTTTGTTTTTTGTTCCATGGACCATATGGCTGCAAAGAAGGCATTTTTTTCTGTCTGCCACTTTTTAACCAGTACTCAATGACTGGAACTGGATGAAATTCCTGTTCACATGGTGTATGTAACGAGATCCTTATTAAGTCTACGAGACTGTCCTTTCCTAATGAACTTCGCCAATCGGATTTTATTCTTTTCATTAGGCTAAACCCTCATTCACAAACAGCTGCACTTGCTGGTAGAGTACTAATTAAGGTTACTAGTCTCAAAATGTTGTGGCATTTGTCTTGGCAAGCCTGATGAATATCTGGCCACTTTGCTTCTACAGCATTTGGTGGGGGAAGGAGAAACAAACATGTAATACCCTGACCTGATCTGCAGCCTGACAGTATTGAGAATGTGCTGATTGTTAGAGGTAGAAGAAGAAAAATCACCTTCTCTTTATATGATTTTTTTGTTTGGTTCACTCTGCTACACACATGCCTGGATCTATGTTCTGTTCTGTGAGGACTGGTCTGAACTCCTCTATGACACCAGCTACTGCATCCTCCGCATAATCTGAAACAAACTGGAAAAAACTGTCTCACCTCCCACCTTGCTAAGCTAAGGATGATTCTCCCAGTGCCAAACAGTCAGAGTTATTTTCCCACCACCCTAACACACCTGTCAAGTCCACATGGCTTGTTGGCCACTGTTTAAAGTTCACAACGTGGTTCATGGCCACCATGATGGAGTCCAGCTGGTGCATGTCTTCAAACCTGTTTGTGACATTTAGGATCATGGCTGTCAGAAGTGTGTCTTTGTCAATGGAAAACTGGTCCGCTTTGTCAAGAGATAGGGTGTGTCAATGGAATTCAGGTCCCTCCAAGGCATCCAGATTTTGCAAGTGCTTTCCAGGCCTAGAAAACAAGAACAAAAGGAAAAACACAGACTTATCCCCCTGGCCTGACTTAACGTGTCCTGACAGAGATAATGTTTTTTTTCTGGCTAGGGTGGAGGGAAAAAACTTTCTTTCTAGCTAACCAATCTGGAAAACAAAAATTACCTTGTTTTCAGCTTTGCAATGCAGTCCTTCAGGTCCTAAAGTGATTCAAACACCTCTCCCACTGAAGTATCATTTGCTTGAAGAAGCAGGCTGACTTTTGTGAACTCTTCCAGGATGTCTGCCATCAACTGAATATAGCGTAGACATCTCCAGGTCTGCATGGTCTTCAGGTATCCCTTGGCCTTCACTGATTGGTCCCCTTGGGATCCGCCAAGCTGCATCTGAGAAGACAAAAAATGGCACAAGTTGTTGCTTTAGTAGTTCCAATTTTAAAACAAATCTAGACTGTGCTTAAAATGGAGTCTGGGACAGTACATACCTGATGGAAGTGCAGCAGGATCCTGGGGTAGTCTGTGATGAGCACTTTCAGTGCTGTTAATGTGTGTTGTGCCCATCTAGTTCCTCCCACTCTGGTTGGAATATGGCATCTTACTCCCGCTGCCTGACAGGACTCTCTCAGATTTTTACGGTTAAGAGGTGAAAAATGATAAAGCAGATAGATCCCCAGCAGTAATTGATGTATTTTTTTATGATACGTGATGTTTTTTAAGACATCCTTCAGGGCTAACTCCAGCCTATGTGCATTGCAGTGGATTGTGACTAGGTGAGGACGATCTTTTTTCAGTAGTGCGGACACACCTCCCTCCCCCTCCCCATCTACTGATCATCACTGCTGCCCCATCGGTGTTAAGCCTTAACAATTTGTTTTTCCAGTCTGCTGACTCTGTCTGTGACAGCCTGGCCTGATCGATGCATGCTGTGATTGATGCTGCATCAGCTTTGTGTGGATTTTCCAGGGACACAAAAAAAAAATCCGGCACCCCCTTGTTTACTGTTCTTATGTAAATTATTTCCTGTTCTTTTATACTGGAATCTGTAGCACCATCTATCATTACAGACATGAAGTCTGCATTCTTCACCACATCCATCAGCTTCTTACGTTCCACCTCAGTGATATTACTAATGAACATGCGGCATGATTTGTCATTGTGATAGGTTTCCCCAGTATCAACCCCTTTACATTTGTCAAGGTCACACATCCACTGGAAGTCTGTATATAGCCTAGCGTGTTTGGCCAAGGCATATGCATTTCGAATTAAGATCTGCACACGACATGCCACATTGGACTTGAGCATTTCGATTGCTCTGTCAGCAGCAGATGCCTGTTGGGATTTGGCTACAAATCTGGCATCAGTGAGGGAGTGCTTCTTAGACTTGGCATGTTTTTGTAAAGACTGCTCAGTGAAATTATTGCAGCCCCCTTCATAATATGCTGATGTTATGTCTGCAATGTCTGGGAATTTCCTACATGCTTTATAAAACATTACGTTTTTCTCCGGGTCAAGCTCAACCCAAGCGTACTATGTTACCCAGTGTTCTTGAAAAGTACGTACTCATTTACTTTTGTCATAAGCAGCATCTCTCTCTCTTTTTTTCTAAGAGCCTCCTTCTCAGCTGCTATGGTCTTAGGGTTCTTTACTCCATTTCAAAAATGCCACATCTTGGCAGTTCTGGCAATTTCTTATAATTTGCCAGCAAAGAAGCATGCCCTGACCAAACAGGCAAGGGGCAGTGGATACAGAACTAACTGGGATAAATCCTCCCCAGAGAGAATGGGTCCCCGCAGCAATCGAGATATGCAGTGAGTGTCAAGCAGATTTATGATCACAATTTATTTTTAGCCCTGGGGTTTTTGCTGTGTTGCAGATTCAACCGCAGAGGGAGCGAGTCAGTGTTGAAGTTGTGTTAAATTCGTTCTCAATTTTTCTTGGGAGGGGGGGCGTGGCCAAACCGGCATCCAGAATGACTGCATAGTCCTGGAGCTCTGAGCCTAATCCGTCAAGAATTTTGTTTCCCAACTCCCAGGACCCATCCAGTTGGAAATTTTTAGGATCTTGTGGAATAATCAGATATGCCACCGAAGATGTCCAAAAAACAGGGACAATTAACTTTTAAAAGCAATAACAGTGGATCTAAAGAATTGGGCTCAGAGGCCCTGCCACCATGAGGGGAAGGTACAGGAAATGTGGCAGCATCGAGTCTAACAGTAACAACGGATGACAGAGCAGTAAATCCTCCGCTCTTAGCCCTGGAAAAGTTGTTCAACGATTTAAAGTATGACCTTATGAGCAAAATGAATGCAGGGTTTGAAAATGTCTCTGCTCAGTTAGCCCATCTTCAAACAACAGTAAACAATCTGAGCGAGACAGCGGAGCAACATTCAGTTCGGCTAGCGGAGGTGGAAGAAAGGGTGAGCGCACAGGAGGATCGATATAATCAGCTGAACCCTCAAATACAGTCCGCTATGGCCGAAATAGAAAAACTAAAAGCAGCCTTAGATGATCATTAGAACAGGGAGAGACGCACAAATATCCGAATTGTGGGCATGGTTGAGGGAGTGGAAGGTCACGACTGCGCTACATATTGTCAAACATGGTTAAAAGCAAAGCTAGATTTACCACCTGAATGTACTTTGGAGCTGCAACGAGTGCACAGAACTCCCGGTCGTCGTCCAGCCCCAAATGAAAGACCCAGACACATAATAGTGAAATTCCTGCGTTACCAGGATAGAACGATGGCTCTAAATGCAGCACGAAAAGCGGGTTTCATAAGAGAGGAGTCTCAACCTGTTAGTATTTTTCAAGACTTTTCCAGATCGGTGCAGACAGAACGGGAACGCTTTTATGCCTGTAAAAAGAAGGCTGCATCAGCTCGAATGGCCCTTTGCATTAGTTTATCCTGCATGACTGATTATTCGAAGAAAGGGCACTGCCCCGAAGATTTTCACAAGCCCTGACACGGCGATGCAGTATATCGAGCAAGAGTCAAAGCAACAGGACAATGCTGAAGGGTGAATTTTTTTTGAAATCCGAAAAACATCTCTTGCTGAGAAATTGTTTTAGAGCTAGCAGGACTGCTGAACAAGCAATGGAGTTACTGGGAGCAGGGTTGGGGGAGGGGAATAGAGCTTAGCTCGGTCTGTTCCGTAACTCTTTCGAGGCCTATAAAGGCAGGATCAGGCGATCTCCCCTGTTTCCCTTTGCTCCAGCTCCAAGACTTGTTTCATTCTGTGGTGCTCTTGGAGCGACTTTGCTGAGAACTAATCCCTGCATTCTGACTTTGTCCACGATTTTGAGTTAATTGCTGTTTTTAAATTTTAACTCGTCTGAAAGTAGACTTAGTGGACTGGATAGCAAACAAGTTATTTTTATTAAGCTGAACAAACGAATACTTTATATTGTCCTTCTTTTTTTGGGGGGATGTTTGGGAGTGTTTAATGTTTATTTTATGTTGGGGTCCTGGGGGGAAGGGGGGAAGTGAATCTGGCATTTTCATTTCCGTGTGTGGTGGGCTGGAGACCGCGCAGGGGGCCTAAATGGTCTTTTTTTTTTCTTCCCTTTCTCTTTAGTTGCAAATCCATCCTGTGTGACTCAGCAATGGAAATGGGGTTGGGGATACCAGGGGACTGAAAGGACGTTGGAGCAATAAAGGGACTGTATGCAAAATTATAAGTAGGGGTCAGACCTCTCCTGATGGGTTTCTCATTCAAGAGGTTCCCTGGGGAGGGGCAGACCCTTAGGTGTCCTCGAACAGATTTTGATTTTCTTTTTTTTAGGGTGGCTGGGTTACCGGGACATACTTCTTCTTTTGAGTGAACTAAGAGGGGAGTCCTGGGCGGGGTCTGGTCTTGTCATGCGCAAATCTGATATGGGGGAAGTGACGGTATGGCCAGCAGGCTAACCCATGATATTAAAGTGGGTCTTTAATAAGTTAGTGTTAGGGGGGAAGTGGGAAGCGAGGGGGTGAGAATGATTTCGTAGCTGCATCGCTTAATTTCTGTCAGAGAGATACAGTTCTTTTAGGTTAGATAAGCGCCTGTTGCGCAGGTTCATTTTTTCTTCTTAAAATGTTAGAGACTTGAGGGTATTTGGAGAGGTAGGAGTAATAGGGGGATACCAGTTGGGGGAAGGATATGGGAGAGTTTTTTCAAATGGGACAAAAAATAAAAAAACGACAAGGGTCGGGTGGTTCGGAGAAGATCTATAAAATTGTGTTGAGGTGTAATGGAGAGATCTTGGATCTGAGAAATAAATTTGTTTTACTGGATGGCTAGTTTAAAAATGCTATCCTGGAATGTAAATGGTCTAAAAATAGCAGTGAAACAAAAACGTGTTTGGGCCTATATTAAAAAAAAAAAGGCGGATGTTGTGATGCTACAGGAATTACACTTAACATGTGATGAGATTAAGTGAATAGAAAGAAAGGGGTATTCTGATGGCATCTCACTTCACATCCAGAGCCAGAGGAACATGTATATGGTTTATGCCGGGGATTAGGGTACAGATTCATTCATCTCAAATTGACAGCCAGGGAAGATATGTAATAGTGCAGGCTACGGTGGAAGAAGAACTATTAGTCCTGGGGTCTTTATGTGGGCCTGCGTTTGACTGTCCAGAATTTTTTGAACACTTAGCTATTACGCTAGCAGTATTCCCAGATAAAATGATTATAGGGGGTGACTTTAACACTTATTGGGACCCTTTATTGGTTCACTCAAATCCCCGCTTTAGGCGACTCCCCAGGAGTGTGATGGCCCTACGGAGACTAGCAGAGGAAAGGGCTATGCAGAAAGTGTGGAGATGTAAACACCCAGATACTGAGGAGTTCTCTTTTTACTCTTATGTGCATAAAATTTATACAAGGCTGGATTATTTCTTGGCTTCCCCCAATTTTTGGGGGCGAATAAGGGTGGTCCAGTATGGTCCTATTCTAGTGTCAGACCACGCTTCACTATATCTGGAAGTGTATAGAGAGACAGATGAAGGGAGCATGCGACAATGGAGAATGGATCCTACTCTGTTGCTTGATCCTCTATATGTACAGCAAATGTCCAGGCGACTCAGGGAATATTTGGATAATAACAAGGTGGAGGACACTTCGGCTAGGACTACATGGGAGGCTTTGAAAGCCTTTGTTAGAGGGGAGACTATCTCTTATGCAGCATTTAAAGGAAAACAAGAGAAGAGAAGGGAGAGTGAACTAGAGTCTAGTATAATGATGCTAGAAAAACGGGTTATGAATAACCAGTCTCCTAGGGATATGGCGTTGTTGAAGAGTACAAAAGGGTCAACTAAGTTGTAAATGTATAGAGAGGGATATTTTGGTGTCAAAAGCGGGACAGTACTTTGAGGGAGATGGATGGCCTGGCTAATTAAAAAACAAAGAGCAGAGCGATCTATTATTGTTATAGAAAACGAGGATGGGGATTGTACTTCCTCTGCTCAAGGGATAAATAATATCTTTTAAGTCCTTTTATGAAAAATTATACACCTCAGAGTTTCCACAAGGAGCAAACCTGGAGAGATTTTTAGATAATATTCCCCTACCTGTGGTATCAAGACAGGTAAATGAGACGCTTGGGCGAGATCTCACTGTGCAGGAAGTTAAGGAGGCGATATGGGCTTCAAGATCAGGAAGGGCCCCAGGGCCAGGTGGTTTACCCTTAGAATTCTACAAAAGGTTTTGGGGAGATTTAAACCAACTCTTTATGGATATGATAAGGGAAGTTTTGGAAGGAGAGGGTTTGACACCATCTCAGCAGCTGGCCATTATAACAATTCTACCTAAACCAGGTAAGGACCCCAAAAAATGTGGCTCCTATCGCCCCATTTCTTTGTTAAATGCTGACTGTGAGATAATAGCAAAAGTATTGGCAAGGAGACTAGAAGGGTTCCTACCACAGACTATTCACCCTGATCAGGGGGGTTTCGTCAGGGGTAGGCAGGTCAGGCATAATTTAAGATTGGTACTGAGCATCATTTGGCAAGGATCAAGAGGAAGGAGTGCTCGTGGGGGCCTACTCGCATTAGATGCTGAGAAGGCCTTCGACAGGGTCGAATGGCCTTTTATGTTTGCTATGCTAAAATTATTTGGCTTACACCCGGTCTTTAGTCGATGGGTAGAATGTCTATACCAATCCCCATGGGCTCAGATCCTTACAAATAATACCCTGTCAACCCCCTTTCAGCTCTGCAGGAGTACTAGACAGGGTTGCCCCCTCTCACCCTTGATATATGTCCTTACTATTGAGGTAATGGCGACAGCTGTTAGATGCCATCAAGGAATAAAAGGTTTTATGTTAAATGGAAAGGAGCGTTTTTTCTCTTTTTGCAGATGATGTGCTATTATTTCTGGCCGACCCAGAAAAGGCTATGCCTGCTCTGACCTCTCTCTCTTTAAGGAATATGGCCTCCTATCCGGACATAAGATCAACTGGAGTAAGAGTGAGTGGCTTCCCTTGAAAGATAATGGAGGGTCTATTCATATTGGTGGAATAGATATTCCCCCTAAAACAGTAATAAAATCAATCAATCAATCAAATCTTTATTTATTCAGGCGATCATCATTGAGCAAGGCTCATTTACAAGATGGACCTGATAGGTCAAGGTTCGAGTTGATGCACAGCAATTACATCACATATTTATGAGACAGTTATACATACAGAAAAAAGAAAATGTTATTTATAACACAATAATATACAGAGAATTCACATGTTAAAGCTTGGCAAGAGAAAGTTAAACTAACATCTACAATATGTACAGTACATATATATCACAATGAGGGTCATGACAGTCACCACATAATGAGTACAAGGATGGTGAAGGAATATTGTGCCATATACTGGCGGTGTCTGCTGGAAGGAATATGCCATATGTGATTGGAATATGGTTTTGTGGGATGACTATTCTATCTCTAGCGGTAACAACTGCATTTCTCTGTGAAGAAGGCTGTACAGTGCTGCTTGAAGGATGTAAATGGAATGATAATGGACAGTTTTAGGGATTTTTGTAGGGTGTTCCATGCTATGGCTAGAGAATAGCTGATTGCTGCCCTCCCTATTTTGGTGTTGACTTTGGGCAATTTGAGCAGGATGATATTGTTGCTTCTTAGGGCATAGGAGCTGGGAGTGGTCAGGTTGAAGCAGTCCAGGATATAGCTTGGAAGTTTTTTTGATAAAGCTCTGTAGATCCATAGAGCTGCATTTCTGCTCCTCCTGACATGAAGGGAAACCCATCCAATTGCATCATAGAGAGAACAATGGTGAGTATTATATGGCAGGTCTGTAATGAACCTTATTGCTCTATGGTATAAGGTATCCAACTTTTGAAGGTAGGGAGTGGGGCAGTGACTATAGAGGAAGTCTGCGTAGTCAATGACTGATAGAAAGATGGCCTGGACTAATCTCATCTTTGAATCTCTATTGAGGAAGGGTTTTAATCTGTAGAGGAGGCCAAGCCTTAGGCGTTTTCAGCAGTTGTTCTAGATGCTGAGTAAAGTCAAGTCTGTTGTCAATCCACACACCTAGGTATTTGAAATTTTCAACATACTCAGATTTTTCCAAGTATAGTGCATAGCTGGGGAGACTGATTGAAGAGGATGTGTTGGTGGAGTTTTGGGTTGTGAACATCATTGCTTTGGTTTCTTTGCATTTAGCAGAAGCTTTTTCACGAGAAGCTGATGTTGTAACAGGGAGAATTCTGCTTGTAGGATTTCATGAGCAACTTTAGGTGAAGGGTTGCTGACATACAGTACAGTGTCATCAGCAAAGAGATGTACTGAGGACTTGGTAAGGGTTGAATCAATTTTATTTATATAAATGGCAAAAAGGATAGGACCCAGAATAGAACCTTGGGGGACGCCTCTTGACAGTGGTCTTAATGAGGAGAGGTCACTTTCAGCTTTTACCTGCTGTGATCTACCGGAGAGGTAGCATCTGAACCACTTAAGGGAGGATGGATCTAGGCCAATGGAGTGTAGGGATGAGAGTAGCAGTTCATGGTCCACAGTGTCGAATGCTTTGCTCAGGTCCAGGAATACTGCACAGACATTGTTCTTTTTATCCAGTTCGGTTTGCCAATCATTGGTGACCTTGGCTAATGCAGTGATAGTGCTATAGTTTGGCCCTGAATCCAGATTGAGCTGGATTTAATAGACTAGCATTGTCCAGATATTCCCGTAACTGAATACTCACTAATTTCTCCAGCATCTTGGATAACACAGGTAGGATGGAAATGGGCCTGTAGTTATTAAGATCCATAGGGTCCCCTGATTTTAGAAGGGGGACCACTTGGGCTGTCTTCCACAGCGTGGGAATAGAGCCAGAGTTTAGGGAAAGGTTAAAGAGGTGAGTTAGGGGGACTGCAAGCACATGACACGCAATCTTTAGAAAGAATGGGTCCAGAAGATCTGCTCCTGCACTTTTTTTGGTATCTAGATGCCATAATAGATCCTCAACTTGTTTCAACAGTATAGGTTTGAAGCTAAAGGAGGAGTCAACTCTTTGTTCACCAGTATAGTGGGAGCTTAAATGATCCCTTAATAGGTTAGCTGGGGAGAAGTCAAAGGCAAGGCCAGCTGTTGTGAAGTGGTTGTTGAATGCATCCAGGATTTCCAATGTGCCAGTAATGGGGCCATAGTTACTGTGTAATTGGGTTGGAAGGGGGTTATTAACATCCTGGCCCATAATACCCTTGATGGTGCCCCAAAATCTAGCAGTATTATGGTAGGAGGAGTCGAGCTGGGCCAGGTAGTAGGCAGCCTTTGCATCCCTAACTTTCCTAGTGCATTTATTCCTGGCTTTCCTAAAGATCATCCAGTCCATGATATTCTTAGTTTTTCTTGCTACTTTCCAAAGTTTATCTCTCCAACAGTGCAGCTTTGAGGTCAGCTGAAAACCAGCGACAGGATTTGTTTTTATTCGGATACTAGAGATTGGGGCATGGGTGTTAAGGGCATTTAATATAATGCTATTTAGCACCTGCTGAGCTTTTTCTACAGAATGTGCAAGATAGAACTTTGCCAGTGTGGAGAGTAGGCTAGATCATGCAGATATCCTTCAATATTGATGTTTTTCTTGGATCTCCTCATGAGGAATTTTGCAGATCTGTTTTAATGTTGTTGGATCTTACCCCGCGATGGGGCAGTGGTCACTTATGTCGATAGAGCACTCCAGCATGTGTGAATAGATGTGGTTTACTCACTATCACGATGTCAAGTAGAGTATTGTTCCTACTATTCCTTGCATTTAGTCTTGTTGGTTCATTAATTAACTGTGTGAGCCCGTGAGGTGTCATAGAATGATACCAGAGGTGTAGCTGCCTGGGTGAGCCAGTTGAAATTCAGGTCCCCTATGATAATGACTCTTCAGTACAGGACTTGACCAGGTTTCCAGGTGGGATAAGAGCTTGTGTTCAGCAGAGGGGGTCTGTAGCATCCAATTAAATGAAAGCTGCTGTATTGGGGGAGAGACTTTAGAGATAGACACTCAAATTCCTTGGGCATAGATGTTGCAGCAGTACAGGATACAACTAAACCAGCTTTTACATATGGCTATCTGCCTCCTTGTTTGGCATCAGCTCTGAATAGCTGATAGGTAGGTTAACTTCCCTGTCCATTGTGGTGGTCTTGAGCCATGTCTCAGTTATCACAAGAAAGTCTGGCAAGGTATGGGCAACCCAGGCTTGTAGCAATGTAAATTTTTTCAACAGACTGCATACATTAATATGCAGATATCTGGGGATATTACTCCTACGGAATATATCAGAAGTGGGACATTTAAATTATAATCCCTTGGCAATAAAAATTAAGGAACAATATAGTAGATAGAAGTCACTCCCCCTATCTCTGATGGGAAGAGTAAATTTAGTAAAGATGCAAATACTGCCTCAGTGCCTTTATCTTTTCCAAACTTTGCCTGTTATGCTTCCTTTATGTTACTTGAGGTCACTAGAAGGCTCTATAACTTCTCTAATTTGGGCGAATCGCAGACCCAGAGTTCGGAAAGAGGAGCTGTGGCAGCTGTTATAGGAGGCTTGGCACTTCCTAACTTGAAACAATATGCCCTTGCAGCCCAATTAACACATATTATGGACTGCCAGGAGACGGGAGAAAGATCAAGGGCATGGGTTACTATGGAGTCGCAATCCTTGGTGATCTCACCATACGCTCAATACCTCTTGCCCTCAAGTTCAAACGAGGGGGAAGGGGAGAAGCCTCGAAACCCGTTCACTAATAATATGCTCAAGATCTGGAGAAAGGCTTTACAGATTATGGGGGAAAAGGGAGGTGTGTCACCTGAGGGCTCCATTTTACATAGCTTGTGGAAAGACGGAAGGGACACCCCCTTCGGTTAAGCGAGCCCTGGGGCAATGGGAAGGGCAGGTGTCTTCCTCCTTGCTCACTTATTTCGTAAGGATTCCCTGTTAAGCTTTCCTGAGCTAAGACAATTATATAATATTTACCCCTCGCATTATTTTATCTATTTAATGATAAGGTCTAGGTTGCTTAGGTTAACTGGGACAGAGGGAGATGAGCCCTCTTTGAACAGAACATCCCTGGAGGAGATCTTTCAGCATTGTAAATCGCACACCAATGTGAAACCATTGTCGGTTTTATATAAAGCTTTATTAGGGGTACAGCCAGATAGGCTTCAGAAGCTAAAGGAAAGTTGGGACAAAGATTTGGGAGGAAATTCGTTATCTGGGGGAGATTGGAATTTGGTTCTACGGAGCAGCAAGGCTGTCTCAGTAAATAATAGGCTAAGAATTATTAATTATAATATTGTGAATACAGTCTATTATACCCCAGCTTTGGCACATAAGATAAATCCCCAGATCTCGGATCAATGCCCAAAATGTTTCCTAAAAGGGTGTTCATTCTACCATTTAGTCTGGGCATGCCCAAAAGTAGGATCTTACTGGAACGAGATAAATCAAATATTAAATAAGGTTCTGGAATGTGAAATCCTGCTAGACCCTGTAGATATTTTATTGGGGGGTAGGTGGAAGTGGGAGGAGCCAATTGAAAGCCTCACACCCTTTGGGAAGATTGGCCGTGGTGGTGGGCAAGCAGATTTTGGCCCAAAATTGGATGGCTCAGGCCACACCTACTATTACCCAATGGGCGAAAGCCCTCTTAAATAATATGAAATTGGAACATATATAGTATAAAGTCCTGGGACACCTAGATAAATATGACCAGATATGGTCCCCCCCTTGAAAAGGCACTGGGTAAGGAATGGTTCCCTCTCTTTTAAGAAGTTTAATGTTGTAAAGACTTTGGTTTTCCTGGACTTTGTAGATCCGATGGCTCTGGAGTGTGGAGTGGGATGCAGTAAGGTGATGCAATACGTCAAGAGGTGGCTATGTGTTTTAAAAAAAAAAAAAAAAGCCAGAATGGGATATAGATACTATGTTACGCTGCTTACCAAGTGGTTACTGCTTGATTTCGAGATGTACCTCTATTCTCTGCACATGTAACAAAGTATATTTATGCAAGTCTTTCCCTATTTGTAAAGGCTTTTCCTAATCCGCTGACTCTTTAATAAATAAAGTTAAAAAAAAAAAAAAAATTCTTCGTGGCCAATTTCCCAGAATCTAATTTATTTTCCCCCACAGGGTGAAGTCTGCCCAGAAAAGAAAATGAGCTGCACAAATAAAGCTGCTTCACTGAAATGTTACAGCCTAATGTGTTTTTTGTTTTTTTTTTCAATAAAAAATTTAAAATTTGTCTGGTGTCTTTTTTTTTGGGGTACCAAGGGAAAACATCAGCCTTTTGTGCCTCACCAAATCAGGGACATTAGGGCATGATTGGCTGTTATTTTGTGGCACAGTGCTCCTCCCTGAGTGAAACTGGGCACGTAATCTATCTCTGGGCTGGAACGTATGCCCCAAGTACTATCAGGCGATTAGTTTTCCCCTTGTTCTGTGCCCAAAAAGGCTAAATTTTGTCTTTTTCAGGCTTGTTGTTGCCTTTGTTTTTTTTCCTGGCAGTGTCCTCCCTGTAAAAGTTTTCCCTTTTTGGCCTTTTTCGTTTATTTCTCCTTTTTTAGGCAGTCTGCCTAACGAAAGCTGGCTAGTCTGCAAAACACAGCAAAATCTGCCCTCCGTTATTCCAGGCCCCCTTCCGACTGTTTCCTAAGATCACCGACGCCCAAAATGTCACAGAAAATCATTCTGACTGTCTCCTATATCTACCCTCCTTCCCAATAGTGACAGTACTGTTCGTTCCCTGCACACTCCTGTATCAGTCAGCCACCCCAATTTACCAGACCAGGAGCTGCAGTGATGTCCAGTGAGAGGAGCCTGGAGCAAGAGAGTCCAGTCGGTGTAGTTTGCCGCCCGGAGTGTGAGAATGCAAGTGTGCAATGGCTCAGCCCAAGACCGAAATCTTGCCGGTGAACGTGAGATTTCGATCGGTCTTGGGCTGGGCATACAAAATGCGGCATTCCGGTTGGCTGGAGCATCTTAGAAGGTGCCAAACAGTCTCCGCAGCTGAAATGGGAGGAAAAAAAACAAACACATGCGGGTGCATGGCGGCTGCTTGAACCTCCTTAAACCGGTATACACCGTGGTTTACCAGGGGGCAGAATCTGGTGTTCTGTGCTAGTTTTTAGTGTACACGGGACACCACTTAAGTGGGAATTTTGAGCCTGTTATCCCCACCCAAGTAGTCACCGAGGTGATTATGGATATGTCTAAAGGAAAGTCCCTGGGCCCAGGTGGCTTTCTACAGACTTTTGCCAGGCTTTTGCAGCAGTCTTGGTGCCCTGTCTAACAGCAGTCTACAGTGATGCCAGGTCCTGGGGGATGCTTCCACCCTCTTTTCAACAAGCCCTAATTACACTCCTTCCTTAAAAAGGCAAGGACAGTGTACTGTGTTCCCAGTATTGCCCCATCTCACTAATCAACGTGACAAGATCTTTTTCTTTTTTTTTTTTTACTTACTATGCTTTGTACAACTTCCATCGGCTCCCTCTTCAGCAGCCCTGTCACAGTAGCCACACCGGGGATCTTCCCCAAGCACGGTGCCCCCTGGATTACCCCTCCCCAGGGTGGAGTCACTAGGGCCCCCCCAGTAGCCCCTACAAATTCTATCACAGATGGGCTGGTGGACCACCGAATCTGTAATGGGTGGGAGGCATCATGTGGCGCACTGGAGGCTATTTGGTCTTGTTTTCATGGGGCGGTCAAGGTGGACACGGAGATGCAACCGCTGTTATGCATCCGGCTACATACCATCCCGGAGCGACGCCTCAGGTGATGGTGCATCCTGTGGTCAACCGAGCACTGAACCGGGAGGCACTAACTCCTCCCTCCCTCAGGGGAGGAGAGTGCAATGGCCGCTCAATTCACCCCTGGCCGGCCCTCGGGCATCCCGAGTCTGTTCCTGAACCTAGGTCATCTGTGTTGCAGTGGTAAATCTTTCCAGTGTGCTGGCGGGCCAGCCTGGATGCCAAGATCTTTGCCAAAGTGCTGGCATGCTGTCTGGAGCCCATTATGACCACCATAAACCATCCCAACCAAGTCAGATTTTTCCCTGGATGACTAGGGGCTGATAGCTCTCAAAGATTCCTAGACTTGATATGGGCAGTCTCAAGATTTTCAGAGTCCATTGCCACCCTGTCACTGGCTGCAGAAAAGGCCTTTGACAGGATGGAGTGGGCTTATCTATGTGATACTTTGTCCTATTTTGGCTTCCCTTCCTGTTTCATTGAGTTTAGTGAGGCTTCTGTATACAGAACCCTTGGCCCAGGTGATCACCAACTGTGTCATCTCCCAACTTTTCTGACTCCACAGGGGAACCGGTCAGGGATGCCCCTTCTTACCCTTTCTTTTCCTCCTGGCAGTGGAACCCTTGGCACAAAAGATCCATGTCTCCACTGCCTTCCCGGGCATTGTGGTGATTGGGATACCTCAAAAGATTTTTTTGTTCGTGGATGATATCACCCTGTTGCTGAGTTACATTCCCAGTGCCTTGCCTTCACATGACATCATCATTCAAGATTATGCTCACCTCTCCAGGTACAAATTGGTGTCAAATCTCAGGTCCTTCCTCTTACAACTGCCTGTCAAAAATCTGTGTTCTCTTCCTACCATTACCAGTGTGTATAGAGGGCATGGTCCTGTCTTGGCATCTAGGTTAATGCTACAGTCTCATAGATAATTTCTACTAACATCACCTACTGTACATGCTGGACAAACTATTCACGGCTCTGAATTCTTGGAAACATCTTATGTTGTCTGGGGCAGGGTTAACGCCCTCAAACCAATTGCATTGCCCAAAATACAGTACATTCTGTCCAACCTCCCTGTCAAGCTGCCAGAATCTTTGTTTTGTTTTTAATTTCAGGCTGCTCCACAGGAAACCTCGCAGAATAGCCATCTTCATTGATTTTATATGAGTGCATCTTACAAAAACATAACCACAGTTGATACATTGCTCATATTACAGAACATTAATTTACATTATTTCAGTAGAATACATATATACACAGCTCAGAGTTTTCTACTTCGAGGGGCTGGTACAACCTAGTCAGTTGATTGTAAGAGTATAAAACTCACATTAAGTCAGTGTTTGCCATGGTGAGACTAGACCGAGGTTAAAAACAATACTGCCTCATCGTTTTACCACAGTCAGAAACAAACTGTTGTAGTCTAGTTTATATTTAAATATAAGACCTATAGAGTTTAATGAACCTCCTTCCCACAAAATACCTCCCCTGTATTAGTCATAAATGAGAAGCATGGAAAACACATGCTAATGTACATGATTAGTACAATATTTTGAAAACTACCTAAAAGTGCAACCCTGAATGTAAATTTACATTTAAAGAACACACAACAAAACTGAAGAGACAAACATTAACTAGAGTACCATATCTAAGGTAGAATATTACAACGATAAAGCCCCATGGGTTGGTAACAAATCATATGTCCATACGCCCCAAATAATAAAAGTTTTAAATCCAGCACAAAACACGCTGTTGGCACCATTACCAGCGGCTTCTTGCTAAATCCACCAAAGCTCCAAACATATTCCAGTGGAGCCTAAGGATATATTAAAAACGACATTGCCCCTGAATAAAAAGAAATAGCACGGTGTTCCTGTGATCATGGCACGAACCTGTTTCCCACCACATCAGACACTAGGAGTGAACTGGCAGTATTCACAAGGTTTAATTTTCAGATGCACAATCCTTGGGCTCGATTCTCAAAGATCGGCACAAGCTACGCCAACGGCAGCTTGCGCTAATCACCACTGCACCTGGGACCTTGTGCCCAATTCAGGTCTGGGAGGTGTCCTGGTACCAGACAGCCACTGGTTGCAGCAGCCGCTCCTGTGCACCACACATTTGGCACATGGGAGGAGTTTGGCAGAGGGTGTGGCAAGGTGACATGGATTGCCAACCCCACTGCACAGCACAGGGACACGCAGACGTCCCAGGGAGACAACGCTGACTGCATTGTCAGAGGAGGGACAGGTGGTGGTGAGGGGATGGGGCCGTGCCCAGGACCCTGCACAGTGTTGCCAGCAGGCGTGCCCGCTGCAGGTCCAGTAGGCAGATGAGGCACACGTCAGGGGTGTAGGTGGCACCGTTCCTGGTGCAGTCTGCACCCGACCGCACAGCTGCAGTCCTCTACAGTGCTGATCACTCAGCTGCCACTTCTCCGGGATCTGGGCCAGCCGATGCTCCTGCCCTGTCTGTGGGGGTGGTGCAAGGGCTGTTAGACCACCTGTTGGGTAGTCTAAGTCCTGGCAGGTCCTGCTGGATGTCAGAATCCCATTTAAGGACCTGTGGCAGCCAGCGTCTGCCGCAAGCCCCCTAGCGCCCAGGAGCACCCTGACCTCAGCACACACCTGGTGCATGGCGGGTCTGGTGCAGGGGATTCCCAGTTTGCCACAGTTGACCTTCCTGAATTGGAAACTACAGAAGTTTTGACGCAAGGTGCACCTTGCATCAGTTCTATTTGACGCAGGCATTGTGCGTCAAAATTGGAGTTTTGTGACTCGAGCTCCTAATCTCTTTCAGCTTCCTGCCCCAAAGTCCTTAGTAATTGTGGAAACAAGCTTGTTTGCATTCTGCGGGTCACTGAATAAGCAGACTTTGCCAGAATAGATTATTTTTAGCTTTGCAGGATATTGTAACGCAGAATTTAAACCAAAAGATTTGAGCGTGGCTTGTAGCCCATCAAAGGATTTCCTGTGACTACAGGTTGCAAATCTCAAGTCCAGGTAAATCAAGAGTCTAGAGCCATTATCCAGGTTGATGGGACCCTTTTTCCTTGCAATGTCCAATGTCCTCCTCCAAAACGATCAAGAAAGTTCTTGAAGAATCGTTATTCACCCTTTTTCATGGGGCAATTTGGTAAGCTCTCAGGATTGCAGGAACCCAGTCCAGCTGAAGAATCTCCTGTAGCCACTTTGCTACAAAAGTAGTGAAGTTCTTCCCTATCAGTGTCTCCGGTAAACCCAGTACATGCAGGTAGGTCGCTCTTGTAAAGTTTTTGGTCTTTCCAGTCTTGGTCACTCTTGCAAAGCTTTTTAGCACTTCCAGTCTGAAACAGAGTAACCGCTTTTCCTTAATAAGGGCCCATGGTCATGGTGGCAGCCCTCAGCACAGCTCCTACTGCCTGCTTTGATTCTGTGGTGGTGGCTGTAGATTGCTACTCACATTGCATGATTCTGTTTTGGAAGTTGGCAATTTTCTGATCAGAGATAGCGAGCTGCTCACAATGTGTGATTCTGTTTTATAAATCAGCAATTTTCTGATCGGGGTAGCGAGCTTCTTACATTGTGTGATTCTGTTTTGGATGTCAGCAATTTTCTGATCAGAGGTAGCAACCTTCATGTCCCACACTTTTACTGCTTGAAGCACATCATGTAAAGTACTGTCCAACTGACCAGTTGTTTAAGTAACTGGCTTCAGTGCTACAGCCACTGTGGCCTGCTGCCCCTTCTTGCCTCTGTTCTCACCTCTGCCTTTTTTTTTTTTTTGAGTCCCCATCTCCTTGTAATGACCGAAGTCAACGAAAATCATAGATAATGATCCTCTCTACCAATTTTTTTAAACTTTCTTTATTGAGTTCTATCATAGATAAACACAAAAAGAGAACAGCAAGTACATACTTGGTTCATTGGGTTGCAAAAAAAACAAGCATACTTTATGCATTGTCAGAACTGGAACAAGACATACTTTTGATTCTACATTTTGGAGGGAACAACCAAATATGTCACACTTGTAAGAACTGGTTAGCATGAAATCACTATATGCCATCAAGCAGCATGACCAAAAGAGGATTACATAATTATTCCAAACTTTTAAACATAGTTCCTGACTATCAAGGCCATGTACTGATATACACATGGATATACTAGGATGTGTATGACACTCGGCTGCTACTACAAACTGCTCTTTTTTCTTAACCATCCCATAGGGGAACAGTTGGGATCCACTATACTAGAAGCGGGATAACCCAATATAAAATTTAAAAGGACTGATGAGCCCGATTTCAGCCCAAGGAATATTTTACTTATTTAAACAAACGGACCCAGTGAGGTCAACTATTAGAAGATTTTAATGCTGTCTTCTTTAAACCATTACTAAAAGATGGTAAGAGAACATTTTAGAACTGCCAGACAAAAGAGCCAGTAGTTAACTAGAACTGTACAACTGCCAAACAAAATAGCAGGTAGTTTCATTGCACAGTCAAATCGCAAATATCACTTATTGATAGAGCTGGAGTGGGAAAATGAAACGCAGTGGGAAAACGAAACGCGGCCCCCTTCCATCTTGTCCCCACGGATAGTCTCGCCCACGAGGTGCGATGGCTTCAAGGATATAGTTCAGCTATCTTGTCCCTGAGAGCAAATGTCGCAAGTAATAAAATAAAAATATCCAGCTTTCAAACCTGGTACTTACCTCAGCTGGGTTACACAGTGAAAAAAGTACAGTTATGTAAGGACTTACCGTAACAGTAGATCTTCGAGAGAGGCTCTTGCAGTAGGTAATCACTTATGGGACTGAGGTCGGCAGGCATCAGGACCCCACGGAAAAATTTCTAGCTAGCAGTCTTTGGCGGGGGACTGCCCCCACGTCAGGTGACTAGCGTCAGGTGACGTCAGTATGAAGGGGCGTTCCCCCACGCCCGCCTTCCAGTTCTTTCCCACCAAGGGCCAAAAAGGCAAGACAAGAGATAATTGCTTATTTCCCTTCCTGGAAAAGGAGCTGAAAAAGCTAAGGGGGATGGAGGGAGGGAAGGGCATTACCTACTGCAAGAGCCTTTCTCAAAGATCTACTGTTACGGCAAGTTCTTACGTAACTGTACTATCTTACATTGAGAGGGCTATTGCAGTAGATAATTACATATAGGACTGAGTCCCAAGCAGTCTGGAACAAGGAAAAGCACTCGGGAGGAGGAAAACTACCAACAAATAAACCTCCAGCTGTAAGGGTCTTAAGAAAGAAGACCTCATAAAACAGCCAACCCGAAGCCTGGCCTAAGGTGAGAGGCAATGTCCAAACTGTAGTGTTTCGTAAAGGTATGGACAGAAGTCCAAGTGGCGGCTGCACAAATGTCAGCCGTTGACACATTCTTGAAACAAGCTGCAGAGGCAATGATACCCCTAGTGAAGTGTCCTCTGACTTGATCTGGCAGGGTCTTGTGATACTTGTCGTAACAGAAAGTGATACAATGAGCCAACCATTTAGATAGGCATTGTTTGGTAACCACATTGCCTTCTCTTTTTTAAGCAAAAGAGACAAAAAGCTGATCAGATTTCCTGAGATGCTTCGTCCTAGTGGTGTAGTATCTCAGTATTCTATGAACATCCAAAGTATGCAAGAGGTATTCCCCTTGATTGGAGTGTTACGTAAAGAAAGCAGGTAGCTCAATAGATTGATTCAGCGTAGATTCCGCTACCACCTTAGGGAGAAACCTAGGGTTGGTATGCAGAGCCATACGTTCCTTGTGAAAAATCAAATACGGGATTTTGCACATCAGGGCCTGGAGTTTGGAAATACGATGAGCTGAAGTAATGGCCACTAGGAAGAGAGTCTTCCATGATAGGAACTTTAAGTCTGCTGAGGCTGCCGGTTCAAAAGGAGGCAGAGTAAGCTTCTCAAGAATAAAATTCAGATCCTTGGGGGGGGGGGGCCTCAAATGGAGAACCCCTCTAAGAAAAGTCTTGGAGACTTCCATCTGTATGAAAGTTCTGTCCCCAAAAGGAACATGGTAAGCGGAAATGGCCGCCATGTGAACTTTCAAAGAGGAATGGCTGAGACCCAGGTCAAAGAGATGATGCATATAGTCCAGAATTCTCCCGAAAGGGCACGAGAATGGCTCCAAGTCCTTGGAAGAGGCCCAAATTGAGAACCGTTTCCATTTCATGGCGTAGGTAGATCTCGTGGAAGGCTTTCTAGCTGCCACCAGAATCTCAGCCACAAGCGGGAAGACACTGAATCTGGCTTGAGCTACATCTGCAGGAGTCACACATGCAACTGAAGGGACTTGAGACCTGGATGAATCAGTGTCCCCTGATCCTGGGTCAACAAAAGTTGTGACAGAGGAAGAGGAAGTGGAGGTTCCTCTGAATACGGTTGCAGAAGAGAGAACCAAACTTGCCTGGGCCAAAAAGGAGCGATGAGGATCATGAAAGCCCCTTCTGTGCTGAGTTTGTGTAAGACCCTCGGAATGAAGGGAATTGGGGGGAAGGCATAGACATATCTGTCCTTCCAGTCTAGAGACAGAGCATCCCTCCAAAAAATGCCTCGCCCGGGAGCAAGCGAGCAGAAGATGGGAAGTTGTGCGTTGTGAGGAGATGCGAACAGATCTACCCAAGGCATTCCCCAGCGCAGGAAGAGTTCGTCTACTACCCCTGATCCAGTTCCCATTCATGAGCCTTTGCTGATGACCAACTGAGGTCTGCCAGCGTATTTTCGACCCCCGGAACATGAACCGCCGTCAGGTGAAGGCTGTGTTGCACAGCCCAATCCCAAACTCTCATTGCCTCCCTGCATAAAGAGTAGGAATGCATTTCTCCCTGCTTGTTGATGTACCAGACTACGCACATGTTGTCCGTCTGGACAGCCAGATGACTGGGAAGCACATACAAGATCAGAACTTGGAGAGCATACAGAACAGCCCTGAGTTCGAGGACGTTTATATGAAGAGTCTGCTTGAGCCTGGACCAGGAGCCCTGAGTCCTGTGAGACCCTAGATGAGCTCCCCAACCCTCTCCCAATGCATCTGTTATCAAAGTTTGGGAGGGAGGATTGAGAAAGAAGGGAACTCCCCAGTAAAGGTTCTCTTGTACCATCCACCATTGCAAGTCCCGAAACATGGGGTTGGAAACCAGGACTTCTTGGTCTAGGTCATCCAACATCTGGTCTCATTGAGACCGAAGCATCCACTGAGAGATCCTCATATGGAGCCGAGCGTGAGGGACTGTCTGAATAGCAGCCGCCATGAGCCCGAGGAGGCGAATGACTGACCTGGTGCTGACCTGCCTGTGACTGGACAGCAGGCTTGCATGAGCCTGAAGGATATTCACCGTGACCAGCAGCAGGAAAGCCATGCCAGAGGTCGTGTCCAGGATTGCCCTGATGAACTGAAGCCTCTGGGAAGGGACCAGATGGGACTTGGCCTGGTTGATGGTGATACCCAGGCTGGTAAAAACCTGCAGGGTAAGGGAAAGGGAGCGCAGGAGATCCTCCGTAGATGGGGCTGCCAGGAGCAAATCATCCAGATACAGGAAAATCTGTACTCCCTTGGTACGCAGGTGAGCCGCTACCACTGAAGGGCATTTGGTGAATACTTGGGGCACCGAGAAAAGACCAAATGGGAGGGCCTTGAACTGGTAGTGGTCCCCCTGGAAAGAAAACCATAGGAATCTGCAGTGGGAAGGGCATATAGGGATATGCAGGTAATCATCCTGCATGTCCAGAGTGCACAGCCACTGTCCCTGCCGAAGAAGCGGCAGAAGGCTCTGCAGAGAGAGCATTCTGAACCGTTTGTACTCCACGAACATGTTCAGGGAGCTGAGGTTTAAAATAGGCCTCATGTCCCCAGTTTTCTTTGAAACCAGGAAAAAATGGGAGTAGTAGCCTGTCTCCCAAAGGTGAGTTGGGACAGGCTCTATCACCGGCTGCAGAGGAAGGGAGGATATTTCTTCCCGAACCAGAGAAAGATGTTCTGGGGAGTAAGATGACCTGGAGGGTGGTTTTCTGGGTGGTTTCTGAAGAAACTCGATTGAGTATCCTGCTGCTATCAGTTGGAGCACCCAAGCATCTGATGTAATCCTATCCCAACCCGGTAGATGGAAAGTAACCTCCCTCCTACTGGTTCCTCTGGGAGGTCCAGAGGCTGTGGGAGAGAAAAGGAGTCAGGAGGTGTGGGGCAGCGCTGCGGCTGAAGCTTCCGATGTTTTTTTGGGCATGGGGGGCTTGGCAGCCGGAGGGGTCCGGCGTTTGTTGGCCTGCTTGCCCTGAGGTTTCGCTTTGGGCTGAGAACGTCTGCGAAAAGGGCAGTGCTATCTCTGAGGGGGCCTGTACATAGAGTCAACAGACTTAAGTGCAGTTCCCTTCTCTTGCAGGTTGGTAATGATGTCCTTGACATCTCCATCGAAGAGCACTGAACCCCTGAAAGGCACGTCCTGAATAGCGGACTGCACTTCAGGGACCAAACCTGAAACCCGGAGCCAGGCATGATGCCATAGGCCTACGGCAGAAGCCGAGCTCCAACCAGCAGTGTCCACTGCATCGTACATAGCACGGAGCATATGCCAACTGGCCGAATGAGCAGACCGGACTAGATCAGCCGCTTCTTGATTAGTCTGAGACTCAGGAAGGGAGTCCAACTTGGCTTTCACCTCACTCAGGGTAGCCTTCTGGTAATCCCACATATGTGCGACATAATTCAGGGCTCTTATTCCCATAGTGGAAGAAGCGTACACCTTCTTTCCATACTGGTCCAGAAGGCAGGATTCCTTGTCCGGTGGAGATGAGCTGAGATGTTTGGGATTCGCCGATCGGCCATGAGTGGTGCTAATCACAACAGAGTCAGATTTTGGGTGTATATTCAGAGAATCCACTCCCTCTGGAGCCTGGTATGCCCATCTGTCTTCCTCAGAAGGGGGCTAACACCGACGGCTGTTTCCAAATGGTGGAAACAAGGTCCGCGTGTGGCTCGATCCAGGGTGGAATCAATGTCGAAGCGTTTCGGGCAGATCCAGGTGGGCAGCGAGTTTCTTTCGCTGTGGATCTGGCTCCAGAGATTGCCACTGATGTACCACCTGGATCTTTTTCAGCAACTCCAGAAAAGAAGGATCTTCTGGAGGTGACTTTGGAGGAGTCCTAGGCCTGGGTCTGTCTGGAGTGTGTGGCTCGTCATCAGGATCGGAGCACCCATCAGTATCGGATTCCGAAGTCTCTGAAGAGGAAGAAGAAGACCCCTCCCAGTGCTGGGGAGGAACGGACCCCATGGGCAACCCGCGGGGAAGCGTATCCTTCCCGACCCTGGCAGCAGAAGGCTCACCTCTGGTGTCGGGTGAGGGGGAGGGAGTCTCTCGTCTGAGGATGGGCATCCAGAATGAGGTCCAGCGTCGGCAGACAGCTCTCCACCTCCCTGGTAAGCTGAGCCTTGGCCTCAGCCCACAAGGAAGCCAGAGTCTCCTTCAGATCCACTAGCAGCTGGTGGGGTGGTGGAAGAACAGGAGGAGGGGAATATGGATATTGAGGATATCTGTAAGGTGAGTATCCGTATCCTGACAGCGGAAAACCCAACATCGGGTACTGAGGTACAGGGTACTGTACTGTCGGGTAGGTCGGCTTTGGGTACTGTGGAGCTGGATACTGCAGCGTCGGGTAGGTCGGCGTCTGGTACTGTGGTGCCGGATACTGCAGTCCTGGGTAGGACAGCATTGGATAAGATGGGGTCAGAAACCCGGGCACCAGGGGCTCTGATGGAGCAGACGGCCCTGGGAGAGGCCCAACAGGCAGGCCAGGTACAGGTGGCCCAGCGGGCGTCGGGTCCGGCGTTGGGACGGCGTCCGGTATGGGGATGTCATCCGGCATCAGATAGGCCGGCGTCAGAGCCGGCATCTGTGGGTCCAACATCAGGTCATCCGGCCCAGCGGGAGAGAGACCTGACGGAAGCGTACCTGCATCCTCGGTGTCGCCCGGGGAAGGAAGACTAAAATTCCTGGGGTCCAGTGGGGGAGACGCTGGAGCCGAGGACGACGGACTGATCAAGTCGGGTCCGGCGTCAGTTCTAATGCTGTGCGTCCATTGGAGGAGCCAACGTCCCCTTACCAGGGGGCCCGGGCGGGCGTCGGAGAAGCCGGCGTCAGACTTATCGGAACTGACACCTGACGAAGGCTGCGAGGGAGGAGCGGCCTTGGCAGCCAATTTCGAGGCCGTGCGCTGCCCTGAAGGGTTGGGCATCTTAGCGGCCTTGTCCGTGCGGGTGTCAGTGGCACCAATGTCTGGCTTACCGGAGCCGCTCAACCCAGAAGGCTGCACGGTGGCAGTCTTCCTAGGAGCGGCTGCCTCCTTTGTCCCGGAGGCTCCCAGTGGGCCTGAGCACGGGCCCGACGGGAGGGCCGTCACCTTAGAAACCTCCAAGATGGCCGTCAAAGAGTGGTCCGCCGGTGGGGGGGGTGTTACCTTCAGCACGGCGACTCTAGCCGGAGTCGCGGTGACCGTGGAAGAGGAGGAGTCCTGGACCCAGTGCTTCTCCTTCTTTTGTGGTGACCCTCAGGGGAAGTAGAGGCCTGCCAAAGCTTCTTTAGCTCCTTCTCCATGGAGAACATCTTCTTGTTCAAGACATGGGCCTCCAGGGACTGCTGCCTCTGTTTGCGGATGGCGGCGTTAAATTGCTGGCAGTGCTTGCACTTCTACACGGGGTGTTCCGGGCCTAGATAGAAGAGGCACTGGGAGTGTCTGTCCTTATGCAGGATCTGGGCGCCGCAGGAATCGCACTTACAGTATTTTTATGCGAATCGGATGGAGTAGGGGACTACACACATGGCAGATACTGAAGAGATTTTTTGAGAAAATCAAGGAAAAAGCAGTAATAAATCTGACGACTGACTGACGAAGCAGTGAACTTAGCCACGAGGCGCTTTCGCAAGCTAACGGCGGGAAAGAACTGGAAGGCGGGCATGGGGGAACAACCCTTTATACTGACATCGCATGATGTCAGTCACCTGATGTGGGGGGCGGTCCCCTGCCAGAGACTTCTAGCTAGAAATTTTTCCGTGGGGTCCTGATGCCTGCCAGCATCAGTCCTACATGTAATTACCTACTGCAGGCGCCCTCTCAAAGTAAGATCATTTGTTCACTTACATGAACTGTCCGTATGAAAATTTACTCGTGGCTGGTATAGGGAAGAGGAGGATGTCCTGATCCATGTTGCTGCAGTGACAGTTCTATGAAGAGAGATACCTCAGGAGTCCGCACTATCATCTGATGAGACCCCGTCTTCCATGGAACATTTTTTGGACTCAATTTTATCCTGTTTTTAAATTTGAGCTCTTTTGCTGCTATGATATATTATCTGTCATTTAAATGTTTTTTGTATTACAAAGTGCTTTGAGCCTTGGAAAAGCACTATATAAATAAAGTTCCTGTCCTGTCCTATCCTGTACTATTCCTACAGGAGGAAGCCCAAGTTAAATACATTTGGGGGATGTGGGGCTACCACTAAATGGGAAGAAACCCTAATTTAATCATTTGGGGGGATGCAGGCTTTACCTGAGAAAGAAAGCCTAGATTAAACAGACTTGGTTGGGTAAGCGGGCCTCACCAAGATGGGGAGGAAGCCTAAACTAAACAACTGGTGGGGGGGGGGATACGAACTTCACCTAAATAGAGAGGAAGCCACAAATTAAATAGTTGGGGAAGGGATGCAGGCTTCATCCAGGGAGGAAGACTAGCAAAAAGAAAAATTGGCGTGAGTGCGGGCTTCACCCAGAAATGGAGGAAACCTAATTAAGCAATTGGGGGGGGTGCGTGCTTCATCCAAATAATGAGGAAGCCTAGTAACAGAAAGGGGGATGAGGCTACACCCAGGTGAGGGAGGAAGTCGTACTCGAACAATTGGGCTGCACCTAGTTAACGAAGTAGATGGGGAGGGTTGCAGCACACAATGCAGTAAGTCTCTGCTATTCCATAAGGATAGCTCAGGCAGGGGGCAGGATAACCTCTAGAAAACAGCACTCTTGTGTAACCTCTTGTGGCAGTAGAACAAACACAGTAGACTGTAAGGGCACAACTGGAGGCTAACACAGCCACCTATCTAGCAGCAGTTCAGTATAAGCAAGCGATAAAAAAGACACAGCAGATACTAGGAATACAATTGGAATCCTATACAAATACCTAACTAACAGCAGTACAGTATACATCTGTCAGCAGCAACCCATAGCACAACTTACAGTTTGCAGGGAAGGAGTTTGGCAGAGTCCCCTCTCATCTTCTGGTGACTCCCCTCGAGGACTCCCACTCCTGCTGTGCCGCTCATGCTGAGACAGCTCACGTGGGACCACTAGAGCAGGATGAGTGCGAAAGGGCTGCAGGAGGCCTGCTCAGAAATTAGCACTGCTAGCGCTGATTGGTTAATCACTGGAGCAGCTTCAGTTGCTCACGGAAGATGGCGAGCTGCTGATGCTGGGGGAGCCCTGTAAGTTTGGCTCACAACCCTCTCCTCTTGATGGCAGGCTAGTCTGCATGGGGGGGGGGCAGTTGGGTCGGCATTCCTCATAGTGTGCTGGCAGTAAGGAAAAGCAGGTAAAAGTCCGTTGTTCAGGGCTGCAGGAGGCCCGCCCTGAAGTGAGCACTGCTAGCTGTGCCCTAAAATGAGCACTGTTAGCTCTGCTAGCGTCTGCAACATGCTAGTTCACTTCAGCCACAAGAAAAGGGATGGTAAACAATGGGAGTTCAAGAACAGCTGAGAATAAATGTTTTTTTTCTTATGCTTTATTCTCCCGTTCTTGATCTGCCCTGATCAGGTGTCGCTACCTCCTGCCTTGTCACCCGCTGTCTCTGGGGCTTAGAGTCTGCCACCGTCAGTGACCCATGGTTTACCCCCTGCAGCAGAACTTCCCAGGTTCCACAAGTCTGGAAGAAGTTTAGCTCTGTGGCTGTGGCCAGTGGCGTAGTGGGCAGTGCAGGGCCTATGAGGGAGCATGGCATTATTTTGCTATGGCGGAGGTTTATTTCCAGCTTTTCTCCCCTCCCCCAGATGCTTTGTTGGCTAGGACTGAACAGGCTTGCACTAACATGTATGTCCCAGTCAGGAGGCACCAACCCTCCCCATCGCAGCACCAGCCTGAACCACCACCTGTGTTGTCACCCTGGTGGCGTTAGCATGGTAGAGCACATGGACCTCCCTCCTCTGAGGAAGAGAGCGTTCTCTGGAACACTCTGTCCTCCTCCCCTGGCCAGCCCCCAATGACTTGGGCTCACTTCCGAACCCAGGTCTCGAGCGGCAGCACTACCACTGCGCAGACGGACCGACTACAACTAAGAATAGTAATGATCACCTGTGCATATATTAAGTGGAGTTCTCCTTTTATCATTTCAAATGTAAAAAAAGTGCCGAAGCAAACGCAAAATGGGGAAAAAAAGGCAGTCTAAAGTAGGATAATAAGTATTGGTCACAATTTTCACTGTAACAAACATAGCTGCCTTATTTTGTCTGTTTCTTCTATAGCTTTTCCTACTGTGGTTTGGATGAAAGGAGTTTGAAAGACAGCCTTTGAGCTTGTGATTTCAGTTTTGTTTTGCAGAATACAGAGTCCCTTGTTTAACTCCCTCTTTCACCTCAGTTTATGGTACTCAGGGACCTGTCCTCTTCAGAAATCACTTGGATACGACTTAGAAAAATCCAGACTCGTATATGCAATAATTTACAGGTGCTTTGCACCATATTGCAACTGTACGCACAAGAGGAGCGGGTCGCCGGGTATTCAGTTGGGTGCAGTAAATGTTCCAAATACTGAAAAAAACCTATAAATGTTCATGCAATGTCAAGCAGGTGGCGCAGTGTATATAACTGACAGTAATAAAGGTGTCTGCAGGTATAGATTTTAAATGGGGCAAAAAAAAAAGTCATCTAAAATCTGACAGTGCCTCTAACTGCTATGTGGAGAGGCTAGAGGCAAATACCACTACAGGGCTAATTATTTTTTCCTCTGTAGTTGTAAATACTTCAGATTGTTACAGTGCATCTAATGTTTCAGTTTTTCTTTCCTTAGCTAACCTTACACCACAGAAGTCTTTCTCTCTGTGTGGGTGGGGTGGGGGTAGTGGTGGTAGGGGTCACACGATTAGAATTGCTGCTGTGGTAGAGTTCTTTAAAAAAAATGAATTTGAATATTACAAATTTCTTTTGACCACAGGGGGCATTTTTACTTACTACAGACCCTGATGTTTGAAGCTGATTGACTTTTTTTTTTTTTTTTTAACTCTTTTTATGGCACCGTCGCTTGGGAAACTCTCTCAGGCATCCACTGGTCCCCAGCTCTACCTCCAAGCCTGAAACTCCTCCACTTCCTGGCACCAGCCCAGCTATCCCCCTGGCTCTGAGCCCCCCCGAGGTAGGGCCACCCTGTCTGCCCAGGGTGCTCTATCTACAATTCAGGCTGGGCTGGGCACGGCCCAGGAGCGGAGAGAGTCCGGCTAGTGGAGTGTGGCTGTGGGAGGTGGTGCCATCGCCTATCCCTGGGGATGGGGATTTTCTTGCTTATTGTTATGCCCTCCCTTCCCTGTGCAAAGCCCAAACATGCGATGAAGCCAGGGACGTCCATCGTAGCTCTGCGTGCCCTCTAAGCATGCCTGGAGCGGTGCAGTGCCTCTGGGGCCACCAATGCCGGAAAACCCTGGATCCCACCCCCACGAGAGAGGAGAGCAGTCCTCCAGACACTGATCCTCTCTCTCGGCGGCCCAGACTTGTTCCTGAACCTGGTCGCCAGCGTCGCGTGCAGCGCCTCAACCCTCAGCGCCACCGGGCCAGCATTTGTTTATTTTTTTATATTTTTTTATTAAAAGTTTGTTTCAGACAAATACATCATTGTTTGACATATCAGCCTGTAAACTGGAAAGTCAGCTCTATTTTTACAATCCATTTATCAAATGATGGTCATTAAACTTAGTTATAAACCAATATAGTAATGTCTATATCTAAGCATTTTCGAGAAAAGACATTTTCATCTTGTATAAGAAATAAGGGAAGTAAGCAGTTTTTGGTACTGGGAAAGAAGGAAACACAGATATCTCGTAGCTTCTACCCACCGCCCTGCCCCAGGTGAGAGCGGCACCCCCCACACTTTTTATTTTTTTCAATTTTTTTGATTTACATTTGTTTAAGCCTCCTCCGTCCCGGCTGATGGTGGTGGATTTACATGCCTTCTGTCTGGATGTACCAGACGTCATGGTGCTGCGGGCAGGCAGAGGAGGTGTGTTTTTCCCCCTTCTTGATTCCTCTTCTCTTTGTGCCATGGATCCCTGAACCCCATAGGAACACTGGAGTTTGGGACATAGTCCCCAGCATAAGCATGTGTTGGCATGCTCACGCGATACACAGCGTGGGCACGTCCCCCCTCCCTGTGTTCCGTGTGCTTTGCTACTCCTATGTCTGCAGGTGGCGGTAATGCAGTGGGACATGCCACCCTCCCCCTGGTAGGAGGAGAGCATCCCTTGGGACGCTGAGTCCTCCTCCTCCTCCTCCACCACCACCCTGGCCAGCCCCTGATAACCCAGGCTTGTTCCTGAACCCAGGTCACAAGTGGTAGCGCTACCTCTGCGCTGATGGGCTGGTCTAACTTACTTTTATTTAACTATAATAACTGGGTTCACCTTTTTCCCATAGGAAAACCATGGCGTAATTTTCCGTTATAAAGGAGTGTTTATAACGGCAAACTCGTGCCCGGTTTCCCTCACTCCATGCATGCACCAGCTGCGGCCCTTCCTTTCCAACTGCTGGCCACTTGGAGACTGAACTGCCACTCGAACTTGGCGGTAAGTGATTTTTGAAAAATAAAACTACTGAGAGAGAGAGAAAAAAATAAATAACTTTTGGCTGCCGACAGATACAAATAAAAAAATAAAAAGTTTAAATAAACAAATAAAGGTTACCGCGGACTGCATGCTGAAGCCTAACCGGACTGCGGTTGCAGTCCTTTTATTTTATATAATTGCTGTGGTGAAATAGACAAACCCAGCAATTATATAAAATAAAATATAGGGTGGTCTGTTTAAACTTGAAGTTTACACACACCCTTGGTGTTAGATACTGTCAACAAACCATCTAACACCTCAGGTGTGTATAAACTTCTCGTTACACACACCACCACGTACTTTATTCTATGTGTAAATCGCTTTGAATAGACAACTCTTAAATACCCATTCCTTTAAGTACCCAGATAGTTAAATACTTTGTAATATATTGCCTTATGCTAAATAGTGTGCTTTCTGTAACTTGTTTTCCCTCTCACATATCCCTAAGGAAAGTGAACAGTAATCCACTGAGTCCTTGTAACACAGTTGTTCAGTTCTGCTTTATTTATTTTTGTTATACAGGTTTCTACAGGTTTCTTCTTACCTCGGACTAAGGGTTTGATCCACAAAGCAGTCTGGAATAGGCAGAATACATACACTTAGTGCATGTTCCAGGCCGCATATCAGCTCTGCCCGATACCAGCCTGAGCTGGATGACATCCGCAGCTCCTACACACCACTCTCTGCGAGTGTGGAGTTCATGCAGGGGTAGTGGTGGGTATGTTCTGGGGTGCACATGCGCTGGACAACAGTCATCCAATCAAATGGCTGTTACAGATCCATTGTGGATCTTCTCTATATGTGGAGCAGGAGACTGTGGGATATGGCAGTCCTCCAAGGACTGATATCCCAATCCTAAATTTAAAAAAAAAAAAAGGAAAAATGGTAAACTCCTCCAGCCCACCATGTCAGCTAGGAGAGCTATGGGCAAGATGTGAAGGGACAGACCCTCGAGGACTCAAGGTGGCCATCCAGAATGAGCTTGTAGCTGTTCTGGCAGGGTACCCTCTTGCTTAACACTTGCCTCCTCTGCCAGCCCTCTGCACTGTGCAGCACACTTTGTGGATGCTACAAATTCATGACTTTTCTCCTCCTGGCTGCCCATCCCAGCGGCACATACAAAGGCCACTCTGTACCAGAATTGGGTGTGGCATGGCACGTACTAGTGTTTGGAGTTACTGCAGAGTGCCCCAGGAAACACTTCCTGTGTGGATGGGGCACTGCGCAGCTTTTCCTGGCCCTACACATGACTGGAGGGGCTGGGGAACCTCTGTGTATTGAGCCCTTAGACCATGGTAGGACAATCTGCCTTCTCCTACAGGCAGTTGACTCTGGTCTAGCCTCCCTCCCACCCTATTTGCTCCTCTGCTGAACTGAGAACCATACCCTGGGACCACACCTCACGTGTCTGCTGTGGCCCCTAACCTCATCCCCTCTCCCCTGCCTCCCTCTTGCCTACTTGCCCTCCCTCCCTTTCTCACCCACTTCTCCATCCATATTCCCTTCTTATGCTGACTGTCCTTTCTCCCTCAATTGTTTTTACCCTTGCTGCAGCTGTTTACTTTATAATTTAGTTTATCCTGGACTTGTTTAGACCTGATACAGGTATATTTGTTTACCTGATTTGCACGCATTTAAGTTCTTCATCTGCTCTGCATTGTACTGCAGTTTACCTACTTGGATACACTTCATTGTACTATTTTTTATTTACTCTACCATTTTTGTAATAATATACCATGCACCCTCTGAATCCAGTGGGTTACAGGATCCGAGGCAGCATGGATTCGCAGGGGGATGTCATGCCAAACACATCTGTTGCATTTGTTTGACTGGGTGAACATGGAGTTAGATCAGGGTGGAGTGGTGGATGTGGCCTACATGGATTTCAGAAAAGTTTCTGACACTCTTCCACACAAGAGACTGGTAAACAAGCTGGGTAGCTTAGGGATGGACAACAAGGTGGTAACCTGGGTAAGAAACTGGTTAGGGGACAGGAGACAGAGGGTACTGGTAAACGGAGTTCGATTCAAGGAAGGGAGGGTGACCAGCGAGGTACCTCAGGGTTCCATGCTGGGACTGGTCCTCTTTAATGACTTTATCAGTGACATAACTGAGGAGCTGGAAGGAAATGTGTGCCTCTTTGCAGATTACACCAAGATCTGCAGCAGGGTGGACACTCTGGTAAGGGGGGATGGAAAGGAAGGGCAGAGATCTGAAAAAAATGGAGGAGTGGTCAAGGGTATGGCAACTAGGTTTTAATGCAGAAAAGTGCAAAATAATGCACTTAGGCCATAGAAACTGGGGGGCAGAGTACATAATGGGTGGGGGTGGAGTGAGACTGACAACGACCAAGCAGGAAGGAGACCTGGGGGTAATCATATTGGATGACCTAAAGGTGGTCAGGCAGTGTGACAAGGAAGCTGGGAGGGCTGGTGGGATGCTGGGGTGCATAGGAAGCAGTATCACAAGCAGAAAGAGGGAGGTGGTGTTGCCCCTATATAGATCACTGGTAAGACGCCACCTAGAGTACTGTGTCCAGTTCTGGAGACCACATCTCTGGAAGGACATAGAGTGGAGATGATCCAAAAGAGGGATACCAAAATGGTGTACATTCTGCATTAAAAGCCCTACAAAAAAGCTGGCTCACCAGCACAGCAGTAGAGCTACCGCTTGCGATGCTGGTGACAGGGGTTTGGTAGTAGACTCTGGTTGCCAGAGGGCTGGCAGTAGGGGAGGAGGGTCGAGCGGCCAGGGGACCGCTCTCCTCCTCAGGAGGGGGGGGAGAATGCAGTGCTGGTGTTGCCTGGCCCCGAGCGGTATGCCAGGGAACAGCAACCAGGCCTGCCTAGCGCTAGCTGAAGCAGCGGGCAGATGCCCAAAGAAACATACATTTTGACGGCAGATAAGGACTGCCTGGTCTACCTAGTCTGCCCATTTCCCTATCTGCTTAACTCCTGATCCTAAATGATCAGCAACTTACCCTCTCTTTCATACCACTAGGGTTGCCTTCTGTCTATACCATGCATTCTTGAACTCACTCTAGTTCACAGGAATTTGCACTGACATCTTGACGATTATTGCCCGTTCCATTGCTTGGGGGAAAACTGGCCACTCAAGAGAAAACCCTCCATGCCTCAGGATCCCTCTGGACACTCAGACCCAGCCCAAGTTGCAGACATGTGGACAACCCAGGAATCTCCCCTACGTAAACTAGGAGGAGGAGTGGGGGGTGGAGACTGATACCGCTGGCACCTGCCACAAGGGGGTAGCCCCAAGGGGTTGAAAGTTCCCATGGGTTCATGATGGCCGGGAGACCAGGGGTGGGTCAGACTGGGGGCAAAGCCATGCTGGAGCGATAAAATATAAGTTAAAAAAAAAAGCCCTACTAGGAGAGGCTAAAGGAGCTCAATATGTGCACTCTGGAGGAAAGGAAGGATATGATAGAAACCTTTAAATACCTCACAGGGTTAAGAAGGTACAGGAGGGGAGATGTTTTTTGGAAAAAAGGTGCTCTAGAGCAAGGGTACATGCTATGAAACTGGAGGAGGTAGATTCAGGAGAGATGTGAGGAAGTATTCCTTCACAGAAAGAGTGGCGGATTCCTGGAACAGCCTTCTAGCTGAGGTAGTGGGGGACAAAAACAGTGGTGGGGTTCAAAAATTCCTGGGCTAGGCACAAGGATATCATAAGGGTAAAGGGGGAGAGAGACAGTACTGTAGATCAAGTGGGTCTGCATCAAAAATAAAGGTAGAAAACAATGGGTAAATTGGGTGGGCCAAGTGGCCTTCATCTGCTGTCAGTTTTTTATGTTTCTGTGTTATTCATTTATTTATTAAATTGTTATTTATTAAAGTCTAGGATTACATGGACTCCATCATGGTAAGGCTAAGACTCACCTTGGAAAAACACATAGATGGTGAGGTTGGGAAGCTTGATTGCAGAGGCAGGAAGACTTACGGTAAGAGAGAGGGGTGGGGGAGCAGGGGGGCAAAGGAGATGGATCAGAAGAAAAAATTACTCACCGCAGTAAGAAAAAAATACTCACCTTAGTAATTCTGTTTCTTCCCAGTGATACTCAGGTATTCATAACTTTCTGCAGTAAGCCTGGAGGGTTGGACTGCCCGGAGAGAATGGAACATATGCAAATGGTGGAATCATCTGCACGTGATAACTTTTCAAATGCTGCCCTATACTAACTGCCAGTGTTCTAAACCTCCTCAGATTTCCTAGGAGCCTGAATAGACAAGCAACCCAGTGAAAAACGAAAAGTATTCAAAAAGAGAAAAATAATCCAAAGTGACCCCAATTTGGTCATAAGAGAAAAACTCCAACTGGAGAAATACACAAAAGCATTACTGAAAAGTCAGTATGCCAGCAAAACGTGCGAAGAAAATAAGACCATGAGCCTTGTTTACCAGCATGTACCGCTATGTGGCAACATATATACACATTGTGGTGTACCCTTTTGTGGTAGTGTAGCATGTGGGAGTGCAGAGGCTTGAGTTCTGGAAGGGGAGGTAGGGTGGGAAGTTATGAATGCCTGAGTATCACTGGGAAGAAACAGAATTACTAAGGTGAGTAATTTTTTCTTCTAACCCCAGTAATACTCCGGTATTCATAACTTTCTGCAGACTACAAAGCAGTACCACTGGAGGTGGACACAGAACATTTACTTGGGAAATAGACTCTGCAGGACTGCTGTGCCAAACCTAGTTTCACTTCTAGACTGGATGTCTAGACTGTAATGCTTTGTAAAGGTGTGTACTGTCTTCCAGGTAGCTGCTTCACAGATATCCACCGATGGAACATCCCTTGCAACTTCGAGCATAGCAGCTGTTCCCCTGTTGGGGGCTCCCTACCAGCTTTTGTGTAGCAGAATTGAATACACTGGACTATCCAATGAGAAATAGATCTTTTAGAAGGTGGATTACCTTTTCCCACATCCCCAAAGGTCAGAACAGCTGTTTTCTGTCCTGCCTAAGGTCATTAGTGGCTGTAATATAGTAAGCAAGAGCGTTCTTCACATGCAGACTATGAAGTCTTCTTTCACCAGAAGTAGAATGCTCAGTGAAAAAGACAGGTGGGGTAATGGATTGGTTGATGTGAAAATCAAAGACTACCTTTGGTAGGAATTTTCTATTTGTTCTCAAAACTACCTAATCTCTGTGAAAAGAGATATAATCCTGCTCCACAGAAAGAGTTTGTAGTTCACTTATTCTTCTTGCAGAAGTCATTGCCACTAGAAAGACTGCTTTCCAAGTGACATGTTTGAGATGAGCTGTAGCCATAGGCTCAAAGGGGTGACCCATGAGCTTGGCTATACAAACATTAAGGTCCCATGCTGGCACAGGTGCCCTGTGGGGATGGTGCAAATGGGCCAAACCCTTGAAAAACCTTTTAAAAATGGGATCTGAAGCTAGTGATACCCTGGCACCAGTGGAAACATAAGCAGACAGTGCTGCAAGGTATACCTTGAGCGAGTTAGGTTGTAGACCCAAAGAATGTAAATGAGAGAGGTAATCCAAAACAGCTGGGACCCCAGCCTGTAACATAATCCAATCCCTAGCCGAACACCAGATTGAAAACCTTTTCCACTTAGAAGAATGCGTTTTCTTAGTAGTGGGTTTCCTATAGCCCCTCAGAATGTGAAGCACTGATTCAGAGAGTTGCAAGCTCCTCAAGAGCCAAGCTTTGAGGTTGAGGGACTTGAGGTTCGTGTATAACAGGGTCCCCTGGTTGGAGATCAATAGATTGTGCCTCAGAGGAGGTCGTATCGGTTTGGCCGCAGACATTGAGAGCATTAGAGAGTACCATGGCTGCCTGGGCCAGTCTGGGGCTATTAGGGTCAGAGATGCTGAATGGGACCTGAACTTGAGTAACACTCTGAAGACCAGGGGAAAAGGAAGGAAAGCGTACAGGAACCTCCCTGACCAGTCTAGAGTCAGGGCATCCAGGGGCAAAGTGCCCTGATCTGGTGGCCTGCTGCAATACTGAGGCAAGTGGTGGTTCTGGTGGGATGCGAACAAGTCCACCTCTGGAGTGCCCCACCTTTTGAAAATTATGTGCACCACCTGTTTGTTCAGAGTCCATTCATGACGGGCCTGGTTGATCCGACTTAAGATATCTGCTAGGGTATTGTCCTTTCCTGGTAATAATAATAATAAATTTATTTGTATGGCGCCTTTCCATTGCCAAGGCACCTAACAATATAAAAACAAGTCATACAACATCCAATGACAAATTAATACAGTTAAAATCAGATACCAATACAACAATTGCTCATTTCAGTTAACTGTAAAAGCGTTTTTCCACAGGTAGGTTTTTAAACCCTGCTTAAACTCCTCCTCAGTTGCACACTCCCGTAACTGGTGAGGTAGAGAATTCCAAAGGGTGGGGGCTGCATATGCAAAAGTTCTACAACCTGATGACTTCAGATTCACCCTCGGAATCTCTAACAACCCCTAGTCAGCCGAGCGGAGCGATCGACCAGGACAGTAAGGAACCAGAAGCTCTTTCAGATAGTCCGGGCCCTGTCCATGTAGGGTTTTAAAAGTATGTAAACCGACTTTAAAGGTGATCCACCACTGTACTGGCAGCCAGTGCAGTTCGCACAGCACCGGGGTAATATGTCAGGATTAAGAAGATCCTGGCAAAAGCCGTGCTGCCACGTTCTGCACCAGCTGCAAGTGACGAATTTCAACCCCAGAAAGCCCTAGATACTTGCAATAATCCAAGTGCGAGGACACAAAGCTGTGGCCCAGGGTAGGAAGGTCATCAGATGGAACCAGATGCTTAACCCTGGCAATATTCCTAAAATGATAAAAGGAAGTTTTGATGACAGCTGACACCTGAGAATGTAGAGTCAATCCATCATCAAAAACTACCCCCAGGTTACGCACCCGTTCAGAGGTTGGGAGTGAGATGCCGCTAAGAAAAATTTCAGAGGGCGCACCAACACCTGACCCCTCTATCCGATGACCTGGGTCCACAACCAGTACCTCAATCTCTTCCGAGTTCAACTTCAGCCAACTGGAATCCATCCTCTCCTGGATTTCTTTCAGATAGTTGTTAAAGGCCGAGAGAGCTCCATCCTGGTTGGGTGCAAAAGAGAGGTAGAGCTGGTTATCATCTGCATAGCAGTGAAACCTCAGTCCATACCTTCTTACAATGTCTCCGAAGGGTAGCATATACACCGCGAACTGCATGGGTGACAGCACTGAACCCTGAGGCACCCCACAAGACAAAGCAGTTGGGCCTGAAGAAAAAAACCCAGATACAACTCCACAGGGAGGGACGAGAGGTCGAGTACCGCCGCGAGGCCATGGGAACTTATGTCCTGTAAAGGGCGGTACCTAACCATCTCCACAGGGGTAGGCCTACGAGGGAGGGTACTAAAACTAAACCCCACGGTGTAATGATCGGACCACCCAACTGGTTCCACCCCCAAGTCCGATGTTTCGATCCCTAGGAGAAAGATTAATTTGAGAGAATGTCCATGTTTATGAGTAGCAGTGGAAACCACTTGTGTAAGGCCCAGAGATGTCATTAACTGGAGGAAATGCTGACCAAATTGTGAGAGTTCGTCGTCGACCCAGGCATTGAAGTCACCCAGAACCATCAATCTGGGCGACTCAAATGTCATGTCGACGACGAAGTCCGCCACTTCCTGAAGGAATCGCTTCTCATCACCGGGTGGATGGTAGATGAGGGCAGTTCGATAGCCTGCACCTGCTACCTGCAGGGAGGCTCCCAAAGAATATGCCAGAGTCCACATTTTCATGGCTTCTGTGCAAAGGGGCCCTGACCTGGTGCCCCCCCCCCGCTTGTTGATGTAGTACATGGTGGTGGTATTGTCTGTTCTGACCTGTACCACCTTTGACTGTACCAGTCCTGAAAAAGTTTTTAGAGCCAGAAAAACAGCCCTAAGTTCCAACAAGTTTATGTGCTGGAGGGACTCTGAGGCTGACCAGGTACCCTGTGCTGTATGATCTCCCAAGTGGGCGCCCCAGCTCAAAAGGGATGCATCTGTTGTAAGAACAACTGAGGGGTTGTCTTTCTGAAAGAGAACCCCTTCCCTTAGATTGGGTACTTCCTTCTACCACTGCAAGGCTTGCAGCAGTGTTCTTGTGACCAGAATGGGTTTTGACAGAGAATCTTTTCTTTGACTCCAGTGAGCCCTGAGGTAGAACTGGATGCCCCTCATTTGAAACCTTGAACCCAGCACTGGGGCTGTGGATGCAGCCATATGACCCAGAAGTTGCAAGAACTGTCTTGCAGGCTTGCTCCTGTTCAAGGTAAAGGAATTTGCTACTCACTGAAGATTTTTGACCCTGTCCAGAGGGAGGTAGGCCCTGCCCTGCAGGGTGTCTATCTCTGCCCCTATGAACTGCAAACTTTGTGCAGGAGTGAGGACTGACTTTTCGAGACTGATAATGAATCCCAAGGATTCCAGGAGGCCTTGAGTAAGGCTTAGATACTGAATGACCTGTTGTGGTGACTTGCCCACCAACAGCCAGTCGTCCAAATATGGAAAAACTGTTACACCTTGCCTTCGAAGGTGTGCTACCACTGGTGCTAGGCACTTTGTAAACACCCTTGGGGCCGAAGACAGGCCAAAAGGCAGGGTTGAAAATTGGTAATGACCTGAAGGGAGTTTGAATCTTAGGTATTTCCTGTGAGATTCCTTTATGGGAATGTGGAAATAGGCATCTTTCAAGTCCAGTGATGCCAACCAATTCCCTTTTTGCATTGTTGGCAGAATCAATGCTAAAGTTACCATTTTGAACTTTGACTTTCTTAGATGCCTGTTTAGGGCTCTGAGATCCAACCTAGGCCACCACTCCCCACTTTTCTTTGTGGTGAGGAAGTATCTGGAGTAAAAGCCCCTTCCTCTCAATGGGCTTGGGACAGGTTCCACTGCTTTTAAAAGTAGCAGTTTCTGGACCTCTGCCTCCAGCAGAATCTTTTCTGCCAGGAAAGGTGCACTGAAACCCTTGGCTGCTAGAGGAGGAAGGGATTTGAAACCCAGAGACAGACCCTGACTGACTACCTCCAGGACCCACTTGTCTGTGGTGATGGTCAGCCAAGCTTGGAGGAAGTGGGAAAGTCTGCCTCTGACAGGGAGTGAGGAGGTGGCCTGTACTTCAGGGAGTTTGCTTAGCTAGTTTGCTTAGCTTGGGGTGGAGGTTGTGCTTGAGCTCTACGCCTAGATCCCCTTTGACCCCTGTCCCTAAAGTACCCCTGCTGTGGGTACTGCTGGTACTGGGGATGGCCACTGGCTGGAAAAAGGGCCTGGTGTGTACTCTTGTACTCATCCACCTTCTTCATGTATGCCACTGTGGATTCTCCAAAAAGAGCATTTCCCTCTAAAGGAAAATCCAGGGCCTTAGACTGTGTATCAGCAGTGAGATTTGTGGCCCTCAGCCAAGCAAATCTCCTCTGGGCTACCGTAGTTGCCATCCATCTGGCCGCAGTGTCGTTGGTATCAGCAGCCATCTGGAACTGGTACTTAGCTGCCTCTAGCCCAAACCTAGCTGTTTCTGCTAGGTCATCAGACAGGGGTGAGGGAGCTTTCTGGCCAATACAGACTGCCACAGGGACTTTTGGTACTGGGCAGAATAGGCCTGGAAGTTAGCCTGTCGCATGGCTAGGGAGGCTGAGAGGTATCCTTTCCTTGCCATGCTATCTGTTTTCCTAGAGTCCTTATCTGGTGGGTGGGATGCCACAGGGACTCTAGCCTTATCATAGGCTGCTTGTTGGATGACCCCTTGGTGATCTGGATAGGAAAAAAGGAACTCTGCCCCATCCCTCTCCAACTGATATTTCTTGTTCAACCTCTTATCCAGAGGGGGGACATAATTTGGGGTCTGCAACAACTTCAGAGTCTTTCTTAAAAAATTATTGACTGGGAGGAGGAGGGCTTTGGTGGGAGTTAAACCCATCATCTCCAGATATTCTATTTCCTCCTCATCCTCCACTTCTTCCCTTGTGGAGATGTCAAGGGCATCTGCCAACTTTCTCACAAGGGTAAAGTGAGAAAAAAAATCTTCAGATGTCCTTGGGGTGATCCAAATTCCTGTTCAGGGGAGACCGCAGGTATGATGGATTCCCCTTCATCCTCCTCATATTTGCTGCATTCCTCCTCTTCAATAGGGGGAATAATGCCAGGCTGTCCTGCTGTGACAGGTGACTGCTGGGCAGGGGGCACCAAACCCTGCAAAGCCTGAATGACTTTAAAAGCCTGTGCAATTTCCTGAGGAGTTGGCATGACATTAGCAGATACAGAAGTCCCCTGATTAATTTTATTTATATTTTGTTGACCGGGTAAGTGCACTAGACAAATCCTGCACGACCCGGGGAAGGGGGATACAGATGAATGCCAACTGACCTTGAACAAGATTAACTTGTTGGTGGTATTTTTTTTAGTGAGTGAGGGAAATTTGGCCAGGACACCGGGGAAATTCAGCTACTTTCTGCTTCCTGTGAGCAGGGGGGACCCATTTTCTGGTGGGACCAAGATGGCGGAGGAGGAGGACAGTGGAGGAGGACATGCTGTGGCTGGTGAGTTAGCAAGGCTCAGCGGGGAACATGGTACGGCTGGAATGCACTCTCAGGGTGGCCAGCATATCATACCTCAGCCCCCGCTGCTTGCTGTGATAGCAACGTGTGGAGGATCCACCGAAAATGGAGTTTTGCTACACTCCTCTGATGGTGACACTAGGTGTTACAGGAAGTCCCAGACCAGGCCCCATACCTGTGGAGGCAATGAAGATATAGGCGCGAGTGGTCCGTGTGAAACAGGACCTCTTATCCAGGCTGAGGCTGATTACAGAGCAGCTAAACTGCATGTCAAGGAAAAAGGAAAACGCTCGATTCAAGGTTCACCATCGCTTTCTACGGCATCTACAGCAAAAGTTTTGCAGCGGGCCCTCTAATAGAGGATACTACATCAGGCAAAGATACAGGATTGGAAAATCACTCACAGCATGATTCGGCATGGTCTCCGGAACGGGCACTGAAACGAGCTGGTTGGATCCAAACAGAAACAGGTCAGTGGGTTGCGGATCCCGGTATTCCGCTTCCGGGTTCAGGGAGTGTCACGGGGGTACTGAGGGGAACTGTGGATGGCCTCCTACACAATATGCACAGGCCTGATACAGTCCTGTTTACTAAACCATATGTGCTAGCCTTAGACCCTGTTTCAGGGCACACTTTATCTACTAATACAGATGCAGAGATGGTTATGATGGACTTGCCCATTTCACAAGCAGATTCCATTTCCTTCTCCCCTATACAGTCTCCAGCACAGCAGGGGCCTATGGAAAACATTACTGTGACTAGTGATTCCCCCCAGTCGGAAGAAGCGCTGGGATCTATTTCTATAGTACCTCCTGACAATGAGTCAGTATCCCCAGCCCTGACAACTCCCACTTTCGCTAGTTTATTTCAAAAACCTGTTTCTTTAGCTAAACGTAAGAATGCAGTTCGGCTGCAGTTTTTAGGACCAGCGGATACGATGCCAGACCGCTTTTATGTGGGGAAAGTTCTATTGAAGGAGATGCTGGGGTTTTTCCTCGAAGTGTATGCTTTGATTCATACACCGGGAGAATCTACATATGACATAAGTTTTCGTTCCCCTGACATCCTGAATCGTTTCTGGATGAAGTATGCCCTGTTTAAAATGAACCCAGCTTGGACTCACTTTCAAGCTATACCTTTAACAAAACAAACTTTTAAAGTGATCACTGTCTTATTCAGAAATGAAGGGGTGAATATTATGGACATTTCATACTGGCTGGAGAAACGTTGTCAAATACAAGGGAATCCAGAACCAATTTTAGATTCTGAAGGTTTTTGGAATGGAGGGTGGAGGTATAAGGTGACTTTACCACAAACGGAGGATGGACTTCAACATCTACCAAGTTGTTTTTATCTGGGTCGTGACAAGGGTTTTATTTTTTATTCTGGACAGCCACTCCATTGTTATAAATGCGGTTCCAGTAGACATTTGAGTCGAACCTGTGATACAATGAAATGTGCTCAATGGGGAAGTAGGGCATATTATGACTGACTGTCATCATCCTCCCAAGTGTAGTCTTTGTGAGGAACAGCATTCTTTTACAGTTGTCCTTGGGCAGCCATAATACTGCAGACTAGGATTATACCACTCAGGATTTTTATTTGAATATTGCATTAAAATCGGCTTTGAAACAATGGGCCCCCCGACCTAAGAGGCACCTCCTGAAAGGCCTATTAATCCCCCTTCGGAGGCCTTATCCACTCCTGTTTTGGTTTCTCACATGCCTCCATCTGAGGCAGAACCGTTAGTACTAGAGGTATCTGGTGATGTAGGTTCTATGCCTCCCCCCCCTTCCACCAGAAGGTGCCTTCACTGTAGTTAATAATCAAAGAAGGATTTTACTGAAGAAAACTGCAGCATCTGTTTCAGAAGTCTTCCATCTCCCAGTGCAAAACACCTTTTCCACCTTGCAGGTTGAAGAACCTGATGTAGGTATAGAATCAGACTCAGTTTCGGTTCCTCCTCTCAAGCGGATGGAGGATCAGACACTGAGTGTTCTACAGAAGATTTGACTATCCCTCCCAAAAATAAATCTAGGATGGGTTCCGTAAATGGGTCAGGAAGAAATCCTAATGTTTTTAATTTTTTCAGGATTAATTAGTTCTCCTTTAGTTAAACACTTAATGGGTTTTGTTTTTGTTTTATACGTAATGGATATGTTATTTAGTATTATGTGGCCTCTTTAATACTAACAGTATTCAGTCAGATAGAAAACAACTTTGGTATATGCTTTATTTGATTCCTTTTTTTATGATGTGGTATTCTTTCAAGACACTCGGTTACATAGCAGACAAGAGATGGATAGAGCCTCTGTGGGATGGAAATGGGGAGTGACGTATTGGTCTATTGGAGAGGATCTTTGTTGTGGGGTTGGAATTTGTTTAAATCCCCCTTTGGCACAATCCATACAGGTAGTGGACATAGCTCCAGGCCGTGCTTTGTTATTAGATGTCACGTTAAATAAATTGCACTGTTGGTTTATTAATGTATATGCCCCACAAACAAAGACAGCTAGAATTGAGCTTTTTATCACTATACAGCCTTATTTGTTTACATCTCGTTATGTTTTCTTGGGAGGAGATTTCAATTGTGGGTTGTATTTAAAGGATAGGGGTCCTCAAACCTAAAAATTATATTGTGATACCAATTGCCTGGCTGCTTTGATTTCACAAACTGGTTTGGTTGATGCTTGTGGTTTTTGGGCCGATAAGAAGACCTATTTCAGAGGTAATCTAGTTACTAGGATCGATTTCTGGTTTATATCTCCTGCCTTGGAGATTGTATACCAGGACCCGGCCCTGTTGCTCCATCTGACCACGCCCATCATAGAACTGACGGTCTCTAATTATGATGGTATGCAACAAGGGCCTGGGTATTGAGGCTGAACTTGGAACTGTTGTCTCTTCCAACTGTTAAGGATGGTTTTATTTCCTTATTAGAAGCACGTAAATCGGTTAAAATGTTATATGATACTTCACAGGAATGGTGGGAGGATACAAAGCTAGATATTAAAAGATACTTTCAACACATAGGAAGATTAAATGGGAAATTTAAGAGGGACCAATATTGTATTTACAAAACACAGTTTCAGAATTTAGTGTTTCAAGCTTCCCAAGGAGATAAAATGATTCTTGCAGAATTAGCAGAAACTAGGCGAAAAATGAATGATCTACAATATAACAGACTTAGAGCTTTAGAACAGGAACGGAAATTTGGAACCCAGGGTTCACAGGATTTTATGAATCCATTTCAATTCTGTGCTCAACTACAATATCAAAAGCGGATGTCTTTAATTCAGGATGCTAAGGGGTGTCTTTGTTCCAAAAGGTATGAAATTATGACAGCCATAGAGGAGCATGTGCAGTCTTTATTTAGTCATCAGGAATCCTCCCAGGATGGTCATAAGGTTTGGTTGGAAAAATGTATTTTACCACAAGTTTTGTCATCTGATCAACGGGTACTGGTGTCACCACTTACTCAATCTGAAATAATGACCACTTTTGTATGGTTAAAATGAATTCTGCACCTGGAACAGATGGAATTCCATATGAGATTGTACAGTGTGATTCTGCAAGTTTTGTTACCTGAAATCCTAGAGTTATTTCAGGATATGATGGTTTCAGGGAATTTGCCTGATTCATGGGTAATGGGTTGGTGGTTTTATGTATAAATCTGGGGACAGGACTGACCTTTCAAACTGGCCCATCACATTATTAAATACTGATTTTAAATTGTATACCAAATTGTTGAATAACAGGTTGTTGCTTTGTGCATCTACTCTGATACATTCTTCTCAGACTTGTACTATTCCTGACCGGAGTATAATGGATGGGTTAATTTTATTAAGAGAAATTTTGTCCGGGGAGACTGGAGAATTAACTGGTTTCATTCTTAGTTTAGATCAGGAAAAGGCTCTCGACAGGGTAAACCATGAATATCTTTGGGACTGTTTGGCTTGCATGGGATTCCGGTACTTTTATTTTTGGATAAAATCTTGTTATTCTAATGCTAAAGCTTTAGCATACTGTAATGGATGGATGGGGAAGGCATGCACGGTTACCCGGGGAGTTAGACAGGGATGTCCCCTTCTCTATCTTTTTACACTGGACCCTTTAATTCATCGCGTTAATGATAATATTGCTATTCAGGGGGTTTCTTTTTCTAGCACCTCAGAAGAAATTAAAAGTATTGCATATGCAGATGACATCTGCTTTCTTGTGGGGGATTTACCTTTGACCTGTTTAGTGGGACAAATACTTTGGGAATTTTCCGAATTCACGGGAGCCAGAGTTAACTATAGGAAAAGTAAATGCCTTCCCTTTGGATTAGAACGTTTTTAGAATCTACGGTAATTGGGATCCCTGTTGTGACAGGGACCTGTACAATTCTTGGACTTCTTTTTGGTACCGGATTTGGCCTTCTTAAATTGGTCCTCCAAATTGGACATTGCATATGGAAAATTTTACTGTGGAATAAGTGGAGATTGTCCAAATTAAAAGGGTATATATGATTAAGACCTTCTTACTCCCAATTTTTGTATTTAGCTGCAGTTTTAGTCTACCCCTAAGCTGGAGACCGGATGTATGGTTGTTTTTTCAGGCATTTGGGGTAGTAGACTGAATCCAATTAAACAGTGTTTACTGTTTAGAGAAAAAAATGGGGGTATTAAATGATTAATCCCATTGTTTTTTTTACAATTTTGCTAATGTAAACTTGAGACCATTATTATTGAAATCTGAGGGTATTTGGATCCCATGGGTTTTAGATTCCTTGGTAGGATACTCCTTCTGGCTTCCTCATTCATGCATCCCAAAACAGCGTTCTTTGTATAATATTCCAGAAACTTTAAGGGTATGTTTTGGGAAAATAAAACTTTGGTGTTTAGTACCAGAACATTTTTCACAACAGGACCGGAAAACACTATATGCACATCTTCTATCTACTTTTTTTCACGATACAGCCTGTTTTGACTTTAAACCTAGTTCAGATAAAATATTGATTGGGAAAATGTTGACATCTACCCGTATACCGGTTTATATGTGGGATGTTATGTGGCTTTCCCTACATGGGAAACTTAATGTCAAAGGAACCTAAAACATAAAAGTGTAGAACATCGTTATTGCCCTAGGGAGACTTGTGTTGAGGTGGTGGAATCCATGGACCATTTGTTCTTTCTGTGTCCTTTTGTAAAACGGTTTTGGAATTTTTTACAGGGTAAATGGCCTACATCACCCTTTTGTTATTTAACCCCTGAGATTTTATACTTGGGTATTCTTCCATTCAAATGGACTAAACATGATAGGGTTACACTTTGGTTATTTTTGGTGTGCTTTAAATTCTATATATGGCATGTGCGGTGTAGGCTGACACTGCAACAATTAGAATATACAGAGGAACAATTATTTCATATGATTGCTACAATTCTTGGTCATAGAAATACTGAAAGGAAGTCAGTGCCATATGAAATCTTCCAGTCTTGGTGGTACAGTATAGATTGGCTATGAGTTGATAGGGTATATTTTGAGATACATTTCAGTCATTGCATAATTCCACTTTTGCTCATGACTAGTAATATGTGGTACTGAGTGTTTTTCTTTGTAATTTCACTGTTATTTTCTTTTGGTCTTAATTAATGAGAAGTGGCAGTTTCTGGTAGAAATGAATTATTTTCTGGTGAGGAGTATTCTTGATTTTGAGTATGGTTTAATTAAAAAAAAAAAAATATATATATATATATATATATATATATATATATATATGAACATGAAGAATCCATATATTATGGAAGTGTATGTTGTGGATACTAGTTAATTTTATATGAGGTGCTTTGAGTTGGGAAAACATACTGCCATATAGTGGTATGCATGTGGGGGGTTATTTCAGCTTACTATGTATGGGATAATGTTGTGTTTATGCTTTTCATCTTATTTTCACAATTTGTTTTTCCCCTTTAGGTTTACAAGGGACAAAAAGTATGCTGTATACTTATTTTTCTTTGTTTTTTTATTTTGTAAGTTGTCATACAATTTGGGTATTTTGGTTCTCTCATAGAATCCCTGGCTCCTTTAAGTAAGGGGGGGGAGGACTTTCCGCATTTACTACTTGGGTTTTAGGACTCTAATGACAGAGTTTTTCTTTTTTTCCATTGCATGTATGATGAAATACTTATTTCTGTTTATTATTTGTATTATAATTTAGTATGTAGTAATACTTTTGTATATATAATTTTCTCATTTTTGTTTTAGGGGAGTTTTGTTTAGCTTTGGTTATTTCTTCTTCCTTTTATTTTGGACTTTAAAATTTTGATATTTGTTTTGTTCATTTGGATGCTGTATTACCTTTTATATTACTTGTTTAATTTTGTATTATGATTTGGTGTGCTGTAACACCTGTGTATTTAGTTTGCTTTTCAGTCTTAATAAAAAATTCCCTACTCTTTTGATAAGTGCCATGGGATCTTTAACATCCACCTGAACTACCACCAATCCAAGCAGATGGGACCTCGGTTTATCGTCTCATACGAAAGACGGCACCTCAGAAGTGCAGCACCCCTCTCATGCTGCACTACAGTGTCAGTACTGGGATATTAACCCAAGTGCCAGATGTGGGACCTGAACCCACAGCCCTCTGATCTCCCAGACTCAGAGGCGAGTATGCTACCTACTGAGCCTCTGACAATGTTAACATTTGGGGGTTCAGCTTGCGTGCTTTTTTAGAGGGAACTGGGGAGCTAGCCGGTTCAGAAGTCCTCTTAGCAGTTTTATCACCCATATCAGGGGTAGAAGTAACAACAGGTGTGGGTTCAGCCACAATAACAGAGGGTATCAGCTGGTCAGAGCCAGATGGACCCTTGGGGAGCTTTTTCTTTAGCTGTTCCAGGCGTTTTTCAGTAGTTTTTTCAGGGAAAGTCAGGCAGATTTGACAATCCTCTTTAAGATGCTCATATCCCAGACAAGCCACACAAATAGTGTGCTTATCTGCCTTTGCAAAAACGTCCCCACATTGAGTACAATTTTTAAAACCGGGCTCGCCGGTCGTTTTCTTCGGTTTTTCTGCCATTTAAACCGATAAAAAGAGAACCGCAAAAGGCAAAAATTTTAAATAACAACAATGCAGTTGTGATCAGTTCCAGAATCGAAAGGGAACCGGAGGAACGAAACCGATAGAAATTCTGGAACCGGTACTAACGGTTCAGTAACCGATAACTTCGGTTACAAAAAAAAACACATTTAAACAATATTTTACACAAAAACAAAGTGGGTTTTCCATTAGAAAACCCCCTAGAATATAAAAACGAACCCGGTTCCCTCCCGGTTATTCCGGACCGAGAGGAACCAGCAAAAGTAACTAAATAACTACAAAAACAAGTTTATCTAAATAAAACAATCAATATAAGGCAGCAATTGAAAAAATAAAGCAATACTTATATGTTTTTTTATAAGTTTCTTCACTTCAGGCAGATGATGAAGAGCGACACTCCGAGCGACCAGACTGTTCAGGCGGAGAGTAAAATCTGAGGAGGTTTAGAACACTGGCAGTTAGTATAGGGCAGCATTTGAAAAGTTATCATGTGCAGATGATTCCATCGTTTGCATATGTTCCATTCTCTCTGGGCAGTCCAACCCTCCAGGCTTACTGCAGAAAGTTATGAATACCTGAGTATTACTGGGGTTAGAATTTTCTTTCTTCCAAGGTTTCTTTAGCATCAATAACCTTTTTGCACTTAGCTGGCTAGGTGCAACTGCCCTGGAGGTGTGCCTTTAAGAGATATTTAAATGAGTGTAGGGCCAAGTCAATCAAAGGACAGCAGAGGGTGTGAGCTGAGTGAGAACTGTTCAATGCTTCAGAAATTTTTCAAGGAAAAACGAGGGCAAATGCCCCGAAAAAGAATCAACAGGATTCAAAAAACATGCAAATGTCCACAAAAGTGGAAATAGAAACAACAGCAACACAAGCTAAAAAACTCATCAATAAGAAACTCCAAATTTGGTAAAAGGTGACGTAAGAGCCCTTCTCCGACAAGTGAACCGGGGAGGAAGGGTGGGAGCTTACTGATGCTAAAGGACCCCTTAAAAGGAAGAAGATTATTGCGGTGAGTAATTTTTTCTTCTTACCCCAGGAGTCCTTTAGCATCAGCAACTTTTTTTGCAGACTACCCAGCAGTACCAAGTAGGAGGTGGGCAGAGAACCTACTTAGGAAAGAGACTCTGCAGAACCACCCTGCCAGATGTGTCATCAGATCTGGTCTGCACATCCAAACTATAGTGTTTCACAAAGGTGTGCACAGATTTCCAGGTAGCTGCTTTGCAGACATCCAGTAGAAGAATGTCCCTTGCTGCTGCAAGCGAGGCTGTAGTGCTGTGGTGGAATGGGCCCTGAGCCCCACTGGAGGTTGTTGACCAGCTTTCTCATAGCAGAATCTAATACAAGAGACCAACCAACGAGAAATAGTTCTCTTGGTAGCTGGTCTTCCTCTGCCTACATCCCCGTAGGTGAGGAACAACTGAGTGAAAGAGCCTCTAGACTGTCTAGTATGCTCTAGGTAGTGAAAGATGGCTCTTTTGACATCCAAGTTGTGGAGCTTTTGCCCACCAGGAGTGGATGGCTCAGTAAAGAAGACAGGCAGAGTAATGAACTGGTTCAAGTGAAACTTTGAAACCACCTTTGGCAGAAATTTCCTATTTGTCCTGAGCTCAACTTTATCATTGTGAGGGATGATGTAATTCGGCTCAGTGCACAGGGCCTGTAGCTCTGAAATCCTCCTGGCAGACGTAATGGCTACTAGGAAGACCGCCTTCCAAGTTACAAACTTGATGTGGGCCGTGGACATAGGCTTGAAAGGTGGATTCATGAGCCCATCTGTGCAAAGGTTCAGGCTCCAAGGAGGAACAGGCTCCCTGGTTGGAGGCTGGAGGTACAAGAGGCCTTTGAAAAACTGTTTAAAAAAATGTTGTGGGAAAAAACTGATTTCTTCTTTCCCACCGAAAGGTAGGCTGAAGTTGTCACCAGGTGTAGTTTAAGTGAAGACGGTTTCAAGCCTGACGCCTGTAGGTGTACCAGGTAGTCTAGCAGTTGAGGGTCTGAAGCTGATAGGGGTTCGACCTTTTCACTCTTGCACCAGAGGGAAAACCTTTTCCATTTGGCTGCATAAGTCTTCTTAGTATTCGTTTTTTTAGCCATCCTCAGTATCTTAAGGACCTGTTCAGAGTACTGTGAGGATGGACACTCTAACTCCTCAAGAACCAGGCCTTGAGGTGAAGAGAGTGTATGTCTGGGTACTGCACTCCCGTCTGAGGAAGGGTCAGCAGGGAGCGAGTCGGATGCAGACGAATGGGCCTGTTGCAGGACATTGAGAGAAGGAGAGGGTACCAGGCTTGCCTGGGCCAGTCCGGAGCCACTAGGATCATCGATGCAGGCTGCTGTCTGAGTTTCAGCAAAACCCTGAATATCAGGGGAAAGGGAGGAAATGTGTATAGGAACCTCCCTGACCAGTCCAGGATCAGGGCATCCAGAGGAAGTGTTCCCGGAACTTGGGGCCTGCAACAGTACTGAGGAAGCTGAAAATTGAGAGGAGAGGCAAACAGATCCACGTCTGGTGTGCCCCACCGCCTGAACACTGTGGCTAGTACTTGCTTGTTCAGTGTCCATTCGCTCTGACCTTGACTAATGCGGCTTACAGCATCCGCCAGAGTATTGAGTTTGCCTGGGAGGTGAATAGCTGAGAGGCAGACTCCCAGGGAGAATGCTAGAGTTCAGAGCTTCTAAACAGAGTATTCCTGATCTGGTACCATCCTGCTTGTTTATGTAGAACATTGCAGTGGTGTTGTCCATTCGAATTTGAACCGCCTGCCCTTCTATGCTGGGAGCGTAAGCTTTGAGAGCTAGTAAGACTGCTCTGAGTTCCAAAAGATGTATGTGCAACTGTGACTCTTCGGGAGTCCAGTTGCCACTTACTGAGGCACTGTCTAATGAGCTCCCCAGCCCAAAAGGGAGGCATCTGTGGTGATCATCTTTGTGGGAAGAGGAGCTTGAAAGGGAACCCCTGCCTGTAAATTTGCAGGGTTCTTCTTCCACAGCAAGTTTTGGAGGAACTGCTTCGACACAGGTATCAACTCTGAAAATTTGTTGCTTCTCTGAGACCAGCAAGCTCTGAGGAAGGCTTGCAGGAGTCTCATCCTGTACCTGACCCCTGGGACTACTCCAGTCGTAGAGGCCATATGTCCCAGAAGTTTAAGGAACTGTCTGACTGGTCTTGGCTGTCCCTGGGCGAAAGAATCTGCCACTGAAAGTAAACTCTGAATTCTTTCTTGCGGGAGGAAAGCACATCCCTTCTGAGTGTCCAGCTGGGCCCCGTGAAGGTGAGCAGCTGGGTGGGTTATGGGTGAGATTTCTTTTGATTTACCAGGAAACCCAGAGACTCCAGAGTGCATTCTGGGAGGGAAAGAGATTCCTTGACCTGGAAAGGAAAATTCACTACTATGAGCCAGTCATCCAGATAGGGGTAGAGGGCGACACCCAGTCTCCTGAGATGTGCTGCTACCACTGCAAGACACTTGGTAAAGACTCTTAGGGCCGAGGACAGACCGAAGGGCATTGCAGTGAACTGATAGTGACCCGAAGGAAGTTTGAACCTGAGAAACTTCCTGTGAGATCTCCTTATGGGTATGTGGAAGTAGGCTTCCTTTAAGTCAAGGGAGGCTAGCCAGTCTCCCTGCTGTAAGGACTGTATTACCAGTGACAGAGTGACCATTTTGAATTTGGGTTTTTTCAGATGTTTGTTTAAATATCTAAGATCTAAGCTAGGTCGCCACTCCCCAGTTTTCTTTTGTGTGAGAAAATACCTGGAGTAGAGGCCCTTGCCCTTCTCGTGGGTGGGGACCCTCTCCACTGCTCGTAAAGCCAGAAGGTTTTGTACCTCCATTTCCAACAACGGTATCTGTGTTGGGGACAGAGGTCTTGACACCTGGGTACGCTTGAGGTCTGGCAGCTGCTTGACTGTAATGACAGACCCTTCTCCACTATCTCCAGCACCCACTTGTCTGATGTGAGGAGGAATCAGTGCTGAAGATAGTGAGAGACTCTGCCTCCAGCCTGAAATGGGGAGGCAACCTGGACACTCACATCAGAACTTAGACTGAGAGGCAGATGGCTGGGTAGAAGTGGCTCTTCTTTGGGCCCCTTCTGCCCCTGCCTCTGAAAGCCCCCCTGTACTGGCTAAAGTCAGATTAGGGATAGGGATTGTAAGGCCTGGGAACAAAACTTCTGCCGCTACCGCCCCAGGACAGGATCTCTGAGGGGTGGCGGGTTTAGGATTGGATGAGTGGCTCTGCCAGGAGGCCTTGTACTCATAGACTTTTTTCATGTAGTCAGTGGTTCTGTAATCAAACAACATATTTTGATCACAGAGAAAATCCATGAGCTTGTTCTTAGCGTCTGTGGTCAGACTGGTTGTTCTAAGCCAGGCAAAGCGTCTCAGAGAGATGGCATGGGCCATCGCCCTAGAGGATGCATCACTGTTGTCATCTGCCATGTGAAACTGGTACATAGTAGTTTCCAGGGCAGTTTTTGACGTATCCACCAGCTCCTGCACCATAGAATCTGATCCATTGCAAGTGATAGCCTGGACAGATTTCCAAAGGACTTTCTGATGTTTGGCTGTGAATGCCATGTAGGAAGAAAGCCTGAGAAGCAGGGAAGCTGTGGCATACATTTTCTTTGCTATAAAGTAAATTTTCTTGGAATCCTTGTCAGGTGAGAGGGCGACAAGGAGACTACAGCTTTCTCACAAGCTGCCTGCTGCACTATACTTTCATGGCCAGGGTGTGCAGACAGGAACTCGGTAACATTTTTAGACAATTTATATTTTCTCTCAAGCTGCTTATCAACCCCTGATACTGAAGCAGGGTGTTGAAGCACCTTCATGGTATTTTTTTTCTAAATGCATTATTGATAGGGATGACCAGGGTCTTTGAGGATGAAAGACCCTTCATCTCTCTATAATCTTCATCGACATCCTGTTTGGGCTCCTGCGTAGGGAGGTCCAGGGTATCTGGCATATTTTGTATAAACGTAAACAAAGAGGAAGGATCCTCATTGTCACCCAGGGATCCCCAAGGTGAGGGTCCGGGGACTTCTGGGGCTCAAGGCCCTGAAAATCCATGTCAGAGTCATCATAAAATTGATCATCATCTGCGTTACCCTCACAGTCTACAGAAGAGAAAACTATGGAAGAGTGCTTGCCAGCCCCAGTAAATCGAGGACCCATCTTTTGAAGGGTCTGAAACAGTTGCCATGCTTTTTCCATATCTTGCACTGACGGAAGAATCTGTACAGTTTGTGTTTTGGTTTTTTTCTGTATGCTTTAAGCTGCCTGTTGTCTTGCTATTGGCTTTCCCAGGAGCAATGGGAGCATATCTGTCTTGACAGAGTTTCTTTTTAGCCATTTCTATAGAGGCTTGATCAAGCTTCCTTTTTTCATCACTCTTATTATTTTTCAATTTGTGAGGAACTTCATCTTAGGAAGCTTTATTTTGTGGCTGGGATCTGGAGGGTTCCTTAGCACCTCTGCTTTTGGTATTAGTACTTTTGAATGGCCTCTCGTCAGAAGCCTTTGATTTATCCTCAGTCATAATAGTCAAAGGTTTGTCTGCTATGTTCATCTATTGAAGCAAAGCAAACCAGTTCTGGACCTACGAACTGAGTGCAGGTTTCTGTGAATATGCCACCAGCCAGTCCTGCTCCAGTTAATAAACTCTGTCTATTACTAGTGCCCCTTTTTTTTTTGGTTGTAAAACTGGGATCTATACCAGTGCCAATCTTAATAGAAACCCAGTAATACTCAACTGCGCACAGGTGACTGCTGGACCCTTACCAACAGTCCTGACACAGATGATACCAAGGTCCAGTAATATAACAAAAAAGGTTTCCTCGTAATTGCCAGTCTAGAGAGAAACCCCCCAGGCACTGTTTAAATTTGAAATCTACTGCATGTGCCTCGCAGTAAACCCTGCGAGGTCTGAGGTAAAAAAACAAGGCAATTCTCAGTCCAGCGGAGAAAAAATTCTGAAGCATTCAACAGCTCTCACTCAGCTCACACCCCCTCCTGTCTTTTGATTGGCTTGGCCCTACGCTCATTTAAATATCTCTTAAAGGCACATCTCTGGGGCAGTTGCACCTAGCCAGCTAAGTGCAACAAAGTTACTGATGCTAAACGACTCCTGGGGTAAGAAAATGGGAAAATGCAAGGTAGTATATACTACCAGCAAACAAGCTGGGTGAATGTAACAGCCTATATATTTTTTCAGGATAATTATAGACGGATTGGGGGGGGGAAGGTGCGTAGGCCAACTATGGGACATGTTGGTGAGGCCCAAAAAAGAGGGAATTGTTAACACCCTCAATTGTTTCTTTTCTCTCTCCTTTCTTAACTATGTTAGGGAATTGAAACTTTTAATTAGACCTTCAAGTTTTGAGAAGGGTTTGAGTAACCATAAACAGTAATGTTATACGCACAAATATCTGATATAAGGGGAGTATTTTCCTCCCCTCAGTGAGTAGTAATTCATTTTAATATTTGTCTGGAAGAACTCTTGAGTACCTGGTATGGAAGGCTAACTGGCAATGTCTTTTCTTGTAATTGTGAAACTGTATGATGGAATAAAGCTGAGTTTTAAAAAAAAAAAAGTCTCTGATTACAACGTTTGAGCTAAAAGCTCATTTACAAAGGTTCCACGTCAATATTTTACAGCAATGGATAAACAAACGAAACACAACATCAGATAACATCAACAGGTTACATCATCAGAGTACATTAAGTACAATAACATGAGAATAGGAGTGAGATAATCTGTGAAGCGAGTTAATACAGAAGAGGCACTGGCTAGGCATTAAGTAAAGAGTATTAAGAGGAAAATTAAGAGGGTTCAAGGCAGGGAACAGGAATATCCAAGATTCCCTTTGTTGGGGGTAAATGGGGATGAAGGTTCGAGGCAGGGAACAGGAAGAAAAAAATTGCTTACCATAGTAATCTTCTTTCTTCCCAGTGATGCTCAGATATTCATAACTTTGTGCAGTCAGCCTGGTGGGTTGGACTGCCCAGAGAGATGAACACATGCAAATGATGGAATTCTTTACACGTGAGCATCTTTCAAATACTGCCTCTACCAACTGTAGTGTTCTAACCCCCTTTAGATTTGTAAGAAGCCCGGAAGTCAGGCATTATGAAAAAATCCAACACCTAATTTTAATAAAAAATTTTTTTTTTTTAGGGTTACCCTAATAAAGAGAATTTACCCCAAAAACCTCTTAAGGAGGAACTACATTAAATAAACAATGGTGTTCACCAAACAGCATGAGAAAACTATTAAGAGAGAAAGAAAAACTCTGTTTAAATCTATTCAGTATAGAGAAGTGTACCCAGAAGGGTATGGCTATGTGGCACTAGCATGTGGAGTGCAGAGGCTGAAGTTCTGGAAGGGGAGGATGGGAGGGAGTTATGAATATCTGAGCATCACTGGGAAGAAAGAAGATTACTATGGTAAGTAATTTTTTCTTCTAACCCCAATAATGCTCAGGATATTCATAACTTTGTGCAGACTACCAAGCAGTACCCCTGGAGGTGGCCCAGGACTTATTTTGGAAACAGACTTTGCAGGACTGCTATGCCAAACCTGGCATCACTTCTGGACAAAACATCCAAGTTGTAATGCTTTGTAAAGGTGCGTACTGATTTCCAGGTAGCTGCTTTACAAATATCCAATAATGGAACCTCCCTAGCAGCTGCAAGACTGGCAGCTGTTCCTCTTGTCGAGTGTGCCCTCAGTCCAGCTGGGGATTCGCTACCTGCTCTAGTGTAGCAGAATTGAATACACTGGACAATCCATCGAGAAATTGATCTTTTTGAGGCTGGTTTGCCCATTCTGACATCCCCATATGTAAGGAAAAGTTGTTTTTTGTCTTGCCTATGGCCCTTAGTAGCTGTCATGTAATAGCTGAGAGCTCTTTTCACATCCAGACTGTGGAGTCTTCTTTCACCAGAGCTTGTATGGTCTGTGAAAAAGACAGGCAGAGTGATTGATTGGTTCAGATGAAAGTCTGAAACGACCTTGGGAAGGAATTGTCTGTTTGTTCTGAGGACTACCTTATCTCTGTGAAAAGAGATGCAGTCCTGGTCAACACAGAGAGCCTGAAGCTCGCTGATTCTTCTTGCTGAGGTAATTGCTACCAGAAAAACTGTTTTCCAGGTAACATATTTTAAATGGGCTGTAGCCATGGGCTCAAAAGGAGCCCTCATTAATCTGGCTATGCATATATTAACCCTTAGGCTGCCGGAAGATTTAGAACGCATAGGTTTTTAGGACAAGATATCTTGTCGACGGCAGCCTAAGTTAAGATCCCAAGTGGACACTGGTGCCCTGTGAGGAGGATGCAAATGTATCAGGCCTTTAAAAAATCTTTTGAAAATGGGATCTGATGCTACTGACACCTTTGTCCTAGCAGAAAGATAGGCAGACACTGCTGCAAGATGAACCCTTAGAGAACTGGGTTGTAGACATTGTGAATGTAAATGAGTCAGATAATTCAACACCACTGAGACTCCTGAATCATTTGGGGCGAAATTCCTACCAGAGCACAAAAAGAAAATCTCTTCCACTTAGCAGAATACGTTTTCTTAGTGGAGGGCTTCCTATAACCTTTCAAGATAGTTAATATAGCTTCAGAAAGGTTTAAGTCTGCATACTCTAATTCCTCAAGAGCCATGCCTTGAGGTGGAGGGACTTGAGATTTGGGTACAACAGTGTTCCTTGATTGGAGGTCAGGAGATTGTGCCTGAGAGGCAAACTTATTGGTTTGCTCACTGACATGGAGAGCAGAAGAGAGTACCATGGCTGCCTGGGCCAATCTGGAGCTATCAATATCAAAGAAGCTGAGAGGGATTTGAGCTTCAGTAGTACTCTGAAAACCAGAGGAAAAGGGGGAAGGCATAAAGAAACTTGCCTGACCAGTCCAGTACCAGGGCATCCAGAGGGATTGTGCCCTGGGCCGGTGGTCTGCAGCAATACTGAGGCAACTGGTGGTTCTGGTGGGATGCGAACAAGTCTATCTCTGGAATGCCCCACCTCCTGAAAATTACCTGCACCACCTGCTTGTTCAGTGTCCATTCGTGATGGGACTGATTGATTCGACTCAGTGTGTCTGCCAAGGTATTGTCCTTTCCTGGCAGATGGATTGCTTGCAGGGACACCTTTAGAGAATACGCCAGAGTCCAAATTTTCATGGCTTCTGTGCGTAGGGGACCTGATCTGGTGCCTCCCTGCTTGTTTATGTAGTACATAGTGGTGGTATTGTCTGTTCTGACCTGTACCACCTTGTCTATCACCAGTGTAGAGAAAACTTTTAGTGACAGCCACACTGCTCAGAGTTCCAGAAAGTTTATATGCTGAAGGGACTCTGCTTCTGTCCAGGTACCCTGAGTTGTGTGCTTCCCCAGATGGGCGCCCCAGCCCAGAAGAGATACATCTGTCGTGAGGACTAGTGAAGGATCCTCCTTCTGAAAAGGGACTCCTTGCCTTAGGTTGGATTCCTTTTTCCACCACAAAAGGGCTTGTAACAATGCCGTTGTCACTGGAATGAGTTTTGAAAAGGGATCTTTTTTCTGACTCCAATGATTCCTGAGATGAAGCTGGATGTCTCTCCTGTGAAACCTGGAACCCTGCACTGTGCCTGTGGATGCAGCCATATGACCCAAGAGCTGCAGGAACTGCCTGGCTGTTTTTTGCCTGTGCAACTTGAAGGAATTTGCTATGGCCTGAAGGCTTTGCACCCTGTCCAGTGGCAAAAAGGCCCTGGCCTGTAGAGTACTGATCTCTGCCCCTATGAACTGTAAAGTCTATGTAGGGGTTAAGACAGATTTTTTCTGGTTTATTATGAAACCCAAGGACTCCAAAAGATCCTGTGTGAGCTTTAGAGAGGTTCTGACTTGTTCTGGTGATTTGCCCACCACCAGCCAGTCGTCCAGATATGGGAAAACAGTCACTCCCTGTCTTCGAAGAAATGCCGCCACAGCTGCTAGGCATTTTGTAAACACCCTTGGTGCCAAGTAAAGGCTGAAGGGCAGGGTTGCAAACTGATAATGACCTGATGGGAGTCTGAATCTGAGATATTTCCTGAAAGATTCTTTTATGGGGATGTGAAAATAGGCATCTTGTAAGTCCAGAGATACCAGCCAGTCCCCTTTTTGGATTGTTGGCAGAATCCGAGCCAAAGTTACCATTTTGAACTTTGGCTTTTTCAGGTGCTTGTTTAAAGCTCTGAGATCCAAAATTGGCCGCCACTCCCCATTTTTCTTTGTTGTTAGGAAGTGTCTGGAGTAAAAACCTTTTCTTCTCAGGGTTGTAAGAACTGGTTCCACTGCTCTGAGCTGTAGCAGCTTTTGAACCTCTGCCTCTAGCAATGAAGTTTGTGCTAGGGGAGAAGAGATGGAAACCCTGGAATTTTTTTGAGGAAGAAATTTGAAGTCCAGAGACAAACCTTTGCCCACTACCTCCAACACCCACTTGTCTGTGGTGCTGGTGGAGGAAATGGGACAGTCTGCCTCCGACAGGTAGGGAGGAGGCAGCCTGCATCTCAGGGGTTCTGTTTAGGCTGGGGCTGAGGTTGTGCCTGAGACCCTTGCCTAGAGCCCCTTCTATCCCTACCCCTAGAGTAGCTCTGTTGGGGGTACTGCTGGTATTGGGGCATGGTTACTGGCTGGAAAAAAGGTCTTGTCATGAGAGAGTGATCTCTGCCCCCCCCTTCCATAGGGCCTGGTGGATGAAGAAGCTCTGTCTCTGGCAGAGCTGCTTCTATAAGTAGCCTTATATTCATCCACCTTCTTCATATAGGCCACCGTGGATTCCCCAAAAAGAGAATTTCCTTCTAATGGAAAATCCAGGGCCTTCGATTGGGTATCCTGAGTGAGGTTTGTAGCCCTAAGCCAAGCAAACCTCCTCTGAGCCACTGTGTTAGCCATCCATCTGGCTGCAGTGTCATTCGAATTAGCAGCCATCTGGAACTGGTACTTAGCTGCCTCTAGCCCAAACCTGGCAGTTTCAGCCAGGTCATCTGACAAGGGTGAGGTGGCTTTCATGGTCATTGCCAGTACCAACTGCCACAGGGACTTCTGATACTGAGCAGCATAAGCTTGGAAAGTAGCTTGTCTCATGGTCAGTGAGGCTGACAGATAGCCTTTTTTGGCCATACTGTCCAGTTTTCTGGAGTCCTTGTCTAGTGGATGTGAGGACAGAGGGACTTTAGCTTTATCACAGGCTGCCTGTTGTATTACCCCTTGATGGTCAGGATGGGAGAAGAGGAAGTCAGCTCCCTATCCAACTGGTACTTTTTGTCTATTCTCCTGTCGATTGGAGAAATAGAATTAGGGGTCTGCAGGAGCTTCATAGCATCCTTCTTAAAAAATGTATATACTGGGAGGAGGAGGGCCTTTGTGGGTGTTAAACCCATCATACTAAGGTACTAAATTTCCTCCTCATCCTCCACTTGCTCTGTTGTGGCGATATCTAAGGCATCTGCCATTTTCCTTACAAAGGAAAAGTGGGAGGAAAAATCCTCAGACACCCTGGGAGGCGAGCCAAAATCCTGCTGAGGGGACACCTCTGGAGGGATAGGTTCGCCATCCTCATAAGGCTCATCATCCTCTTCTAAAAATAGTTGCTCCGGTGCAGAGGGCAACACAGTACTAGCAACCTGGGGACCTTGTGAGGGGGCAGGAGGCTGAGGGATGATGCTCTGCAGAGCCTGAATAATTTTGAATGCCTGAGCTATCTCTTGAGCTGAAGGCATTGCAGACACCTGCGCAGAAGTCCCTGGGTTAACAGGAGAGGGTTCTGCATGTTTAAGTTTCTTTGTTTTCTTTGAGGGAACCGGAGAGTCAGCAGGTTATTTTCCTCTTTTTACCCCTTTTTCGCCCGTATCAGGGGCAGGGGTAGTAGCACTTGTGGGTTCAGCTACAATAGACTGGGGTGTCAGCTGGTCAGAGACCGAGGGACCCCTAGGAAACTTTTTATTGAGCCGTTCAAGGTGCTTTTCCACAGTTTTATCTGGAAAAGTTTTACATATCTCATATCCTTGGTCCAGATGTTCGAAACCCAGACAAGCTGCACATAAGGTGTGCTTGTCTGCCTTGGCAAACACATCTCCACACCTTAAACAGTTTTTAAACCCGGGCTCCCCGGTTCTCTTCTTAGGTTTCTCTGCCATGGTGAGAAGCAAAGAGGAAAAACACCAACCACTAAATAATAGATACTGTTGCAGTTATTTAAACAGCTTTTATATCTTTTTTTTTTTTGGTCGGTTCCGGAACCGATAAGGAACCAGAGGAACCGAGCAGAGAGATGAAATATGAACCGGTTCAGCGGTTCTGTAACCGAAAAAAGGCGGTTACAAATAAAGTTTGTAAGGACCAAAATTTAGCGAAAGTAATATAGGTTCTTTAGTCAGAGAACCCAAATTAAACTAAACTAACTCGGATCCCTCACGGTTATGCCGAACCGCGAGGAACCGAGAAAAAACAACTACTTCAATAATAAACTAGATCTAAACTGACAATCAGTAGAGGCAGTAAAGGAAATTAAGTATACTTATGGATTTGATGATTTTTTTTATCTTTCTTCACGTGCAAGAGGGTGACAGAGACTCCGAGCGACGAGACTTTCAGGCGGAGAGAAAAATCTAAAGGGGTTAGAACACTACAGTTGGTAGAGGCAGTATTTGAAAGATGCTACGTGCAAAGAATTCCATCATTTGCATGTGTTCCATCTCCAGGCAGTCCAACCCACCAGGCTGACTGCACAAAGTTATGAATATCCTGAGCATTACTGGGGTTCAATAGCCAAGATTTCCTTTGTCAGGGGTAAATGGGGTGGGCTGGATGGGAGTTCAGAGAAGTAGTTGATGAAGGGTAGGGCAGGTAGGAAGAGAAGGGGAGTGGGGATATGGTGGAGAGGAGGGGGGATCCATCACCCTCCTTATCTGCCAGCGCTTTCCAGTATACAAGCTGTATCTTTCTTACGATGTTCTCCCTCTATTATCCACCATGTCACAGGCATTGACATAGTTCATTATGGTCCCTATTTTTTGGTTGTTGTAAATGTCTTAAGACATATTTTACTGTAACCTTCTATAAATGGGGGTTCCCGAAAAGTCTTCCTCGAGCTTGTCTAGATGCTCACTGCCAGGCTGGTGTCCTGCGTTTTAGCAGTTTAAATATTATTGCTAGACAGTGCCTGTAGAGCCTCTGTGTACTGTCTCTTTAAGAGCTGCCTGATTGCAGTTATATTCGATCTGGAGGCGGGCTGAGTGTTTGCCTGCTCGAGTCCTGCCCAGGCTCCCTGATAGTCACTCTGTTTCTGCCATCGCTAATTGCGCAGAGGGAGCTCTGTTGAAAGATGTGACTATTTGCTGAAAATTGTTTAGAGTGATAATAATATTGGAGTTTGTTCTAACCTGCTTTCTTTGCAGTGAGGGGTGTTCTGCCTATCTCCACCATTTTGGTCCCGAACTGCCTAATTGGGCCAGTCAGTACTTGGGGACTCTAAAATGGAGCCTGCTTGAAGGGACTGTGTAGAGTACAAGCTTGGGAATTGTAGTTTTGGACTGTTGGTGCCTTTTTTGCAACTGAAGGGGGAGCTCTTGCTTTGACTGACAAACGAATCAGCCAACCGAACCTTTGGATCTGAGGGAAATCCCCAAGCTGCCTGCTGTTTAGGGCAGATCTAAGTTGGAAGCTGAGAGAGCAACAGCTCAATATAGTTCGAGCAGCCGTCTGCGTAGTAGTTCGCGTTGGAGAACTGTGGAAAGGCCTGATTTCTGGCCTGCATGTCTGTCTACTGCTCTGAGAGGGAGAAGAGAATTGTTTTCGGACAGAATCCGACTAGTGTGATTAAAGTAAGCTACTGAAGTGAGACCAGGCTCAACCTGAAGAAGACCGAAGATTTTGCTGAATGCAGTCGGCCTGTCAGGAGTCCCAGCTACCCCCAAGCTCCCGGTGTGTGCAGAGACTTTGCGATTGTGACTGGGGAGCGCTTTGCCTGATACAGTAGAATTCCCTTACATATAAATGTGCTGTGAGCTGCAAGCGGGTCGTGATTTGGTCCCCCATTTTGTGAACTGTGTTCTGCTTGCTGGAAGCTGTATCCAGCCCAAAACAAACTACACCTGAATTTGTTTCCATGCGGTCTGGGTCTTGCCAGATTGGCCCAGCCAGACTACCCTCTGCACAGAGAAGCTATCGATGAGACAGCTGCCTGGGGATCAGCCCCCTGCTCCATGCTTGAACAGGAACGACGCCTCAGCAAATCGTGTGGGCCCTGCTTCTCCTGACTCTCCAGATCACCCACATGCTGTCTCGACCTTTGTCTGGTCTTGGGTATCGTGAGTAATGCTCAGTGTAGCTCCTTGCAACAACAGCTTAATCTAGATGTGTCATCTGATTGCCTGGATGTTTCTGTTTCTTCACGAACTAAGCCCTCCAGCTCAGGATTACAAATAGTGTGTATTGTCCATGTTGTTTTTTTTTCCATCACAGGGCCCCAACCAGCTGCGACGACGGCCTGCCCCGGGCAACGATCCTGGCTAGCCCATCTTTTCTCCACCTGGGTACCCAGAGGTGTGACTGTGTGGGGGAACTTAAAGTGCATGCATAACTGCCTGATTGATATAACTTTTAAGCTAATTTACCTGATTTTTTTCCCCCTCCCTTGTTCAAGCTCCCTGAATAAATCAGATCTAATTTTTTCTGCATTTAATCTGACTGTGGTTCCAGTTTGTGTTCACAGTACTGTTCTGCTGCTATTTGCTGTGCCTAACCTTGTATTACAGGGGGTCCCCAGGGTTGAGCCAGAGGAACCAGCCCTGGTGGTAAGTGCAAACAGTGTAGGTATCTGTGTGGTGTACCAGGGGTATTGTGAAAGTGATTATTGTACAGTGTTCAGGCCACTAGAGGGGAGATAGGGGAAAGGGGGGGGGTTACAGTGTCCTGGAGGGCTGTGCCCAGGTTAGCTTGACCACTCCCAACCTTGACGTAGGTCCATTAACCTGCCATTAGCCAAGCAGGCAGGGGTAGTAACCTTTGGGATAGCGCCACCTAGGGTTACATTACAATGAATTGAAGACTATTTTACCTTTAAAAATATATGTGAAGTTTTTAACAACATTATTGATGAAGAGATTATTGAAACTGTCAAGGTTGAACATAAAAAATTAGCCAGCAGAAGGAGACCACTTGGTCTATCTTGTCTGCTCGAACTGTTTCAGGGTCCATGCTTTATTCTTCCACCAGAGTCCCTGACCCCCCCCCCATACCTTGATCCCATGACTTCTCTTTGTGTTTATCCCAGACTCTTTTGAAGGATCCCACTATCTTCATTTCTTATTCGAAGCAAGGGTAAATTTTAACATTATTTTACTTGTCCGTGGTAGTGCAGTTAACTCTGTACTTGTCCATCTTGACTAGTGCAGGCTTATCATAGCTGTTGATGAAGTTAAAAAAGTCTTTACTTTAGCAGGCTCTAGTCCTCATGCTAATCTTACTCATTGTTCCAGATGACCAGGTGTAATTTGCAGCTATTTAAAGTGAATTTCTAATGTGGTTACTATAAGGTATTGGGCTTCATAGCCCAATACCTTATAGCAGCGTGAGTTCACCAGTACAAAAATTTAAATTTTAAATGTAGTACCCGCTCTGCCTCCACGCTCTCTGAATTTGTGACGTGTGGCCAGGGAGACCGCAGGGGTGAGCCCCATACAAGCCCACGGGGGCTGTTTTTAAAGCTGGTTTTTAGTCATTTTAAATAGTCTTAGAGGAAAATTAAGGCAGTTACTTAACTAGTAGGGACCCTACTAGTTAAGTGACTGCACCACGGTTTTAACAACTGGTTGAAGGCATGGTGCATGAAGGAGGACTTCAGCTACATTGGAGACTGGGGGCCAACCTGGGAGAATATGGGCCTTTATGTGAGAGGTGGCCTGCATCTAGGAGGGGGACCACAGTCATTAATAGGAGGTTTAAATGCTACTTGGATTGGGGGGGGGGGGCGGCAGCAATAGAAGCACTAAAGCATGCTCCTCAGCAACTTTTCAAACAAAACTTATTTTCTATGATTTAAGTCTACGCATTTGTTTTTTTGAGCAAGTTGATCGGTAGATTTCACTAACGAGAGTCTCTGGTTAAAATGTGGAGCGGTTAGGTTGTGGGGAATCCCCATAAGCAGACAGAACAGGAGTGTGGTAAGGGGAAAACTGGTAAACAGCCTGATAAGCATCTACAGGACGAGTAGGATGGGACTACAGTACTGGCATGGTTGAGTCCTCGAATGCAACACTCCAGCAGGCCATGAGGGAGTTGGACCACAAAGTGAAGGGTATCAACAGTAAGTTTATAGCCCTGAAAATTCACATGGACAACTTAACTATGGAAGTTAAACAAGCTACGGACACTACAAATAAAAATTTGCTTGCAGTCACTGGTGTAATTAAAGCAAATTAACTTCTGCCTGTTAGTTTGGAGCATTTCTAAAATGGTACCTGCAAGATGAACATTTGAGTTTTGGGTCTTCTTGAGGAATCAGAAGGGCAAAATGTGGTTCTTTTCATTACCAATTTGTTGAGATCAATATTAAACCTGAATCTACAAGGGCCACTCTTGCAAGCATACCGCATTACTCCAAGACAGTGCTGGATGGATTCTGAGCAACCACACACGCTACTGGTGGTCACTAGTGGTCCACATGTGAGGGATCAAATACTGCTGGTGGCAAAAAACAAGCGACATTTATCCATGGAGGATAGTACACAGCTTTACTGTTTCCCACACCTTAGCTTTGAGACCCTCAACAGAAGAAAAGCATTTGACACTGTGCAAGAGGGTTTCAGGGCACCAGGTGTTGTTTGTAACCTACAGTACCCTGCCAGACTTTGGCTTCAGTATCGGGGGCAAAACATCTGTCTTCTCTGACCCCTCAGAAGTGGGGGAAAAAGTTGGAGTCACCAAGGAAGGACTTTGCTGCCCAGGCTCCAAGCATGAAGCCCTCAGAGGATGAGTGAGACTTTGTACCTAATAGAATTGTTTTGGGTTCTGCCAAAGAACTGTTTCATTAATGTGCTGTTTTCTTAATAATTGAATCAGTTTCTCACTCTCTCAGATAATTAATTCAGTGGTACAGGGCAAGGCATGTGATGCTGAGGGGTTTGCACTACTGATACTGGCAGGGTGGGATGTGAGCGTGGTAGAACACAAAAAAAGTACTCATTCAGAATTAAGGGGCTGGGGCCATTTACCTCAGCAGCAATGTAGGGGGAAGATGGCCACTGCCTCATGGGGGCTACTTCGTGGACCCCTTTTGGGTTCAGTGTGCGATATGCGCATGCGCTTGCCCGCTTTGTACAGAGCCATAGAAAGCAGCCTGCTCCTCATGTGGATGAGCCAGCCCGAATACAAGGGTGAGTGTAGCAACGTAAATGTTCCTGAATATATTTCTATTACTGCAGTAGGCATTAATGTGCTTTGTATAATCCTAAAATGTTCAGGAATATGTTATTTGCACCCTCAGGCCTTTATTGTGTTACTTAGCAGCTACTTCTGTAGTTTTTACTGGTAGTATTAATTTTCCTGAGTAAACTAGTATTTGACGCATGACTAATTCACCAAAATGTTTGCAGAGTTTACATGCTGTTTGTTAAGGAGACAAGCTTTTGTAGCTTCTACAGGTTTATAGACGTAAAGCTGCTGATTATTTTAATGCATGGACTCTGACGTCACCGAGTATGTCGTTTATGGTGCTGAGTGCACCTTAAGACTTTTTGGACTCCATTTTTGCATACGAGTCCATGGCTTTGCTACATATAGCTAAAACTGGAATATTTTCAGTAAAACATTTTTTTTTATCTTCAGTAGCAGTACTAAAGGGGACAAAATGCTAATCTCCTACTGTAATTATCATGAACTGTATCCTATACTCTGTGACCAGCATCAATTTTGTGCTATATTTGTCAAAATAAATAAACACAAAGTTTAAAAAATAAATAAATGCTGCTTGGATGAGCATTTAAACTAGCCAGTGGTGGGCCTGTAAAACAAGAGAGGCAACAGTTGCCCTCCCAGATGATGAAGCAGCAGGGATGGAGAGCCCGAGGGGAGTAGGCTTCCTCAGGGCAGGGGTGCAAGAAGACAGGGTGGGCACAAGGCAGAGGACAAGAGGGGTATAAATCACCAAAGCAAGAAAAAAGGAGTAAAGGAGACAGGTATCAGAGAAGGTACTGTAACAAGGGAAGAGCAGGATCAGGGGTAGCATCAGGGAACAGCACAAACAGGAGGGAGAGACAGTAGAGAAGCAGACAGGGAGAGAGTAAGGTACAGAGAGCCGTGTGTGCCAATGCAAGGAGTCTGGGAAACAAAATTCTGGACCTGGAGGCCATCATGGCGGAGGCTAGCCTGGATCTGATGGCCATAACAGAGTCATGATGCACTGACAGCCACGACTGGGACATGGCCATACCAGGCTACTCTCTGTTCAAAAGAAATAGGGAAGGGAGGAAGGGTTGTATTATATGTGAGGGAAGGAGTTAAGGCTTTGGGCAGTGGGATATCAGCTGGTCCCAGGAACATTCAGCTTTATCTTTAGCAAGCAATGCTTGTGGCAGTAAAACGAAAGAGAAGTTGCTCAGTAGGTCAGGAAATCTGAATAGCCATATAAGTAATTGCTGAATTTACAGTAATTCCAGTGAGCTTATTATATAACTGTAAAGAGACTACCAGTCCTGAGAAAGTGGCATTGCCATGAAATGTCGATATCTGTGGTGGAAGATTAAATAAATTCTTTTTTGTTTTGTTTTGTTTTTTACTACATATGAGTTGAACCTTCACTGTTTACATTTTTGAACTTCAGCCTGCTTAGAAGTGTTCCTCTGAACTTATTGTGATTACTTTAGGCTAAAGTTAAGCCCTGGACAGCCTGGTTCATATACATGAGGGAAGAAATTAAGGCCATAGAAGTACAGGGCCACCTGGAAGAAAAAAAAGGGCTGGAGGTGTTGTGGGCCATCCTGAGAGAGAGAGAGAGAGAGAGAGAGAGGTACTGGGGCCATTATACTTATTGGGGGGGGCAGGGTACACAGACCTCCAGCATAGAGAGAGGAGTTGCATAAAGCACTTAGGGAAGCCATCATCAGGATGGCAAGTAAGGGGGAGGGTACTGCTGGTTGGGGACTTCAGTTTGCAGAGTTCCAAAACGAAAAGGCCGCAACTGAATTGAGGGATGATGCTGTCAAAAATGAATGACTGAAGAGAAAAGAAGAAAACTGGTGCAGCTCACCATGCTGATGAAAAAAAAGGCAACCAGGAGATGCTATCACAGGCGTTTAATTCAATGAAATTGTTAGAAAGAGCAGCAATCTAGTATTGGGGTAAACCAGGATGGAACAATTCTCAATGTTTCATGCACATACGCTTTGTCAAGAGAATACAATAGTCATAACGTGTGCAATTTATACAAAGGTGCTTACAGTGACAAGTGTTGAAAATATTTTTCTTCTTTTTAATAAAGTGCAAAAGAACAAACAACACTCAAATGCAAGTGCAGATAGTTCATAAAAACATACGCAGCAAAATGAGACACCTTGTTAAGGGTTTCAACTACAAATGTCAAGTGTGGCTAGTAGATTTAGATTTGGGCTATTGAACAAAATTAAAATTTTGCTTTAAATTCAAAGCTCCTTGTGCCCAACCAGCCAAACTAATGACAATAATGTGCATGATTACTAAACAGCCAGATGATGCATTTGTAACTGAATGCATAATCTAGCTAAGGGGCACTGTCGACCCTCACCCCCCGGCCTCAAATGGTCCCTAGTTTAAAGAACACATTGCATGATTGTTCACATTCTGTAGTATGTGCTGATGTAGCTGGTATTTTGATTCCAATTCTTTTTTTGGTTTTAAAACTGAAAAATAGACTGCCCACCATGCTGGTATTACCACACCAAAATATGTTTGTTTACATTCCTTAATCAATTTCCAGTGCATTTTTCCTAGAATTGGAACGACCCAGCATAATCTAGCCACTCAGGATACAGTGGGAGGTGAGGAAACTATTGCTCCTGAGAGGCTGTTCTGTTTGGGCGTGTTCCTAATGTTCAGGAAGTATGCAGTAAGAGAAGATCAAGTATTTAAAACAAAACAAGGTTGGGTGTAATTACACCATTAGCATGCATTTCAGTTCTACTAAGAAAGGAGGCAAATTAAGCAAACAACAACATCAGTGAATGTTAGAGAAGGTAAGCAATCAAAAAATGTGGGGTTTCAAGTAAGCAATAAGACAGGACAGGGTGTGTGGTGAACAGATATTACTGCATGCCCAGGGGTGTAGTAAGGCACGAGGCCCTGCCGAGTGCCTTCAGACCCTGGAAGTGCAGTAATATCTGTTCAACACACATACCCTGGAGTGTTTTATTGCGCTTATAAAATGGTTCTCTCTCTTTTTTTTTTTTTTTTATATTTGTCACCTTAAAAAATATTACTGAACTGAAAAAAAACTGAAATCATTGTGTTAATTTGAGATAAAATAGTCCTTCTGCCTACTAGGTGATGACATAATTGTCTTCTGACACATTAACATTTGTACTGTTGTTGCCCCCTTCCCCAAAACCCCACGTCCCGATCGAGAGAACAAGTGTGGTTAGGAGAGGAAGTAACAGGTTCTCCCTGACAGGTTGCGCCGCTTTCACATTAAAAAAAAAAAAAAGGAATAAGGGATGCAGATTTGTTTTTGTTGTTTTAGTTAAATGTACTGGGATGGAAGCGCAGTTTACTATGAGATGGCACCCCATTCTGGTCTGTTTCCAGTTTCGTGCGGCAGCAAACTTCAGTCTCACCGAACTAGAAGAATGCTTTATGCAGGATAAAATGCTGGCACGCTGCTGCTCTCCGATTTTGACTTCTAGCGGAGACGAGGTTTGGAGCGGGATTGTCAGCATGACATTCACTCCCTCACTTACTGAGACTAAAAACAATGGCGGCCTTTAAAAAATTAACGTTCCACTGACACATCTTAACATTCCATTTGGGTGCATTGATTTATTTGCCTGCTCTTTTTTTTTCCCTATATGTAATACCTATTTGACACTTCCTTTCTGGCCAATCATGATGCTTCTTTTTACATGCCCATTTTATAACTAGAAATAGTATGATGCAAAAAGGGTTGACAATGTCCCTTTAAAAAGGACCATTTAATTTAGGTTGAAGAAATATAAGTATGATGTATTATCATTCCTGTATAACCTGCATTAGAACAAGAAGTGCCCATAAGGTCAGTACTGGAGTTCAGTTAATAACCAGTAGGATGGTTCACAACTTGCTGTACACAGGTAACCAATAGGAGATTATAAAAAGGCAACAATTTCCAAACATTCATTAAGACCTGGGTAATGTGTGGCTTTCAGCTTTAAAATCCAAAAAGATTCTTTGTTTGGGCTACTGTAATAGTTTTTCCCTATATCCACCTCAGTAACAGAGCTTGAATCTTCTGTGTCATTTTTTGGAAGCTTAAAATTCTCTGTGAGTTTTAGTCAGGAGTCCACTTCATTCCTAGACATCAGGTTATTTAAAAATAATGCAGTTTAGTGTGGTCTAGCATTGAATCGGGACCAGAGGCAAACCACACAAGGACGAGGGTCCTGGACTTTAGGAGGGTGGATTTTAAAGAAATGGAAGACTGCCTCAGAAACTGCCTCATTGGAGGGGGGGGTGAGGCACAATGTGGAAAAATAAGGGTCAGCATAATGAGGGCAACTAACCTCTGAGTGAAGGAAGTGAGTAAAAGTAGAAAGTAAAAAAAGAGACCAGACCACTATGATTATCTAAAGAAGTGGCTGAGGTAGTGAGGGGAAAAAAGGTGGCATACAGGAGGTATAAGGAAACGCAGACGGAGAAAGACGAGGAGGTATACCAAGTAAAATAGAGGGAAGCAGGAAAGGCAGTAAGGGAAGCATAGGTACAGAGAGAGGAAATGTTAACCAAAGGGGTAGCTAAAGCGGATAAGACTTTCCTTAGGTACATATGTGAAAAGAGGAAAGCAAGGGGAGGGATAGTGAGGATAAGAAGGATGGCAGGAGGAGACTATGCAGAAGAGGATCAGAATAAAGCAGACATCCTGAACAGATACTTCTGCTAAGCCTTCAAAATGGAGGGAGGGAGGGTGGAACAGACCACCAAGCAGCAGCAGGAGGAGGAACAAACAGGGGGAAGGGGGGCACAAGTCCATTTTCAGAGGAAAGAGTCCTGAAGGCACTTGCAGCTCTGAAAGTGAACAAGGCTATGGGAGTGGAGTGGATACACCCAAGGGTACTAAAGGAACTTGCGGAGGTGCTAGCTGCCCCAGTGATGGCCTTATTCAACAGTTCACTGGAAAAAGGCGTTGTTCCGAAGGACTGGAGGAAAGCAGATGTGTTCCCTCTCCATAACAACAGCAGCAGTAGGGAGGAGGCTAGCAACTATAGGCCAGTCGGTCTCACATCAGTGGTGGGGATATTAATGGAAACCCTGTTAAAGGAAAGGTTGGTAAAGTATCTTGAAATCAGTGCACTGTAAGACCAAAAGCAGCATGGATTCACAGGAGGAAGGTCATATCAGATGAATCTGACTGATTTATTTGACTGGGTGATCAGGGAAATAGATTGGGGAGGCCAGTAGATGTGGCCCATCTGGACATTGGTAAGGCCTTTGACACTGTGCCACACAGGAGACAGATAAAGAAACTGAGTGGCCTAAGAGTGGGATCCAAAGTGGTGAACTGGGTAAGGAACTGGTTAATGGATAGGCTACAGATAAGTGGTTAACGGCACACACTTTAATAAGGGGACAGTGCCCTGCAGGATGCTGCAGGGCTCAGTACTGGGACTGGTCCTCTTCAATGTCTTAATAAATGACACTGCAGAAGAACTGCAAACGCTGTAGTTCAGTCACTAACCATGCTATTTAATAAATCTCTTAAGACTGGTGATATTCCATCTGATTGGCTAACTGCTATAGTTGTTCCCATTCATAAAAAGGGTAACAGAGCCTGTGTTCTTAACTATAGACCTATTAGTCTTACATCGGTCTGTTGTAAATTACTTGAAAAAATAATCAAAAATATGATTGAGTATGAAATAATCTCCTTGGGATTAGAAGATACTATGCAGCATGGTTTCAAGAAGGGTCTTTTGTGTAATATAAATTTGATTTCCTTTTATAATTCTGTTAGTAGTCAGCTAGATAAAGGAGTACCAACAGATGTAATCTATCTGGATTTAGGAAAGGCCTTTGATTCGGTTCCCCATGATGAACTAATTTCTAAATTACATAACCTAGGACTAAATGGTTATATCCTGAGATGGATAAACAACTGGCTAACTGACAGGAAACAAAAAGTAAGAATTAATTTAGAATTTTCCAAGAATGGAAGTGTTACCAGTGGAGTTCCCCAGGGATCAGTGCTGGGTCCAGTGTTATTTAGTTTATATATAAGTGATATGGGTAAAGGACTTGGAAGTGCAATAATCTAATTTGCAGATGATACAAAAATAGGTATGGTTTTTCCTCATTTCTCAAATCAACAATTATGTAAAGACCTTCAATCCATAAAACTATGGGGAGTGAAAACAATATGAAATTCAATGAAGATAAATGTTCTGTGTTACATTTTGGAAACAGTAACCCCAAATATCAATACTTTGTAAACAACAATGCACTTAAGGCTAGTATATGTGAGAAAGATCTGGGGGTATGGATGTATACCAATTTATCTTCCAAAACACATGCAAAAAATCTTTTTGTAAAATGTAATCGAATAATCCATGCTATAAGAAGAGCATTTATATCTAGAAATAGATTAAGTATTATGAAATTATACAAAACATATGTTTTGCCACATCTTGATTATGGCACCCCAGTCTGGAGTCCTTACCTCCAAAGAGATATTAACTTAATAGAAATAATTCAGAAGAGGGTAACTAAATCAGTATATGGTTTAAAAATTGTGATTATAATGAAAGGTTAAAGATACTTAACCTATATTCTTTGGAAACTAGAAGAATTAGGGGTGATTTGTTACCATTATATAAAATCAATAAAGACCCCTCTCTAATGGAGCAATGTGGTTTTCATACAATTGATAAAAAGGTTAACCTTAGGTCACATAAGATACAAATTCATGTTCCTAATGTTCTTACAGTTAAACGTTTGAATTTTTATAATATGCGTACTTCCAGAATATGGAATACTTTACCTAAATATATTATTGAGGCATCTACATTTGATCAGTTTAAAACATGGCTGGATGATTATCTCCTGAGTACCAGTAAGCTGAGATAACCCCACTATGAGTGGGAGACAATTAAATGGACATTCTTACCTACTTTGTCTGATTTCTCCAAGTTAAACCAAGTAAACTGGAAGGGACAAGCCCTGTGCATTGGCATTCCAGAATTTTACTGGAAGCAGGTAAATAAAAGACATACAAACATACAAAAATGCTAGCAGATTAGGCCATGAGGTCTATCAGGTCTGCTCGAGATGCAGCTCACAGCTTGATAACTGCTGCTGCCCCCCCCCACCCTCTTCCTTCCACCCCTCCCGATTTCCATTCTGATTTCCCATGGACTCTACCCACCCTACCTGTACCCTGCCCTTGTATCTATCCCATCCCTTCTTAAAACCTCCCACTGATTCCCTTGATATCAACGCTTGGGTAGTGCATTCCAAGCATCACCACCCTTTCCATGAGTAATGCTTTCTCAGGTCTCTTCTATACTTCCCACCAACCAGTTTCAGGCTACGACCCCTTGTGGACCCTTTCCCCTTCAGTCTGAAAACCACCTTTGTGTTTATAAATACCCTTAAAGTTATCATGTGTGTGGGTAAAGGGTAGGCAGATGAAGAGTACTAGGCTGCTGACTCTTTCCAGGGAGAGAGAGTTGGTTTAGCAATGCCCGACCTTAGATTATATTACTTAGCAGCACAAATCGCACCCACTGTAAAAAAATAAAATAAAAATATAGCAAAACCCCTAATGAAATAGGTCCCTTAATTATTATCATAAGAGACCGGAAATTCTTTTTTTTTTTGTCAATAACATTTTTATTAAGTATATACACTTAAAAGCTTACAATATGCAACATTCATGTTCAGACAAGAAAAAACAATCCATTCTGTGCTAATACAGATAAAGAAAACGTAAATAATAATGAAACAGTATCCATGGTTATATTACCATAAAATTAATTAAAAGTGTAATATAGCTATCTAGATAATCATAAATTGTTTATTGCCACAGAAAGCAAAAGGAAAGAAAAAGAGAAAGAAAGACAAAGAGAATAGAGAGCAGACAGAGGAGGCAATACAAAGAGAAAAAAAAAAGAGAAAGAATGAGTGGTACTAGTGTTCCAGTTTTTGCTAAATATGGAGTCAATAGACAAGATAATGGGACTTCAAGCAACCATTTAATAAACGTATAAGATACACTACCCTTAAAGCTCGTTATGCTGTGAGATTATTTGTCTAACACCATCTCCCTCTGAAAAAAATTGATATAATGTACCCCATCTAGAAATAAACTTATCCCCCAAGTCTCTAATTCCCAGGGCCAGTTTCTCAACTTTAATGTTTTCAATTATCTGAGCTTTAATTTCTTGAAAAGAAGGCACATTTTCCTCCATCCAATATTTAAGTAATAGATTTCTAACTGAGACCCCAATTAACAAAATAGAGTACTTCTGTTCTGACGTCCAGTTAATTTTTCCATCAAACTGCCCTAGTATACAAGTTTCTATATTTATGTTATCAGAAATCATATTAGGACTCATAAAAAATGCTTAATCTGTTCCCATATGGGTTTCACTAAAGTACATTCCCAAAACATATGCCCCAGATTCCCAATCTTTACTCCACATTTAGAACAATTATGAACAGCTTGCAAGCCCATTTTAAACCTAAGATGTGGTGTAAGATACAAATTGTGAAGGGTTTTATAATGGATCAATCTGAGATTTACTGCACTAAAAGCCTTCGCAGAAAGTTCCCACATTTTCTCCCAATCCCAACTGTCTGTGTCAACACCAAGGTCCCGGTTCCACCACCTAATTTGTTCGGTTGTTCAGCTTCTGAAACAATCTAAGAGAAGGCCATACATATTTGATATTGATGGAGAAGAATGTAAGAATCCCAAAAACCTATTCGTGTTCATATCAGGTTCAGAATTTAACTGAACAGCGGAGTCAATAGCTACATTTAGTTCTTCATAAAGCCTGGAGTCTTCTTCTTTGAACCCGTATTTCTCCCTTAACCAAGAGAAGGAGAAAAAAGCATCTGCCCTAATAATATCTTGAACTTTCACTACACGCTTTTGTACCCATTCATAGTTATGAAAGGCAACACTGTCTTTTGTAATATTAGAATTTTCCCAAATTGGCTGCTTTTTAGAATTCCAGAGATATAAAAGAATAGATGAGTTAACATACAGTATCTTATTACCCTGAGAGTCCTGTATACTCCTTAAGTTTCAAACCTTTATTTTCTTAGCATATATTATAGTATGCAGACTTACCCCTTGGAGCATTAATAAGTGCTTCTCAATTTTAACCCATTCTGGAATATACATCTCAGTCTTTGTTAAATGCACCCAGTGAGAAATCGGAGAAAGCCTTGCTGCCAAGTAATACAAGAACAAATCAGGAGCTTTTGGACCTCCGTTTTTTTTTTTTGTTTTTTTTTTTATTTCTAGCAAGTTTACAATAAGACATCCTGACTTATTTTATAACCCCAAATATATTTTGAAAGTTGCGAATTTAATCCCTCAATCCACTCTTTAGTGATATAGCATGGCAGCATGTTAAAGATGTAGAGGACTTTTGGTAAAATATTCATTTTAACCGAATCAAGTCTGCCCCACATTCCTAATGGTAATTTGTCCCATTTTGTTAGCGAGTCTAATACTTTTGTTTTAAATAGAACTAAATTTTTTGACACTGTTTTATTAATAGTTTTATATATTTTAACACCTAAGTAGTCTATATGTTCCTGCGCCCAAGAGAGCCCATATTTAGTTATGTCATCTTTGACACACAATCTATTTAAAGGTAAGAAGCTAGTTTTCCCTAAATATAATTTATAACCTGAAAAATTTCCAAATTGCCTCAATATATTTAGAATCTGAGGAATAGACGTGCTAGGATTAACAACAGTAATAAGCAAATCATCTGCATAAACAGAAGTGCGAAGGTCTAGAGAACCTATGATGAAGCCTCTCAGTCTATTGTCAGTATTAAGTTTCCTAATTAATGGTTCTATTGTTAAATTAAATAGCAAAGGAGAAAGTGGGCATCCCTGCCTAGTCCCCTTTTAACCTGAAAGTAAGGAGAGATCATCCCATTCGTAATTACAGCAGATGTAGGGTTTATATATAATATCTTAACCCAGTTAATAAACATATCCAGAAATTTAAAGAGCTTTAAGACATTGATTATATGCAGCCAAAGAATATGATCAAAGGCCTTTTCAGCATCCAGAGACAACAGACCACACAGTTCTGTATACATTCCTGCTTGTTCCATAATGTGAAAAAGCTGCCTTGTGTTATGAGACAATAACCTTCCTTTCATAAACCCCTCTGTTGAGTTGAAATTAAATATAAAGATACTGTTTCCAATCTATTTGACAGTATTTTAGCAAGTATCTTGATGTCTGTGTTTATTAAGGAAATTGGCCTGAAACTATTACAATCTTGTGAATCCTTACTCGGTTTGTTAAGTAAAGTTATTAATCCCCTGGTTTGATCACCAGACAAGGTACCTTTCTTAACAGCCTCATGAAATACTTCTTTTAAAATAGGAGCCATCTCCTGCACAAGCACCCTATATAAGTTCACAGAATAGCCATCTGGACCTGGTGCCTTATTAGTTTTAAGAGAATAAATTGCCTGAATCACTTCACTCACTGTTATTAGAGAAGCTAAGTTTTGTTTATCCTGCTGTGCCACGCAAGGTATATCCACACCCTTACAGAAGTCCACAAGATTACCGTCCATAGTCACAGTATCACTATCATAGATTTTTTGATAAAAATTGTAAAAAATGTTATTAATCTTTCTCAAATTCGTGCAAATCTGATTATTCCCTTGGTCACAAATAGAAGGAATAATGGTGGACGCAGAGTTCTGTTTCAATCTTATAGCCGGGATGCCCTTGGACCCGAGTCAGTATATTTCAGTTTAGCCTTCCAAATAGCAAATTCAACCTCTGTGCTAATACTTTCACTGTATTCAATTTTGAGTTTGGACCATTCATTCCAACTATCTACTAAATCAGAATCTTTTAAACTCTGCTCTGTTGCCACTATTCTTGCTAATAAATCAACCTGAGTTTTAGCTCTTTTCATTTTATCTCTTGCTGCTATCCCAATTAAAATACCTCTTAGCCAGCATTTCAGAGTGTCCCACAAGTTACCCCAGGATGTGTCCCTAGGATCATTAATCTCTAAAAAAAAAAAACTCATGATGTGATTTAATCTCCTTAATAATTTGTAGATCAGATAAGATGAAATTATTAATTCTCCATCTACTATCCTTTTTATCCTGCAGTGACTTATTAAAATTAATAAGGACTGGGGAATGATCAGAAATTACTGTATTTTTAATGTTGACAAAGTTAACTCTATTCAGCATCTTATCTTGCACAAAGATATAATCGGTCCTAGAGCAGGATTTGTGACAGGAAGACCAGTATGTATATTCTCGACCTTGAGGATTTAAGACATGCCAAACATCCACTAGACTAGCATTAGTTAGTAAACTATCTAGGTCCCTATCTACTCTTGACCTATGAAGTTTGCATCTGGGCCTATCAAGCATAGGATCAAGAATTGCATTTACATCACCTGCAATAATTAGAGTAGTACTCCTCCCATAGTTTTCAGTTAGATGAAATATTTTGTCAAAAATATTATGGTCTTGTGAGGTTGGCCCATAAATATTTATAAAAGTATAATCTTCCTCCCCATTCTACCGGATATAAGCATATCATGGCCTCCTGGGTCAGATATTTGGCTACCTAACTGAAATTGAATGTTCCTATCAAACAGAATTAAGACCCCAGCTTTTTTAGAATTATTTCCTACTCCAAAAACCTGGCCAACCCATTCCCTCCTCATTAAGTTGTAGTGTTCTTCCGTTAAGTGCGTTTCCTGTAGGAAAGCAATTGTAGCAGCTAATTTCTTGAGATGTCTAATAACCGAATACCTCTTAAAATTATAATTCAGACCCCCTTACGTTCCATGTAATCAACATTAAACTATTTGATGTCATTTAAGCAAGTAGTACAGTAGTTAGAAAGCCTGATACTTAATAATTCCATCACCCTCCCCCTGTAGGATTCTGAAGCAAAGCACCACTCACTTCTTAATAAAATGAAAGCAGACAACAAATAGACTAGAAAGAGAAAAGAGAAAAGTAGAAGAGCGTCAATAAACAAATATTGGTTAAAGCATTTATACAAAAGAGGATAGCTATCCTTAAATATTAACAAATCAACAATAGTCATGTACCCTCTACCCCCCAGCCCCTTGACTAGTCTTGAATGTGTTTGCAATACAGCAAGCAAAAAGGAAGCCTCTCTCTATTTAGTAGTTAAACTATTTAGGCTATCATGCAGTTTACTAAATTGCTAGAAAAATAAGAAAAACTAATGTAATACTGAGCATAAAGTAATACATTGACCTTTGTAACTCCAGAAAAATTTCTAAATACTTGTAAAAGAATTACCTTAGAGAAAAATAAAAAAGGGCATATACACTGACTTATTAGTAGGTCGTTTTACATAGTCAGTACCCTGTAGAGGTATGAATCAAGAAAACATGCCCCATTTTCCCAAGGTTCCAAGGAAATAAAACGAGTAAAAAGACCTGAAAACAGTGCTATATAATGATTTTTAAAGATATCGCTGTCTATGTAGATTAACAACCATATCCGTAAACACACCCTTACAAGCAAAGAAAAAAAAAACTCACCAGTTTGTTTCTACTATTCTTAAGTCCCCCATCGCTCCACACACACACACCATCACTAAATGCTGCAAAATTGAAAATTATAATAAGTAAAAGACATATGCGAGTAAAAATGTTTGTTGAGAGTACAACATATTTAAAGTAAGACGATTAAACAAATGTTGCATTTATTGTGTTAATCAGAGGCCATGTCTCCTTGGTCTAACCTCCCAACATGCATCTGGCAAGGTTATACAGTGTCCCGGATTTAGCGCTCTGCGCATGCACTCCTGTCAGGGCGTGTGGGGACTCCAGCCATTCTACTTCGCCACAGGCACAAGAGGAAAGTTCCAGACTTCACTGTTAAGAATTTTTAAACAAACAACGGTGAGTAAAAACACAATGGTGGAAACTGAATTTTCCTTAGCAGAGCACTGCACTCAGTAAATTGTGAATACTAAAGAAAAATTGTCATGTTGCACTCCCACAGTATCAAACCAGAGGAGAGGAGCACCCACCCAAATGCTAGGTATAATAAGATAATAAATATTTGGATAACAGGGATTATGACTGCTGGATGACCTCGGCGAGTCCCAAAAGCTCCACAAACAATCGGGGTTTCAATTAACATATGAGGGCACGCTGCATACAAACAGAGCAAACATGTTGCAAAGAAGGTGCCCATGCAACTTCCATCTTAAGACCAGGGGCAGTCAAACTAACAAAGACTTATCCCCATAAAAACCTCCGAGCAAAGCCTAATCGGCAGGTTTAGGTCCTGATAGTACAGTGTATACATGGGCAATAACCTATTGAAATGCTATTACCAAGCTACTCTCCAGTAAGCAGCATGCCCTTATTTGAAAACCGAAAAAGATTCCCCATGGCCAAACCACAGCATCCCTCAACCAAAAAGGTCCATAAAGCTAGGCATACAAAAGCAGTACCCTCCCCATGCTGAACACATAGGGTGCACCACGATGATAAAAATCGACATACAAATGGTATTTACATCCAAAGCTCCATCGTCAGCATCATAGACTATGGTCTTATCATATATCGGTCTGCAACTACCTCTGCTCTCAAACGTATCGCAACCTCCCTGAATAAGACCTGTCGTCTCATCACTGGCTCACATCACCGTACCCACACATGGGACCTTTATTCCTAATCTGGATGGCTTCAACTGGACAAACGCATAAAATACCAAACCTGCATCATGGCCATGAAAATTATAATGGGTCTGGCCCCACCTGGTGTCTGTGCCCTCCTTAAGCCTAGACATAGGAACATCACTACAAGGAGATCCAATTCCCATCTTTTACATATCCCACGACCCAAGGACAAAGATCATTCGCCTATCGGGCATCCAACTGGCTCAACTCTCTTGGCAGCGACATAGCGACCGCTACAACACTCGGCCTCTTCAAGTCCAAGCTGCGCCTCTCACTACTTGTATCCTGCGATTGCCCATCTTAACATTTCCACCGTTCCAGCTGCAAATGCCCCAGCACCCAGCACTTACAATCAGTCTTTGCACCCCTAGCACCTTATCTGTTATATTCCCTCGACAAGGCCCCCTGGCTGCACTGTCTCCCACCCTCGCCCACCTCCCCCCCGTATCTCCACTCCTGGCCCCGCCCCAACCACTTCCCGTACTCCCCCTTACCCCTGCACCTCCTTCCCCCCCTCGATCTCCTACCCTCACTTTCCCACCCCCTTTCCCTTGTCTTGCTCATAGCTCAAGTCTTTGTACTGGTTATTACATGTCTGTAAGTCAATGGACTGGATATTCAAAGGGTTGCGCCATTAATAGGTATGCACCCGCGCTAAGTCCTAAATTGCTCTTACTCCTGCCATATTCAAGGAAGCAGTTGCTTCCAAACCATGCTGAGCAACAGCGCAATGCTAATGAAGGCATGAAATGAAATAAATAAAATAAATTTCAATTATTGTGAAGCTATTAACAGTACTGAAGCAGCGCCTGATAAAGGAAAAGGCAGATATAGTCTGGCGAATTAGAGAACATAACAGTAAACATTAGACACCATGCAGCAGTAGTCTGACACATAACCAAGATAAGATAGTATTAGAAGCCAAAGTTTTTATAGATATGAGGAAAGTCTTTGCGAAGGCCAGCTTTAGATGTTTCATACCCATTATATTCTTTCACACCACTGGGTAACCAGATCCTCAATTTTGTGGGAAAAAACAGTCCATATTTTAAACCTGCCTCACGTAGTTTCTTTTTTATAGGAAAGAATGCATCTGACTTCCGGTGCAGCTTCTGGTCTGATGGCAGCTTGATTCACGGGCTCCTAGTATGCTCCCCTGATTTACTTTTGCAAGAAGCCGTAAATCCCCCCCAAAAATATTTGTTTAATGCTTGACTTACATGGCTTCGAGTAAACAGCGCGGGGACACCAACAGATTTTCGGCAATACGTCCGGATTCTGAGCTTCCATGGGAGACGTGGTCAGACTCGGGGGTGGGGGGTGGGGCCCTGAGCTTTCCTCGCAACCCACTCATACTAAAGTGCCAGGGAAAAACAGGCCCAAAACACAGCAGTTGAACAAGATGGAGAGTAAACTGGACAAAATACTCTCGGAACTACAAGAATTTAAATCGGAATTTTATCAGTTCAAACAGACCCAGGAATCTTTCCAACAGGACCTTACAGACATGTACACTAAAGTATCCACCTTGGATCAGAGGGTCCAGGAGCAGGCCTCCACTAGCGTACAACTTCAGAATACACTCAACCAGGTAGCACATCTCTGTCAACTCACTGTTGACTGCCAAGAAGATACGGAGAATCGTAACCGCCATAAGAATCTCAGGCTGTATGGGATCCCTGAGAATAGTGAAGGTCCTAACCTGCAAAAGTTCATGGAATCATTCCTTCAAGAAACCCTTGAGCTGGAAACCAACTTTAATTTTGAAATTGAGAGAATCCATCTGGCTTTGGGCCCGAAGCCTACGAAGCCTTCAGCCAACCTAGATCTATATTAGTTAGATTTCTCAGGTTCCAGACGAAAGAATATATACTAAAGCAAGCTTGGGCCAAATCTCAAATCTACTATGGGGATATACGCATATTTATAGACAACGATTATGCCCCAGCCACTATGCAACGGAGGCGGGCTTACATTCCCCTCTTCTCAGTTTTGAGACAACAAAAGCTCAAATTTCGGACTCCCTATCCGAGTAAGTTGGTAATCCAGTTCCCTTCTGGACAACAGACCTATGACAACGTTGAGGAGGCCTGCATGGATTTAAAGAAGCGTGGCTTCTCTTTACCAGTCCTGGCTCGGTTACCTCAGAGACTCCCTGCAGAACGTAGTTCTACTAGAGTGACTCCTCCCCGACAACAAGTGGACTAGCAAGCCACAATTGACTCGATCAAACAGATATTGGCTCAGTTTTCTAGGCAACCTAGTTGAGGCCCTTCCTGCAGCTTGATCCAGGGTTTGCAGTGAGTACTAAGGCAGGGAGTTATTGGGGGATTGGATACTGGTGCGGCTGGTGGCCTGGTCCGGGGGACTTCTGTTTGGGATACCTGGGTGTAGGTGGGTGGGTAGAGTGGGGCTCTCGGAACAGACAGCTGCACTGACATGGGTATGAGGGGTGGGGGGGGGTGACCGTCATAGCAATTCTGATTACTTCCTGGGGCTGGAGATTGTGGACTGAGAAACTGTGCTTTGCAGACCCCATAAGTGAACACTGACTCTTGCTAGAGAGTAGTAGATCGCCGGGCTGTCCAGGGCAGGAGGATATGGGCCTTAAAGCGGAATGACCTGGCTGTACTTAGATCCTGTTAAATAGGGGCTCTATGGGGGAACCCTCCCTCGGGATAGTGGCTGGTAGGCTCCAGATGGATGTCTCACACCCGCCTGGACCTGGATGTCCTTCCTGGGCTTGGGAATCTTTCCTTACAGCCAGAATTCAGGCAGGCCAAATTACATTAACCCGTTAAATAGGGTTCAGTTTACAGGTCTCCTCAGTCTCGGTCAGCCCGGAGGTAATGATGGGGCATCACAGAACACGAGGCCCCAGCGTAGAAATTATTAGTGTGCTGTGGGGATTGCGTAGGACAAGTACAGCGGGCACGTAGATCTACACAGTCTTGATTTGACCTGGAGAGGAGCAGAAAGAAAAAATTACTCACCTTAGTAATGTTGTTTCTTCTAATGGAGTCTTGCTATATTATGACAAGTGCAGTTTGTCCCACATCTAGAACTGCTCCGGAGGTGAAAGAGTTAACTTCCATGCAGAGCATGGAGCTTAGAGCACGAGCTTGGTTAAAGAAGCTCTGTTAGGGTGGTTTCAAACCGAAACCGTCAGATCTTTACGAGCAAAAACTCACTAAGGCTTTGTGTGGAAGCTGTAACCTACACTAGCCAACTGGCTACTAACATATTCACACATTTTCCTGGTCCCAACACCAAAACTCAAGTCAGTGGACCAGAAAAATAAGATAAAATAACTAAATAAAACACAACACCCAAACATGAAAGAGGGCATCAATAAATGCCAACAGTGGACTGCCCACCCCATACCCAAAGTAGAAGTTCTGAGAGGGGCAGGCTGGGGGGGAAGTCATAATATAGCAAGACTCCATTAGAAGAAACAACATTACTAAGGCGAGTAACTTTTTCTTCAAACAACATGAAGTCTTGCTATATTATGACAAGTGCAGACTACACAGCAGTACCTCCATGGAGGAGGGACAGAACCTACTTAGAATAGGCTCTGAAGCACGGCTGTGCCAAACCGAGCATCCCTCCTGGCCTGGATATCCAGGGAGTAATGCTTGGTGAAAGTGTGTACTGTTTTCCAAGTAGCTGCTTGACATATCTCCAAGATAGGGATGTCTCTAGCAGCAGCTAGAGATGCAGCTATACCTCTGGTAGAGTGAGCCCTCAGGCCTGAGGGGGGAACCTTACCCAGCTTTTGATAGCAAAATTGGATACAAGAGACGATCCACCTGGCAATGGATCTCTTAGTGGCAGGTCTCCCTTTCCCAACCTCACCATAAGTGAGAAATAGTTGGAGGGAGTCAAACCTGTGACCCTTGGTACACTTTATGTAGTAACTTAGGGCCCTCTTAACATCTAAGCTGTGCAGCCTCCTCTCACCAGAGGAGGAATGGTCAGTGAAGAACACTGGAAGTGAAATAGATTGGTTAAGGTGGAAATCCGAAACCACCTTAGGCAAAAACTTCCTGTTAGTCCTGAGGACTACTTTATCCCTGTGAAAGGAAATAAAGTCAGTCTCCACTGATAAAGCCTGTAACTCACTTATGCGCTGGCAGAAGTGATGGCTACTAAAATACAGTTTTCAAGTCAATACTTAAGCTTCCGCAAGACAGAGGCTCAAAGGGGTTGCATCAGCTGAGCAATGCAAACATTAAGATCCCAAGCAGGGGCAGGGTCCCTGAATGGAGGATTGGTATGAAGCAATCCCTTAAAAAACTTGGAAAATACAGGGTGAGCAGAAAGAGAAGAGGGCTTCCCTGCTGAAATGAAGGCAGAGACAACTGCCAAGTGCACTTTTAGGGTAGCTGGTCTCAGTCCCAAAGAATTAAGATGGACCATATAGTCCAATACAGTGGACAGTGGGTAGATCAGCAGATTCTGGGGAAATATGCTTCCCAGAACACCATATGGAAAACCTTTTCCACTTGGAGTTATAGGTAGCCCTGGTGGAAGGCTTCCTAGCAGCCTTCAGGATTTCGAGAACACTTTGAGAAAGTTGTAGATCAGCAAACTCTAACTGCTCAAGAGCCAAGCCTTGAGGTTGAGGGATTTGAGATTCGGATACCAAACTCTCCCCTGAGCACAGGTTAACAGATTGTGGTTCCTGGGGAGACACAGGGGAAGATGGACTGCTAAGGACAGAAGGAGTGGGTACCAGGGCTGCCTGGCCCAGTCTGGAGCAATCAGGATCATCTTGCAGGGCTGAGACCTGATTTTGACTAGTACTTTGAACAGGAGAGGGAAGGGGGGAAAGGCATAAAGGAACTTCCCTTCCCAATCGAGGAGAAAGGCATCCAGGGGACTGAGCCCAACACTGGGGCCTGCAACAAAAAGTGGAAGTTGATGATTGTCTGGGGCTGCAAAAGATCTATCTGAGGAGTGCCCCATCTGGCAAACACTATCCCAGTACTAAGGGATCCAGTGACCATTCGTGATGGCCCTGGGAAATCCTGCTGAGAGCATCTACCAGGACATTGTCCTTGCCTGGGAGGTGAACTGCTATGAGGGAAGTGTTCAGGGAATAAGCCAGAGACCACAACTTCATCGCCTCGGTGCACAAGGCCGAAGACCAAGTGCCCCCTTGTTTGTTGATGTACCACATTGTAGTGGTGTTGTCTGTTCTGACCTGTACCACCTTGTTCTAAACAGATGCAGAAAAAACCTGAAGTGCTAGAAAAACAGCTCTGAGTTCCAACAGATTGATGTGGAGCAGAGATTCCTGAGGGGACCATAACCCCTGGGTGGAGAGGTCGCCCATGTGAGCTCCCCATCCCAAGAGGGATGCATCTGTAGTAAGGGTCAAGGAGTGGGACAGAGGGATGAAAGGCACCCCTTGTCTCAGATTGCTCTGATCCTGCCACCACTGAAGGGCCTGGATCAGGGTTCGAGTCACCGGGATTAACTTGGATAGGGGATCTCTTCTTTGAGACCAGAAAGCTCTCAAATGGAACTGAATGTCCCTCATCTGAAATCTTGCTCCTTGCACTACAGCTGTGGAAGCAGCCATGTGTCCTAGGAGCTGCAGGAAATGCCTTGCTGGTCGAGAGACCTGCAGAGTGAAGGACGAGGCCAGGGCCACTAAGGTCCTTACCCTTTCCAGGGGAAGGAAGGCTCTGGCCTGCTTTGTGTCCAGTTCTGCGTCTATAAAGGTGAGTACCTGGACAGGTTCCAAAACCGACTTTGGAAGATTAAGAAAGCCCAGAGAGGTAAGCAGCTGCTGGGTAACTAGCAGGTGTGATTTGACCTGGTCTGGAGACTGACCCACAATGAGCCAGTCGTCCAGGTAGGGAAAAATGGCAATCTTTTGCCTTCTTAGATGAGCAACTGCTACTGCCAGACATTTTGTGAACACCCTGGGGGCAGAAGTGAGGTCGAAGGGCATTGCTCTGAACTGATAATGGCCTGAGGGCAGTTTGAATCTGAGGTACTTTCGATGGGAGCTTCTGATAAGAACATGGAAGTAGGAATCCTTGAGGTCCAGGGAAGCTAGCCAGTCCCCTGGCCTTAGGGAGGGTAAAATCATTCCCAGAGTCACCATTTTGAACTTTGGTTTTAAAAGGTGCTTGTTTAGATATCTTAGATCCAGGATAGGCCGCCATTCTCCTGTCTTTTTTGGGGTAAGGAAGTACCTGGAGTACAGACCCTTGCCCTGGTGTGGGGGAGAAACCCTTTCTACAGCTCTGAGAGCCAGGAGGGTTGAGACTTCTGTTTCCAAAGCAAGAGTCTCTAAAGGGTTTGCAGGAGGAAAAGATCTGGCTCTCCTCTTTGGAAATTTTTTGAAGCTGAGAACCAGACCCTGGCTCACTACTTCCAGGACCCACCTGTCTGATGTTAAAGACTCCCAGTCCTGGACAAAGTAAGCCAGCCTGCCCCCTACAGGTAATGGAGAGCCGACCCTGGGCATCCCATCAGGGTGCCTGTTTGGCAGGGGCTTTAGGCTGAGGGGTGGGAGCAGGCCTGCTCGTAGCCCGTCTGCCTCTCCCTCTGAAGAACCCCTCTGAGCATAGGCTGAAGAGAGGAGGCCTGGGTCTGGTAAAAGGCCTGTGAAAAGGCCTGCCTCTACCCCTGGGGGGCTGCCTCTGAGGAGTGGCTTGCGTTCCTTGGCTTGTGCACTCCTGTAAGTGGTTCTATATTCATCCATTTTCTTCATATAATTCTCTGTCTGCTCCCCAAACAGAGAATTTCCCACCACAGGAAAATCCATAGCCTTAGACTGGGTATCCTGTGACAAAGTAGTACACCTGAGCCAGGCCAATCTACGAAAAGCCACAGATGTAGCCATGACTCTAGAGGATACATCATTAGAATCCACTGCAGCATGGAATTGCACCTTAGATGCCTCAATACCATCAAGAGCCACCTGCTCCAGCTCCTTTGCAAGCTGGCCAGGGACCTGTTTGGCTAAGGCCATGACAGTATCCCATCTAGATTTCTGGTATCTCGCAACATAAGCCATATAGTTTGCTTGTCTGAGTCCCAAGGATGCTGCCATGTATTGTTTTTTGGCCATGGCATCAATCTTCCTGGAGTCCTTGTCAGGAGGATGTGAAGCCAGGGGAATATTAGCTTTATCACAGGCTGCAGCTTGAACTACCCCAACATGACTGCATTGCTGTGAAAGAAAATCTGTATCAGGACCTGACAAAGTGTACCTCCTGTCCATCTTTTTGTCTACAGGAGGCACAGAATTAGGAGCTTTTAAAATTTTTATTGTTTGTTTCCTAAAAGATTTATGCAAAGGGATGGACAATCTCCTGGACTCTGGGATATCCATCATCTCTACATAGTCAGGCTCCTTTTGCTCATCCAAAGCCTCCTCTAAGGGAAGCTGGAGGGTCTCAGCAACTTTTTTATAAAACAAAAAATGAGAAGGGGACTCAGAAAGCCTAGGGGGAGATTCACCTAAAGGTCTGTCCGGGGAGATGTCCGGTTCAGTGGGCACATCCAGACTTTCAAAGTCACATTCACACTGATCATAATCATCCTCCCCCTCCTCTGGTTCATAAAACTCTTCTATATCATATTCCTGAACGGTGGAACCGACGAACCGACCTTTTGCCAGATAGTGGCGGTTCGAGAGAACCGGAGACAGTGACTGGACAATCTGTATTGCCCTGGCTATCTCTGCAGCAGTTGGAGAAGGAATTTTGGACTCCAAACCTGCTGATTTTTTAGTTTTCTTTGCTGGAACTGGCTCCTCAGAGCCAGCTTTTCGTTTGGCCGAGGAAGTCTCGCCCTGGTCAGAGGGCACTCCCTCCGGTTCGGTTGACACTGAACCGGGCTGGCCATCCGGGTCAGTGGACTTTTTGGCCTCTCGTTCCCTGAGCCTGCCCACTCTCTTGTCCAGGGTGGCTGCAGGGAAATTTTTACAAATCTGGCAGTCTGAATTGAGGTGGTCAAACCCCAGACAATAGACACATGTAGTGTGTGGGTCAGCCTTGGCAAAGGCTTCCCCACAGACACTACAGTGTTGAAACCCAGTGGGCCCGGTTTTTCTTTTGGGTTTCTCAGACATGATGCCAGCTCTAACCAACAAACTTGCCCTTTTAACGGCAGTGCCAGGCAAGATTCTTTATCGGGTTCCCAACTGTCAAGGTCGTGGAAAACGTAATGTGAAATCCGCTTTTTTTAGAACCGATAAGAACTGGGAACCGCACTCTAACAAGCCTTAAAAGGCTTTAAAACCAAGTTTAGATACAATTCGATCGGTTCAAACCGAACCGATAAAAATTTACAAGTTCCACACAGAAAACCTATCTATTACTTACAATACCATAGACAGAGCTTGAACCGATCGGTTTGCGGTTAAAATAAATAAATCGCGGTTAAATTCAACCGAGAAAAAACATTTTAAACCGAGGAAATGAACCGAGCAGCAGGAGGAATCTCCGGAGCGACTGTTCAGTGAGGCGGAGTAAAGAATCTGACCGTTTCGGTTTGAAACCTCCCTAACAGAGCTTCCTTAACCGAGCTCGCGCTCTAAGCTCCATGCTCTGCATGGAAGTTAACTCTTTCACCTCCGGAGCAGTTCTAGTGGTGGGACAAACTGCACTTGTCATAATATAGCAAGACTTCATGTTGTTTGAAATTGCAAAGCTGTTTACATGGTTGGTCCCCTAGGACGCTTCTCCCCATGTGATTTTGGTGATGCTGTCTTCAGATGATGAGTACTGAGCCTCGTTCTCCCCTTGGCCTTTTTCACTGCGGAAGTCCTTTGGGGTGTCCCCCTAGGCTGGTAGGTATGCCGGGCACTCCAGGACCCCTTATTTCCCTGTCGGTCTACCACTGCTTACCGGACTTATTTTTACTTCATAAACCCTGTGACTTTTAGTTTGTTCTGAATATTGGGTCTCAAATTTACCTGCAACCGGTTGATAGACACACTTTATACAGCATGTCTCAGACTCCCTAAGGCTATGAAAATGTTTATCTAAATAAGATTTCACATCCTTCCTGATGCTTTGTGGCAGACGGAGGGTATGGTAATATTCATATTCATGTGAGAAAAGAATCCTCCTCTTTGATTAGATCTTTCAAGTAGACACTACTATTATTCCCGGACTGATTCATAATTCGTTATCTCCCCCCATGCTTACATCTTCTGGGGAGTGGGCGGGGGGGTCTAGCGTGGCTCCTGAGAGTCAACTCTCAATGAAACAGCACCTCTTCGCTCTACATTACACCTATCCCATACCATTTTCCCTGTTGCTTTTTTCCATGATATTATTTGCCCTAATCTCAACCCCTTCCCATCCTGAATTTAGGGGTAAGTGCTACCCCGGGTTCCCATACCAAAATGTAGATGGGGTACCCATCATTGGACAGTCAGTAGACCTGTCCCAAATGTGTGTTCTAATCGAATACGTATTGTTGGAAGTCACAGATTACCTTCTTTATGGGGGTCTGTACATAATTTTCACCTCCCTGCCTCCCTTTAGGAGGACGGTTCTCATTCTAAATGTTATTACAGTTTCACCTAGTTGGCCTAGCGGTCCTTTTTTAGTTTACCTTCAAATGTTTTTTATATCTACTCCATTGGGCGCAGAGCATCAGGATATTGACAGTCTGTTAACTGACAATTATTCTTTATTACAGGGTATTAAGACTTATGATGTTATTGGTCTCTTGGGGGTGGGGGGGCTACGATCCCCATACCGTTACTATTACTATGCAGGGACCCTTTAAAATTATTTCCCATAATGTTAATAGACTGGCCGGTCCCATAAAGAGACACCGGACTATTCGAGCACTGAAAAAACTGAATCCGGATATTCTCCTATTACAGGAGACTCACCTCTCATCAGCTGAGCACCAGAAACTACTTATATTTGGATTTTCTGATTTGGTGGAATCCTCTTACCAATGGGGCAGAAGGAGAAGGTGTGGTGATTTTGATTCTGAGACGTACCCATCTGCAGATGCTTGACCAGTACTCTGACAGAGAGGGCAGGCTGGCACTGGCTGTGGTTAAATTAAACCAACAGATTTTGACACTATGTAGCATCTATATTCCCCAAGGTTCAGATGCTTCTACTATCCAAAACTTGATGGATGCTATCCTATTGAGTCAACAAGGCCTCTTTGCTTATGGGAGGTGATTTTAATTTTCACTTTAACCCTTTGCTCGATTCGTCTGCTGCTCACCCCTCCCCTCAGTCTTCGGGCCAGAAACACCTTTGTTGCTTGCTTCGAGATGTAGGCTTGGTCGATGTATGGTGGCAACTTCATTCTTCTCAACGGAAATTTACTTATTATTACAATGCTTTTAAACATTACTCCAGACTTGACTACTTTTGTTTGGGACAAGAATATATGGATCAGGTTCGGTCAGCGGTTATTCTTAACATCTGCATGTCCGACCATGCCCCTATTGTCTTAGAACTTAATATACGGAGGGAAAAGAAAAATGTACAATGGAGATTCAATCCATTTCTCCTGAGGGATGGGGAATTCAGGGACTTTCTGGAAACACAAATTTTAGAAATCATCAGAGATAATGACTCCCCTTAGGTATCTCCCCAGATTTTATGGGACACAATCAAAGTTGTGCTCAGAGGTCATATTATAGCATATGCCACCCAAAAGAAAAAACAGGCCGAGGCTAAATTGTGCTCCTTACAGGACAAACTTATCTTCCTTCAGGAAGCCCATATGCAGGGGGACTCTGACCTCTTACCCTTAATATCTCGGACACAGCAACTGTTGACAGCCAAAACTGAACAAGCTCTGACCTGGCTTAGGCAGAGGTATTATTGGGGGGGGGGGAGGCACGCCTCCAAACTTTTGGCGTACCGCCTCAGAAATCAAGTACAACAATGCACTGTTTCTAAAATTAAGGATCCCTCTTTGGGACAGATTCTGTACTCCACACGACATATCCCTGAGGCATTTAAAAAGTACTATCAGTCTCTCTAGTCCACCTCGTCGGAACCCGACACACAAAAAATATCGGACTTTCTCTCCCAGATCCATTTACCAACCTTATCGGCCTCTCAGTAGGCTCAGCTAATAGCCCCAATCTCTGAATCAGAGCTCCAAACAACGGTAAAAAAAACTTAAGAATGGAAAAGCCCCAGGCTCAGATGGTTTTGGTGCTGAGTTCTATAAGGGGGTCTGGAATTCAGTACAAGCTCCTCTCCTATGAGCGTTACAAACCAGCCATCTAACTTCTGTTTATCCAATATCATGGAGTCAGGCTACAATCTCAGTAATTTTGAAGCCTCAGAAACCCTCCCATCTGTGTGAATCTTATTGTCTCATATCAGTACTGAATCAAGATTATAAGATATACACAAACTTCCGGTGGAGCTATGGCACTGTGAGCATGGAGGATTTGGAGCTCCCATGCAGCACAATTAAAAACAAGTCCTCTCTCTTATAAATCGACCGAATTTCGGCTTAAAAATAAAATTGCCAACAAGTGGATGACATGAGAGGATTCCTAGATAGAAAACAGTCTCACTAAAGCTGTGATGAAGCAGCACCAAGAAAAAAAAACATTTTCAGCCACTACGGGACCTAATGGAGTCCGAGGATGCTGGCCTACAAGATGGTGACTCAACCTTCCTTTCTGTGGCCCAGACTGAAAGACAGGATAGGAGAAGGGGGACAAGAAGTGATAAACAATCACAAAACATAACCGAAAACTCACCTTCTGATGCCATCCTGACCGCGATTGCAGAATTTCACTCAGAGATGAGAGAGGCCCTGAGAGATATCCAAACGGACCTGGAAGAGCTGCAATCTAGGGTAGCTGAGACGGAGGCACAAACCTCCGAGAACACAACTAATATTGCAACCTTAGAGCAAGCAGTATTTTCGATGGCAGAGGAACAACGGTTTCAAGCAGCAAGGCAAAAGGATATGGAAAACAGGGGAAGGCGGAAAAACATTAGGCTTTATGGAATACCTGAGGGAGATGAGGGTCAGGATGCAGTGGCCTTCGCTGATTACTTCCTGCTTCTAACCCTGGACTTAGATCCTGCATTTCAAATAGATGTGGAGAGGGCCCACAGAGCACTCGCTCCTCGACCAGCAAAACCAGATGTCAGACCGAGATCCTTTGTGATCTGTTTTAACAGTTATTCACAGAAGGAACAAATTCTTTCAAAAGCATTGCGTAAACAGAGGATCATGTTGGGTACCCACCGAGTTCTATTTGATAATGATTATGCCCCAGCAACCCAGAGACAGAGAAGAGAGTACTCTCCCCTTTTCCCCCTTCTGAGATCTAAAAATCTAAAATTTCGCACCCCATACCCAGCGAAATTAGTGGTCCTTCTTCCTAATGGGCCTGTGACATATATCTCGGCGGATGAGGCCAGAGTGGACTTATGTAAAAGGGGTATCCTCATGGATAAGGATTTCAAGGCAGCCTCCAAGACCTGACAATCGAAACAAAACAGTGATCCTCAGAGCTCGGATGGAGGGAATGGGGGAGACCAAAAACTCCAGAAGCTGCTGAACAAAATACAAGCATTGAGAAATCCTACACTTCATCTGACATGAATGCTAAGTACTTTGAAAGGGGTGTTTCTCGTGGGTTGAGGGGGTGACTTGAGCGGGGTTAAGGGGGTGGATGGATTGGGTCCAGACGCCTGAGGGTTGAAGGCGAGCTATAGCTCCTCTAGGGCGGTAAGTGACTAATTAGTGGTGCACAGTCGCATATTATATTTAATTCCTAGCCCAATGGAGTGCTCTGCTTTCTTCCTAAAGGATGTAGGGCCTGGTGATTTCCTCTTCTTTCCTGCTCGGTTCCCCAACCCCCCATCCTGCTATGTCTGTGCTCGTTCTGTTCCTTTCCCCTCCCACACAGAACTTCATCAAGGTATTTTATTTGCCTTGTCTTTTCCTGGAATGTGGATTGGACTTTGGCTTGCTTGCTTTGGAGGCCTCTGTTCCTGTTCTTGGGAGTGGGGGAGGGGGCGGGGGTGCCAGGGCGGGGAGTAGGGGCTGGGGTGCCAGGGCGGCTCAGCCCGGGGTTCTGCAGATGGGGACTTTGGAGTGTTCTCTGGGGCTTGAGACATTGTACAAGATTGTGATCCTCAAGATCTGAATGGAAAGAACACGATGACTATGGACTTTGGAGATAACTAATTACCATAATGATATTTCTATTCCTTCTTCAGCCCTAAGGTATTTGGGTAAATTTGGGGGTGGATATACTGCCTAAATAGATATGTAAACTGGTCACTCAAAGGGCCCTGTTGGAGGCTGGGGGGTCATTGACGGGCGGGGAGGTGGTTGAGATCTTTGATTCCTGAGGCCGTGGGGTGTGGACAAGTTTTGGCTCCTTAGTGGGCTTAAAGGGAACCACACATGGTACAAAATCAGTAGACAACCCCAGGAACTTCCCTGTTGGAATGCTGGCCTCTCTTTATGAAAGGTGTAGGGCATTTTGAGGGTCTTGCCTCCCCATAACTCTCCCACCTCTGGGACGGTTGGTCCTTTACTTATTTTCCCTCCCCCGAATAATTTGGCTTAATGCACCATCATCCCGGCGATGGATTTTGAGGTTAAGTTATTAGTAAAGTCTATGCCTTGAGATCTGATAATTCAGGGCTTACCTGGATCAAACTTGGTGGTGGGGTTTGGGTGACGGGGGTCGAGGCAGGGAGGGGGGTATAGGAGGGGGTGGGAGGTTAGAGGCTATTTTGAGACTTTTGTGATAACAGAAATGTTCTATAACTTTTTTAAATAATATTAGGGTCATTTGGATCCTCATCCCCTTCTCCCCACCCCCTTTTTTTTTCTTCTCTTTCTTTCTCTCTTTTTTCTCTAAGCTATAAATAAAGGGAAAATATATATGCCTTAATGTAAGGGGAGTATTGGACCAGGTTTTGGGGCTTGGGGAGATGCTGGGGAGAGAGGGGATGGGGGGGAGAGGGGGAGGGTAAGAAAAAATTACTCACCTTAGTAATGTTGTTTCTTTTAATGGAGTCTTGCTATATTATAGACATTAGCAGTTTGTTCCAGCTCTAGAACTGCCCCGGAGTGAAATGGTTAAAACCATTCCAAAATAGAATTTTGGCACGAGAGCAGCTCTATCTGTGTCATTTCAAACTTGAACTGTCAGATCTTTACGAGCCAAACTCACTAAGGTCTGTGTGGAAGCTGTAACCTACACTAGCCAAATGGCTACCTAAATAATAACAACCATTGATGGTCCCAACACCCAAGACTCAAGTCAGGGGACCAGAAATACTAACACCATTCTAATAATATGAAATGGAACATAAGTATAATAAAACACACACACACGTACACACACACCCCAAAGTCCCAAAGGGACAAAATGCTAACAGGACATAAGTAGTGCCCACACTAAGTTGCCCGCGACCCCACCAAGTAGAGGTTCTGAGAGGGGCAGGTTGGGGGAGATAATATAGCAAGACTCCATTAGAAGAAACAACATTACTAAGGTGAGTAATTTTTTCTTCAAACAACATGAAGTCTTGCTATATTATAGACATTAGCAGAATACACAGCAGTACCTCCATGGAGGAGGGCAGAACCTACTTAGGAATAGGCTCTGAAGAACAGCTGTGCAAACCGAGCATCTCTCCTGGCCTGGACATCCAGGGAGTAATGCTGGTAAAAGTGTGTACCGCTTTCCAAGTAGCAGCCTGGCAAATCTCTAATAAAGGGATATCTCTGGCAGCAGCTAGAGACGCAGCTGTACCCTGGTAGAATAAGCCCTCAAACCGGGGGCTCTGCCCACTTTCTGATAACAAAATTGGATACAAGAGACAATCCACCTGGCTATTGATCTCTTAGTGGCAGGTTTGCCTTCCCAACTTCACCATGGGTAAGGAAAAGTTGGAGGATTCGAACCTGTGACCTTTGGTACGCTCTATATAATAACTAAGAGCTCTCTTAACATCCAGGTTGTGCAACCTCCCTCTCACCCGAAGAGGAGTGATCAGTGAAAATACTGGAAGGGAGATAGATTGATTAAGATGGAAATCTGAAACCATCTTAGGCAAAACTTCCTATTAGTCCTAAGGACTACCTTATCCCTGTGGAAAGAAATAAAGTCAGTCTCCACTGACAAGGCTTGCAATTCACTTATGCGTCTGGCAGAAGTGATAGCCACTAGAAAAACAGTTTTCCAAGTTAGGTACTTAAGCTCTGCAGAAGACAGAGGTTCAAAAGGGGGTTGCATTAACTGGGCAATGCAAACATTAAGGTCCCAAGCAGGGGCCGGTTCCCGAAAGGGAGGATTAGTATGGAGTAACCCCTTAAAAAACTTGGAAAACACAGGATGAGAGGAAAGAGGGGATGACTTTCCTGCTGACACAGCTGCCAAATGAACTCTCAGGGTAGCTGGTCTGAGACCCAAGGAATTAAGATGTACCATGTAATCTAACAAAATGGGCAATTCAGCAGATTCTGAGGAAATATTTTTCCCAGCACACCAAATGGAAAACCTTTTCCATTTAGAACTGTAAGTAGCCCTAGTGGAAGGCTTTCTGGAAGCCTTTAGGATCTCAAGAACACCCTGAGAGAGGTGTAAATCAGCAAACTCTAACTCCTCAAGAGCCAGGCCTAGAGGTTGAGGGATTTGAGGTCCGGATACCAAACCCTTCCCTGGGCACAAGTCAACAGATTGTGATTCCTGGGGAGGCACAGGGGAAGATGGACTGTCAGAGACAGAAGGAGTGGGTACCAGGGCTGCCTGGCCCAATCCGGGGCAATCAGAATCACCCTGCAAGGCTGAGATCTGATTTTGACTAGTACTTTGAATAGGAGAGGAAAGGTGGAAAGCATAGAGGAACTTCCCCTCCCAATCCAGAAGAAGGGCATCCAGGGGAACTGAGCCCAGCACTGGAGGCCTGCAACAGAACAGAGGAAGTTTGTGATTGTCTGGGGCTGCAAAAAGATCTATCTGAGGGATGCCCCACCTGGCAAAAACTATCCCCAGCACTTGAGGATCCAGGGACCATTCGTGATGGCCCTGGGAAATCCTGCTGAGGGCATCCGCTAGGACATTGTCCTTCCCTGGAAGATGAACTGCTATGAGGGAAGTGTTCAGGGAATAGGCCAGAGACCACAACTTCATTGCCTCGGTGCACAAGGTCAAGACCGAGTGCCCCCCTGTTTGTTGATGTCCCACATTGTTGTGGTGTTGTCTGTTCTGACTTGTATCACCTTGTCGTGGACAGATGCAGAAAAAGCTTGAAGAGCTAAAAAGACAGCTCTGAGTTCCAGCAAATTGATGTGGAGCAGAGATTCCTGGGGGGACCAAACTCCCTGAGTGGAAAGGTCGCCCATGTGGGCTCCCCAACCCAGAAGGAAAGCATCTGTAGTGAGAGTCAAGTCGTGAGAAGAGGAAATGAAGGGGACCCCCGCTCTTAAATTGCTCTGATCCTGCCACCACTGGAGAGCTAGGATCAAGGTTCGAGTCACTGGGACCAACTTGGAAAGGGGGTCTCTTCTCTGAGACCAAAAGGTTCTCAAGTGAAACTGAATGTCTCTCATCTGAAATCTGGCTCCTGCACAACAGCTGTGGATGCAGCCATGTGCCCCAGGAGCTGCAGAAAGTGTCTTGCTGGTCGAGAGACCTGCAGAGTGAAGGAAGAGGCCAGAGCCACTAAATTCCTTACCCTTTCTGGGGAAGAAAGGCTCTGGCTAGCTTTGTGTCCAATTCTGCCCATATAAAGGTGAGTACCTGGACTGGTTCCAGACCGACTTTGTAGGTTTAGCAGAAAACCCAGGGAGGTGAGAAGCTGCTGGGTGACCTGCAGGTGAGATTTTACCTGTTCTGGGACTGGCCTACAATGAGCCAGTCGTCCTAGATAGGGAAAACAGCAATCCTCTGCCTCCTTAAGTGGGCCACTGCCACTGCTAGACACTTTGAGAATACCCTTGGAGCAGAGGTAAGGCCGAGGGCATTGCTCTGAACTGGTAATGACCTGAGGGCAGTTCGAATCTGAGGTACTTTCGATGGGATCTTCTGATTAGGACATGGAAATAGGCATCCTTGAGGTCCAGGGAGGCTAGCCAGTCCCCTGGCCTTAGGGAAGGTAAAATCATTGCCAGAGTTACCATTTTGAACTTTGGTTTCAAAAGATGCTTGTTCAGATATCTGAGATCTAAAATGGGCGCCATTCTCCTGTCTTTTGGGGTAAGGAAGTATCTGAATACAGACCCCTGCCCTGATGCAGGGAGGAACCTTTCTACTGCTCTGAGAGCTAACAGGGATGAGACCTCTGTTTCAGAGCGAGGGTCTCTGAAGCACTTGCAGGTAGAAAAAGTCTGCTTCTCAACTTGGGAAACTTTTGAAGCTGAGAACCAGACCCTGGCTTACTACTTCCAGAACCCACTTGTCTGAGGTTAAAGAAGCCCAATTCTGACTGAAGTAAGCCAGCCTGCCCCCACTGGTACAGGAGAATCGGCCTGGGCACCCCATCAGGGTGCCTGTTCTGAGGAGCTTTAGGCTGGGGGTGGGAGCAGGTCTGCCCACCCCTCGTCTGCCCCTGCCTCTGAAGAAGCCCCTCTGAGCAAAGGCAGAGGAGGCCTGAGTCTGGTAGAAAGGCCTGTGGAAAGGCCTACCCCTACCCCTGGGGCATGCCTTTGAGGAGTGGCTTGCCGCTCCTTAGCCTGGCACTCTTGTAAGTAGTCCTATATTCATCCATCTTCTTCATGTAATTCTCTGTCTGCTCTCCAAACAGAGAATTTCCCACCACCAAGGAAAATCCAAAGCCTTAGTCTGGGTATCCTGTGACAAACTAGTACACCTGAGCCAGGCCAACCTACTGAAAGCTACAGATGTGGCCATGACCCTAGAGGAAACATCATTAACATCCACAGCAGCATGAAACTGAACCTTAGAGGCTTCAATGCCATCAGCAGCCACCTGTTCTAGTTCACTAGCCAGCTGGCCATGGGCCTGCTTGGCCAATTGCATAACAGTATCCCATCTAGATTTCTGATACCTAGCTACATAAGCCATATAATTTGCTTGCCTGAGTCCCAGAGAGGCTGCGATATACTGTTTTTGCCATGGCATCAATCTTCCTGGAATTCTTGTCAGAGGATGTGAAGCCAAGGATATTAGCTTTATCACAGGCAGCAGCCTGAACTACCTAACATGACTGCATTGTTGAGAAAGAATTCTGTATCAGGACCTGACAATGTGTACCTTCTGTCCATCTTTTATCTACAGGAGGCACAGAATTAGGAGTTTTTAAAATTTTATTGTTTGCTTCCTAAAAGACTTATGTAAAGGAATAGACAATCTCCTAGACTCTGAATATCCATCATTTCTACAAAATCAGGCTCCTCTTGCTCATCCACAGCTTCTTCTAAGGGAAGCTGGAGGGTTTCAACAACTTTTGTAAAACATGAAATGAGATGGGGACTCAGACAGCATGGGGGAGATTCTAAAGGTCTGTCTGGGGAGATGTCCGGTTCAATGGGCACACCCAGACCTTCCCAGCCACATTCATACTGTTTATAATCATCCTCCCCCTCCTCTGGTTCATAAAATTCCTCAATATCATATTCCTGAACCACTGGGACTGGACGAACCGACCTTTTGCCAGATAGTGGCGGTTCGGACGGACCCTGAGACAGTGACTGGACAATTTGTATGGCTTTTGCTATCTCTGCAGCAGTTGGAGAAGGGGTTTTGGACTCCAGACCTGCTGATTTTCTTGTTTTCTTTACTGGAATTGGTTCCTCAGAATCAGCTTTTCTTTTGCCCGAGGAAGTCTCGCCCTGGTCAGAGGCACTCCCTCCGTTCGGTTGGCACCAAACCGGGCTGGCCATCCGGTCAGCGGACTTTTTGCCTCGTTCCTGAGCCTGCCCAATCTTTTTCCAGGGTGGCTGCAGGGAAATTTTACATATCTGGCAGTCTGACTGAGGTGGTCAAACCCCAGACAATAAACACATGTGGTGTGGGTCAGCCTTGCAAAGACTTTACAAACATCACAGTGTTGAAACCCAGTGGGCCCGGTTTTTGTTTTGGGTTTCTCAGACATAATGCCAGCCTAACCAGAAAACTTGCCCTTTTAACGGCAGTGCCAGGCAAGACACCCTTATCGGTTCCTAACCGTGTCATGGGTATTGGAAAAAACTGTAATAAATCTGTTTTTTTTAGAACCGATAAGAACCGGGAACCGGACTCTAAAATATTAAATTTTTAGTTTTAAATGAGTTTTAAACCCAACTGATCGGTTCAAACCGAACCGATAACTTACAAGTTCCACACAGACAAAACCTTCAATTTACTTATGGTTACCACAGATAGAGCTTGAACCGAGACGGTTTTCGGTTAAAATAAAACTATTCTCAGTTGAATCCAACCGAGAAAACACTTTTAAACCGAGAAATGAACCGTAGCAGTAGGAGAAATCTCCGAGCGACTGTTCACTGAGGCGGAGTAAAGAATCTGACAGTTCAAGTTTGAAATGACACAGATAGAGCTGCTCTCGTGCCAAAATTCTATTTTGGAATGGTTTTAACCATTTCACTCCGGGGCAGTTCTAGAGCTGGAACAAACTGCTAATGTCTATAATATAGCAAGACTTCATGTTGTTTGAAAGGGATGGTAAGGAAGAGGAAGGGTATAATGAGAGGGGAAGAGTAAGTAAAAAGGGAAGAGTTAGGAAAATCCAAAGTTGCTATGAAACTGTGTATAAAGGTGAAGCTGCAGGGGGGTTCTCCTCCCTCACATGGAGAATTTCTATACGAGCTTTAGCTCCACCACACCAGGACTTGGTTCCCAAGAAGGAACCAACTCCTAGAGAGGGCATTTCTTCTCAAGTGGGCTTGGATCCACGCATTGTGGTTCATTCCTCACTTTTCTAGTGGGAAGATTATTTTCCTACTGGGTACTGGGATGGAGATAATGGAATCTCCCCCAATTGTGGAAGACCATGTGTACATCGTTATTCCTATGGGAAGATTGATTTTTTCAAATGTTTATGGTAATATGTTAATAAATATTACTCTTACTAATTTTGAGGTTTAATAGAAAAAAAATGAGGGTGACATATTAATACAAAAGGGACAAGTGCTTCCAATTCAGGCCTTAGTGGTCGGGGATGGAGGAGGCCTTACATCAGGATTTAGTGCATACTCCGGGGATGCTGAACCTGGTCCTCATGGACCCCTGGAGAGGAAAAAATATCTGCTTTATAGAGAGCATGGGGGGGACTTTCCTCATAACCTAAGACGACTGGCCATAATATTAAAGGAAAGATTCACTCCCCAAGAACATGGCTAAGGTACCAGTTAAAATGTTTTCTCAGAATGTGAATGGTCTACACTCCCCCATCAAATGATATAAGATCATGCATCAGTTAGGTAAACAGAAAGCAGACCTATATTTCCTACAAGAAACCCACTTATCCAAAGTGGAGCATTCCAAACTCCATTGGAGAGGACGATATCAGGTGTTAGCCTCCTCACACCCCAGTGGTCGTAAAAGGGGTGTGGCAATCCTGATCTCCTCTTCCACACTATTGGAAATTCAGGATACATTTGCTGATCCTCAGGGCTATTACGTAATTGTGACAGCTAAACTATACTCTCAGGTTATTACCCTGGTAAATGTATATCTGCCACCCCCGTCTTCCCTTCCCACGGTTAAAACTTTTGTTCAAAAAGTGATGGAGAGGCTACAGGGCATCCTGATTATGGGGGTGACCTCAACGTTACATTTCATCCCCACCTTGATTCCTTGGCCACTAAGGAACAAAAGCTCTCAGGGCCAGCTAAATATTTAAAGGGGAACCTGTCTCAATTAGGTATAGAGGATGTCTGGAGGAAGATCTTCCCCTCAACTCCGGGATACACTTTTTTTTGGGATGACATAACTCCTACTCCCGTTTGGACTATTTTTTTATTACCGGAGAACACATCACTTTAGTACAGAACATATTAATAGAACCAAGGATCCTCTCAGACCATAACCCCTTAATCCTCAAAACTGATCTTGGAAAACAAAAGAAGCACAAACTTTAAAGGTTTAATAATTCTTTATTAAAAGATCAAAAATTCTTAGACCAGTTTAGAGATCATATCCCACAAATAATTAGTGACAACCTCTTATCTCCAGTTCCTCAGACAATTCAATGGGACACGTTGAAGGCGGTCCTTCGGGGAGAGATCCTGTCTTTTGCTGCCTACAAACAAAAAAAGATACAAGGGAGATTGAAATATTGAACAGATTTGTTATCTTCCTATCAAATGCTATACAGAGAAGGAGATAAAACTCTACAAAACAGAATTAAAAATTTAAAACACGACATTCAGAAAATAATTGATTATAAGACATTATAACAGCTAAATTACTTACGACAAAATAATTATGAGGGAGGTACCCGTTGTGCCAGACTGTTGGCTAGAAAGTTGAGGGGAAACAAAAAAGCCTCAACAATATTAAAAATAAGACCAACGGTTACAGATCCCCCCTCTTACAAGGAAGAAGCAATTAAGCAAGTATTCCAAAAGTATTTTGAGGCTCTTTATGCCAGCCCCACTTCTCATTCGAGTCAAACAGAGGACATAGTTAATCAACTTGCTAACCTCAAGTTACCTACCCTTTCTGACTCCCAAAAAGAAAACTTAAAACAGCCTGTCTCGCCTGAAGAGATACTTTTTCAAATAAAGCAGCTAAAATCTTCTAAGTGTCCTGGGCTGGATGGTTTCAGTTCTGAATGGTACAAAATCTTTGGCCCTCAACTCCTCCCCACTTTTCTCCCTGCGTGCAGAGAGACACCGGAGGGACTCCCCCACCCTCTTGGAATTATGCGACTATATCCCCCCTGATTAAACCAGATACGGACCCCTCTTTACCTTCATTATATCATCCTATATCAATATTAAATGTAGATTATAAAATATTTAGGTCAGTTTGGGCTAAGAGATTAGAACCTATTCTTATGACAATAATCCATCAGGATCAATCAGGCTTTATTAAACAAAGAAATACCTCCAATAGTCTCCGCCGGTTAATGCTGTTACTAGAATATATTCATTCTAGAAAAGTTCCCTCCATAGTGGTTAGCTTAGACGCTGACAAAGTGTTTGACAAAGTAGATTGGAAGTACCTATGGGCTACTCTAGTGAAATTTTAATTCCGTAACTCCTTTATTACGTGGATCAAAAACATTATGCACACCCTCAGGCCTATATTCGTGTTAATGGTGCTTTGTCCCAACCAATTCAAGTTCAGAGAGGCACTAGACAATGATGTCCCCTATCCCCTTTATTATTTGTGTTATATATTGAACCATTAGCAGAAATTATAAGAGACAATACAAGAATAGAGGGTGTTCCGATGGGTCAAAGGGAATACAAGATTGCATTATTTGCAGATGATATCTTAATCACCGCCCTATCTCCAGAAACCTCTCTTCTAGCCCTTTGGCAAACTTTGGAAAACTTCAGCAAAATATCTGGTTTCCAGTTAAATATAAATAAGATAGATCTAATCCCCCTCTTTTTTCCCCATCTCGCTCTCTCAAAAGTAAATATCCAATTAAATGGCATAAAACTAATTTTCAATATTTGGGGGTAATAATCCCTCAAAAGCTGGAACTGCTAGAATTATTAAACTATCATCCTCTCTCTATTCAAATCCAAAAAGAACTAAAGGTGTGGTCTCATCTACCGTTGTCCTTTTTCCAAAGAATAGAATCTATCCGGATGATCATCCTCCCTAAACTTTTATATCTATTCCTAAATTTCCCCACCTTTCCCTCAAATTTTTATTTCAAATCTTGGGACAGGATGATTTCAAATTATATTTGGCAGGGTGGTAAACCCAGGATCAGAATGTCACTGCTCCACTTGCCGCTTTCGGAGGGAAGGGCCAATTTACCAAATCTAAAGCTTTACGCTATGGCTTCTTACTGTAGAATATTGGCTCTCTGGCTTTCTCCATCCTACCATTTGCCTTGGAAAGATTTAGAATTTGTCATAAATTACCTTTATGATACAATTCGGATAACACTGGCAACATGGAACCGCTCACCTCCCCTAAAGGATTTCACTTCATTCACGGCCCAAATATTAAAGGTCTGGTATAAATTAAAGCAGCAAAAAGCATTTAAAGAAATTGTTTTCCTTTACTCCTTGATATTGGAGGATGACAGTTTTTTTCCAGCAAGATTAGATCATACCTTTTCCAGGTGGAGACATCTGGGACTACAATTCTTTAAGCAGTTCCTCTCCCCTTCCGGAATAATCCCATCTGAGCTTCTACAAATCAAGTTTGGTTTGCCCAACAATGATATCTTCAGATATAATCAGGTGAGGAATTATCTATTACGCCAAATGGATATTAATATCTGACTCCCAGAGCCACTACCTATGGCCTGGAGATTTCTAGATGATAATATTAGGGGTAACCTATGGGCACATCAGGTGGGTCACTTTTATAAGATTTTAAGGGAGGGGTTGGGTGACTCTTCTATTTTCATTATGGACAGTTGGACTAAGGACTTAGGTCTGGAACTACAACAACAGGAGTGTCTAAATTCCTCTGTATCTGCATATAAAATTACACATGCCACTAGATGGCATGAATTTGCCTGGAAGTGTAGAGGCAGATATTTTTGCTCTCCGGCTTTGTTAATCAAATACCTCCCAATCTCAAATGGGGTCTGCTGGAGGAATTGCTCCTGTAAATTAGCAGACCTGGCCCATATCTTCTGGTCTTGTCCTTTGTTGATGCCCTTTTGGTGTTCTATTCAAAATGACATTTCTGAATGTATGGAGGAGTTAATTGAGTTTACGCCGGAAACGGTTCTGCTCTCTATATATCCCCGACAAACCCCTTGGCGATGTCATATTCCTTTACCTATACTCATCCTAGCAGCCAAAAAGTCTATTACTAAGAGATGGCACTCCTTGATTGTTCCAACTGTGCATGAATGGAGGGCTCTGGTTGCAGACATCTGTTATATGGAGTCATTGACAGCGGAAGTCCATAACAAACAAAAACAATTTGAACAACAATGGAGATTGTGGGTATTATATTATTCTAGGTATGACCAAGATTTTGTTCCCTGATTACATGCCCAATGTTCACTATCGGGGAAGGGGTGGACTTGGATATAAAAAAGAGACAGGGATATGTGGATGTGGTGGGAGTGTGGACCATTCATCAAAAAGACAGTTTATGTTTGTGAAAATACTCTTAAAGCCAAGAACTTGGGTAGCACTAACTCGTTAGCAATATAGATGGAGATTTGGGGCCATTAATTTAACAATGTGATAAATTTCAAGGTATTCTGTTTTGCATATTAATATTTATTCTATATATGTATTATCACAAGTGATGTGATTACTGATAAGAGGAAATGTAATGCTCAATGCAATCAAAAATGGATGTATTTGTCACCTTCTACCAATAAAAAGATAATTAAAAAAAAAAGGATTATAAGATATACACGAGTATTTTAGCTCATAGACTTAACCACGTACTCCCATCTTTGATACATCCAGACCAGTCGGGGTTTATCAAAGGCAGACAGACAACCGATAATATAAAACATACTGTATATCTTATTGATCATGCTCATTCTACAAAATCCCCCCTCTTGATACTGAGCCTTGATGCCCAAAAAGCATTCGATATGGTCTCTTGGGGATTCCTACAGGCTACCCTACAAAAATTCGATTTCCCGGTACTGTTCATATCGGCTGTCCGGGGCATCTACTCCAATCCTGAGGCGGTGGTCCGACTGAATGGATCACACTCAAGATCGTTTTCCCTTATTCAGGGGTACTCGTCAGGGCTGCCCTCTTTCCCTGTACTTAATTGCTCTTTTTGTAGAACCTATAGCCCAATTACTCCGACAAACTCCTAATATACACGGGTATAGAGTCTCAGAGTTGTCGCACCATAAATTAGCCTACTATGCTGATGATCTTCTTTTGTACGTCACCCGGCCCGAAGAATCACTACATACCCTGACTATACTCTTGAGAGAAATAGAGACCCTAACAGGTTATACCATAAACCCAAATAAAACAGAGGTCTTATTAATACAGACCTCTTTAACTCAGGATCTCCTTTTAAAATATCCTTATAAATGGGACAAATCCCATAAAACTTAGTTAGGTATAAAAATACCTCAAAATTTTTCTAATCTCTACTCCCTGAATTATACCTCAACTCTTTCAAAAATAAAGTTGGGCTTGGTTAGATGGACTCATCTCCCCCTTTCTCTGATGGCTAGGGTTCAGTCTGTTCAGATGAATTCGCTTCCGAAGATGTTATACCTAATGCAAAATATCCTGCTCCCTCTTTCAGCAAGAGATGTCCAGGACTGGGACAGATCTGTCAGTAGGTTTCTATGGGCAAATCATCGTCCCAGCGTAGCACTTAGTAAGCTTCAGTGTCCTAAGGAGAAGGGCGGACTGTCTCTTCCCTGCATCTCAAACTACTGGCTAGCCGCCCTACTCACACACATAACACTCTGGTTTCTACCACAGAATCAAGCTCCACTGTGGCTCACAGTAGAACAATCCATGGCAGACTGCCCCCTAAACTATTCGCGGTTATTTCAGCCTAATAATATAATTCAATTACACTGAGGTTCTAGATTTACGAGAGGGTTACTTAATAGCTGGATGAAATTTCTTGCTCGACCAACTAATCGATCCTTGTCAACATGGATGGGTCTTCCGGCGGAAGATCCTTCATGGATTCCTACACGATTGGATGCTACCTTCCAGAACTGGGCAAACAAAGGTTTAAAACATTCATACCAATTTTACGATACAGTTATTTTTAAATCATTTGATCAACTTAAACAGGAGTTCTCTTTAAATAAAGTCAATTTCTTTTGGTTCCTACAGATCCGCCATTTCTTGGCTACCAAAATTGGCCTAGACGTCTCTACTCAGGTTATCCCCCGCATTTGTCCTCTATTAGTTCAGCTAGCGGGGTGGGGTGGTGATAGAGGTAATCTGTTCTCTCAATTTTATAAGGCCCTGTGGGGGGCATCCTCCCACGCTATGGACATGGTACAGTTCCAGTGGGAGGCAGCGTTCCAGGTGGAACTGACACAGGAGGATTGGCATTGGATTTGGCAAAGATAACATAAAATTATAAGCTCTTATATTTGGAAAGAATTCTCCTGGAAGGTGACGTCCAGGTACTTCTGCACCCCCCAGATTACTGCCAAGTTTCTGGATGGGGGTGACTCCTCCTGTTGGAGACGCTGCGGTTGTGAGGTGGCCACACATGCACATATATTTTGGTTTTGCTTGGTGCTGGCATCCTATTGGTCCTTGATAGAGACTAGGGTGCTGGATCTCTTCCCCACCCTCAGTGGTCTGTCTCCGGCTCTGGTGATACTTCTTCATTACTCACATCATGTTAAGGACCCGCACCAAATTTATCTGCTTAATATCTTGTTGAGCACAGTCAAAAAGTGTATCACAAGGCTCTGGCTTCATCCCGAGCCTCCTACCATATCAACCTGGGAGGACACACAATATATGATGGCTACAAATTGGAACATATGACAGCCAGACTGCAAAACAGAATTCCAGAATTAATGATCCGTTGGAATATTTGGTTTCTTACTATCTCACAAATGAGACCAGATCAACCGATGTGCAAAAGACTCGTAGCTGATTTTCTTGCTTATGATTTCCCAAGTACTTTACCTGCATCCCTAATATTAAGTTTTCAAATTTAAACGTAATCTGGGCCTGCAATATCTGAACATGCTGTGAAGCAGTGTCCAGAAAGAGGTAATATTTGGGCATGCCCAGAAATGTGTGCCACACTGTCCACAGTCCCTCCAGTACTTACAGTACCTGAGTTATCAGCCTGAAAGTGCTGGGTGACTGAAGGGGTTTGAAAGAACTTGGTCATGCACATCCACCGCAATTCTTTCCACCTAGAAAAGATTGGACTCTCCACCCCTTTTCCCATGCCTTTTTCCAGGTCTCCTCGGAAACTGAGCTACCCGCATCTTTTTCCCCACTGTGCTTTAAAACTGAGCAAAACAGTGCCTGCAATCACCAGGGCTGCAGAAATGCCTAATTAACATACCCTGTAAAGTTTAAAATCACTGCAGCTAACCTTTGCAAAGTTATTATTTGCTTGTAATGTGGTCCTGGATGCGCCATTTCTAAGGAACTCTCTTGGAACCCACCCAAAACCCCCCCATCAATACTCAGCATCAACGGAACCACAACCTTCAACCCAAAAACCATTGTGGATACCTTAAACAAGGCTTTTACCCAACTCAGCGCTGTCCTACCCCAGGATTACTTCAAAGATGGTGAAGCCCCTCTGTCTGCAATGAACACTACTCCCACCAGCTCCCCCTGCTTCTACTTCAAAGCAGTCAAGGCTCACCAAGTACGCAAATATGTTACCAAAGCCCTTAGTAAATCAAGATTCAGTAATGACTCCCTCGATCTCAAAATCCTGTCTCTCACACTTGATGAAGTGCTTAGTCCTCTGACCAGAATTTTCAACCTCTCCCTCAGCCTTAGTCAGTTCCTGGACAGATGGAAATCTGCCACTGTCACCCCAATCCATAAAAGTGGTGACAAAACTGCCCACGATAACTACAGACCTATCTCCCTACTACCCCCACTCTCCAAGGCACTAGAACACATCGTCTCAGACCAGCTCACAGAATACCTGGATATGTACAAAACCCTGTGCAAGCAACAACACAGGTTTTCACAAGGTCACAGCACCTCCACAGCCCTACTTGAATTCACCGGCGCAATCCACAACGCACTTGACTCCGGTGAACTACTAGGCTCAATTTACATTTAACTTAACTAAAGCCTTCGACACCGTCAATCACCACCTCCTGTTTGTCCAGCTTCAGAACACTGGGCTGTCAACCGACTCCACTGGCTGGTTTAAGAGCTACCATGAAGAACGGTCCCAAACAGTAAGAATCACTGATACATTCTCAGACCCTAGACCGGTCCACTCGGGAGTCCCCCAGGGCTCCATTCTGGGACCCCTCCTCTTCAGTCTATTCTATAACTCACTACCGGACAGCTGCCCAGAACAAATAATTCTCTACGCCGACGATGCTGTGATCCTCGCCTCGGACCCTGATCCAATCCAATTACAAAATAAACTTCAGCGGGCCTTCTCCATGAAACCTGGTTCCTAAATCATAAACTGCTTCTCAATCAGAAAAAAAACAAGTCTGTGGTCTTCTGCAGCCCCCACAACAAAAACAAACAACTCCACCTCTCCATTGCAACCGAACAAGGAGCCATCCTAGAGCAAACACAATTGTTCAAGTACCTCGGCATCACCCTTGATCCCCACCTCTCATACGCTGTCCATATCAGCAATGTTGCAAAGTCTGCCAATGCGAGGTTAGGCATATTATTCTGGCACAGGAAACACGTAACCCCAGAAGCACTGTCAGTGGCCTTCCAACGCTTCATCGTCAGCATCACAGACTATGGTCTTATCATATATGGGTCTGCAACTACCACTGCTCTCAAGCGTATCGTGACCTCCCTGAATAAGGCCTGTCGTCTCATCACTGGCTCACATTGCCGTACCCACACATGTGACCTTTATTCCCAATCTGGATGGCTTCAACTGGACAAACGCATAAAATACCAAACCTGCATCACGGCCAAAAAAATTATAATGGGGCTTGCCCTACCTGGTGTCTGTGCTCTCCTTAAGCCTAGACATAGGAGCGTCACTACAAGGAGATCCAATTCCCATCTACTACATATCCTCGATGTTGCCACCCAAGGACAAAGATCATTACTTCTCGGGCATCAATTAGCTCAACTCTTAGCAGCTACATAGCGACCGCTCCAACACTCGGCCTCTTCAAGTCCAAGCTGTACCTCTCACTGCTTGTGTCCTGCGATTGCCCATCTTAACATTTCCACCGTTCCAGCTGCACATGCCCCAGCACCTACAATCAGTCTTTGCACCCCTAGCACCTTACCTGTCATATTCCCTCGACAAGGCCCCCTGGCTGCACTGTCTCCTGCCCTCGCTCACCTCCCCCCCGTATCTCCACTCCTACCCCCGCCCCCAACCACCTCCCATACTCCCCCTTACCCCTGCACTCTACTTCCCCGTCGATCTCTACCCTCACTCCCCCTTCCCTTGTCTTGCTCATAGCTGAAGTCTTTGTACTGGTTATTACATATCTGTAAGTCAATGACTATATGTTTGTAACTAAAAATGATGACTGTTACACACGCTGACATGGAACCTTTGTAAAAGAGCCTCAGCTCAAAGGTATTGTAATCCTAGAGTGAAATAAATAAATAAATAAAATGTGAGCTAAAATATATTGGGGCAAAACTTGGAACACCCTGGAAGTAAATCCTCCCTAAAGGTTCTAAATAGTATTATAGCCTTTTCTGGTTATAAATTCTACCATTAACTATGTGTTTGCAGTGTCTAATCAGTCTGTTAAGGTTAATTGTTTTATGAACTGTTATGAATTTTACATTTTTTCTTATTACTGTATTTCTAACAAAAGAGAAAGCTAATACTATCTAAGGCAGAATGAAGATGTGAAATAACAAGCTGGAATGCAAGTTGAACACTTCATAGTCAGTAATTTTAGAGAATTTGACATAAAAAGGTAGAGTGGAAGACTTGGAAAACTTGAGGAGTGGCCGAGAGTATGGCAGCTGGGGTTCAGTGCCAAAAAGTGCAACATTATGTACGTAGAGCATAGGAACCCAGGAGCGGAGGATAGGATAGGGGAGGTACTGGCAGTCACTAAACAGGAAGAAAAAATTACTCACCTTAGTAATGTTGTTTCTTCTAATGGAGTCTTGCTATATTATGACAATTGCAGTTTTTCCCACCATTAGAACTGCTCCGGAGGTGAAAGGGTTAACTACCATTCTAAGAATGGAGTTTAGAGCGCGAGCTCGGTTAGAGAAGCTCTGTCTGGATAATTTCAAACTGAAACTGTCAGATCTTTATGAGCAAAAACTCACTAAGGTTCTGTGTGGAAGCTGTAACCTACACTAGCCAACTGGCTACCTAAATATTAACACATATTCCTGGTCCCAGCACAAAGACTCTAGTCAGGGAACCAGAAGATAATAAAATAAGGGAATAAAACACCACACCCCAAAACCCCAAAAGGGGTGAAAAACATATAATGGGCATAACCGGTGCCCATACTGGACTGCCCACCCCATACCCAAGTAGAAGTTCTGAGAGGGGCAGGCTGGGGAGGTCATAATATAGCAAGACTCCATTAGAAGAAACAACATTACTAAGGTGAGTAATTTTTCTTCAAACAACATAAGTCTTGCTATATTATAACAATTGCAAGAATACACAGCAGTACCTCCATGGAGGAGGACAGAACCTACTTAGGGAATAGGCTCTGAAGCAAGACTGTGCCAAATCTAGCATCCCTCCTGGCCTGGATATCCAAGGAGTAATGCTTGGTGAAAGTGTGTACCGTTTTCCAGGTAGCTGCTTGACATCTCTCTAAAATAGGGATGTCTCTGGCAGCAGCTATAGACGCAGCTGTACCTCTGGTAGAGTGAGCCCTCAGGCCTGAAGGGGGAACCTTTCCCAGTTTTTGATAAAAAATTGGATACAAGAGACAATCCACCTGGCAATGGATCTCTTAGTGGCAGGTTTACCTTTTCCAAACTCACCAAAAGTGAGAAAAAGTTGGAGGGATTCGAACCTATGACCCTTGGTACGCTCTATATAGTAACTACGGGCCCTCTTAACATCTAAACTGTGCAGCCTCCTCTCACCAGAGGAGGAATGGTCAGTAAAGAACACTGGAAGGGAGATAGATTGGTTAAGATGGAAGTCTGAAACCACCTTAGGCAAAAACTTCCTGTTAGTCCTAAGGACTACTTATCCCTGTGAAGGAAATAAAGTCAGTCTCCACTGACAAGGCTTGTAACTCACTTATGCGCCTGGCAGAAGTGATGGCTACTAGAAAAACAGTTTTCCAAGTCAAATACTTGAGCTCTGCAGAAGACAGAGGCTCAAAGGGAGGTTGCATCAACTGAGCAATGCAAACATTAAGATCCCAGGCAGGGGCCGGGTCCCTGAAAGGTGGATTAGTATGAAGTAATCCCTTGAAAAACTTGGAAAAAACAGGGTGAGTGGAAAGAGAAGAGGGTTTTCCTGCTGAAATAAAAGCAGAGACAGCTGCCAAATGAACTTTCAGGGTAGCTGGTCTCAGGCCCAAAGAATTAAGATGGACCATATAGTCCAGAACAATGGGCAAATCAGCAGATTCCGGGGAAATATGCTTCCCCGAGCACCAGATGGAAAACCTTTTCCATTTAGAATTATAAGTGGCCCTAGTGGAAGGCTTCCTGGAAGCCTTCAGGATGTCGAGAACACCTTGAGAAAGGTGTAGGTCAGCAAACTCTGACTCCTCAAGAGTCAGGCCTTGAGGTTGAGGGATTTGAGATTCGGATACCAAACCCTCCCTGGGCACAAGATAACAGATTGTGTCTCCTGGGGAGGCACAGGGAAGATGGACTGTTAAGGACAGAAGGAGGGTACCAGGGCTGCCTGGCCCAATCTGGAGCAATCAGAATCATCCTGCAAGGCTGGGATCTGATTTTGACTAGCACCTTGAATAGGAGAGGGAAGGGAGGAAAAGCATATAGAAACTTCCCTTCCTATCTGAGGAGAAGAGGCATCCAGAGGACTGAGCCCATCACTGGGGCCTGCAACAAAACAGTGGAAGTTGGTGATTGTCTGGGGCTGCGAAAAGATCTATCTGAGGGTGCCCCATCTGGCAAAAACTATCCCAGTACTTGGGGATCCAGTGACCATTCGTGATGGCCCTGGGAAATCCTGCTGAGAGCATCTGCCAGGACATTGTCCTTTCCTGGGAGGCGAACTGCTATGAGGGAAGTGTTCTGGGAATAAGCCAGAGACCATAACTTCATTGCTTCAGTGCACAAGGCCGAAGACCGAGTGCCCCCTTGTTTATTGATGTACCACATTGTGGTGGTGTTGTCTGTTCTGACTTGTACCACTTTGTTCTGAACAGATGCAGAAAACACTTGAAGTGCTAGAAAGACAGCTCTGAGTTCCAGCAAATTGATGTGGAGCAGAGATTCCTGAGGGACCACACTCCCTGAGTGGAGAGGTCGCCCATGTGAGCTCCCCATCCCAGAGGGATGCATCCGTGAGTGAGGGTCAAGGAATGCGACAGAGGGATGAAGGGGACCCTCAGTCTTAAATTACTCTGATCCTGCCACCACTGAAGGGCCTGGATCAGGGTTCAGAGTCACTGGGACCAACTTGGAAGGGATCTTTTCTCTGAGACCAAAAGGCTCTCAAGTGAAACTGAATGTCCCTCATCTAAAATCTTGCTCCTTGCACTACAGCTGTGGAAGCAGCCATGTGTCCTAGGAGCTGTAAGAAGTGCCTTGCTGGTCGAGAGACCTGCAAAGTGAAGGAGGAGGCCAGGGCCACCAGGTTCCTTACCCTAAGGGTAGGAAGGCTCTGGCCTGCTTTGTGTCCAATTCTGCACCTATGAAGGTGAGTACCTGAACAGGTTCCAGAACCGACTTTGGAAGATTGAGCAAGAAGCCCAGAGAGGTAAGCAGCTGCTGGGTAACTTGCAGGTGTGATTTGACCTGTTCTGGAGACTGGCCTACAATGAGCCAGTCGTCTAGATAGGGAAAAACAGCAATCCTTTGCCTTCTTAAATGAGCAACTGCTACTGCCAGACATTTTGTGAATACCCTTGGGGCAGAGGGAGGCGAAGGGCATTGCTCTGAACTGGTAGTGACCTGAGGGCAGTTGAATCTGAGGTACTTTCGGTGGGAACTTCTGATTAGAACATGGAAATAGGCATCCTTGAGGTCCAGGAAGCTAGCCAGTCCCTGGCCTTAGAGAGGTAAAATCATTGCCAGAGTCACCATTTTGAACTTTGGTTTCAAAGGTGCTTGTTCAGATATCTTAGGTCTAAAATGACCGCCATACTCCTGTCTTTTTGGGGTAAGAAATATCTGGAGTACAGACCCTTGCCCTGGTGTGGGGGAAACCCTTTCTACAGCTCTGAGAGCTAGGAGGGTTGAGACTTCTGTTTCTAAGGTAAAAGTCTCTAGAGGGTTTGCAGGTGGAAAAAATCTGGCTCTCATCTTTGGAAATGTTTTGAAGCTGAGAACCAGACCCTGGCTTACTACTTCCAGGACCCATTTGTCTGATGTTAGAGACTCCCAGTCCTGGCGAAGTAAGCCAGCCTTCCCCCTACAGGTAGTGGAGAATCGGCCCTGGGCACCCCATCAGGGTGTCTGTTTGGCAGAGGCTTTAGTCTGAGGGGTGGGAGCAGACCTACTTGCACCCCGTCTGCCTCTGCCTCTGAAGAACCCCCTCTGAGCATAAGCAGAAGAAGCCTGGGTTTGGTAAAAAGGCCTGTGAAAGGGCCTACCTCTACCCCTGGAGGTCTGCTTCTGAGGAGTGGCTTGCCGCTCCTTGGCTTGTACACTCCTATAAGTTGTTCTGTGTTCATCCATCTAATTTAATGTAATTCTCTGTTTGCTCCCCAAACAGAGAATTCCCCACCACAGGAAAATCCATAGCCTTAGACTGGGTATCCTGTGACAAGTTAGTACACCTGAGCCAAGCTAACCTACGAAGGCCACAGATGTAGCCATGACTCTAGAGGATACATCATTAGAATCCACAGCAGCATGGAATTGCACCTTGGAAGCCTCAATACCATCAAGCCACCTGCTCCAGCTCCTTGGCAAGCTGGCCAGGGGCCTGTTTAATAAAGCCATGACAGTGTCCCATCTAGATTTTTGGTATCTTGCCACATAAGCCATGTAATTTGCTTGTCTGAGTCCCAAGGACGCTGCCATGTATTGTTTTTTAGCCATGGCATCAATCTTCCTGGAGTCCTTGTCAGGAGGATGTGAAGCCAGGGGAATGTTAACTTTATCTCAGGCTGCAGCCTGAACTACCCCAACATGACTGCATTGCTGTGAAAGAAAGTCTGTATCAGGACCTGACAAAGTGTACCTCCTGTCCATCTTTTTGTCAACAGGAGGCACAGAATTAGGGGCTTTTAGAATTTTTATTGTTTGCTTCCTAAAAGACTTATGTAAGGGATAGATAATCTCCTAGACTCTGGGATATCCATCATTTCCACAAAATCAGGTTCCTCTTGCTCATCCACAGCTTCCTCTAATGGGAGCTGGAGGGTTTCAGCAACCTTTTTCTAAAACAAAAAAATGAGAAGGGGACTCAGAAGCATAGGGGAGATTCTAAAGGTCTGTCTGGGGAGATGTCCGGTTCAATGGGCATCCAGACTCTCAAAGTCACATTCACACTGTTCATAATCCTCCTCCCCTCCTCTGGTTCATAAAAATCTCAATATCATATTCTTGAACCCGGTGGAACCGACCGACAACGACCTCCTACCAGACAGTGGCGGTTGAACGGAACTGGAGAAAAGTGACTGTACAATTTGTATAGCTTTTGCTATTTCTGCAGCAGTTGGAGAAGGAATTTTGGACTCCATACCTGCTGATTTTTAGTTTTCTTTGCTGGAACTGGCTCCTCAGAGCCAGCTTTACGTTTGGCCGAGGAAGTCTTGCCCTGGTCAGAGGGCACTCCCTCCGGTTCAGTGCTGGCCATCCGGGTCAGCGGACTTTTTGGCCTCTCGTTCCCTGAGCCTGCCCACTCTTTTATCCAGGGTGGCTGCAGGGAAATTCGATACAAATTGGCAGTCTGAATTGAGGTGGTCAAACCCCAGACAATAAACACATGTAGTGTGTGGGTCAGCCTTGCAAAGGCTTCCCCACAGACACTACAGTGTTGAAACCAATGGGCCGGTTTTCTTTTGGGTTTCTCAGACATGATGCCAGCCCTAACCAACAAACTTGCCCTTTTAACGGCGGTACCAAACAAGACACTTATCGGTTCCCAACGTATACGGGTCGTGGAAAAACCGTAATGAAATCCATTTTTTTTAGAACCGATAAGAACCGTGAACCGACTTAAAAGCTTTAAAATGCTTAAACTTTAAAGTTTAACTAACCTGATCAGTTCGAACCGAACCGATAACATTTACAAGTTCCACACAGAAATAAAACCTGTCTATTACTTACAATACCACAGACAGAGCTTGAACCGATCGGTTTCGGTTAAAAATAATAATACTCGCGGTTGAATTTAACCGAGAAAATACTGTTTAAACCGAGAAATGAACCGAGCAGTAGGAGAAATCTCCAGAGTGACTGTTCAGTGAGGCAGAGTAAAGAATCTGACAGTTTCAGTTTGAAATTATCCAGACAGAGCTTCTCTAACCGAGCTCGCGTTCTAAACTCCATTCTTAGAATGGTAGTTAACCCTTTCACCTCCGGAGCAGTTCTAATGGTGGGACAAACTGCAATTGTCATAATATAGCAAGACTTCATGTTGTTTGAAGGGGACTGTGGGATTATTAAAGCTGATGATCTCAAAGTGGCAGAGCAGTGGGTAGGGCCACTGGGGTGCACAGGAGGCGATATCTTCAACAGGAAGAGGTAGGTGGTGTTGCCACTGTATTGCTCACTGGTGAGACCTCACCTGGACTATTGTGTCCAGTTCTGGCGATCATACCTGAGAAAGGACATAGACAGAGTGGTGGCAGTCCAGAGGAGGGCAACTAAAATGGTGCAGGGGTTGCATCAAAAGCACGTACACCCTGGAAGAGAGGAGAGGAGATTGAGAGGGTACATGATAGAGACCTACAAGCACCTCACATGGGTGATCAGGGTGCAGGAGGGGAGTATTTTTCAAATGACAAAGAGTACTAGGACCAAATTGCAAGCAGTAAAGCTGGGGGGAGTGTAAGAAGGATGTGAGAAAGTACTACTTCACTGAAAGAGTGGCAGACATCCAGAACAAATTGCCAGTGGAAGTGGTGGAGTCGAAAATAGTAGGTGGCTTCAAGCATGCGTGGGATAGACATAGGGGAATATTATTACACCAGCGTGCCGAGCGAACCCCTTCACTCAGCGCCATATGTTTTATTCCTCTGCATGTAAACATGCAGTAAAACTGTTTATCCTGAAACACTGTAGATACACTATACTAACTTTCTGGACAGAAATGGAAAACTTAAAGGTTGAAACAGCATGCTTTACAATGGAAGACTGTTCATTCAGTACTTGGAGCAGTACGGTTCCGGTCTCCTCCCCCCAATCAAGATTTTACACAGTCTTGCCAGTTAACTGTTGGATTTGACGTTACTTGTTGATAATTTATCGTGAGATGGAATTCCATCCCTAGAATAGCTATTGTGCTGCAGTAGTAATGTCAAAATGTTTTGTGTGTGTGATGTTTTTTATGCTCCCCAGCCCCTGGCCGACCACTCCTTTGGGTGGCCTAGGGCCCCACCGCCAGTTCCCGTCACCATCCCACCACCCTCATTGCTGCCATGGCCCAGTTGACCTGATATATCTGTAACCCCCCTGCAAATGGGGGTTCCCAAAAGACTTCCAGGAGCTTGCTTGAATGCTCCAAGCCTGAATGGTGTTTGGCATTTAAGCCATTTATCAGTGAGTGTTTTTAGAACCTCTGGTACTGTCTCTTTAAGAGCTGTCTGCTTGCAGACATAATTAGTTTGTATGGGGGACTGTGTGTTTCTTTGATTGAGTACCACTCAAGCTGCTGCCAATTCACTTCATTTTGCAGTCACTAGGAGTGCAAAGGAACCTATCTGAAAGATGTAACTGTTTGCCAGAAATTATTTAGAGTAATAATGAAATTACAGTTTGTCTAACCTACTTTCTTTGCAGTCAGAACAGTGTCTGCCTAGTTCCCCATTCTGGTTTTGAACTGCTGAACTGGACCAATCAGTGTGGGGTAAGCTAGCTCTAAAATGGTGCCTTGACGAATCAGAACTTGGACTCATAATCAGAGCCAGCCACAAGAGGATTGTATGAGCAGTGACTCTGGGAGATGTAGTTTAGACTTCAGCACCTTTTGGACCAACAGCAGCAGTCTATTGTGGTGACAGCCAATCCAGTCAAGAACTGGGAGGAACTCAAAGGAAGTGCCAGGTTTTGTCGGTTGGAGTTTCAGTTGAGCTTTGGCAGTGAAGAAGAAGAGCCCTGTGCTTTTCAGTGTGCAGTTTTAGTCAAAAAGCGTGTGTAAGGCCCAGAGTTCCGGTCTGCAGCTTGTGTAACAGCTTGTTAGGACTGAATCCGTCCTGTGAAAGAATCAAAGGATCTCTGAAGAGTAGAAACCAGGCTCACCCTGTAGAAGACTGGAGGAATTGCTGAAAAATTGCACTCGGTCTGTCAGGGAACTGAATCTGCTGTGTGTTCTCCGGGTATTGTGCAGTAATTACGATCGGGATACAGATGCAGCCTGCCTGGTATAGTGCTTTCTTTTATATGGATGTGTGAAGAGGTTTGTGTACCTCAAGTGAGCCCTGCTGACATTGAAGGACCCTATCTTATTTGGAGGTCGTGAGTACTAATTCAGGGTCGCTCCCTGTTGAATTGCCACATTAAATCCAAATGGAATTACTGTACTGCTGACTGTTTAATTCTCCTTTTCTCTGTGTGAAAGGGCCCTACCAGCTGCCACGGTTTGGACTAGCCACTAGGGCTTGGGTACCCGGGACAGTAACTGATAGGGATAGGCCTGTGCACAGAGCCATAGGTGAGATTATTAGAGTGATAAGCTAATCAACCTGATTTCCCTGTCCTTGTTATATCCCCTCAAATAAATCAGAGCTGCTTGTTTCAGCAAAGTTATACTGCCTGAGGTATTTGTCTATGTTAAAGTACTGTACTGTGATTGTTGCACTGTATCTCATTTCACAGGAGGTCCCAGTGCCGGAACCAGACCTGGGGTAAGTGTATACTGTGAAGGTAATTCTGATATATTGTGTGGGCCACTAGTGGGAAGAAAGGGGTTGCAGTGTCCCAGAGGGCTGTGACCAAGTTAGTTTAACTATTGCAAACCCTGACCTCTGGGTGGAGGCACCCGCCATTGGATCCAGGCCCCTCAACCTGTTAGTGGCAAATCAGGCAGGGGTAGTAGCCCCTGGGATAGCGCCATCTAGGGGTTACATATCCCTTTGCCGGGGGGGGGAGAGACCCTCCTATGGCAGGGGAACTGGGAGAGACTTGCCGTAGGCTTCGTTCTACGGCACCGTGGCAAGGGGTCAGCGTGGACACTTCCGGGCTTTGTGATGAGCAGGGACCAGCTGCTGTCATCCGGCTGGCTGAGCAGTTGCGTTTTCCTGGTTTTCTCCCTAACCCACCCCCTTCCCATGTATTGGTCCAACCGTGGCAGTGTCCGGTGGGGGGGGTCGGCAATGTGTCGAGGCTTCATGTTGCCATGAATTCCAGCCACAAACCACCACCAGAGGTCACCTAACAAGCAGTTCAGGACCCCCCGGAGGGAAGTATCCACAGGACACTCATAACTCCTCTCTGCCAGACTCTGCTCCTGAATGTCACAATGTTGTTGTGCTACAGTACAGACATTACTACTGCGGCACAAAAACTTGGAACATATGCACGTGGCCGCCTTCTTCAAACTGTGGTTCTGATCCCTGATGCTCACACAAACCAAACAGCACTGAGAATTGGGATGTTTAATTAACATTGAAAGTGGTGGTCATGTGGACAACTGCCAGGCTGTGGCGATGAGACCATAAGAGCAGCATGTGAGAGGGAGAACACCACACCTGGCGAGAGTGGTTGCAGTGGTGAGAGAAAGAAGTTGGAGTTGTGAGTGGGCAGAAGAGGAGCAGAGTGGGGGTGGCATGATTGCAAATGTAAGATTGTTCCCTTTTATTGCAATGGTGACGAAATATGGATGTCCATAGGCATCTACACACAGATAAGCCTTTGTTTGCATCTTCAGATGTCAAAGCAAACCAAAAAACCAAGAACCTCTTGAGCTTTGTTCTTGAAGTTCTAGTTGCCATCGAAACTTCCAGATGAAGACAAAGGCTTGTTTTGTATGGATGCCCATACATTATCATTCTCTGTATTATTACTATTATCATCTTCTGAGTGAGGATTATAAAGGTAGAGACCAAAATGTGTGTGATATTTTTTTTTTTAACCAATACTTTTCATTTTTTTTCCCCCAGGATTTCCCCTTAACCTGCGCCCAGAACCCCCCTTCCATCTGCCCCAAGCCCTGACTCACTCAAGGAGCCACCAGTGTTCTATCCCAGCATCCACCCTTTGCTGCACAGCCCCATCACCAGCTTGCTACCATAGCCTGTGGCATTTTCCCCACAGATGGGACACAGTGAGTTTCCCCCATCTCTTCGGGAACAGCTTAATTCAATAGGCAGCAGAGGTTGACAGGTGTGGAATTGACAAAGGGGGAGGGGGGCTCCTGGAGGACCCTCACTGAGTGTGGTGGAAGGGGGGACTTCATTTGTCTGGGGCTGTTGGTGATTTTCTCCCCAAACCCACCAAGGAATCTTCCCATGTAGGGATGCAGCCAGAGGAGGCTGGGCAGCAGGTGTAGCAATGCCCATTCTTCTGAGAGTACCATGCCAGCTCCCACTCCTGGCTTTGGACACTTCCATGTTCTGCATCATCAAACTGGTGGGTGCCAATGCAAGGCTGCCTCCAAGGGAATGCATATTCATGTACCCATGGCTCTCATCACCCTAGATACACCAAGAGGTAGCTGCGCAGGAAAAGGAGCTACCCTCCACAGTGCTGGATACTTCCATATCGGACATCAAATACCTGCCTTGCTGGTTTGCAATAGACACTCCGGTCTCATGACAAGAACCTGAGTCGCCAGGATTGCAAACGCTATGCTGGATGGCCAGCCACATGTCTTGTAATTGAACATATGAAATGAAAGCAAAATAATTTCATAATGTTGCAGAGCTTGATAAGAAAATATTACTCACCACAGTAATCTTCTTTCTTCCAAGGGGTCCTTTAGCATCAGTAACTTTAGCAGTTAGCTGGATAGGTACAACTGCCCTGGAGGTGTGCCTTTAAGGGAAACTTAAATGAGCTGAGGGCCATAGCCAATCAGAAAACAGGAAGGGTAGTGAGCTGAGTGAGAGCTGCTGAAGGCTTCAGAATTTTTTTGAAGGAAAAATGAGGGAACATGCCCCAAGAAAGAATCGACTGGATTCAAAAAACATGCAAATGTCCACAACAGTGGAAACAGAAACAACAACATGAGTTAAAAACTCATCAATAAGAAACCCCAAATTTGGTAAGAGATGTGACAAAAAGCCCTTGTCCGACAGGTGAACCGGGTGGGAGCTTACTGATGCTAAAGGACCCCTTGGAAGAAAGAAGATTACTGCGGTGAGTAATTTTTTCTTCTTATCCCAGGAGTCCTTTAGCATCAGTAACTTTAGCAAACCACCGAGCAGTACCAAGTAGGAGGTGGGCAGAGAACCTACAAGGAAAGAGGCTCTGCAGAACCACCCTGCTGAATCTGGCACCAGATGTGGTCTGCACATCCAAACTGTAGTGATTCACAAGGTGTGTACAGATTTCCAGGTAGCTTCTTTTCAGACATCCAGTAGAGGAATATCCACTGCTGCTGCTGCAAGTGAGGCTGCCATGCCCCTGGAGAAGTGGGTCCTGAGTCCCACTGGAGGTTGGTGACCAGCTTTTTCATAGCAGAATCTAATACAAGAAACCTACCACAGGAAAAGCTCTCTTGGTAGCTGGTCTTCCCCTGCCTACATACCCATAGGTGGGGAACAACTGAGAGGAAGAGCCTCTGGACTGTCTGGTATGCTCTAGGTAGTAGAAGATGACTCTTGACATCCAAGCTGTGTAGCTGTTGCTCGCCAGGAGTGGATTTCTCAGTAAAGAAGATCAGCAGAGTAATGGACTGTTCTAAGGGGAACTCTGAAACTGCCTTTGCAGAAATTCCTATTTCTCCTGAGCCTAACTTTATCGTTGAGAGGGAAGATGTAAAGTGGCTCAGTGCACGGGGCCTGTAGCCCTGAAAACCTCCTGGCTTAGGAAATGGTTACCAGGAAGCCTGTCTTCCAAGTTATAAACTTGATGTGGGCCATGGACGTAGGCTCAAAGGGTGGCTTCATGAGCCTGTCTGTGCAAAGGTTAGGGCTCTGAGGAGGAACAGGCTACCGGATTGGAGGCTGGGGGTGCAAGAGGCCTTTTAAAAACTGTTTAAATATGACGTGGGAAAGAACTGATTTTTTCTTTCCCACCGAAAGGTAGGCCGAAATTACCACCAGGTGTAGCTTGAGGGAAGATGGTTTCAAGCCTGACACCTGTAAAAGTACCAGGTAATCTAGCAGCTGAGGGTCTGAAACTGAATGGGATTCCACCTTTTTGCTCTTGCACCAGAGGGAAAACCTTTACATTTGGCTGCAAAAGTTTTCTTACTGTGATTTTTTTTTAACCACCCTCAGTATCCTAAGGACCTGTTAAGAGTACTGTGAGGATGCAGACTCTAACTGTTCCAGAACCGGGCCTTGAGATGGAAGGAGTGTATGACTGGATACTGCACTCCTGTCTGAGGAAGGGTCAGTAGGGAGTGAGTTGCAGGCAGGAGAATGGACTGCTGCAGGGCATTGAGAAGGAGAGGGTGCCAGGCTTGTGTGGGCCAATCTGGAGCCACCAGGATCCAAGATGCAGGCTGTTGTAAGAGTTTCAGAAATACCCTGAGAAACAGGGGAAGGAGGAAATGTATATAAGAACCTTCCTGACCAGACCGGGATCAAGGCATCCAGAGGAGGTGATCCCGGGACCGGACCATGCAATAGAACTGAGGAAAACTGGAAGATAAGGGGAGAGGCAAACAGATTCATTACTGGGTGCCCAACCACCTGAACACTGTGGCTAGTACTTGTTTGTTCGGAGTCCATTAATCTGGCCTGACTGATGCGACTAGAGCCTCTGCCAGAGTATTGTGTTTGCCTGGGAGGTGCATCGGTGAAGGCTGACTCCCAGGTAGAAGGCGAGAGACCAATTTGTATAGCACCTACGAACAGAGTACTCCTGATCTGGCCATTGCAGTAGTGTCTGCTTGACTCTGTAAGTCTGCCCTTTTATAACAGGAGCAAATACTTTGAGATAGAAAGATTTCTCTATGAGTTCCAAAAGAAATATGATTAACTGTGACTCTTGGAGAGTCTAGGTGCCAATTACTGAGGCACTGTCCAGATGCACTTCCCACCACAGGGGGAAGGCATCTGTGGAACTGCTCTGTTAGAGTTTTCAGCTTTGAAAATTGTTGCTTTCTGAGACCAGCAAGCTACAAGGAGTCTTGCGGGTGATGCCTCCTGTATCTGAGCCTTGGGAGCACTGAAGGCACTGAAGCCATGTGTCCCAATAGCCTGAGGAAATGTCAAAGTTTCGTGATTTGCTCAGGATCACATCATATACTGAACCAGTGAGAGTTAATGATTCAAACACAGTCAAGTGCTTGCTGGCTGGTCTTGCAGTCCCTAGATGAAGAAAATTGCCAATGAGGGACATCTTGAATTCTTGCCTGTGGAAGGAAGGCATATCCTTCCTGGATGCTGGAAGGGTTCCAGGTGAGACTTTGAGTAGATTTACCCAGGAACCCTGAGACTATAAACAGAGCCCTGTAAGGGGAAAAAAGGGGACTCCTTGACCTGACAAGGAGACTTTGGCAGACTAATCGACAACTTAGGTGTAGCTAGAGATGCAAAGATTCCTGAGGCGTGCTGCTACCACTGCCCAGCACTTTGTAAGACTCTTGGGTCTGAGGAAGGCTGAAGGGCCGCAGTGAGCCCATCCTTGTGTGTGACCTCATTAAAGATACAAGGGGATAAAAAAAGGGGGGGGGGCCTTTTTTGTACCAGGGAGGCTAGCACGTCTCCCTACAGTAAGGGCTGTATGAATAGTGTAACCCCCCTGCAAATGGGGGTTCCCAAAAGACTTCCAGGAGCTTGCCTGAATGCTCCAAGTCTGGGCGGTGTTCGGTGTCTGAGCTGTTTAAATGTAGTTCCAAGTGAGTGCTATTTGAGCCTCCATGTACTGTCTCTTTAAGAGCTGTCTGCTTGCAGACTTAATTAGTTTGTATGGGGGGGGACTGTGTAATTAATGCTCGAATCCCGCCCGAGCTGCTGTCAATTCGCTCCGTCTCTGCTGTCGCTACATGTGCAGAGGAAGCCTTGTTGAAAGATATAACCATTTGCCAGAAATCATTTAGAGTGACTGAGAAGAAAAAATTACTCACCTTAGTAATTATGTTTCTTCTAGTGGAGTCTTGCTGTATTCTGACAATTGCAGTTAGCTCCAGCCTTTCAACTGCCCCGGAGAACATAAGGTTAACTTTTCTATGCATGGCATAGAATGTTCATCTCGAGCTCGGTTGAAGCCTCTGCCTGTTGTTATTCGAACTACAACCATCAGATCTTTACGAGCATAAACTCACTAGGTGTTCTGTGTGGAAACTGTCAAAATTTTTAACTAGCCAACTGGCAGAAATATAATGTTTTTGGTTCTCAAAGGAAGACTCAAGTCAGGAAACCCAAAAACAAAAACCAATCAAATGAAACAACATTTCACCCAAAGAAAAAAAAGAGGGTGTGGGGGGGGGGCACCTCTAGGGTGCCAACACTGCGCCTGCCCACCCACATCCCAAAATCTAGGTTCTGAGAGGGGAGGCGGCGGGGGGGGGAGGTCAGAATACAGCAAGACTCCACTAGAAGAAACATAATTACTAAGGTGAGTATTTTTTTCTTCAAACAACATGAAGTCTTGCTGTATTCTGACAATTGCAGACTACCAAGCAGGACCTCCATGGAGGAGAGACAGAACCTACTTTGGAAACAGGCTCTGAAGTACTGCTGTGCCAAACCGAGCATCACTCCTAGCCTGGATATCCAGAGAGTAATGCTTGGTAAAAGTATGGACTGTTTTCCAGGTGGCTGCTTGACAAATTTCTAAAAGAGGGATATCCCTGGCAGCAGCCAGGGAAGCAGCTGTACCTCTTGTGGAATGAGCCCTCAGGCCTGAGGGTGGAGTTTTACCCAGTTTTTCATAGCAGAATTGTATACAAGAAACAATCCACCTGGCAATAGATCTCTTGGTGGCAGGTTTGCCCTTCCCAACTTCTCCATAAGTGAGGAACAACTGGAAGGATTCAAACCTGTGACCCTTGGTACGCTCTATGTAGTAGCTAAGGGCACTTTTAACATCCAAACTGTGTAGCCTTCTCTCTCCCAAGGAAGAATGATCAGTGAAGAAAACAGGGAGAGATATAGACTGATTGAGGTGGAAATCTGAAACCACTTTAGGCAAGAACTTTCTGTTAGTTCTAAGGACCACTTTATCTCTGTGAAAAGAGATGAAATCAGATTCCACTGACAAGGCTTGCAATTCACTGATATGTCTGGCAGAAGTAATGGCTACCAAAAACACAGTTTTCCAAGTCAAGTACTTAAGCTCTGCTGAGGACAAAGGCTCAAAAGGGGGGTTGCATAAGCTGAGCAATGCAAACATTAAGATCCCAAGCAGGAGCAGGATTCCTAAAGGGGGGATTGGTGTGAAGCAATCCCTTGAAAAACTTACAGAATACAGGATGGGATGACAGAGAGGAAGACTTGCCTACAGACAGGAAAGCAGAAACAGCTGCCATGTGTACCTTGAGAGTAGCTGGTCTGAGACCTAGGCCATTAAGATGGACCATATAATCCAGAACCGTAGGCAATTCAGCAGAGTCTGGAGAAATATTCTTCTTACAACACCAAATGCTGAATCTTTTCCATTTAGTGTTTTATGTCTTTCTGGTGGAAGGCTTTCGCGAGAAGCCTTTAGGATATCCAGAACCCCTTGGGAAAGATGCAGATCTGCAAACTCTAACTCTTCAAGAGCCAAGCCTTGAGAGTGAGAGACTGAAGATTGGGGTACCAAATCCTCCCCTGAGAGGATGTTAACAGGTTGTAATTCCTGGGAAGAGACAGGGGAAGATGGACGACTGCTAGGGACAGCAACAAGGGATACCATGGCTGCCTGGCCCAGTCTGGAGCAATCAGAATCACTTTGCATGGTTGTGACCTTATCTTGACACGCACTTTGAACAGGAGAGGGAAGGGGGGAAAAGCATACAGAAATTTCCCTTCCCAGTTCAGAATCAGAGCATCCAGGGAGACTGAGCCCAAGACTGGGGTCTACAACAAAAGAGAGGAAGTTGGTGATTGTCTGGGGCTGCAAAAAGATCTATCTCTGGAGTGCACCATCTTGAGAAAATCACTTTCAACACCAGAGGATCCATACATGTGATATGTCCAACTTGCTTAAGAGGGAGATTTGGGTGAAATTAGGAGGGAGATTGGCCTGCCAACTTGCTTAAGAGGGAGATTTGGGTCAAATTAGGAGGGAGATTGGCCTGCTAGTAGGGAGATGCCGTAACATTGTGAGTTTGTCCTTAAAAAAATAAGAAAAAAGTAATTACAAAAATGTAATGTATTTCATTTTGTCAAGAATAAGCACTAAAAAGAATAAACAACTAGTTATATAAAGTTATCAGATATATTGTTCATCACTGATTCAATTTTTATGTGTCTTTATCTGCCCAAAAAATATGGATAATGTGGATAGTATTTTACTTAAGCAGAAGATTTTGTTTCCCAGGAGGGAGTTCAGTCAAAAAAAAAAACAGGAGTGTCCTGCGTAAAGAGGGAGATATCACATGTATGGAGGATCTAGGGCCCATTCGTGATGGCCCTGGGATATTCTGCTGAGTGCATCTGCTAGGACATTGTCCTTCCCTGGAAGGTGAACTGCTATCAGAGAGGTTTGCAGGGAATAGGCCAGGGACCACAACTTCATTGCTTCTGTGCACAAGGCCGCAGACCGAGTGCCTCCTTGCTTTTTGATGTACCACATGGTGGTGGTGGTGTTGTCTGTTCTGACCTGAACCACCTTGTTCTGTACAGATTTGGAAAATGCTTGCAGTGCCAGAAACACTGCTCTGAATTCCAAGAGACTGATGTGAAGCAGAGATTCTTGAGGCGACCACAGTCCCTGGGTGGTAAGTTCCCCCAAATGGGCTCCCCAGCCCAGCAGGGAAGCATCCGTGGTAAGGACCACTGAATGAGACTGAGTGACAAATTGAACCCCTTGCCTCAAATTGTCCTGATCCTGCCACCATTGCAGGGCTTGGATCAGAGTTCGAGTTACTGGAATTAGTTTGGTAAGGGAATCCTTTCTTTGGGACCAAAAAGCTCTTAAGTGGAACTCAATGTCATTCATTTGGAATCTTGCGCCTTGGACCACTGCTGTAGAAGCTGCCATGTGGCCCAGTAGCTGAAGGAAATGCCTTGCTGGTCGAGACACCTGAAGGCTGAATGAAGAGGCCAGTTCCATGAGGGTCCTTGCCCTTTCCAGGGGCAAGAAGGCTCTTGCTTTTACCGTATCCAGCTCTGTCCCTATGAAGGTGAGGAGCTGCACTGGTTCGAGAACTGACTTTGGTAGGTTGAGAAGAAATTCTAAAGAAGTGAGCACTTGCTAGGTCACTTGCAGGTATGACTTGACTTGGTCTGGAGACTGGCCCACTATGAGCCAGTCGTCCAAGTATGGAAAAATGGAAATGTTTTGTCTTCTTAGGAAGGCAACAACTACTGCCAGGTACTTTGTGAAGACCATTGGGGCTGATGTTAGGCCAAAGGGCATTGCTCTGAACTGATAGTGGCCTGAGGGCAACTTGAACCTGAGGTACAGTACTTTCTGTGGGAGCACCTGATGGGAATGTGAAAGTAGGCATCTTTGAGGTCCAGGGAGGCTAGCCAGTCCCCTGGCCTTAGAGAGGAAAGGATAATTCCCAGAGTTATCATCTTGAACTTTGGCTTTAAAAGATGTTTGTTCAGGTACCTTAGGTCCAGGATGGGTTGCCACTCTCCTGTCTTTTTGGGGGTTAGGAAGTACCTGGAGTACAATCCTTTGCCCCAGTGTAGGGTAGGTACTCTCTCTACAGCTCTGAGAGCTCGGAGAGAAGAAACCTCTGCCTCTAGGGTAAGGGTTTCTGAGAGATTTGCAGGTAGAAAAGATCTGGTTCTCAGCTTGGGAAATAATTTGAAGCTGAGAACCAGACCCTGGCTTACTACTTCCAGGACCCACTTGTCTGATGTAATAGACATCTAGTCCTGGACAAAGTAAGCCAGCCTGCCCCCTACTGGAATAGGAGAGTCGACCCCGGCAGACCCATCAGGGTGTCTACTTGGCAGGGGCCTTAGACTGAGGGGTGGATGCAGCCCTGCTCATCCCCCTTCTGCCTCTTCCTCCGAAGAACCTCCTCTGTGAAAAGGAAGAAGAGGCCTGTGCTTGGTAAAAAGGCCTTTGAAAAGGCCAGCCCCTGCCCCTAGACTGCTGCCTTTGAGGAGTTGCCTGCCTCTCCTTGGCCTAAGCACTCCTGTAAGTAGTCCTGTATTCATCCATTTTCTTCATGTAATTCTCTGTCTGCTCCCCAAACAGAGAATGACCCACTACAGGAAAATCCTTGGCCTTAGCCTGGGTATGCTGTAAGAGGCTAGTACATCTGAGCCAAGCCATTCTCCGAAGAGCCACAAATGTAGCCGTGACTCTTGATGACACATCATTAGAGTCCACAGCAGCATGAAACTGAACTTTCGATGCCTCAATCCCATCCGCAGCCACCGCCTCCAGCTCCTTGGCTAGCTGGGGGGGAGGCCTGTTTAGCCAGTGCCAGTACAGTGTCCCACCTGGCCTTCTGGTACCTAGCTGTATAGGCCATATAATTCACCTGTCTGAGTCCCAGGGAAGATGCCATGTACAGCTTTTTTGCCATGGCATCAACCTTCCTAGAGTATTTGTTTGTCGGGGGGGGGGGTGAAGCCAAGGGAATGCTTGCCTTATCACAGGCAGCAGCCTGCACAACCCCAACATGGCTGCATTGGTGGTATAAAAACTCTGTTCCTGAACCTGAGAGTGTATACCTCTTGTCCATTCTTCTGTCCACAGGAGGTATAGGATTAGGAGACTTCAGAATTTTTTGTGTCTGTTTCTCAAAAGATTTGTGGAGGGGAATAGACAGTCTCCTGGACTCTGGGATGTCCATCATTTCTACATAATCAGGCCCCTCCTGATCCTCCATTGCCTCTTCCATAGGAAGCTGGAGGGTCTCAGCCACCTTTCTGTAGAACATAAAGCGGGAAGGGGACTCAGAAAGCCTAGGAGGGGATACACCTGAAGGTCTGTCTGGGAGATGTCCGGTTCCATAGGCACATCTAGAGTTTCCATCATCATCATCTACAAACTCTGGTTCATAAAATTCTTCCAAAGTATAATCGTGAACCAGGGGAACCGACCGAACCGAGCCCCTGCCAAAAGGTGCTGGATCGGTTGGAACCGGGCTAAGCGATTCCACCATCCAAATTGCTCTGGCTATTCTTCGGCGGTCGGAACATGGACTTCTGGATCTGAACCAGATGATTTTTCTTTGCACTTTCTTTTAGTCGGAACCGACCCCTTGGGATCAGCTCTCCTTTTGGCCGAAGAAGTATCGCCCTGGTCAGAGGGCACTCCTTCTGGTTCGGTTGGAACCAAACCGGGCTGGCCATCCGGATCAGCGGACTTCTTGGCCTCCTTTTCCCTCATCTACCTAATCTCTTTTCCAGGGTAGAGTTGGGAAAATGTTTGCAAATTTGGCAGTCTCAATCAAGGTGGTCAAACCCCAGACAATAAACACAGGTGGTGTGGGGATCGGCCTTAGCAAAGACCTCCCCACACTCACTGCAGTGTTGAAACGCAGTGGGCCCGTTTTTTTTCTTGGGTTTCTCAGACATGGCCAACCTAACTAAAAGCGTGCCCTTTTTTACGGCAACCGCCAGGCAAGACTCCCTTATCGGTTCCTAACTGTGTCACAGGTCTTGGAAAAACCGTTTCAAAACACGTTTCTTTTAGAACCGATAAGAACCGGTAACCACACACTAAAGTTACACAAGAATTAAACAAATGATCGGTTCGGCCGAACCGATCCACACTTTTTACAAGTTCCGCACAGAAAACACAGTACAAAACCTATCTAGTACTCACGGTACCACAGACAAGATACTGAACCGATTATGCCGGAAAGTTTTTCGGTTAGAAACCAACAAAAAAAATGACACTTAAACCAACTTTCGAACCGAGCTGCAGGAGAAATCTCCGGAGCAACTGTTCAGTGAGGTGGAGTAAAGAATCTGACGGTTAGCTTTCAAAGGGAAACAGAGACATCAAACGAACTCGAGCTCAGCATTCTATGCTCTGCATAGAAAGGTTAACCCTTTGTTCTCCGGGGCAGTTTAAAGGCTGGGGCTGACTGCACTTGTCAGAATACAGCAAGACTTCAAGTTGTTTGAAAAATTATTTACCATCCACTGTATCACCCTCACAGTTTCTGGGGCTAGAACTATGGAAGAGTGTTAGCAGCCTCTGTAGGCAGGGGCATCATAAAACTATTTATCATCAACTGTATCACTCTCATAGTCTATGGGAAGAAGTACTGTTTGCCAGCCCCAGTAAAGAAAGTACCCCCCCTTTTTTTGTGTAGGGTCTGAAACAGTTGCCATGCTTTTTCCATATTTTGCACAGATGGAGTACTGCACAGCTTTTCTGTATGCTTTAAGTTGCCTGTTGTCTCACTATTGGCTTTTCCAGGAGCAATGGGAGCATTTCTGTCTAGACAGAGTTTCTTTTTAGCCACTAAATCACTGGCTTGATCAAGCTTCCTTCCTTTGTCACTTCTATTATTTTTTAAATTGTGAGGCACTTCGTAATTTGTAAGCTTTAATTTTTGGCTGGGATTTGGAGGGTTCCTCAGCACCTCTTTACATTTTAGTACTTTTGAATAGCCCCTAGTCGGAAGCCTTTGATATGTCCTCAGCCATAATAATCAAAGGTTTGTCTACTATGTTTTGCCCAATTTAAGCAAAGCAAACCAGTCCTGGATCTTACGAACTGAGTGCAGGTTTCTGTGAAATGCCACTGGCCAGTCCTGCCCCAACTAATTAGCTCTGTCTGTTGCCAGTGCCTTTTTTTTGTGGTTGTAGAACTGGGATCTATACGAGTGCCAATCTTAATAGAAAATCCAGCAATACTTGTCAACTGCCACAGGTGGCTGCTGGACCCTTACGGACAGTCCTGCAACAGATGATACCTAGGTCCAGCTCCTTTATGTATAAACATAATGTATAGAAGGGTTTCTTTCCTGAGATATCTTACTATGTTTGTTATGCTTCTCCTGACATCTGTGTATCTGCCCTACTTGCTTCAAATTGTACTCTGTATGTTCTTTGATTTCCTGTACTCTCCCGGGTCGTACCTGAAAATAGGCATGTGTTTGTCTAGTGTACTTACCTGGTTAACAAAAGCTAAATAAATAAATTTGCCAATCCTGAGAGAACCCCCCAGGCACTGTTAATATTTGAATTCCAGTGGGGTGCCTCACGGTAAAACCCACGCGGTCTGAGGTAAAAAACAAGGCAACTGTCCCTAATTTGATGGTTCCCACAAGAATTTGATAAGAAAAGAGAAGAGCTGTTGAAATTATGCACCTGCGATAAATTTAACATTCAGAATGAACAGTCACGGTTAAAATAAAATAAAAATAGCGTGGTCGCGCTAAAAATAAAAAAATGAGTGCGACTGTAATGGATTTGTAATAATTTCACTCGGCACACTATTAAAACAAAAATATGAGGAAAACTTTACCCAGATATGCACTAGGAGGCTGTCAACAAGGAAAGTTGAGAGACACCTCAGGGGTAATGTTGCTCAGTCCAGCGGAGAAAAAATTCTGAAGTCTTCAGCAGCTCTCACTCAGCTCACTACCCTTCCTGTTTTCTGATCGGCTATTGCCCTAAGCTCATTTAATTTTCTCTTACAAGCACACCTCCAGTGCAGTTGTACCTATCCAGCTAACTGCCAAAGTCACTGATGCTAAAGGACTCCTGGGGTAAGAAAAATATGTTTTAAATAGACGTGAGAGTGTGGTAATGCTGAATTTGTAAAGATACATTCACAATGCATTGAAAATTGTCAGAATGGAAAAATGTCACAACATGTAAGCACCATAATGATGCATTTAAAATGTATCTATATAATTCAGATTTATTGACACTTGTCAGTAAAGTAAAGCTTTGGTACATGTGTGGCTATATTTTGAGGAGGCAGTGTGATAGAGCGCCAGCTTGCAAAACAGGAGCTTACAGGCTCAAATCCTACTAGAGCCAAATATTCACTGTGTTACCTTAGGCAAGTCACTTGAACTTGTGGTGCTCCAGTTCCTGTATCTCAGCTGGGCTATCCTGGGTAAATAAATTGCAAAATAAATAAAAATAAAAATTGTAAAATTTAAGTCAATATGCAGAACGTGCTAATGTACATTTAAAGAGATTGCTACTAGTGAAAAAATTCCCTATTGTCATTAGCAGAATTCAGTTACACATTACCCCTCCCTGATAAATGAAAATTTCAAGTCTTTCCATTGAGTGGCTAAATAGGCAGCACATTTGCCTCTGGGACCAGAAGACTGGAAGTTCATAGGTTCTAGCCTCACAGCAGGCATTTGAGGTAATACCCATGACTGAGACTGCAGTGCGGTATGAGGCGGGTGCTGCACTGCTGAGGTGCCGTCCTTCAGATGAGATGTTAAACCAAGGTCCCTTCTGCCCATTTTGTCATTGTCCAGGTGGAACTTAAAGGGAACAGTCAGTACTGAGAGCCCGACATCCAAGTGTGGGGCTGGTCCCAGTTTGCACTTTGTGTGCAAAAATATTTTTTTTCTTTGATTACTGTTTACTGCAATATAGTAGACTGTATCAGGCTGATTCTGCTAACTGCCAAGCTAACTTTTGCTGTAACCAGAAATCCCAGAATCCCTTGCAGAGCAGGGCTGCAGGAGTGGGAGATTCAACAGCCGGCAGTGCATGCTAGAGATTTTTTAAGCTCAGACTACATGTTTGCCAGTCCTGATGTTCTCCCATGGCTAAGTACAGTCCTCAGCTTCATCAGATGAATTTACCTGCAAGTTCTTTTTTTTTTTGTTTGTATTTTCTTTTTATTAATTTTCAGAAAGAAAAGTAAACACAAAGAATAAAATAAAACGAAACATCTAGTGACACCATAATAAGGAAAACCCATAAAGAACATCATAACATCCTAACATGAACATCATAACACTCTTACCAATACAGAAAAAACTAAGAAACTAACCATCATAAAACTATTTACAGCAGGTCCATTCTGTATAACCATACAGTAAAGTAGGGACGTCAAGGTAAGTATTAAGACAGAAATAGTCAAAGAGCCGGGTGTAAAAGAGAGATTGCTCACCAAGAAAGACCAACAGAAAGAAAAAGGAAGCACAGAGCCCTAGGGTATACCTATCTCCCCACCCAAGACACACAAATGCCTACACAATTCCCTCCTATAGGATTTATGCCTCCGAGGGTGATAGGAAGTTCAAAAAAGGTCCCCCACACTGCGAGAAAGTATTCTCTCTTGCCCATAAAAACAAAAAAAAGAAAGTCATTCCAAAGCTAGAGTTTGGACAATCAGAGCTGTCCAATGCTGAATCACAGGTTGAACACAGGACACCCAAGTATTCAATATGCACAGCCGTGCTAGGGCTAGTAAGACCCAGATCCATCGAGGGAGTAAAGCCCAGCCTTCTTCACCCAAATCTTCCGTGCCAAAGAGCAAGGAGACAGGCATCATTAATATCTGATGCCCAGAGATGGCCAAGACTTTATGCATCACAGTCATCCAAAAAGCTCGTAGAACCAGACAAGCTAGCCCAAAAATAATGTATGTAGGAGCCTGGAGCCTCCTTACATCTGCCACACAAGGGGGAGACTGCAGGATTAAATTTATGTACAATCAACGGTGGACGATATAGATGATGTATGAATCTGAACTGGGATTCTTTATGTATGTTACAGCAAAATAAACCCATATGTGATTGTATAAGCAACCTCCAGTCCTCCTCTGGAATATGTAAAGCAAGATCCCTCTCCCATAGCACATTGCTTTTACTTGAAAGGTGAGGTTGATGCATCCTATCCTGATGTGCAGCCTTTCTTATTGTGCCTCTACTATCTTGTCTGGCCTTCTAAACCAGTTGTTTGATTTGGGCCAATGGAAATGCAGCAACTGGGTCCCTATCCAATCACCTCCCAAATGCTCGAACCTGTAAGTAATGAAAAAAATGGGAGTGTGAAAGTCCTGTGTTCCCCAACAGGTCCGTAAAGGAGTGTTTCCCTTCACTGGTGAAGAGGTTACCCATACATACTATCTCCCTGTTCGCCCATTCTTTAAACTTACCATCAAACAGACTGGGTAAGAAAAAGGGATTTCATGCCATGGGAACTAGAAGTGTATTATCCTCCATAGCATCCGTACAGCGCCTCATATGATCCCAGGCCGCTAACACCCATCCCACCAAGGGGTTAGGCAAACTCAAGTTATTATATGCTTTCCGCCCTCCCTTAGCCAAGTATGCTGATATTTGGCCAGAGCAGTCCTCCTCTTCCAAATCTAACCAGTCAGCCACGGGAGGCTGATTCACCCAGTCCCATAAGTACCTATGTTGGATCACGTATAATAACTTTTCAAATCTGGAAAGATTAGACCCCATTTAGAGGTATCAGTCCTGAGGCGTTGTAGGCTCAGCCGAGGTCACCTTTCCTGCCACAAGAAGGAAACAAAAGCCTGATCCAAGTGTCTCAGATCCACCCTCGTAAGGCCCACCAGGAGCATTTGCATCGTGTACAGCATCCGTGGGAGGATATTCATTTTAATAAGATTGATACGGTCCAACCAAGAAATGGGAAGTGCCCTCCAGCGAGCCAGGTCCCCAAGAACAGCATTAATAAGGGGCATATAATTCATTTGATAAAGGGAGCCCAAGTCTCTACCAACCTGTATCCCCAGATATTTAAAGGAACCAGAAACCTCCTTCAATCTCCAGGCCTCCCTATTTCAGATCACTTGAATTTGTCTGAGGGATAACAACTCCGGCTTACCAAGATTGATTTTACACCCAGAAAAGATGGCAAAATCAGAGATTACTTGTAGCAGTGTAGGCATCGACTGATGTGGCTCTGTGATATACCATAACAGGTTGTCCACATGTAAGATTATTTTATGGTGATGCCTCAATTTCTCCTGTGCACCCTGTGTTCTGGGGTCCTTCTGGATTCGGATTGGCAGAGACTCGATGGCTAGCGCAAATAAGAATGGGGAAGGAGGCATCCCTGCCTAGTCCCTCTATGTAGGGGAAATTTATCAGTAAGGGTCCCGTTGACCAGGATGTGTGCCTGTGGCGCCTTATATAATGCCTGTACCAGACCAACAAAACTCTCCCCAAAACCAAACCATTGCAGGACCTCAAACAGGTAGTCCCACTCTATACGGTCGAAGGCCTTCTAAGTGTCCATGGACAACACATGTGTATGCCCCGGGCGTGAAGCCCACCACAACACTTAGAAGTTTCATATTATAGTCAAGGCCCTAGAATTCTCACGGCTGCAGGATTTTCTGCGAAACTTGGTAGTCTCATCAAGAGAAACTTCTCATGTGCCGCAGAATTCACTCTTCTTGGTGATTTTTATTAATATTTTTGTTTATCCATAGAATCTGGTTCTCTTCCTCTTTTTATATCCAAAACCCCTATATGTCAGAATGCGATGTTATTATTGCTATAACATCATACATTAGCTTCTTGAAATGGCTGCATTCTGACCAAGAAGCGAACAGTCACTCATCTACCACAGCTCCCACTGCCAGAGATGGTGCACAGCACATCATGCATGGTGATATTTGCTCAACCTGACTACAGCCTAATACAATTTTCAGTCTTACATTATTACGTAGAGCCAGCTTAAACAAAACCTTGTCAATAGCACAGACTTGTTAAGTCCATACCTCACTTTGTACAAACCTATTTGTGCCTTTAAGGTATAGAGATGCCATCTGAAATGAATAACTGGCAAAATGAATTTAACTGTCATTTTTAAGAAAAATAAAGTAATTATGCCCAGAAAAGTGGAATATAATAATGTGTAGACCTGTTGAAAGAATAGACCTGTTAAATAAATAATTGCACTGTAAGCATTTTTGCCAGGGTTATTGATTACATATTATTGTCATTGGTTGATAGAATCACCTAAAAGTTATGGAGAAATGTTGTGTGCAGGGACAGCTGTTGGGCCAGAGGGTAGCATGCTGTGTTTCCGTGCCGGCAACTCAGGTTCAGAGATTAGCTCTGGGAGCTGGCTGGGCAGCACAAGGATTGGTGGAACACATCACTGCTGAGAGCCTGGGAAGGTATGGTGCAGTGTTCTGTCACATGGTGGACACATTGTGATGGGCTGGAGTGCTCTATCTCACAATCGGTTCACATGCATGTCATGGCCTGATGGTGTTATGCAGTGTGTCAGGGTAAGCAGGTTGACATGAAAAATGAGTTTTGCAGTAACTCCTCTATTCCATTTTCAATGGGACCTGTATGAATGAGGATGCAAGTTCATGGAAAATAAAAAAAATAAAAATAAAAAAAATAATATAGAGAGAATAATGGATGGGGAAGGGTTTGATATGAGAATTTAATGCACACCCGAGCTGTGGGATGCTACATAAACCCCGAGGGCGAAGCCCGTGGGGTTTATCAAAGCATCCCACAACGAGGGTGTGCACTACATTCTCATATGAAACACCCTCCCCATCTTTTATTTTTTACAATAACAGACCAGCAATTTTTCTCTAGCAGTTTGTGAGACTGTTTGGCCCCGTCCACATACAGAATGTTGGCCAATGAGGCAGCAGCATAGTTTGACTGCCATGGCTCATGAATGTCATAACAACCAGCCAGTTGTTATGGAAAATATCAACCTGGTCAGTACACTGAGAGAAATTGCTGACCAGTTATTATATATGCACACACACACACACACATTTGTATGTATGTTACAGATTGCATATAAATATATAAGTGATGCACAGTGGGAACCTCATGAGTGGTGTAGAAAGCACATACAAATATATAAGTGATGGACAGTGGAAACCTCATTAGTGAGATAAATAGCTTGCATATAGAAATACCTTATTTATCACATAAGATCCCCTCTGCATATGTAATTTATGCAACAGGCTAGGACCTTAAGGGAGAGACATTTGTTTTGCTTTTTTTAGGCATAGAATTGTTTTTATAAGTCTGTTGTTTTTTGAACTAGTGTTACTGTGCTTTCCACCATTCTGATTGCTATAACTACTGCCATGAAAGTGAAGTCAGGATGACAAGCTGACACTGTGATGTGGTAGTTTGTTAGTGCCGCAGAAATTACAAACCACCACCGCAGAAGTTCTGCGGCAAATGGTAGTCTTGCCGCAGAACTTGGTCCCACTGTGCCGCAGAAAAGTAGGGGCCCTGATTATGGTAAGACAAGTGACTGCGCACAAAACTGGTCTGATTTGGGTGTATGAGATGTGGAAGAAACTGCTCGAGGTGACTCGTTAAAATTTTAGCAATGATTTTCAGGTCACAATTTATAAAAGAAACTGGATGATACGAAGCACAGTCATCCTGGTCCTTATTGTGTTTTTAACAACACACATATGACAGCTTCATAGCATGTGGCAAGGAGAACCCCCTCCTTCTGGACCTCTTTTGTAAACTCTCAGAAGAGTCCAACTAAGGGATCCACCATTTCCTTATAATATTCAGCTGTAAAGCCATCAGGACCACTCGCCGTCCCCCCTTTTAAGACCACCAGTAGCTCTCTGGAGCTCCTCCTGGGTAATTTCAGACCCCAGGCTATCTTGCTACTCCTCAGAGAGCTGAGATAGAGTTGTATCATCAAGAAAACATTTCGCAGCCAGTTCCCCAGCACATTCTGCCATGTAAAGCTGTTTATAAAAATTATGGAACACTTCTCTAATCTGCCCCTTCTCTCACCGGTTCCCTGTTTGGTTTTAATAACCGGGATATGCGTTGGGCCTCTCCGCCCCCTAATCACTTTAACCAGAAAAGGGCCCAGTTTATTATCCCACTCAAATAGATGCTGCCTGGTGAGAAACCAGGTATTTTGGGCTTCTCTGACCAATAAAAGATTGATTGCTTGACTTACTGCAGTTAATTGTCTCAATACATCCGCATCGTACCCTACAGTTGCCTTGCATTCCAGGTCCTTAAGGTGATCCTCTTGGGTAAGCCGCTTTTCTTGCTTCCCTTTTTGATATCTGGAGACATAGTTGATAATGGCCCCCCTCATATATGCTTTACCTGCATCCCAGAATACCATCTTGAATGGAGTAGAGTCGTGATTGGCCTTCTTATACACCTTCCATCACTCCTTAAGGTAAGTCTGAAATTCTTTTTGGGCCAACAGATACGTGGGGAACTTCCAAGGGGGAGGGAGTTCCCACTCTTCCGCCACTGCTAAAGAAAGAATTACCAAGGCATGGTCTGACATGTGGATGGGACTCTGCTGCACCTTTACCACCCCATGATACTGTACACGAGGCATGTATATATCTATCTCAATTCTAGATCAAGTTTTGTGGGGGTTGGAATAAAATGTTTATTCCTCGACTGCAGGATTAGCTGTAAGCCAGCTGTCCACTAGGTCCAGTTCATACACACCCAGTTGCCACTTTGTCATAACATTCCTATGGCGACCCTTCCCCACCAGAATGATCCACCTCAGGATTCATCACACAGTTAAATTCCCCTCCAAGTCTCAGACCAGGAAACTGTTCCTGAGTAATAATGTCTAGTATGGACTAGTAAAACTGTGGCATCAAAGACAGCAGGGGCATATAAACTAGCTTATGTAACCCGCTCCCCATATAGCTCCCCTTCCACAAAAACATAGCAACCCACGTTGGGGGTCATCCACTACCCTCCGGACTTGCAGGGGAAGATGTTTATGAATCAGAACAGCTACGCCCTCTTATGTGAGGAGTATGATGCTGCGTAGCAGGCTCCCAACTAACCCCGGGCCAGTTTCATGTTCCCTAGCAGTAAGATGGGTCTCCTGGTAGATTGCTATCTGCATGCTGCAGCTTAAGGGCCAGAAGGACACTATACAGCTTAACCGGGAGGAGAGAAACCCTTAACATTGCATGAAACAATAGTAATGTTAGTGATGGTACCCATCAGGCAGTCTATATATGTGTGTGTCTATATATATATATATATATATACACATATACACACACACACACACATATACATATATATTTATACAATGGGGGTGAGGGATAACTGAGTGAGATAACGTGTTATTCTCACTGTGATGACATCACCACTGTGAGAATATTTACAAATATACAATAGCACTAACCCGCGCTAACCCCGCGCAAGCTGCGCAAATTGTACATTTTGCAACAGTGAGGCCCCATTATATAAATAGGACACACGATGGGCACATCGTGGAATATGAAAAATATTTTCACTCCTGCCTCGTGAGCACTGTATATTCCACTTGTGCCTTCAGCACTCGTGAAATATCCAGGCTCACTCTGCAGGAGTGAAAATATTTTCCATATTCCACTCGTGCCCATTATGTATCCCACATATACACACACACATACACGCACACACGCACACACACACATACACACGAAGCAGGTGCTCCACCCCCCCCCCAACACCCAGCACAACTATCAAGGCATCTCAAAACATCCCCCTGTTAAATGTCAACACAAAAATTGGAATGGACCAAAGATCAATATGAACCAGTAAATGCAACCACAACAAGACAGAAAATAAACAGAACACAGCTCTACCCACCCACCTACCCCCATGGCACATACTTATTACAAAATGCTCTAATATTAGAATGCCCACAAGCCAAGTACACAGTGAAGTTAATAAAAGTAGCATTGGTCAAAATACGGTGTACAAAAGTATCCCACAGGAGGGGGCCAACAGATGCAAAGAAGAACCCTGCCCCCCACAACGAGACCAAGCCGCCAGAAAGGAAATGTCCCTGAGAGGCCACAACAAGCATCTAGGACACATCAACCCCCCCCCAACCCAAAAACAAACAAAGTGAACGAAATGAATGAAAAAGCTGCCCAATGGCTACTCCAAATCTCGAAGCCTTCCAACCAACCCCTCTGCCCCCCTTGGAAACCCTAAAAGGGAAAGAGGCCCCTCTTGCCGTGTGCAGTTTGTGAACAGAAAGCCCCCCCACCATCCCACAGAATAACATATGCCACTTAAGTGATGCCCCAATATAAAACATACTAGCTCATATGCAAGGACCTTACCCTACTGCCCGTAGCAACCACCCTGCATGACCAGCCCCCCTTGAGCCCGCCAACCCATTACCCAGCAACCATCCCCAGCCACATCAATACACTAAGATCCAAAGTAAAAAGCAGAGCAGAAAAGAACAGTCCCGGCCGAGCAGAGATGCAGGGAGAAGCCACGCAACACCAAACTCCCACGCGCAGCATCCATCCCTGCCCCCCCCGACCTACCTGATCGAGTCGGGGTCCACCAATATTCAGCCACCAGGTCCTCCATATGTCGCAGGAAAAAACATGCAGGAGTAGGGCATGTATCAGTCTGTTCTACCATCAGGTCCCCCAGAGCCCAGCATCACAGCCCTAAACAGCATGGCCTCAAATAAAGCATCACTTCAGTCAACTTGAATATAGTGCCATGCATCACACCATACCCCAGTAAGGAGCTGCTTTCAAAGTCTACGCTATACCTAGGCAGGGGTACAAAGACAGTTCCATGTGGTGGGGTAAATGGGGCAACATTCCATCCACACATCAGCAAGGGATATCCAAGGAGTCAGTCTAGGCAGCATGTCCATCGACACAATCCTTAAGTCCAACCCATGTGGCAAGCATATTCACTGTGTGGCTTTTTTCTGTAGTTCCTGAAGAAAAGTAGACGCCTTGTCTGCCTCCCAGAAAGAATAGTTAGCACCTTCATATCTGATTTTTAATAAGGCTGGATAGGCGAAAAAAAGTCAACCTGGAGCTCACGTAGCTTATTCATAATAAAATAAAACACTCTCCGCTTCTTCTGTAGCCATTGTGAGTAGTCTTGGAAAATATATAGATGGTTCCCCTTGTAACAGAGCCCCTTCATAATTCCGATGTAGAGTGAGAACAGCTTGGCGGTTCATGAAGTTGTGAAACTGCATAATGATTTGGTGGGGTGGCTGGTCGTCCGCTGGCTTTGGTATGACTGCTGTATGGGCTCTCTCCAATTTGAATCTGCTGCCTTTTGGTGTCAAGCCTAGAAGATTAGGTAGGGTCGTGGCACAGAACTCCACACTAGTGCCCTCTTTTCCCTCCAGCAAGCCCCTAATCCAGAGATTCAGTCTCCAATGATAATTTTCCTGATAATCAAAAGCTCTCTGAAGTCCTCTAGTTCGCACTCCAAATGGGCCACTTTGTCAGGAAGAGGACCAGTGGCATCTTCAAGTGCAGAAATCCATTGTTCAGCTTCGCTAATCCTGGATGCATAAACTGCATTTTGTGCTGCTATTTCTTGAGTTTGCCCTCCAGTCTATCCAATTTAGGGTTAAGTGTCTCCATAACTTGTTTAGAGACCAGGTGGCCCAATGCGATCCTCTCAGCTGCCGAAATACAGCCCAGACCCTCTGTCGATGCAGTCGACTGCTGTTTCTTCAGATTTTTCACTGCCGTTCTCTGCAGTTTGCCAGCATTTGGCACCAGGAATTCCTCCATAGTAAGAAAAGTAAGTGTCCAAATGAATCTGTGCCAGTTTGGAGTAATGGGTATATTATAATTTACGTAAATTAGATTCTGGCGGAATGGAGCTCAGACGAAGCACATCTGCTCAATTAGCTGCTCCTTGGAACCCCCCCCCGGCAAGTTCTGAACACAAGCACATGTTTTATTGGTTATATTACATGGTTTGTGGCATTTTAAGACACTTGGAGTACTGAGTGCAGGTGCAAGTCTCTGTCATTCACTGATCACCCTTATGAATAACAGAGTGTGAATAATTATTAACTGAGTAAGAACTGCGAATAACCATGTTTGTCGTGTCACTGAAATGAGTGTGTGGTAGGGGTCAGCTTTGTAATATACACAGTATTTACTGTCAGGGAATTACAAGAGAAGAAAAGAATGAATCCGAAGATACTGGTATATATCCATGAAGGAGTGATCCATCTAGTCTGGTTACACAACGTTTTATGCTTACATGATCATAGGGTTCTCCCACCCATTTTACAGTTTTCTTTAATTTTTCATTGATCCCCTGGACCCCACCAGTCCTTTTGTACCCGCCCTCCCCACCAGCCCACACTGCACCCCAACACTGTCACCTAACTTTCTCCCAGGACTTCAGATTTTTTAGAGGAAGCCAGGCGTACTAAAACAGGCAAAACTCCTAGGCTTGGAGTATGGTTAAAACATATTTATTAAAAACACAGCAAAAGTAGCTTCTTGCCAACACCCAGGAGGTTACCTCTGCTGTGTTTTTAATAAATGTGTTTTAACTACACTCCAAGCCTGGAGCTTTGCCTGTTTTAGTGAGCCTGGCTTCCTCCAAGAAATTTGTAGTACTGTCACGCCTGAGGTTCCTAAGGATTGAACCATTGCTACCAAGTGTAACTGGATTCTCCCAAGACTTACCTTCCTCATGTAACCCCATCCATGGCTTGCCCTACACAGTGGGGCCTTCAGGCTGGTCAAGGTCCTGATCTGGAAACATTAATCTAGTCACTGGGGAGAAAAATACCCCATTCGGCCAGTGTGAGGTCGCAGGTCCATCGGGAGGCTGTCATGCTGTGCAATGCAGGATTTTCCTTGTCTCTCCTCTGAAGATACAGGACACTAGGACATCAAGTGCTGTATGTGTGAGCGTGTGCATGACTACATCTGAGGCATCCTCCCCTATCATCCTATCCACAGTACACCCCACCGTAGTCACCCAGTGGGTGGCACAGCAGGGGTGATCTGTATCCCTCTTCCGCGGAGGAAAGGAGCATCCATTGGGATGCTCAACTGTATTACTCATGACCAACCCCAATAACCCAGGCTCATTCCTCAAACCAGGTCACCAGTGGTAGCACTGCTGCTGCCCAGACCACCTTGTTGCACTTTTGTAACACTTATTTTATGCTTCTCACATGTGACCCTGAGTAGGACCCCTTTCCACCAGCATCGAAGTATCTTCATTCCAGTCTGCGGAGCCCTGTACGACTGATAAAAGTGCGGATACCCCTGATATGCACATTAAGTACAAAATTAAATGTGCCTGGTGGCACTGACACTACTCCCACACCAGGTACAGTGGGACCCAGGACGTAATACAAAGGCATTGAGCATGGAACCCAGGGGGGAGGGTATAGGCAGATCCACTGCTGTAGCACCTCCTGTAGTGAACTGGGCTGGTGGTGACATCGTAGATGACCATGCAACATCTGCCAACCCTCTGCAATAGAACTGCACTGCTGGCTGGCCTTCTAATTCCAATTGAGTGGTGGGCGGGTCATGCTATGGGGAAAATCAGGAAGCAGTATAGCGCAGTGGTCTAAGGCTCTGAGCTGCAAATTTGGTGACATCCAGCAGACCAGACCTGGGTTTGAATCCCACAGCTTCCACTTGCATACTGTGTGACCCTGAGCAAGTCACTTAACCTCCTTTTGCTCCCAGGTCGCTCCTGTAAAAATGCTTTCAGCTTAGTGTGCTATACCTGGTTAAACAACTAAATAAAAAAAAAAAAAATGCTGCCACACAGAGTGTGATGTCAAGTCAGACTCATCCCTCACCCACTCAGGAACTTCGACCATCCTGAAGTTCCTCCTGGTTGACTCCACTTGTACTGGGTGTGTTTTCCAGAAGCTTAGAATGGGACGCACCCATTCTTGTCCATTCCTGCCACAGGGAGTAAGCCTCAGAGGTCTGCGGATGTCAGTGAGGATATAGCCTGGCAACTCATAGGGAGTCCAGTAGGTGTGCTACTTAGAGGGGCAGCTGAAAGACAAAAGCTGGCTAAAGGTACAGTGACTGGGGGCTAAAAAAGAAATGTTAAAAAAATGTATTACGTATTAGCTGTTTCAAAATCATATTTTATCCGGTTGATGATGCCACCCCACCACAACATAGTGTGAATGCAGGCTTCTCTGATGCTATCCCAGACTCCCCCACAGTCAAAAGCACCATAGAGGAACAGCAACAGAATACTCGAGTCTAGTGAAGGTGTCCTGGAGCTTTCTTTTTTTTTTTTTACTCTTTGTTTATCTACCTGTCCCTTCCCCAGACCCTCCTATCTCTTGGATCCCCAAGTCTCTGCCCCAGGTGTAGAGGAGTCTGCCCCTAGAGTGCGCATCTGTGCTCCTAATTTTTCCTTGGTCTTCCTGGTTAACCCCCAGGGCGGGGCAAGGATGGCCGCAGACTTACCTCCCTCATACCTCAGTGGGGCGCATGCACACAACGGAGTCTGCCCTCACACCATGGGGCGTGGCGGGAGATCATCGCCAAGACCATCTGGGGGTTATCTTTCCACTGTTCCAGACCCTTTGACGTCAGCGTGCAATGAGGACCATTGAGCCGACGCATGCAGAGATGTGCGTTCGCTGCTGTCCTCTGCCAGCATAAGCCCCTGCATTGTCCCGACCGTGCCGGCACCTCCGGGTTCCCCAGCAGGTGGCGGTAGAGTGGCGAGGCTAACTCCCCAGCCCTCCCCGGAGAAGGAGAGCAAGCCGTTGGGTGCTCAATCCTCCCCCGCCAACCCTCGATGGCCCGAGTCTGTTCCCAAACCCAGGTCGCCGGCGTTGAGCGAGGAGTGGCGTCCAGTGCCTCAATTCTCTACGCCACCGGGCCGGCTGTCCTGGAGCTTTCTAAAACTCCAACATGCTAGTTGCCAGTCCCACCTTGGTCTGGAGGTGAAGGACATGTGGCTAGCAAGAACTACAGAGGCAAAATGGGAGGAAGACTTATTACTGCAAGTTATTTTGCTGTTGAATATATTTATTGGGAAAGAGTGGTGAAGTAAGCGTCTGTGTAAATATCAATTATGAAAATATCCTACAGTTTTGAACAAATCTTCTCTGGAAGACGTAATAGTCTCAGCTGCTTGCATCCTTCATCTGTTGCTGTCTATGAAACAATGCAATGTTTATTTATAGATTGCTAATGGTAGAAACAAGTTAAAAAAAATTGTGTGGGGTTTCATTTTGTTTCTGAGGTGTGTTATGTTTGTATTGGGTATAATGTGTTTTCTCACTGTTAGCACTTTGTTTGCTGATTTTTCTCGTGGATATCTCCCCTCCATTGAGCCACATCATGGGACTGTAAGCTGTCAGTGTCAGGATCACCCAGAAACCTTTGTTAGCTGGGGCCACCCACGTCAACATGCATCCTCACCACCTGTGTAATGTGGGTGGCCCCATCATGCCTTAGTTCTTTCTCCTGCTGCAAACTGCTTGTGGGTCAACTGCTTTTGAAAAACACCTTCAAACTTTGCAGGTATCACTAACGCTTATACTTCCTTTTTTTTTTTTTAATCTAAACGTTTATGCTGCCGTGGAAAGCCAAGGAACCACTGTTCCACTAGTGTCGTCGTGATAAAGATTTATAAGGGTGACATTCACAATGTGTGCATCTGCTACTTAAGCATTTCTCACCATGTAAAGACTTGCAGGATTTGCCAGGGTTTTAACCAGTCTACATGGAGGCATTGAAAAAAAGCCTTGGAAGGTCATTTAAAACTTCAGGCCATGGAGGACAAACATTAATAATAAATATTAGTGGCAAAGATACAGTTTCTTTTATAATAATCCATCATTTCTGACTTCCATGCCCTGCAATTTTGGAAGTCATCTAATTTTATGTTTCACATTTGGAAGTCAATGACTTCCTCCACTTTATTTTGGAAGCTTTTGCCTTACTTTTGGAAGTCAAATACTGCCAAAAATGGAGTTAACTGAATCCCTGGAAGTCACAATGATGCAACAAGAAATGGAATAAAGCCAAGCAGATATATGGGCAGTTCTGTTTGCTAGCAAAACTTGAGGGCTGCAGAATAGATGTGTGTTTTTGTGCGTCAGTTAAATTGTGAATTCACAGACATAAACCCTGAGTGTTGGTGTCTGCAGAGCTAGCGTGCAGGGAAGCTAGGATGGTGAGAGAGGTGATATAGTGTACTCCACTTAAACCACATATGCATAGTATGGACAGCTGTACATACCGGACAAGAATAGCAAACCAAGGCCACTTCCACAGACAGCCCATGATATTCTCCCATTATAGCATATTATAGTGGCCTGCTGTAGCGGACACCAGAGCACCTAACAAAGTGCTGTCCTATCGTGAGGCACTGATGGGCCCTTAACAGCCCCCGGATCCACTTCTAGGATGTCAGTATTGTTTTGCTAGAGCATACCACTGCTAGCATGCCCCATAGTTTTCTTTTTGGTCAGCTTGTGGTCGTCTTAAGCCCCTTAGGGCTTAGTTTCTTTAATCTCCCCTGCCCTTCTTGCTGCTTCTCTGACACGGTTATATTTTTTTTGTCTCCACAGCCTTACATCATGAATCTGAACCTAAGATTTTTCTCCCCTTGCTGTGGTCACTTTAATCCCCAAATCACTGACAGGTGGAAACCAAGCAGGTTAAACTGAGAACACAAAGAAGGCTTTGGGAGATTGGTGAGACTGCCTCCTCTCCCATTCATTGAAGCAGAAACAAGAAACAGCTGATGGGTGGCTGGGCTCACAGGTTACTAGGAAGCGTGAACTGTGGCGGGTCTCTCAAGGGAGTGAGTGAGTCCCACTTATTTTTTTACATTCTTTGATGGAGAACAGCAGTGTCGATTGTGACTGGTGGGTGGTCAGGGGCTATGAAGAGCACTGTGTGGACTGTAAACACTAAAATTCACCTTTTCAGCTATTCCGGATGATGTTTCTAATGGACAGAAGTGCTATGCACCAAGTAGATCATTATAAACAGCTTACACTTTATTAGTAATTTAAAAGTAAAAGAACCTCAGCACAAAAGCACTAAGGCAACGGTTACCTGAAAAGGCACTGGCAATAAAGCCAGATATCAAAGAAATGTAAAATTATACCTATCCCCATAATTCAAAGCATGGTGGAAAGTAGATGCAAATCACCAAGAAAGAGTTTAGACTAGTTCCAGTCATAGTTTGGTCTTAGTGATTTGGGTCATGGTGTAGGCCAACAGAGGAAAGTACCTTCCTAATTTGGGCTCCACCATGATTCAAACTATTAAGACCAAACTGTGACTGGTTCATCTTTCCCCTGGGCTGTTATAGACAAGGCACACTGATGATGAGTCCTGGTTAGGATGAAACACGTGACTGGGTTTTCTATTTTCATTCTTTGCAGAGTGTGTGACAGGCTGCTATTTCACACCATACACTCCTGTGTAAAGCAGTATTAATCTAAACTCTTTCATGGTGATATGAATGTACTTCCCACAATGCTTTGCATTATGTGGATATGTGTAATTTCATATTAATATTTTGCCATGCTGGGATGGGACAGTTGTTGCAGCTGGGGAGTACAGGACACCTCTTACCTTTAGAGCCATTTTCAGGAGCCATTTGGGTGGACTGGGAAGGAAGTATGCAGATATCCAAGTACTTCAGAAAAGTTGGGGGGATGGAGAAAGTTTTTTTTTTTTTTTTTGTGCGGCTCCTGTTTTGATCCCCCGCAAGGGATCTCTGCTCCTGCTCGCCGCCTCCCTATGCCCAGGCTTGCCCCCTTCCCATGCCCTGGCTTCCCGGCGGACATTGTTGGCAGTAGAGGTGGCGGAGCGGGGCTTCACGCTTGGTGCCGGCATTTTGGTGTGCTGTACGGGAGGCAGGGACGTGCAATGATGACCTGTGTCCGCCCCCCACCAACTAACACGGCACCGGCACAGCGGATCCCCCCCAGCCTCCACTAGGGGTCTATAGCATGCTGGACACACTACCCCGCACCTCCTCCTGGAGAAGGAGAGCAGTCCCTAGGATGCTCAATCCTTCTCCCCCCAGCCGGCCCTTTGATGTCCAGAGTCCGTTCCCGAACCCTGGTCGTCAGCATCGCAGACGGAGCACTGCCTCTGTGCCGGCAGAGAAAGGGCTCAGAGATGCTTATTAATTGGAACCAAGAGCCATGCACTTTCATAGCTTATCAGCACACTGATGTGATCACACTGAGGAGCTGTCGAAAAAAACTCAGAGACTTGGTCTCTTTTACAGGATTAAGCACTTTCTCACCAAGGATGCAAAGAAGAGATTGGTGCAAACCACATTCCTCAACCTGATTGACTACGCAGACTTTCTATACAGTCAAGGTCCTACTACCACGCTAACTAAACTGGACACACTCTGTCACCGAGCCTCGAGGTTTATCACGAATCTCCCTTACTCAACTCACCACTGTGCTCTATATACAGCTGTGGGTTGGCCTTCCCTAAGCTTTAGACGACAGAGAAATGCTGCCGTGTGGACCTATAGTGCCATCTCTCAGAGGTTACCCTCTTATATCTCAGACTGTCTACCATTGAGAGTCATATCTAAGTATGGGCTGAGAAGTGATCAGTATATTTCTCTGGTTGTGCCCAAGGCCAGATCACGGTTTGGCCAGTCTGCCATAAGCTGTATGCTACCACTGCTGTGGAATAAGTTGCAAGAAACTCTGAAACTGTTCCGCCCGATCAGTCTAGCAGCATTCAAATCAAGTTACAATCGCTCCTTCAAGGAAGCCTGTAACTGCTTCCATTGACAGCTGCCATTTCTCCAGTTGTTGATGTCCTCTCTCGTACCATGTATCATAGCTGTTCCATTATTGTCCCCTCACCGTTCTGCCCTCTCCGTCCTTTTTTCTTCAACTTGTACCTTCCAAGGGTAGTTGCTGACCACTTACTTTCCTTCCTCCCCTTACCCTTCCTGCCCTTCTCAGTACACCACCCTAGCTTATTATATTAGTGTTGGCATGTGAGTGTTGCCATCCTTTAGGATAACTCATCCCCAACTAGCATGTATCCTTCAATGATTACCCCTGCTCAGTGTCAGGGTCTATATGTAAATATATATGCAGCTGTTATGTGGTGTTGCTGTTGCTATGTTCTCAGATTCTTTCTTTCTTGATTGTCATTATATTGTTAATTGTCCTGACCCCAGTTCAACTCTCTTTGACTGGTACTGCTGTAACCATGATGTTTTTTACTGTCTTATTGTTCTATGTCCGGGTCCATCTTGAAAATGAGCTTGCTCAATGATGTTCGCCTGGTTAAATAACGATATTGATTGACTGAAACTACTAAGCACATTTTTGGGGCTTATTTAACATCTTGCCAGCTCTAAGAATGCACATTTGTTTTGGGTGGAACTAGTAGTGTCAAGTTGTGTGACCAGTATCAGAAAATTTCCAAGTGACACGGTCCATATTGTTCATTGATTTAAACATTTGAGAAATTTCTAAGGAAGTACCTGTATTCTAGAGAGTCCAAACGTACATTTAAAAGAGTTTCTAGCTCTTTCCATTGTAAAGATATTCACATCCAATGTAAATGAAGCTCTACCAACATGGATACAGTACACTATACACACTCTGGCAGTTAGCTGGAGACATCTGAATCACAGGACGACTTCAAGCTAGGCTCCTCCCACTGCCCACATGGTATTATTCTCTGGCTCCGGCCCTTGATGTTGGATCTTCTTTTCTGCTGGAAGGGACAAATCTCCTACTTCGCAGCTCTGCATGTGTTGTAGGATTCTTCATTCAAGTGCTAAATCTTTGGCGAACTTTGACTTCAATATTTTTCGACTTAAAATATAATATAATGTAGAAATTGATAAGAATTTTTTTTATATATTGATAAAGGAAGTAATTTTCTTTTTTTGCATTTTGTCATTTGGTTTTATTTATTGACGTGTTTGTCTATGTATCATTGTGGAATTTTGTATGAACTTAGACAGGGCTTGCACAGGTCTGTCTTGTAAACTGGACTTTTGTCCAAATGACATGTATTACCTGTATAAAAATAACATTTTACCTACCTAATACATGTTCTTGACTTCCAGTTTCACTCTGTTGTCAATCTTCGATATGGAACAATAGAAACCCAGGTTTAAATGTTATGTGCATTGTAGCCACAAAATATTGTTCACAGACACTCATGACACGTGTGTCTGCTGCCTGGTGAGAGTCACATCATTCAACAATGTCCTTGTTGCCTGGTCATGCACCCATCATCACTGAAAGAAAGGAAGGCTTGGATACGCCTTGGTAGGCCACAGGACTGCAAACTGTCCTCGGCGGCTGCAGGGTTGATGGCCCAACTTACAGACTTAGAGAAGGCAGCAGCTTGTGTGGGCTCATCCTTAGTCTCTGTGTTGGTCCTGGCTAGGCCCTGCATTGGAGAGCCTTTCACAACTGAAAACAAAATGTCCCAACTCTCAGTCAGGTGTCGGCTATGTCACTTCTTTTCACAGTGGTGTGTTGTCACTTCGGACAAGTGGATGTTAGCAGTGGTGGACGAGGTGTGTTGATTTTTATTTTTCCCAGTTGTTTAACCAGGTGAGACACACTAAGCTGAACGCTTGTTTACAGGTGCAACCTGGGAGCACAGGGAAGTTAAGTGACTTGTTCAGGGTCACACAGTATGCAAGTGGGGGCTGTGGGATTCAAACCCAGGTCTCCAGATTTGCAGCTCAGAGCCTTAAACCACTGTGCTACACTGCCTCTGGACTTCGGGGCTGTACTGCTTGTCTGTCACATGTTAGCTGTAGATACTGCTGCCTAAACAGGAGGCCATGAGTAACAACTGGGGTCTTACCCTGCACTGGATTGTAAATAAGTTAAATAAATAGTGTGGTCATCCAGACAGACCCTGGGCAGTTGATGTTATGCTTAAGCACAGAAGACAGTGGGAAGTTGAGACATTTGCAATTCTTCATTTTAAATCCCCTAGTGAGGAATTTCTCCAAGAAGTCTGGGACAGTATTTCATATTTGGAACTGTGTGTTACTTTAATGTTATAACAACTCACAGGCCTGCAACATGCTTATTTACAGGTGTGCACACACGGACAGTTGGGAGCTGACAGGGGAACTGTTTACTGGTACAGTAGTGGTTGGGGATATTTGGGACTGAGGTAAAAGCTGCGACTGGTGGATGGTGGGGCCTGTGCATAGTAGGGACTATGCATCGCCTGCAATCAGGCACAAGGTGGCTGTCATGCTCGAAAGGTGGCCACCGCTGAGCGCCTGTCTGCGACCCAACCTCCTGATGCATAGCTGCACATCAGTGGACACAGGCAGGCATCCAATCAGATGCCCATCAAGGTACCCTAGTGGATACCCTGCTTCAGGCAGAGCAGGGGATTCTGGAATGGTGTGAACTGGAAATATGTAATAAAGATGGGTGAATGCCCATATGGCTACCCCCACCCCTCCCTGTCTGCCCAGGGGGGCAGCATGGTAGGGAAGAGTGTTTGTTCCTGCTGTAGCCGATGAAATCTGGAGGGGGCGTGTAATGGATATGGCAGGGTCCGTGCTGCTGTACCTTGCACCCCCTCACTCTGCGTCTTTCTGAATGCACAGAGTACAGGCATGCCCCCAGACACGGCTGCTAGCGTAGCTGCGCAGTCGGCGGGGGCGTTGAATGTACAAAGGGCATGCACCCCTTCCATAAATGCTGCCATGGTCAGACTTATAGGAAATTCACAGTTTCATGCAGAGATCGCAGTGTTAATTTACAGATTGTGTAAATATATTATTAGTAATAGTAGTTGCACTTTCTTTTGCCTTTTCCCCTAAAACTCCCTTTCTTTTGCCTTTTCCCCTAAAACTCCCTTTCTTTTGCCTTTTCCCCTAAAACTCCCTATTACTTTATTTTTCTATTTAACCCATTGTACCATTAGCGCCGTATGACGTCAGAACCATCCATTGCTTAACCTGACCCAAAATGGCAGCACCAGATAGAATGAGTTAAAAGTTACATAAATACAAGATAGGTTCTATGAGAAACAAGTTTTGTTTACAGAACGCCCCAAGTCAATTGAAAGCACAGTAGCTACATAAACGGACACAGACAAAATCAATTAAAACAAATACAAATGGATTGTTCCTGCAACAACATTTTTTAAAGCCATATTTACAAAAAAATACCAAGGGTTGGGGAAATTCTTAGCTGGGGAAGGAGGCTGCTCCATGAGAGTGGAGCAGTGTAGGAAAAACATTCTTTTTTTTTTTTTACTTTATTTAGTATGCTTTTTCTGCCGTTGGTCGCCCGGTTTCTCAGCCCGGTCACGGACCCCTGCTTCCACTCCCACATCGGTTGCACCTCATCGATAACCTCTGGCTTACCCCCCAGGTCGGGGTGGCGGCACCGGCCAGAGTGTTACAACATCGGGATAGGTCGATGGGCCGGCCTGGGAGCTACTGAAGCTGAGGGCAGGCTTCATGTGGGGCAGTCAGTGGCATTTTTCCCCCCAGTGTGTCGTGGGGGCAGGGACATGCAATGACGATAACTTGAACAAGTGGCGCTGGTGTGCTCAGTACACCCCGCTTCCGCTAGGTGTACATGTTGTGCTGAACACTCTACCCCCCCCCCCCATCCGGAGAAGGAGAGCAGTCCTCAGACACTCAATCCTTCTCCCCTGGCCGGCCCTCCGATGTCCCAGGTCCGTTCCTGAATCCGGGTTGCTGGCATTGCAGGTAGGCAACCTGCCCCTGTGCCAGCGAGCCAGCTGTAGGAAAAACATTCTTTCTCAAAGTGAGTTTCAAACTTTGGTGAAAAAAAAGACCACGTTGAGACATATCTCTGAGGCTATATTTGTAGGTGGGAATTATAAGCCCTTCAAATAGATAGGTGGTGGTCTGCTTGTTCATGGTTTAATAAATAAGGGCTAAACAACGGAAGGTGCCTCTGGAAGAGGGGGACAGCCAGTTTAACTGAGGCAGTCAGGTACAGTGGTGTTCATTCCACTCAGACTTTAAAATGAACTGTAGAAGCTGATAGTAAACAGTATTCAATGGAAGAAGATTTGAAACATTGGCATGACGGTACAAAAGTATCACCATAGTCTAGAATAGGGAGAATGGCTTGAGCAATAATATCATGGTTATGATCCGAGGTGGATAGATAATGCCTGACATGTTTTAAGTGACCTAGGCATTGACAGACTTTTAAAATGGTTTTGTCAATATGGGATTTAAAAGTTAAGGATGAATTGAAGGTGAAAGCAAGACATTATAAATTCACTTACAAGCTCAAGTGGTTTATTGTTTAAGGTACTAAAGGAAGAAGCATTTGCCGGGAACACAGTGGACTGAGACCCAAACAGTATGGTTTGAGTATTTTTACTATTTAAATGTAGACGGTTACTGGAAAACCAATTCATGATTTTATCTAGATCACTGTGAAGAACTGAGGAAAGAAAGGAATGATTCTTATGAGCACAGAAAAGAACCGTGTCGTCGGCCTAGAGTCGGACTGAGCAGTGGTCCACAACAGAAGATAAGGGATCTACAAAAAGATTAAAACGATGGGCCCAAGTATAGACCACTGAGGAACCCCAGTGAAAATAGGGAGGGGAGAGGAAAGACAACCATTCCACAGCACAGATTGGGTTCTCCTATGGAAGTAGGAAGAGAGCCAAGTGATAGCACTGGTGGGAAAAAACACAAGAAAATAGACAAGCTAAAAGCAATGAACGGTTAATCACATCAAAGGCTTTAGACAGGTCAGTAAAAACAGAACCAACAATATATCTCTTACCCAAAGCCATGGAAACAGAATCTTGAAAATCAATCAGTGCTGTTTGGGTGGAGTGATTTGGTCTAAAGCCCGACTGAAAACTGGAAAGGATCTGACAAGTGGCCAAATAGTCAGAAATCTGACAAAGGACAATTTTTTCCATGAGTTTGGAAATAACAGGGAGCAGGGAAATTTGGTGCTAATTCTCTGCTAAAGTTTTGTCCCGCCTTTATGCAAGGGGATAACTAAAGAATGTTTTCATGCTGAGGGAAAAGTTTGAGTGGTGAGGGATAAATTAAAAATGTGAGCTAAGAGAGGGGCTAAAATGTCAGCACAAGATTTAAGTAAAACGTCTAGATTATCAAATTCTGTAGCAGTATCCTTTCTCAGTGAACATAACAATGTGAATACTTCTTCAGATTTAATGTACTTAAACTAGAAACATAGACTTTGACAGCAGATAAGGACCGCTTGGCCCACCTAGTCTGCCCATTTCCCTACCTACAGGATAAGCTGGAGATCCTAGATAACCAGCCGCCTATTTCTTTCTACCCCCCACAAAAATTGCCTTATGTCTGTCCCATGCATTCTTGAATTCTCCCCGAGTTTTAGACCCCACAGCCTCCTCAGGAAGGCTGTTCCATGCGTCCACCACCCTCTCTGTGAAAAAATACTTCTTCACATTGCTCCTGAACCGCCCCCCCTCTGTCTTCAAATTGTGTCCCCTTGTTCTTGCACATCTCTTTTTCTGAAAGATGCTACCCTCTTGGACTTTGTTGATTCCACTGAGGTACTTAAAAGTTTCTATCATGTCCCCCCTCTCCCTCCTTTCCTCAAGGGTATACAATTTAAGCTCCTTTATTCTCTCCTCATATGGTTTCTCTTGCAGACCCTGCACCATTTTAGTTGCCCTCCTCTGGACTGCCTCTATCCTGTCTATGTCCTTGTGGAGATAGGGTCTCCAGAACTGGACGCAGTACTCCAGATGGGGTCTCACCAACTGTCTGTACAGAGGGATAACAACTTCCTGTTTTCTGCTGGTGATGCCTCTCCCTATACATCCCAGTATCCCCCCAGCCCTCCCTACTGCCTTCTCACATTGCTTGCTAACCTTAAGGTCATCTGATATGATTACCCCAGGTCCCTTTCCATTTTTGTTATTGTTACTACCTCCCCATTGTGTAATCTTCCCTGGGTTTTGTTTCCAGGTGCATTATTTTGCACCTTTTTGCATTGAATCCAAGCTGCCATACTTCTGACCATTCCTCCAACCTTGCCAAGTCCCTTCTCTTTCTTTCCACAGGTCCTTGTGTATCAAGCCTGTTGCAGAGCTTTGTGTAATCTGCAAAGAGGCATACTTTTCCTTCCAGTCCCGCTGCAATGTCACTTATAAAGACATTAAAAAGGACTAGACCAGTATTAAACCCTGCGGTACCCCACTAGCAACCCCTCTTTCTTCAGAGTGGACTCCATTTACAATTACCTTCTGTGTCCTGTTGTCTAGCCAATGTTTTACCCAGGCTACCACCCAGAGACCCACTCCCAGGCTGGTTAATTTGACTATTAATCTTTTGTGTGGGACTGTGTCAAATGCCTTGCTAAAGTCTAGGTAGGCCATGTCCACAGTCCCTCCCTGGTCTATTACTTTTGTCACCCAGTCAAAGAAATCAATTAGATTCATCTGACATGACCTGACCTTCCTGCTGTGAACCCATGCTGCCTTGGGTCCTGTGTCCCACTGGCCTCTAGGTACTCAACAATTCTTTCCTTCATAAGTGATTCCATCACTTTCCCTACCACAGAGGTCAAACTGACACCACCTTGCACATCCCCAATCCACCTCCACGTGCCAAGGTCTGTCCCCCGGAGGGAAGCATCAAATGGATGCCCTGGAATCCTTCCCTGCCGGTCTCTGCTCCTGACACCCAGACTTGGGGCTCGAACTCGGGTCACCAACATGCCAAGCGAACCCCTTCGCTCAGTGCCATGGAGCTGGCCAAAGGGCCCTTAGGTTTTTTTTTTTCAACTTTCTTTAAGCACCGCCCTACAGGGAACTCTCTCTCTGGCATCCTTTGCCTCACCCCATGCTCTACCTCCCACCTGAGACACCTTTTCTCCTTGCACCAGCCTGAGGGCCCCCCGGCTCTGAACCCCCCAAGGTGGGACTGCCCTATCCACCCAGGGCGCTCTATCTAGAATCAGGTGTGCCAGACTGGGTGATTGGCCTGGAGAGGAGAGGAGAGTGCCTGGTAGTTGGGAGTGTGGCCCAGAGAGAACAGAGGTGCCTTCGTCTATCCCCGAGGACAGAGATTTTTCCATATTTTTAGTTTCCCCCGGAGTGCGGACGTGCAATGATGTTTGCACAATCAAGTCGCTGACGCCCGCCGCCACTCTGCCCACTTGTACGGTTCAGCGTCAGTAGTACTCTGGTCTCCACCAGAGGTCACTGCTACGCTGAGCAGCCCCAGAACCCATTCCCAGGAGAGGAGAGCAGTCCATCGTACACTCCATCCTCTCCCTCCCCTGCCAGCCCCTGGCCACCCGAGTCCGCTCCCGAATCCGGGTGCCGGCATGGCGCAAGGTGTGGCGTCCAGTGCCTCAACCCTCAGCAGCACCAGGCCAGCTTGAAGGCCCCTTATTAACTGCGACATAAGCCTTCATAAAGCAGGCCCTCACCCAACTAGTTAGTGTGGACTCTAGGGAACTTCTTGTCCCTGCCTGGCTGCTCTGAAAGGAATGAACAACCTGACCGATTTCTGGAACTTGGCAGTGTCTGTCTGTCTAAAGGGTGTCCTAATGGCCCATCACAACCTAAGTTGCACCACTCCTTCTCTGTAGGGTGAGCAGAGTGCGGTTCTTAGTGGAACAAAACCTGAAGCTCACTAATCCTACTGTCTGAGCACATAGCAGCTACAGAACACACCTTGTAAGGTGGCCCGTCCAGTGGTACCGATGAAACAGTTCGAGAAGCTCTTACCCAAGAGCATTCAGGACCAGATTCAGATCCCATGGGGGCACAGGAGATAAGAACAGACATCGGCTCCTGCAGAAACCCCCCAGAAAATGAATAACCTCCGGTTAGTCCCTAAGGATGATCCCAAGAAGGTTCCTCCCCGGGAGCTCAAGGCCAAATCTTATGCACTCTGTCCTGCATGAAAAAACAAGATTGTGGAGCTGTGGCTTTGTAAGGGTGGTTTAAAGTCGAAAGGGTGGTCCATGTGTAAGCATAAGCGGTTGACATGGAATTCTTCCTGGAAACATCAGAGAGTCCACCACCTTCTAGAGAAAACTAGCATCAGAAGGTTCCTCATTTCAGGAGCCAAGCTGCATCCTTCCCAAGCTTGGATGTATGAAGGGCCCATGGGAGAAGGCCCCCCCACACACAAGAAAAAGAACTGAGTGCTTGAGCTAGGTTCACCAAGCCTGAGAACCATGGTCTTCTGGGCCACTCCAGAAGAACCTGAAGAAGGGTTCCTCGAGTGCCCTGAGTTGTGAATGACCTTGGAGAGGAGAGGGGGAAGGTACACACTGTCGAGTTCCACGCTAGTGACAAGGCATCTACTACTTCCACCTCCCGGCATTGGAGCGGTTGTAGAAAAGCTGAAGCTGAGCCTTCTGGCTGGAGGTGAATAAATCAATCTGGGGGAAAAACAAACCTTCGACACAGACAGTCGAACAGCTCCGAGCTCAACATCCAGTCCCTTGGATAGACATTTTTGCTGCTTAGCCAGACAGTCTGAATGTAACCCCCCCCCCCCACCACCAAGAGGACTACTGACAGGGAGGGAAGAGACTCTGCTACTCATAGCACGTCCTGCTCTGAAGCTGCCTCTTTCCTTCCAATTCACCACCCAACTGTGGGACTCCCAATACCTCAAAAGTCCTGGTCACTAACATCCATGCCAATGGCACAGACAGTGCTCAAGAGAGCAAATCGACCAGGTAGGGATATACAAGATGTCAATGAGGAAAAACCATGACTATGAGTACTTGAGAAAAAAAAAACACTGGGGGCTGCTACCAGCACAAAAGGGATGTTCCTTATACTGGAAGTGCTATTCCAGGACTGAGATCCTGAGACACCTCTGAAAACTGTTGAATGGTAAAGTGGAGATATGCATTCCACAGATCTACGGACTCTAGAAAATCTCCCCGTCGGACCACCTGGCCGATAATCGCAGGGAGTCCATTTTGAAAGTTGTGGGGCAAACAAACTTGTTTAGGAGTTTCATATCCAGGCTAGGCCTTAACTCCCCCTTCCCCAACTTCTTGGGGGCTAGAAATAGATAGAGTAGAACCCCTGACCTTGCTCGCTGGGGGGCACTGGGAACAATTGTCCCGAATGGCAGAGGTGGTCCAGGGGCTTTTGGAGGCACCTGTTGATTCTTCACAAAGCCCTTGGACCCAGGAACAGCAGAGAATGCCCCCTGTGAGGGAAATGTTGGCCATACTAAAGAATAATCTAAGGCTAGAATTTTCAAAACCCAGGTATCTGATGTCCTCTGGGCCCATCTTGCAGAATCCACTATGCTTTCATTTCGAATCTGGGCCAGAGCTCTTCTCCTGCTAATGGTCTGGAAACCAGAATAGGGTCCTCTATTCCCCTGGTCCACGAGGTTCTGAAAGGAACTAAACTGCCTCCGATGGCCGCCTCCTTGATGTTATGGAGAAGAAGCGGCCTTGCTTTCACTTCATAGAAACATGGAATTTGATGGCAGATAAGGACCGCTTGGCCCACCTAGTCTGCCCATTTCCCTACCCAATGGATAAGCTGCAGATCCTAGTTAACCAACAGCCTACTTCCTCCTACCCCCACTAGAATTGCCTTATGTCTGTCCCATGCATTCTTGAATTCCCCCACTGTTTGTGACTCTACTACCTCCTCAGGAAGGCCATTCCATGTTTCCACAACCCTCTCCGTGAATAAAATACTTCCTTACATTATCTCTGAGCCATCCCCCCATTATCTTTAAATTGTGCCCCCTTGTTCTTGCACATCTCTTTTTCTGAAAGATGCTACCCTCTTGGACTTTGTTGATTCCCTTGAGGTACTTGAAAGTTTCTATCATGTCCCCTCTCTCCCTCCTTTCCTCAAGGGTATACATATTAAGCTCCTTTAATCTCTCTTTGTATGTCTTCTATTGCAGACCCTGCACCATTTTAGTAGCCCTCCTCTGGACAGCCTCCATCCTGTCTATGTCCTTGCAGAGATGGGGTCTCCAGAACTGCACGCAATACTCCAGATAGGGTCTCACCAACTGTCTGTACAGAGGGATAACAACTTCTGTTTTCTACTGTTGATGCCTCTTCCTGTGCATCCCAGTATCCAGTCAGCCCTCCTTACTGCCTTCTCACATTGCTTCCACCTTTAGATCATCTGATATGACTACCCCAAGGTCCCTTTCCATTTTTGTTGTTGTTAGTATCTCACCCCCCACTGTGTACTCTTCCCCTGGGTTTTTGTTTCCCAGGTGCATTATTTTGCACTTCTTTGCGTTGAATGTAAGCTGCCATACATTTGACCATTCCTCCAACCTTGCTAAGTCCCTTCTCATCCTTTCCACCCCACCTTCTCTATCAACCCTGTTGCAGATCTTTGTGTTGTCTGCAAAGAGACATACTTTTCCTTCCAGTTCTTCCGCAATGTCACTTATAAAGAGATTAAAGAGATCTACCTACTGGAATATCTCACCTTCTACCCAGATCCCTCAAGGTCCACCATACCCTGGCCTCAGACTCTGAGCTTCTACTCGTACCCAGGTTCTGAACTACACAGTGCCAATGTTCTTTCCTTTACAGAGCCCCCATATGGCTAAATGGCCTTGGCCTCGCTCTAACTAGCCTAATTGGGATGTCCAAGTTTAAATGCCTTCTGTGTCAACGCATCCTGCTACAGAGTACCTGTGACTGCCTAAACTGAGAACAGCCTTGCCCACTTAGAATCTAACCATTTCCTCTTCAACCCGCTTGGCTACCAGCTCTGACTTTTTTCCTTTGGCTCATGTCTTCTTATCCTTCCCTACTTCTTAACTCTCACCTGCTCCCCTTCCATGCACTATCTTTCAACAAAGCCTCTGGGCTGCTACCCTCCTCACCCCTTTTTCATCCTCCCTAATCTCCTGCCCCTACTTACCTTCCACTCCTTATTGGTTCATCGCATTTGCATTATAATCCTATCTGAGAATGTATTTACAATTTATGGTACTGTGCTGTTTTGTTATCTGTGAATGTACATTTTGCCTTCCTTTGTCCGTTTGTTCTACCCTCCCACACTTTGACATGGAACCTTTGTAAATGACCTGTATTGTGCTCAAAGGTACTGTTAATCTAAGAATAAATAAATAAAAATAAATAAAGAGGACCGGTCCCAGTACTGAACCCTGCGGTACTCTGCTAATAACCTCCCTTTCTTCAGAGTGGACTCTGTCTATTATTATTACCCTCTGTGCTCTGTTGTCCAGCCAATTTTTTACCCAGGTTACCACCTTGGGACAAACTCCAAGGTTGTCTAACGTGTATATTAATCTTGTGTGTGAGACTGTGTTAAATGCCTTGCTAAAGTCTAGGTAGGCCATGTCCACAGCCACTCCCTGGTCTACTACTTTGGTCACCCAGTCAAAGAAATCTATTAGATTCGTCTGACACAAACTTCCCACTGTGAATCCATGCTGCCTTGGGTGCTGTGGCCCGCTGGTCTCTAGGTATTCAACAATTCTTGCCTTCAGAAGTGATGCCATCATTTTCCCTACCACTTCAGCTTCAGCACTGAAAAGAGGTCCCTTTAATCTGAATATCCTGCAAAGAGTCATCCAGGCCCTGAATCAAACAACAAGCCGCCTTAGCAGGCTAAGATTAACAGTCTGGCCTTTGAAGCCTAATTAGCTAGCCAATACCGAAGCCACACAGAACACACAGCTGATACAAGGTGATACGTAGAGTGAGGTGCTATGCACAATTTTCCACCATGGCCACCCCCTAAAAAGGTGGAGGCCACTGAAAAGCAACTGCAAAAATGCTCGTCCCCTCTGAATCTGGGGAAATGAAGCTGCCCAGGGTCATAACCCACAAGAACTTGCAGCATTGCCAAGCCAAGACGAGTCACACACCTCACAAAGCCCTCATGATGTGATAGGCAGAGTGAGGTGACAAGCACAAAAAAATATTTTTCTTTTTACTGGGGCACCCCCTAAGAAGGCAGAGGCCATGAAAAAAACAACTGCAAAATGCCCACCCCCTCTGAAACTGAGGAATGAAAAACTGTCCAGAGTCACAGTCCACAAGAACTAAGTTCTGGCGGCAATACAGGAGGCATAGGAGGTGCCCAGGTTTACAACGTTGGAGGCGAAGGCTCTTCTGCACACAGCATCCACTGGCTTGTTGTGTAAATCAGTTAGAGCCAAAGGTCCTTCAATAGGAAAGGTGCTGAATGACAGAACATACACTTTGGAGTGGAGAAGGACATGGATAGCTTAGAATTGACATCCACTGCCTCAAAGCACCTCCTGGAGTTATAATGGCCTACTTGTCTCGGATATGGGGTGGGACAAAGACTTGGTATCAAACAGGGAGGGACAGGGATCCTCCTCTTTGGCCCATCCACTCCCCGTCCTCCTCATCCCAGAGGGATCATCCTCCTCCTCATGAAGTAAATTCCTTAGGTGAGGAATTTCATTTCCCCAAGACCCCCAAATCCTCATCTTAACCCTCATAAGGGTAGGGTCGGGGACTGCCTGCAGCTCTGAAAAGATGCAGCCCTGTTCTGCTGCGGAGCACCTGGACGTGAGTGTGTGGGCACCCCCTCGACCTGAGGAGCCCAGTTTGAGGTCGGATGTATCCGATGTGGTGTCCTGTGGGACACTGGGGCTTAAAAAAAAAAACTCTCTGAAGAAGAACAACAAGGTTTATGCAGTTCTGCTTGCCACTGCCAACTGGTATACCAGGTGCATCCCCCCCCCCAGCTTAAAGGTGCGAATGGAAGGGGAAACTGTAAGAGACATATTAACTTGAGAAACACAATGGGAGCTGGCCTGGTGGTGCTGTAGGTTGAGGCGCTGGTTGCTACACCTCATGCCATGCCAGCGACTCGGGTTCAGGAACGAGCCCGGGAACGGGAAGCTGGGGGTCGGCAGGGGGGAGAGCAGATTGAGCATCCGGAGGACTGCTCTCCTCTCTGGGGGAGACTTGTCGCCCCTTTCCGTTGATCACCTCCAGCGTGGCTGGAGGGCAGTATGGGTCAGCAGGCAGATACCGACATCCTTACGCTACGGGGGAACAGGAGAAAGGGAGAAAAATAGGTGGGAAAAGAGCCTGTCAGGCTCCATGATGGTCCGCCACCTCCCGAGGGCCATCCCTGGCTTCTGGATTGAGTCTCCAGGTAGGGTGGGGGCCGGAAGCCTCCTCCGTGGCCGTGTCATGGGGGCAAGCCACAGGGGAACTACCAGGGACAGTATGAGTGGGAGCCGCAGCACTGGAGAGTGAGTCCCTCCATCAGGAGTGCCGTAGTTGCCTGCCAGGACTCCAGGCAGAAAAAGAAAAGAAAAAAAGAAAAAAAAAAATGGAGAAACAATTGGAATAATAGGAACCCATTTGGCGCGGTTCACCTTACCCCCTTGTAGGACTTAGATCTTTAATGCTTTGAGGCCTCTGCTATACCATGGTGCCAACAGAAAAATATATAGTATGGTCCCAATATAGAACATATATCCTCCTAAGTTAATGTCCAGGCCTTCCCCCCCCCCCAATTTGATTTTTGCCTCTCATTTGTCAAAAAGAATGGAGCCCTTTAAGAAGGAAAGTGCTGCTATACAGGACCTGATGACATACAAGGCCTCTCCTGTGCTTCTGTTACATTCACATAAAGCACACAAAGCTGGGTAAAGTCAACCCAAAAATCACCCAACAGTCTGTAGAAAGAGTCTGCTGCGCTGTTCTGATACACAGCATCTGCTCGCCCCCCCCCCCCACAGGAAGCCAAAATTGCAGCGCATTGAAGAAAACAGAGGGACATTCTAAGGAGCTGGGACCTTCCAAGACACATCTGGAACAAGCTGATATAAGCTCAGGATGCCTTTCCTGGTGAACACTTTTTTTTTTTTTTTACTTAGTATTTTTATCCCTCCTTCTGCCCTCTCCCACCACTCACTCGGACTTCCTCTGTTGCGCAGTCCATCATCCCACTGGAGTCTGCCCCTAGAGCACCTTGGTCCATGCATTCCATGATACTGGATTACCTCCCGGTGGGGTGGAGGGAGCCACCTACTTCCCCCCCCAACCGTTGATTCATGGACGCTTGTGCAGCGGAGTCTGCCCCGAAGATCTGACGGCTCGCAGTGAGGAGTCGTCACCTAGGTGAGGAGAGGGTGTTTTCCTCTTGGTTTTTTTACCTTCCCCCAGCTCCAGCGTGCAATGAGGGCCAATGAGATAGGAGGCGCGGTGAGACACACCTCCTGCTCCGCCTCTCTGCCAACGTCTGTCACAGGAACCCACGCTGCTGCCTCCCTCTACCGCACCTACCTCCTGAGCTCCCCCCAGGAGGCGGTATAGCGGCGGAAGCTTGCAGGCTGACCCCCCCGAGAAGGAGAGCAGCCGTTGGGTGCTCGATCCTTCTCTTCTCCGGCTGACCCCCGCTGGTGAACACTTTTGACATAAATAAATTCAGTAGTGGCTGTCCAAGCAGAAAGAAACAAAACCAATATCCACGTCTAATGCTATAAAAGTGCTGACATGTGTGTATGCTCCCACAAGAATACGTACGTGACATCATGAAGCATTGGACAGGCATAAGAGTACCTTAGAGGTGGGAAGGAGGGTGAAAAGCCGTTGACCAGGTAGAGTCAGATGCTACAAACTAGTGTAGGGCTTTCGGGCAGACTGGATGGTCCTGGTGGTCCTTATCTGCTGACAATTTCTATGTTTCTATGTGAATAAATAAGTCAGGACCACTGCCATCTCTATTCTTATCTGACCTGAAAACTGTATAAGTTGGGAGGTTGATGTTGGAATTGATGTTAGAGGAATCCAATCAAGTCTCAGTTACAGCAAAGGAAGGGCGCAAAGACACGGACCAGCTTACTAACAGATCTCTTTTAGGGAGAAGACTTTGGACACTGGAATGAAGCAAATTTAGATTGTGAAGGGTAGGGCCAGGATTTGTTTCTATGTCAACTACAACTAACAATAGGGAAAAGATAAACCAATAAAAGAAAAGGTACTTGGAATTATTTTATGGCCAACATAGCCACCCAGGGCAGTGGGGAAAAGAGCTGATGGAACAAAATGTAATGCCTCTCAAAACAGAATGGCTTGGGTAATCCACAGAGGGACTGTCTGACCAGGATGGGGGAAAAGTAAAAGCACTCTGCTGAAGCTTAAAGGAAAACTACACCCAAAACTTGAAAAAAGATATGTTGTGCAGAGTATTTTAATTTGTATGTGAAGTTCTAGTGTTTCCTTCCCTCTGACTGGTATTAGGAGTTTTTCCTAAATTAGCCTGCTAGCTTTAGGGTAGTTCACGACCCCTGGAGATCACCATATCAAATAGTTTTATTGCATTTCTTTGTCCTACAGTGCACCTTGTTTCATGTAATGGTGATGTAGCAGAGCCCATAAATCCAGCACAAAGCATTGCATTACAATCAGTTCACAACAACAGAGATGGCTATATTTTAAAATCTGTAGAATTCAGCTTGGTGACCACCCTCATCCTAAAGGTTTTACTGTCCTGAAAACTTTTGCTGCTGGTAATTTTTGTGCAGCTTGTAAAGCTTCCAAGATATTTAGTTTGTTTGGCATGCGTGTGCTGAATGTTGGGTCTCTTACATCACAGTCACATGAGACAAAATGCACTGTGGGAACAAGAAATACAATTACACTATCAGGTATGGAGATCCCTAGGGTCGTAAAACTAGCATAAAGCTAGCAGGCTAATTTGGGAAAAACTCCTAATACCAGTCAGAGGGAAGGAAACACTAGAACTTCACATACAAATTAAAACACTCTGCACAACATATATTTTTTCAGGTTTTGGGTGTAGTTTTCCTTTAATAGAAGAGGTATGGGATAAGGGGGTGACACCAATAATAAAAAAAACACATATATAAAATAGAGGGACATGGGTCTAAATGTCCCATCTTAGATAACTGCCTAAGTTAAATATTGAAAAGTAGCAAAAAAGTAATTACAAATAATTCTAGAACAATGAATAGTTGAGAATAGAAAAAAATGATAACTCAGATAAAAAACCTAATAAGTATCTCAGGCATCTGAGATAATAAAATAAAACAAGTATGGACCAAATAAGTGACATTGCAGAGGGACTGGCAGGAAAAGTATGTCTCTTTGCAGATGACACAAAGATCTGCAACAGAGTTGATGCACAAGGTGGGGTGGAAAGGATGAGAAGGGACTTGGCAAGGTTAGAGGAATGGTCAAATGTATGGCAGCTTAGATTCAATGCTAAGAAGTGCAAGGTAATGCACCTGGGAAACAAAAACCCTGGGGAAGAGTACACAATGGGGGGTGAGATACTAACAACAACAAAAATGGAAAGGGACATGGGGGTAGTCATATCAGATGACCTAAAGGTGGGCAAGCAATGTGAGAGGGCAGCAAGGAGGGCTGAGGGGATACTGGGATGCATAGGGAGAGGCATCACCAGTAGAAAACAGGAAGTTATTATCCCTCTGTACAGACAGCTGGTCAGACCCCATCTGGAGTACTGCGTGCAGTTCTGGAGACCCAATCTCCGCAAAGACATAGACAGGATGGAAGCTGTCCAGAGGAGGGCACTAAAATGGTGCAGGGTCTGCACCGAAGACATGAAGAGACATAAGGAGCTTAATATGTATAGCCTCGAGGAAAGGAGGAGAGGGGACATGATAGAAACTTTCAAGTACCTCAAGGAATCAACAAAGTCCAAGATGGTAGCATCTTTCAAAAAAAGAGGTGTGCAAGAACAAGAAGGCACAATTTGAAGATAGAGGGGGGGCGGCTCAGAGGTCATTTAAGGAAGTATTTTTTCGCATGCATGGAACGGCCTTCCGGAGGAGGTTGTGGAGTCAAAAACAGTGGTGGAATTCAAGCATGCATGGGACAGTCATAAGGCAATTCTAGGGGGTAGGGGTAGGAAGAAGTAGGCTGCTGGTTAACTAGGATCTGCAGCTTATCCATTAGGTAGGGAAATGGGCAGACTGGGTGGGCCAAGCGGTCCTTATCTGCCATCAAATTCTATGTTTCTATGGACCCAAGTACAAATTTGGCAAATATAACTCATAATACAAAAGGAATCAAAACATGGCAATGTAACATTTAAAAATTCACAACCAAGGCCCACCGGTAGTGCTACCATTTGTGACGCTGCGACACGGGTTCGGGAACAAGCCTGGTGTGTCGGAGGGCCAGCCAGGGGAGGAGGCTTGAGCATCTGAAGGACTGCTCGCCTTCTCCAGGGAGGGAGAGGGGACGCGGCTCAGTGCTCGACTGAACTCAAGCAGAGGCCTTAGGTACAGCGAGCGCCCGGCCTCAAGAGAAGGGGTGGGCGTGACAGATGGCAGAGCTCTGCCTTGACATCGGGAGCACATCACATCCAAAGAAACCCGGAAAATGGCTCCCTGCGCTCAGGATAGGCGGAGCGCCAGCATAGATCCCCAAGGTCCCCTGCCTGTTCCAATCTGATGCCCTCATCTAACTGTGCATTTGTTCGGGTGCAGGCTCCCCACTTGTCTCCTCACTTGGGAAAAAACAAGGCTACATGTGGGGACCACCGCGGGCTCCAAGCAGGAAGGAAGGAACAAGGACAAGATGCCAGGCGCCTCCTGAAGGAGCGGAACGCAGGGACCAGGGGGAGCATAAATAGAAAGTTAAAAAAAAAAAATAATAATAATTCACAACCAAAAATAAACCCTAATAAATGCTGCCAGTAAAATGCAACTGTAGACTGGTGTTTAAATTCTATTCTGTCTCTGCAGACTCTATCTGATCTTGCTTGGTATGCCCTATTTTTGACCAGGCTGACTAAATTTGAATATAGTACTGTACTTTGCTTCCAACCTGCAGAATAACTTTAACGATCCATCTAAACTCTGGAAGGTTATTCATTCCCTTTTCAAGTACCCCCCAACCCCCAAGTCAACCACTCAAATCTTCAAGTATTGGAGCTCTTACGTGGCAGAGAATTGCTCAAATTAGGCGATTCTTCCATGTCTGGCTCTTCTGAGGTTTTAGCTGGATTCAGTGACTCATTCCACCTCTGCCCTCTCCTTACTTCCCTGCCACTCTCAATCATCTACTCTTCCTTCCCCACCTTCCCAAATCTTTTCTTTCTGTCCCGCCTCTCCATTTGCTGTCCTCTCTGCTTTACTGACCACATTAACCACACTAAAATGGCCCAGACTGGCTTGACCACAGACTTCTTTACCTTTCTGCATTCAATATTTTTTCCCTCATCTCTGCCCTCCTCAATGGTAAAATTACAGGTGCATGGAAGGAGGCCTAAATGCTCCCCCCCCTTTACTGGGCCTGCACCCCTCTGTTCCTGGAAAGTAATGGCCCTGTTCTCCTCGGTTTCTGGAAACTAATGGCCCATCTCCCTGACCCCTACACTGGTCAGATAGCAGGAAATTCTGGGCTGTACCAGTCTGGTTTTAGAAAGACCTATTGCTTAATTTCTTCTCTTCTCAGGCTCACTGATACCATTCTGAAGGGGATGGATCAAGGCATGCTTACCTCTGTTACCTCTGTCGACTTTGCCTAGCAAGGCCTTCAAAATTGTTGCCCATCACCCATTAGACAAGCTTGCTAGAGCAGGGTTCTGTGCCTTTCCAGTCACGTAGTTCATCTCCTACATGGCAAATAACTGCCCAGCTATCTTTGTAAGTAATTCCTTATTTCTCTAGCAAGTCAGGTTTCCCATAACATTCTGGCCTTGGACCAGTCCTGATCTCGATTTTTATGAATGACCTCCCAGAGGCATGTACCTTAGCAAACATCTACATGTAGGTTCTCAACCTACAAATAGGTTGCTTAGCTCCAGTATGACTTTGACAACATTCAGCACTGGTTCTGCCCAAACCAACACACTTTCAACACCAAGAAATAGCCTTCAAGACCTTCGGTGCTGGGCAGAAGCTGGCCAAAATTCAGTCCACAACAGACTTCAATACCTTCCCTAGAGGAAGACCCCCTCCTTTAAATAGCTGAGGATTTGGGCCAGCCCGGCAGTGCTGAAGGTTGAGGCGCTGGACGCCACACCAGTGACCTGGGTTCGGAAACGAGCTTGGGCCACCAGGGGTCGGCAGGGGGAGAGAGAGGACTAAGCATCCGGAGGACTGCTCTCCTTTCTCAGGGGAATGGAGACTAGTTGTCCCACTCACTGACTGCCTTCTGGCAGTTGCTGGAGGGCAGTATGTGTTGGGAGACTTGGAGCCGACATCTCCGTGTCGGAGAGTAGGAGTACGGGCAAAACAGAGGACAACTGAACCTGGCATGCTTAATGATGGTCCGCGGCTCCCAGGAGCAGTCCCAGATTCTGGACTGGGTCTCCGGGGAGGAGGGAGAAACTGGCAATCTCCTTCTGGCCACGCCGTAGGGAGGAATCCATGAGGGAACCACCGGGACCACCTAGCATGGGAGCTGCGGGACCAGAGAGAGAGTCCCTCCATCTGGAGGGCTGTAGCTGCCTGCCAGGGCTTGGGCAGAAAAAAATGTATATGGAAAAAAATAATAAAATATCTGACGGTCTAGCTAGATTTTTTTTTCTGGCTGGATAGTCACAGACTTTTCCTGCCATGTGGAGACCTAGCCGAGCTAACATAAGGTTGCCTCCAACATGCCATGTAATCCTTCCTGCATTCAGATTAAGGGAATTCAATATGTATACCCTGGGGCAGAAGAGGGAGATGGGTGATATGACAAACTTTTTAATACCTTAAGAGTATTAACAAGGGAAAGAGTCTAACATATTTCAATATAAGAAAAATAGCAGGACAAGAGGACACAACTTGGCTGGCCCAGTGGCACTGAGGGTTGAGGTGCTGGATGCCACACCTCATGCCATGCTGGTGACCCAGGTTCGGGAGCGAGCTCAGGTCACTGGTGGCTGGCAGGGGAGGAGAGGATCAAGCGTCCGACAACAGCTCTCCTCTCCTGGGGTGCGGGTGGGACGCGTCTCCCAGTACTAGTGACACCCTGTGGAGGCAGGGATCACTGCACTCGGGAGCACTTGCGTAGGCTAGGGGAAGCACGGTGGGTGGACGTCCTTGCCGATGTGTGCGGGAGTGCGTCAGTGCGCCCACCGCACTAGACATCATTGCACGTCCTCAGTGCTGGGTGGCGGGAGGGTCCAACAGAACAAGGAAACAACCAGCTCTGCAGGGTAGGCGACGGCACCTGACCCCCATGCCTGCCGCCAGATCTCACCCACCTGGTCTTCCAGTTCCTCCACCCGGGCCCTCACCTGCAGCTTGGCCAGTCTCTAAGAGGGTGCCCAAAGAGATGGGGCGGTCCCACCCCAGAGTGGTTATGCTGGGGTACTGGCCGCAGGAGGAGGGGGGAAGAGAGAGGAGGCTTGGGATGGGGGGACCTCAGGCAGGCAGGATCAGGTCAGGATGCCTGAGAGAGGCTCCACAGGCTGCGACTGGAGGGAAAAAGAGTTAAAAAAAAAAAAGAGGACACAACTTGACATTGGAGGGAGGTTGATTAAGGGGTAATGTGAGGAAGTTCTTCTTCACAGAAAGGGTGGTGGATGCATGGAACAGCCTACCCAAGGAGGTGGTGGAAATGAGTACTGTGCAAGGCTTCAGACATGCATGGGATTGGCACAAGGGAGCAATACAGATGAAGGGGTATAAATAGGTTAAGGACAGAGTAGAACCTTAGGGTTCAGTCAACAGGTAGAGAAAAAGTAATGGTCAGACTGGATGGGCCTGGCGGTCCTTATCTGACGTCAACTTCTGTGTTTCTATGACTCTGTTCCTTTTGGGCCAGCAGGGGCAGCTGTACAGCAAAAGAAGTCATAAAAGATGTTCCAGGACTAGAGGGCATGGGATGAAGTTGGAGGGAGGACGATTCAGAGGAAACATGAGAAAGAATTTCTTCACAGAACGGGTGGTGGACAAGTGGAACACCCTGCCAGAGGAAGTGGTGGGGGCTGAAACAATCACGGGATTTAAGAATGCATGGGATAGACATAAAGGAATTCTGGAGGTCAGGGGTAAGGTACAACAGACTTCTAGGAAAACAAACTGAACTTACAAGCTCAAATGGGCAGACTGGGTGGGCCATAGGCCCTTATCTGCCGACACTGTCTATGTATTTATGTATACATCCTTCGCTAAACAGGTGGTGTCAGAAGTTGGAGGCCTTCCCCTTACCTTACACAGTCAGATCCGGATCTTCTGAGCTTGGGAAGCGAACCTGGCCCAACAGCATCACAAGTAGCTGGGCTGCCAAATCACCTGAATAAAGAAATATTTCTGTTAGCAGTTTTAATTTTATTCTTTGCAAAGTATAAAGAATCTCCTTATTCTATTGTAAGTTCTTGATCACTGTAATTTTTCTGTATGTTGTACTATAAATTTTTTTATTGCCCAGGTCACTTCTATAAAATAGCAAATTCTACAGCCAGTCTACCTTGTTAATGTGCTCTTGCATAAAAAAAATAGAATAATGTATAGGGTATTGTACATTATGATCTTTTGCACACACCTGAGGTGTGTAATACCACATAAACCATGAGTGTGAAGCACGAGTCATTTGTGATGGTATTACACACTGAAGGTGTGTGAAAAATGAATAATGTACAACACCCCATAGTTCATTTTATATAATTGCTGGCTCAGGGCTTTCGGCTGATGGCTTTCACTGTCACTACTTGATTGCTGTAAGCTCCACGTCCATGTTAAAAAAACACAAAAAAAATCAGGTTTTAAATATTACTTTGGAGAAGTGCTATTAAACTAAGCTAAAATGACTTGTAGACAGTTACTGAGTGATGATGGAGTATGTGTGTTTGTGTGGCGGGAGAGAGCCCTGCTCTCAGTTTCACAGTGTTAATGCTTATTGTCTGGCTGACACCCACACTATAATAACTGGCTGGTCATTATGGATGGAACCTGGTTATTATGACATCAGAAAGTGGTGTCAGTCTAGTCAATAAATATCATCACTGGTAATTATATATAGAATAATGGATGGGGAAGGGTTTGATATGAGAATTTAATGCATACCCGAGTTGTGGGATGCTACATAAACCCCGAGGGCAAAGCCCAAGGGGTTTATCAAAGCATCCCACAACGAGGGTGTGCATTAAATTCTCATACCAAATACGCTCCCCATCTTTTATTTTTTATAATAACAGACCAGCAATTTTTCTCCAGCAGTTTATGAGACTGTTTGGCCCCGCTCACATACAGAATGTTGGCCAATGAGGCAGCAGCACAGTTTGACTGGCATGGCTCATGAATGTCATAACAACCAGCCGGTTATTATGGAAAATAACAACCTGGTCAGTACATTGAGAGAAATTGCTGACCAGTTATTATATACTATTATAAGTTTAATTAATTGTTCATGAACTAAACTAGCTCAGTGATTGGCTGCTGTACTGGTCTGAAATCTCTTAGAAATGCCCAGCATGGCAGCCACATAGCTTGTTGTGCATACTTGCCAAACCACTTTGAATGTCAGATTTTTCCTGAATAAAATGAAAACAAAAAAAAAAAAAAACTAGTAGAGGCAGAATAAACCCCTGCACAACACCATCAGTACCAGGGAGAGCATGTCGGCTTCTGCCATCACCATACATAACAACTGGCAGGATGTGGCAGCCTCACCGCGCGCCACCATGGAAAAACAATAAATAGAAAAACCTATTAAAAAAAATTTTCATTATTGCGATTAGGCAATTAATCGCAATAATGACCTCACAGCCAGTCATTTTGTGGGGAATAACGACCTGCCATTGGGGCCTACCCCCGGTTAATCCCCAGGAAACAGTGCTCCCAGGTTTATTTGGCATTTTTTCTGCAACTCCAGAGCAATTTTCCTGTAGATTACATTATTTCCTATGGAAGCTAAATTGCTGTTTTCCTGTATAACCAATGCAAATCTATGGGAAGACTTTCCATGTAGAATTGTAGATGACTCCCTATCCATGTAAAATAAAAGAATCCCTGCAGGTCTGGGAGGCCTGACTGGAAATTACCAGCTGTTTGGTCATTATTGCTTAAATATCACTGGTATCCCTCAGCACTCATATCACTTCCACCTCTTCACTGGGCATTTTCAAATCAAGACTACATCTTCATCTCACTACCTCCAGTTGCTGTGACTGCCTCTCCTAACTTCCTGCTTCCCCTGTGGCCCACCTCCCCTCTCCTTTGCTCTTTGAAAATGCTGTGAATCTGCTCTAGCTTCTCTTCAGCTGCTACCCCCGCTTCCCAACCCCTCGTTCCCAACTACTTATAGATCTCTGAACTTATCCGAACCTAAGTGCTCCCTTCCATTATTTCTACGATGCAACATCTGTACCAGTGAGTGTTGTTTTTAATCTCTGTTTTAAAAATTGTTTTGTTTACCTATGTATTGACTAATGTAGCTTAGCCTAAAATGTTTGTACTCTCTTGAGGTGGAACCTTTGTAAAAGAGCCTTGACTCAAAGGTACTTGTAATCCTAGATTTTCAATGAATAAATAACTGAAACTCATCCCAAATCCCTAGACCAGTGGCTGGCTGCACAATCTGGGGTTACCTTGCTTCCCTTAAGTTACATAAAGAGATTACCCCCTTCACAGTCATGGTGTGCTGCTGTTTTTCTGACCATGACACCGCAGGCTTGCAGTCCCACACTGTTTCATCAGGGGGCTAGTGACAGAAGTTTTACCACACCAGACTGGTCCCATTACACACTGGTTGGGCAGGAGCTCTGCTTGTGGGAATTGTGTGCAGCTTTAAACAGCCCTCACCTCTGGGTGTCTGTGCCTTCTTGAGAGCTTAGAAACCTGCTCCAGGTTTGGTCAAAGTAAAAGTTGCGTGCTTTTCTTCTGTTTTAAGGAGGGCGCGTTTTGTGAGTAAAGCCTGACGTTTGGGTATCATGTGAATGTTTGAGTTCCCATGGTTCAGTGTGTGAGCTGATTGCCCCACCCCATTTCTCTCTCTCTCTCTCTCTCTGTAGAGCTCAATACAAATCTATGAGAAATACAACACAGAAAATCAAAAATAGAATTGCAAACCAGGGAAGCCATTGCTGGGGATCGGCAGACTTCCCTGCTTGTTCATTTGGGGAACCAGGTCCCTGGTATAGGAAGGAAAATCAAGGAAAGAAGTGCAAATAGTTGGGAAATCTAATGTGAAAAAAAGAAGCAGAAAAGGGGCCTTGGATTGGAAAAAAACACCACCATTAGGAGGAGGAGGAGGAAGAAGAAAAGAAGAGACAGAAAGGAAAAACAAAATTGAGAAAAAATTCACCTGAAGTCCTCCTGCAAGTACAAGGAACGTAACCTTTGGGATTTTAGAAATCCAAACGATTATCGGATCCATATGCCTCTGCGTTAAAGGATTTTTTTTGGGTGGAACGAAGTTTGGATTATTTTTTGTTTCAAAATACGGATTCCGTGGTTTGGTTTAGTGGGAATACTTTTTCTTTTTTTAATTTTGTCTTGTTCTTTTTTTTTTTATTTATTCAAATAAAAGCGTTCCAAACACAGTCAAAAAAATCTGCATCGAGGAGAGAAAAAATCAACAGGGCGGCCCGGGCGTCGTCATCATCCTCCTCTCTCCTTTTCGTGTTTCTAGGTTATTTATTGAATTTATTTTTTGTTCTATAAATACTTTAAACAAGACAACGGATTTGGATTAAAGCCGGTCTGCGGAGAGGACGAAAACTCGGCGGCGATCAGAATGGGTTGTTTAGGGAACAACAAGACGGAAGATCAGAGGAATGAGGAGAAAGCTCAGAGGGAAGCGAATAAAAAAATCGAGAAACAGCTCCAGAAAGACAAACAGGTTTACCGGGCTACCCACCGGCTCCTCTTACTGGGTAGGTACTCGAACCGGAACCGACTGATTTACTGGGTCTGTCCCTGGGGTACGGGGCGCCGGGGTTGGCTGTCCCCATAACTGGGCAGGCGGCCGGGTTGAGGTTGCCGTCGGGGAAGGAAGTTCTGGCTACCTGGAGGGGGGCCCTGCAGTCAGGGCATGTGGAGGGGAATACCGGGCTGTATGACAGGCTGCCCGCAGAGGGGCCTACCATTCAGGACAAGGGTGGGCGGACAGGAAGGGTTAGTTGCCCGGAGAGGGGCACACTGGGCGGACGGGCTGACTGCTCATGGTTTGGCAGCCTTTACTTGAGAAAGGACCGGGGGCGTAGACACTGTTAAATGGGCAAGGAAAGCTGATGTGGGTACAGTATTTATTTGTGGGAGAGGGAAGGAGGCCTGAAGTCTGATCTGGCCCCAACCCACTGCATGTTTCTTCCTTCAAGTACCCCACCCGTTCTCTCCAGGCACGTTCAGATCTTGACCGGGGATACCAAGCGATAGATTTACCGGGCTGTGATGGGGTTGCTTGCCGCTTTGGGCTTGGAAGGGAGGGAGGGTGACTGGAGATCGACGGGACGCAGAGATAGAACACCTCAGTAGGAAACGACCATTTCGGTTAAAAAGCCGAACTGAAAACGCGCCTCATCGCTCTCTCCTGGTCTCGCGCTGTACGGCTAGGGCGCGAGCTCGAGATGCGGGGGTGATACCCGAGGCTGGTTACATGGTGCCCGAGAGTGGGGAGAGGCCTGCAGTATGGGAGGGGGGAATGTCACTATACCGGTTCAAGCCTGCCTTGAGGTGTGTGGCAGCCAGTTCTCCACATGAAATACGGACCTTTTCTCCGGTGACCCTGTTTCACGGTGTTGGGTGCAGATGAGGCGGTTGGCTCTGTTCGCCAACCCGATTTGCTGCTTTGTGACGGGAGGCCTGGCTGCCGGTGCTCTGAAGTGAAATCAAAGCTCGGGTTTCCGGGCTGGGGGCCTGGTCTGGGGTTACAGGAGGGCGGCTGCAGTTTCGGCCCTAGGCGGAGGTGTCACCCGGGACTCTCCCTTTTTAGACAGACAGAGAGAGAGAGAGAGAGAGGTACGGAAAAACAAACGGAACGAAAGGAACTGTTAGTGTCGCATTCAAAATGGAGGCCGCCAGCGCTGCTGCACTGTGGGGTTACTGGGGAGGCAGGCTTGGGAAGTGAGCCTTGGCCCCCAGTTGCGGGTTGAAATTAAACCGTGTGGGTAAAAAAACAACTAAGGAATAAAGGGGACCGCAGCAGTGTCATGAAGTGGGGACATAGGGCCCTAATATCACATTGATCATTTTCATTTAATTCCAGGGTGCTGTTCCTGTAAACTGTTCCCTATGGCACCTGAATTACTTTGTTTCTTTATATTTCTGGTAAACCGTTTCCCCGCACATTTCTGCATTTTGGTGTCACTTACCCCCTTGTAGATCTGTGAATGCTTGACATAATTTTTGGACACATAGATTATTGAAATCTAATGCTTTTCAGTTTCAACAATAAATATTAGCTATTGCTGCCCTCTTCAAATACGGATGAGCAGAACCAAGTCAAGACATGTTTTTTCATGGGAACAGCAATTAGTCTTCAGTTGTGCCATCTTTAACAAAAACGATGGACTGATTGGGATTTTCATTCTTGCTTGACGTTTTCCTGGCATAATTCATACAGTTTAAAGTTTATTCTTGTACTAATGTGGAAGCATGCTGTATGCCTGTTTGCAGATGACATCAAAATCAGTAATAGGGTGGACACTCGGGAGGGGGTAGAGAGAATGGTAGGGAGCTTGAGAAACTCAAGAAGTGGTCATAAGTATGCAGTTGGGGTTCAGTGCCAAAAAGTGCAGAATCATGCATCTTGGATATAGGAACCTAGGAGCTGAGTATAGGATGGGGGAAGCTACTGACAGTCACGAAGCAGGAAAGGGACCTTAGTATTGTCCTATCTGATGACCTCAAAGTGGCAGGGCAGTGTGACAGCAGTGGGTGGTGCCAGTGGGATGCATAAGGAAAGGTATCTTCAGCAGGAGGATGGAGGTGGTGTTGCCACTGTATCTTCTGCTTGTGTGAGCCCTCAGCTGGAGTATTGGGTCCAGTTCTGGAGGTCACACTTAGGTGAATGACCGGGTGGATGCAGTCCACAGGAGGGGAACTGAAATGGTGCACAAGTTGCATCAAATGCCTTACGAGGGGAAATTGAAGGATCTCAAAATGTACATCCTGGAGGAGAGTGAGAAGGGACATAATAGAGACCTACATGTACCTCACTTGAGGGATCAGGGTGCATGCAGGAGGGGAGTCTCTTTCAAATATGAGAGGGCACCATGACCATAGGGCTTGCGATGAAGTGGGGTGGGGGGATTTTAAGAGGGATGTGAGGAAGTAATACTTCACTGAAAAGGTGGTGGTGGTTGCCTGGAACAGACTGCCAACAAGAGTGGTGGATGTGAAAACAAGGAGCTTCAAGCATGCGTGGGATAGACATAGGTGGGTATTAGTAAATGGGCAGAGAGGAGGGAAGGTCACTGGAGACCATTTAGGGTCAGCAGTGACAGGCTAGGCAGGGATCATCTGGGCAGATTGGGTGGGCCAAGTGGTCCTTTCGTGCCAACAAATTCTCCGCTGCTGTGCTTTGTATGTCTGTACTGGAATAATGAAGGGAACAGTGATCTACTTTGTATTGTTGTAAGCCATTAATTTTTACTTCTGTTAGCCACATTTCTTTGTGTTTTTGTTTTTTTGGGGGTAACATTGCTGGAAAATGGAACTGCATAGATAGTGAGCCAAGAACTGGCACTGTAGAGCTTGACACTGAATCCATACTTGTTTCTAAAAATAGAAGTATTGTGTGGTTTCATTTTCTCATCGGTTCAGTGCCCAATAACCAGTTCACTAAATTGGTCTCCATTCTAAACAACAAACAAAGGTATCCAGATGATTTTTTAAACCATTTGTAACTTCTGCTTTTCTTTCTTTTTTTTCTCCAGGTGCTGGTGAATCTGGTAAAAGCACTATTGTCAAACAGATGAGGATTTTACATGTCAATGGATTCAATGCTGAGTAAGTGAATATATTTTTGATATCTATTTTATAAAGATGTTATAAAAAAAAAAAAATACAATAATGCTGTGTTTAAAGGAATATATTTTGTTCTATTTTGAGCAGTTAAATGTAAATGTTAAAATTAGGTGATTGCTGTCTAGTATTCATTGCCGATTAGGAACGTGTCTTTATTTAGAAGTTCTGGAAAAAATAAAATGATGATCTAACAATTGTGTACTGGTTGCTCTGGGGCTAATATGTAGAGTCTGATTTTTATTTTTAATATAGTATAGAAATGTTCTTTAGGCACTTAGCTTTGATACTGAAATAGGGTAAATTATGCCAGTAAGCTGACTTTTACAAAATTCAGTGTAATTTCTTTTCCCGGTGTCAAGTGCCAGTGCCGGTTTTAAGTAGGTTTGCTGTTGTCCTTTCCTTCAACATGGCTGCCAGTCTTAGCTGTGCTGTAACGTATTGATTCATACACTGTGTAAACAAAGTATTTGTTATAGCTCATTCTGGTAGTGTGCTTAAAGAGTAATAAAGTAAGTATTTTTAGTAATAGACATGTTCTAGATCAGACAGTAAACCTCAGTTTTCAGGATACATTGTTCTTTAAACAGCTGTGAAAATCAACCGTGTGGTTGCTTTGAGATAGTTTAACAAGTGTAACCAATGTAGTCTACTTGAGCCGAGTACATGTCTCTCACAGGAATGTACTGAGACAAGATAGATGGCAAGTGCATTCAACACTGATTCAATGTCACAATATCATATTCGATATGAGCACGGGGGAGTCTATTATAAAATAATTGAATATGGCATGATTCAATTAACATTTGCCAATTGTCTACTTTCCGATGGCAGTAAATTCCATGTGGAATGTCAGTAGTTAGAAAATTTCCTCCCAGGAATATTCTGCATTTTGGGAGCACATGCAGTTGATTGTATGGACTTTTGAGATTATAAGCAGATGTGCTAACGTGGTTAAAGAGCCCCTGACATGATGGGGAGGGGAGACTTTGGAAAACTGTTTTTAGCCACATTTAGCTTGTGTTTTTAAATGTCTGAATTCAGCTTCTACTTTTGCTTAATATTTACTTGCATTAAGAAGCGAACTGTATTGCCATCCCCAAGACATCCATCTTCTCTGGCTATTTGTCTTCACCTGACATGCTTTGTGTATGACATAAGTTCCCGCAGCAACAGATTGTGATGTCATGAATGGATGATGATGAAGTCAGGCATGTACAAACTGCCAGAGCAGATGGAACTAAGGGTTGTGATCCTGTTTGCATTTATTTATTTATGGCATTTTGATAGGTGGGTGAGCCCTTAAGAGAAAAGGAAATGCTGAATGAAGAAAGTGCATGGGATGTAAGCCGAAATGTATCGACATTGTTTTTTTCCAAAGTTTCCTGTGAAACTGTGTTTCCACTAGGATTTTACTTTTGTTTGCTGCTGTGGCTCAACACACTAAAACCTGTAACCACCCGATAATATTTGAAAGGTTAGCCATAGTCCTGGTACAGAAAATTTTCATTATGTGTGTGGTGCATTCTCTGCCTTGAAGGCATTTGTTACCGTGGCAAACTGGTTAGAAATTCTTTTAGCCGCTTAGGAAATCTTTTGGTATTTGGCATCGTGACTAGGAGGGCTATAGTAAGACATTGGGGGTTCTTTGATGGAGTTGCATAAATAGTAAGTAGAATCTCCATGCAGACAATACAAAATAAGACAACGTGCGTGACATTGTCTGTGTTTTTCAAGCGAGAACCCCTACTAGCCATTGTACACAAATAGTTTGTAATCTGAATAGTTGGGGAGGGGCAGAATGTTCCTATCGAGGGTTTCAAAGCATATCCGTATTTTTTTGGTACTCTTACTGTGAGACTGAATGAAGCAAAAGCATGCTACAACAGATGGGACAAAATAAATGAAACGTAATGCAGGTACTGTACTTTATAAAGTGAACTCTGCTTTGCAGAAGAGATCGTCTTTCTCTAAGAACATTGGCTTTAGTTTACTTCATTGTTCAATAACTATTGTTGATTTTTTTTCCCCTTAAATACCTAGTTGTTACAACTAGAAACTAGTATTTTTTTCTCAAGGTAGTCAGTGATTGTTTTCTTATTTCTGAAGTACTTTTCTTTTTCCTTGTGGTCATTGAGGCGAGGCAGTTTTATTTTAAAGAGCAACATTTCACCCAGTTTAGAAAAACAGTCCCCAATCCCCGACTGTAAGCCTAACTACGAGGAACTTAAAAGAGGACAGGAGATCATTTCTAATTGACAGCTGTTTTTAAAGTTCTTATTTTCAGAAATTATATTCATTTATTTAAATTATCCATATTTAACTGCAGTATGCAGGGTTTTATATAACTCTAAAAATTGATTAGCGTTTTGCTCATAAAAGTGCTAAATCTTTGTGAAAGTGCATAGCTCTTGCCTCACTGTGTTTAACAAGCACAGCACTTCTAGAAAATCTGTATAAATACTTTCTGTACAATTAGTATCATCCCAAGAAAAAAACTGCTAATCAATTATTTAAAACCCTGGTATGAAAAACAATATTTTGCATTGTTTCGTTTTTATGGGCATCATTCTGTTACAGTTCTGTTTATGTGGGCAGACTAGGTGGGCCAAGCGGTCCTTATCTGCCATCAGTTTCTATGTTTCTGTGTTATGGAATCTGTGATCTGGAGTTTTAGCTATGTCATGGTCTGTGCACAGAACTCTAAGCAAGGTTCTACTAGGTCGGCATCTAAACTGATACAGTAAAACTCCAAAAAGGTTTAATGAAAAGAACTGTGCAGCATGTTGTCCTTAAAAAGAAAACAATTGAAAACTTAGTTTATCACATTGGTGTTTATTCTGGTAAGGTCAAATAGTGACCATTTAGAGATGTGAATTTCGTTGTTGTAAACGGGAACATTACTTGCTGCTGCCAATCAGTACAAATTTTCTGTCTCCTTTAAAAAGTCCTTGTTTCAGCATTTATTTTTTCACTGTTTCAGTAGGGAAAGAGAGTGAACATTCTTGTATTGAGGAGCTGGTAGCGAGATCGCATCCCCTTCCTGGTACCTTGTATTGCCCTCACGCTCATAAGTTTCCTGATGTATGAATTTGTAGAGCGCTGGGGCTCGCTGTGTTGATTTTAATGACAGGCAGTTTAAATCAGTGCTCCCACTCAACTAACAAGGCTCTTGTTAGTTGAGCGGTGGCATTGATTTAAACCTGGTGGCACAGTAAAATGTATTAATTAAAATTCACCCCCAATGAAATTGATACAGTGCATCCTCACGCTGTACAAACTCATACATCACAAAACGTATACTTTGTAGGGGTGGAGCCGTAGCACAGGGTTCCAGGAAGGGATCTGTCTGCCATCTCCTTGATAACAGGGATTTTCAATCCCTTCTCCTACTAAAACCAAGAAGATATAAATTCTGAAACAAAGACTGTTTATGTCATTTGTCGGTAGGGTGACACTGGGAGGATTGAGGACTACACTTAGACTGGTACTCTTTAAGGGCACCCAATACCAGAGGCTCGAGATGCCTTGCATGTGTAGAAAAGACAAATAATAGTACAGCTAAAAACAAAAATACTGTGCTTACAATTACGTTTTTCTATCTCATAGTATTAGTTGTGATGTGAAAGGTGTATGTTACCTGGAGGCTGACATACTTAGTTCTGTTCTTCTTGATAACATCCTCTGCTTTGTGACCTCATCCATTGTGACATTGCAAGTGACCAGTCTGGCAGCAGCTGAATGACTCTTCTTTCCCCAGGAGTCCTTTAGCATCAGTAACTTTTTTGCACTTAGCTGGCTGGGTGCAACTGCCCTGGAGGTGTGCCTTTAAGAGAGATTTAAATGAGCGTAGGGCCAAGTCAGTCAAAAGACAGGAGGGGGTGTGAGCTGAGTGAGAGCTGTTGAAGGCTTCAGAATTTTTTTTCTCCGCTGGACTGAGCAATATTGCCTCTGAGGTGTCTCCCAACTTTCCTTGTTGACAGCCTCCTAGTGCTTATCTGGGTAAAGTTTTCCTAATAAATTATTTCATTTAGTGTGCTGAGTGAAAGTTTTACTTTTTCATTAGCGTTGTACAGATTTTTTATTGGCAGCACTATTTTGACTTTATTTTTACTGTGACTATTTAGTTTGAAGCCTATTTTTATTGCAGGTGTTTATTTTCGATGGTTTCCTTCATTTTTTGGGGCAGATTCTTGTGGGAACTGTCGAATTAGTAACAGTTGCCTTGTTTTTTACCTCAGACCTTACGGAGGTTACCACAAGGTACCTGCAGTGGATTTCAAATTTAAACAGTGCCTGGGTGTCTTTTTTTTTTTTTCTCTAGATTGGCAATTACGAGGAAACCTTTTTTTGTTATATTATTGGACCTTGGTATCATCTGTGTCAGGACTATCCGTAAGGGTCCAGCAGCCACCTGTGCACAGTTGAGTATTACTGGGTTTTATTAAGATTGGCAGTGGTATAGATCCCAGTTCTACAATCCCCAAAAAAAGGCACTAGTAGAAGAGTTTATTAACTGGGACAAGACTGTCCGGTGACATTTTCACAGAAACCTGCACTCAGTTCGTAGGTCCAGGACTGGTTTGCGTTGCTTATATTGGCAAACATAGCAGACAAACCTTTGATTATTATGGCTGAGGATAAATCAAAGGCTTCCGATGAGGGGCCATTCAAAAGTACCAATAACAGAAGCAGAGGTGCTGAGGAACCTTCCAGATCCCAGCCAAAAAATAAAGTTTCCAAAGATGAAGTTCCTCACAAATTGAAAAATAATAGAGTGACGAAAAAAGGAAGCTTGATAAAGCCTCTGATGTAGTGGCTAAAAAGAAACTTTGTGAAGACAGATATGCTCCCGTTGCTGCTGGGAAGCCAATAGCGAGACAACAGGCAGCTTAATGCATACAGAAAAAACAAAACACAAACTGCGCAGGTTCTTCCATCAGTGCAAGATATGGAAAAAGCATGGCAACTGTTTCAGACCCTTCAAAAGATGGGTCATCGATTTACTGGGGCTGTCAAGCACTCTTCCACAGTTCTGTCTTCTGTAGACTGTGAGGGTGACACGGATGATGATCAATTTTTTTGATGCCCCTGACATGGATTTTGAGGGCCTTGAGCCGCAGAAGTCCTCGGACCCTCCCCTTTGGGATCCCGCGGGTGACCATGAGGATCCTTCCTCTTTGTTTACATTTATACAAAATATGCTAGACACCCTGGATCTCCCTACGCAGGAGCCCAACCAGGATGTTGATGAAGATGAAGATTATAGGGAGATGAAGGGTCTTTCATCCTCAAAGACCCTGGTCGTCCCTCTCCATAATGCATTTAGAAAAAATACCATGAAGGTGCTTCAGCACTCCACTTCAGTATCGGGTTGATAAGCGGCTTGAGAAAAAATATAATTCTCTCTCCTGGGCTGGTCTCCGGGCTTCGTTACTCCTGGGCTGTTCCTCCTGATGTCAGTGTTAGGCAGGTCCAACGCTGTGCAGCAAGGGGGGGATAACAAGCCCTCCACATCTGGAGTTCTTCAGTCTACTTCCTGCCTTCAGTGAAGCAGGTACTGTGCAGCAGAGCCCTGTCACATGTGGCAGGGCTGAAGAATTTGTGAGGGTGGGGGAGGCTTCTTTTGGGGGCTCGGAAAGGAATCTGTAAGTGACTTCATCGTTCCTAACGGCGAGGTAGCCTCGGTGAGATCCAGCCTTAGCCCTGCAAGCTACACAGGCTGGTCTCACCTCGCAACGGCCTCTCAGCTGTTTTTCCCGCGCGTCAGCCCCGACCCGACAAGTGGTTAGACTAAGAGCAGAGATCGCATTGTGGGAGTCAGAGATATTTTTGCACTACGGTGCAGTTCCCCTACCAGTTGGCGAGTGAGCAGATTGGGAGACCGCTAGTCACTTGCGCCCAGGGTTTTTCTGGCGCCAAAAAGTTCCAGGGGATGGCGCTTCCACGCGCTAGGCTGATTTTAATTGGAAGGGCATCACGGAGTAAGCGCTGTCGGGCATTCGGGCAGGCTATACTTGAAGGGATCATTAAGGGGCTTACTAGGGCATAGCGCCCCCAGCCAAACAAGCAAGTGAAGGCGTACAGGGTCAAACAAGCAAGAGAAGGCATACAGTGCCTAAAGAGGCCTTCACAGCAGTACTCAAAGGGGCCATCACTATGGGGCCTTCACAGCAGCACTGAAAGGGGGCCATCACATCAGGGTTCTTAGGCCTGTTTTCTTCAGTTAATAGTGCCAAAAGTACTGGGTTTTTTTTTTTCATCTTTTTGCTCTGACCCCACAACAAGGGGGGACTACAGAAGATGACTTCAGAAAAATCAAGCAGAGGTGAAAAAATGCCTGCACTGCAAGTCCCCTCTCCTGATTACCTTTTCTGGCTCACTCTGTCTCACATGTGAGAAGGCAGCGGCAGCTAGCGGGGACAGTATAGCGGACGCCGTCTCGTCTCAAGCAAATGGTCAGGAGAGTTCCGAGCGGGCGCAGTCAAGTATTCTGGAAAGGTCTGAGCGGCTAGCTGCCTCTAGGTCTGAGCGAGGAGCAAAGTCCAGGGACTCCCCTCCCCGACCCCAAGCTCATAGACAGGTTGAACAGATCCTTTGCTCTGGACCCCTCTTCCTTTGAATGGCACCCTCCGGGATCACCAGAGGGGAGACCACACAAGAAAGCCAGGATAAAAAGGACCCCCTCCTCATCCTCTTCTGATGAAGCGGGGCTATCCTGTCATCCTCCCGCCCTGAGAAAAAAATTTAGAGATGAGGGCAGATCTCCAGAGGAGGACGGTTACCATCATGCTAGCCACAGGTGAAGAAAAAGGTCTCGTTCACAGAGCGGACCAAGGGGCGGATACAAGGGCAGACGTCACAGGGGATATTCCCCGGGCTCCTCAGTCACCAGCTCTTCCACCGAAGAGGGAGAGATAGTAGATTCCTCGTCAGATCCTGACGACTCCCCGACCAGAAATTTCGACCTAGAGGACCTAGACTTCTTTATCAAAAAGGTCATATCTGAGGTTCACCTCAGGCTCCCCCCACCGGTCACCACACAACCAAAACAGTTTTTTCGTCTGGCATCCACCTCTAGACCTGCTACAGCTTTCCCCATACCTCCCGCCATTGAGGACTTGCTAAAAGAAGAATGGCAGGGTCCGGAGCGTGCGTATCCGGTTCCTAAATGGTTCTCTTAACTTCTCCGGTTTGACAAAAAACAATCCGAAAAGTGGTTAGACTGCCCCAGAATCGATCCCTTGATTTCTAACCTGACCAAGAAAACTGTCATCCCAGCCGAGGTAGGGACTTTGCTAGGAGACCCAGTGGACAGAAAGGTGGACTCATCGCTCAAAAAAGGCTTTCAAGCCTTGGCAACCTCCCTTAAGGCTGCCACGGCAAACCTATTCTCCGCCAGAGCTGCCTTATCTTGGGCATCGGATTTAGCCTTTCAGTTTGCAGAGGATCCAGAAAAGAACTCCCCCATTATCCAACAGCTACAGTTAATGGGGTTGGCCTCCGCCTATGCAGCGAATGTATCAGAAGAGGCTGTCCGATGTGCCGCACGGACCATGTTCTACCAAACCTCTGCTCGATGCAACCTGTGACTCCAGGCATGGCATGCGGATGCTTCCTCAAAGAGCCATTTGGTGAATGCACCATACGAAGGTAACCTCCTGTTCGGGTCTGTGCGAAGGAGGCGGTGAAGGAATCAGGTGAAACAGCGAAGGTGCATATGCCCCAGTCTAGGAGCTGGGGCAGAGCCTGGCCTTCAGGTGCAAGGCATAATTTTCGTGACAGAAGTTACAACAAGGGACAGAATCCCAATTCTTCAGGAAAAAGGCCATGGTTCTCCTGATACCAGCGGACTTTTAGGGGAAGGGGAAATCCCAGAGACACAGGAAACAGCAACAGGAAAGCACAATGAGGAAATGCGGGCTCATCCTCGAGTAGGGGGCAGACTTTCAGATTTTCTCGAGGAATGGGCCCAATGTTGAACAGATGGGTGTTAGACATTATCCGCCAGGGATACTTAATAGAATTCGAGTCCAAGCCCCCATTACCTCACGTTGTGCCCTGTCCTATTTCAAATAACTCGTCCAAAAGACAAGCTACACTGCAGGCCATCGCGGATCTTCTGCAAGCTGGGGCTATCGAACAGGTTCCCCCCCACAGAGCTCAACCGGGGGGTCTATTCCCTATTTTTCATTGTGCCCAAGCGCACAGGAGGTCACAGACCAGTCCTAGACCTGAAATTCCTAAACCACTTTGTGCGCAGCAGACCATTCAAAATGGAAACATTGGCCTCAATTGTCAAGAAAGTGCTGCAAGGAGACTTTCTAGCATCCATCGACCTGCAAGATGCCTATCTACATATTCCGATTCACAGCAGGCACAGGCAATATCTGAGGTTCAAGCTGGGAAACAGTCATCCGTCATTTTCAATTCAAGACTCTCCCATTTGGACTGTCATCAGCCCCAAGAACCTTCTTGAAGGTCCTGGTAGCAGTAATAGCCCACCTACGGAACTGGGGAATCCAGCTATTCCCTTATCTGGGCGATAGCCTCATCAAGGCTCCGCAGCTCAACCAAGCGGTACAGGCAGTGGCAGATGTAGTCCAGTGCCTCATGGCTCACAGTTTTCTGATCAACTGGAAGAAGAGTTCCCTAATTCCGAGTCAGAGCCTGAACCACCTGGGAGCGGAATTCAGGATGCAGGACAAAAAGGTATTTCCCCCCGACTCAAAGTTCAGGGACCTGTTAAAACTCATCAGCGAATTACAAAGGAACAATCAACTGCCGGCTGAGTCCTTTTTGCAACTAATTGGGACACTAGTGTCGCTGGCAGACTCAGTCCCATGGGCTCTGGTGCACATGCGGCCCATTCAGAAGCATCTGCTCAAGCTGTGGTCCCAGTCCAGGCACTGTCGGCTCCAGCTCATCCCAGTGTCACAGCAGGTAAAAAAGCGCTCTTGCATGGTGGTCTCGGAGAAAAAATGTGATGAGAGGTCGAGACCTAGGCCATCCACATCAAACAAGAATCATGACAGATGTAAGCTTCAGGGGGTGGGGGGGCTCACCTACAACAGATGTCAACCCAAGGCAAGAGGTACAGCATAAACGTCCTAGAGACGAGGGGAGTTGGTCTAGCCCTGATGCACTTCCATCAGCAGGTGCGCAACAGGGATGTGTTGATTCTAACAGACAGTCGAGCAGCAATGGCCTACATCAACCATCAGGGTGGCACAGGAAGCTCAAAAATGTTTCGCGGGAATCTCTTCTCCTCTTTCACTGGGCAGAGAAGCACCTGGCAAGCATAAAAGCAGTGTACATACCAGGTCAGGAAAATATCGCAGCAGACTGGCTAAGCCGCAAGGACATTGTCCTGGGAGAATGGGAGCTGAAGGACGCTGCCTTCCAGCTCCTCGTACAGAGGTGGGGCAATCCACAAGTGGATCTGTTTGCATACCAGCAAAACTCCAAGACTCAGCAGTTCTGCTTCCTGGCCAGAGACGATCTAGCATTAGCTCAGGACACCTTCTCCCTAAACTGGCGTCGCCTCTGCCTCCTGTATGCTTTTCCTCCAATCCCACTGCTTTCCAGGGTCCTGCACAAGGTGGCCCGAGACAAGGCTGAGATGATCCTAGTCTGTCCCAGGTGGCCACGCCGGCCCTGGTTCCCTCTACTCATTCAGCTGTCAAAGGCACAACCTTTCATTTTCCAGCTCACCTCAGACCTTCTTCATCAGGGCCCGGTCTTGCACCACAGTCTGAGCAATCTATCACTCTCGGCTTGGAGATTGAGCGGGAAACTTTCAAAGAGTTAGGTTACACTGCTCCAGTTATTGAAATGATGGTCAGCTCTCGACACCCCTCATCCTCTAGGGTGTATTATAGGATATGGAGAAGATTCTTATTCTGGGCTCCGCTCCAAAGCTATACAGGATCATTCAATATCTCTTCCGGTGCTTTTACAATTCTCCACGAGGGATTGTACAAGGGGTTGCAGCCAGCCACCTTACGAGTTCAAGTTTCTGCACTTGGGGCACTTTTGTTCGCCGACTCGGGATACGCTGGGGTCTCACCCTCGTGTCAGGAGGTTTTTAAGGGCAGCAATGTTAAAATGCCCCCCAATTAAGCCAATTGTACCACCTTGGAAACTTAATCTTGTCCTCAAGGCCCTAACAAAAGTGCCGTTCGAGCCTTTGAAGGAAGCATCAGTCATGCATCTTACAATGAAGGTGGTTTTTCTGGTGGCCATTACATCAGCCAGGAGAATCAGCGAACTGGGGGCGCTGTCAACCAAAGAGCTCTACACAGTTTTTCATCTGGATTCGGTGGTACTCGGGATGGATCCAGGCTTTTTGCCAAAGGTCATGTGTCTCTTCCACTGTAACCAAGAGCTCATAATTCCTTCTTTCTGCCCTCACCCGGAAAATGAAGAGAAAAGAGAGTTTCACGCTCTAGATTCAAGGAGAGCAATCAGAATCTATATTAAGAGAACAGACGCTTTTCGCAAAACATCAAGCTTGTTTATTTTGACTGCAGGCCAAAATATGGGTAAAAAATGTCAAAAGATTCTATAGCCAGATGGATTACATCAGTAATCACCATGGCGTATGACCAGGTGGGAGTATCTCTGCCTGGTCCAGTGAGAGACCATTCCCCCATAGCGATGGCCATATCATGGGCAAACTTCAGAGATGCATCTCCAGCAGACTTATGCAGAGCAGCCACGTGGTCATCCATTCATACTTTTACTAAATTCTACAAACTGGATGTCATGTCCTCGGCGGAAGCATCTTTTAGCCACCGAGTGCTTCAGACAGTGGTGGAACCCTAAGAGCACTTAACATTCTTCCCATCCGGGACATCTAGGGATGCACTGCTTTTGGATATCCCAGGAGTAATGAAGCCCGGAGACCAGCCCAGGAGAGAGAAATAGAAATTTGGGTACCTGTAAATTTTCTTTTTCCGACAGCTGGTCTCCGGGCTTCGGATACCCTCCCAGAATGTATATAGTTGGCCTCCAGGCCCTTATGCCATAACTGTTCATGTTTTTTGTCTCCTAGTTCTCGTAGCATTGCCTCAGGGGGGGAATGCATTGGAAATGACTGAAGAACTCTGGATGTGGAGGGCTTGTTGTCCCTCCCCTGCTGCACAGCGTTGGACCTGCCTAACACTGACATCAGGAGGAACAGCCCAGGAGTAGCGAAGCCCAGAGACCAGCCATCGGAGAAAGAAAATTTACAGGTACCCAAATTTTTTTTTATATTGTCTAAAAATGGTACCATGTTCCTGTCTGCACACTCTAGCCACGAGGGTATAGTGCAGCAGGCAGCTTGTGAGAAAGCTGCAGTCTCCCTCTCCCCCTTACAAGGATTCCAAGAAAATTGACTTTATAGCAAAGAAAATGTATGCCACAGCTTCCCTGCTTCTCAGGCTTTCTTCTTACATGGCATTCACAGCAAAATATCAGAAAGCCCTTTGGAAATCTGTCCAAGCTATCGCTCACAGCGGATCAGATTCTGTGGTGCAGGAGCTGGTGGATGCGTCAAAAACTGCCCTGGAAGCTACTATGTACCAATTCCACATGGCAGACGACTGCAGTGATGCAGCCTGTAGGGTGATGGCCCATGCCATCTCTCTGAGATGCTTCGCCTGGCTTAGAACAACCAGTCTGACCACAGACACTCAGAACAAGGCCATGGATTTTCCCTGTGATCAAAATATGTTGTTTGATTACTGAACCACTGACTACATGAAAAAAGTCGATGAGTACAAGGCCTCCTGGCAGAGTCACTCCAAGCCTAAGCCCACCACCCCTCAGAGATCCCGTCCCAGAGGCGGTAGGGGCAGAAGTTTTGTTCCCAGGCCTTACAATCCCTGTCCCCTATCTGACTTCAGCTAGTACAGGGGGTCTTTCAGAGGCAGGGGCAGAAGGGGCCAAAGAAGAGCCACCTCTACCCAGCCATCTGCCTCTTAGTCCAGGTCCTGATGTGAGTGTCCAGGTTGCCTCACCGTTTCCGGTTGGAGGCAGACTCTCCCACTATCTTCAGCATTGGTACCGTATCATGTCAGACAAGTGGGTGCTGGAGATGGTGGAGAAGGGTCTGTCATTACAGTTTAAGAAGCTGCCAGACCTCAAGCGTACCAAAGTGTCAAGACCTCTGTCCCCAACACAGATAGTGCTGTTGGAAATGGAGGTACAAAACCTTCTGGCTTTACGAGCAGTAGAGAGGGTCCCCACCCACGAGAAGGGCAAGGGCCTCTACTCCAGGAATTTTCCGACACAAAAGAAAACTGGGGAGTGGTGATCTATTTTAGATCTGAGATATTTAAACAAACATCCGAAAAAAATGAAATTCAAAATGGTCACTCTGTCACTTGTCATACAGTCCTCATAGGAGGGAGACTGGCTAGCCTCCCTCGACTTTAAGGACGTCTACTTCCACATACCCATAAGGAGATCTCACAGGAAGTTTCTCAGGTTCAAACTTCCTTCGGGCTACTGTCAGTCCACCACAATGCCCTTCGGTCTGTCCTCGGCCCCAAGAGTCTTTACCAAGTGTCTCGCAGTGGTAGCAGCACATTTCAGGAGACTGGGTGTCGCGCTCTACCTGGATCTGGACGACTGGCTCATAGTAGTAAAGTCTCCTTGCCAGGTCAAGGAATCTCTTTCCCTCATTGAACGCACTCTGGAGTCTCTGGGTTTCCTGGTAAATCTAAAGAAATCTCACCACCCAGAGCCCACCCAGCTGCTCACCTTCATTTAGGGCCCAACTGGACACTCAGAAGAGATATGCTTTTCTCCCACAGAAAATAATTCAGAGTTTCCTTCGGAGGCAGATTCTTTCACCCTGGGACAGCCAAGACCAGCCAGACATTTCCTCAAACTTCTGGGACATACGGCTTCTATGACTCCAGTAGTCCCAGGGGTCAGGTACAGGATGAGACTCCTGCAAGCCTTCCTCAGAGCTCGCTGGTTTCAGAGAAGCAACAAATTTTCAAAGTTGATACCTGTGTCGGAGCAGTTCTTCCAAAACTTGCTGTGGTGGAAGAACCCTGCAAATGTGCAGGCAGGGGTTCCCTTTCAAGCTCCTCTTCCCACAAAGGTGATCACCACAGATGCCTCACTTTTGGGCCGGGGAACTCATTTGGACAGTGCTTCAGTAAGCGGCAACTGGACTCCCGAAGAGTCACAGTTGCACATAAATATTTTGGAACTCAGAGCAGTCTTCCTAGCTCTCAAAGCATTTGCTCCCAGCAGAGAAGGGCAGCTGGTTCAAATTCGAATGGACGACACCACCGCAATGTTCTACATAAACAAGCAGGGTGGTACCAGATCAGGAATACTCTATTCGGAAGCTCTGAAGCTTTGGTCTCTAGCATTCTCCCTGAGAGTCAGCCTCGTGACTATTCACCTCCCAGGCAAACTGTTTTCTGGTGGATGCTCTAAGCGGCATCAGTCAAAGTCAGAGCGAATGGACACTGAACAAGCAAGTACTAGCCACAGCGTTCAGGCGGTGGGGCACACCAGACGTGGATCTGTTTGCCTCTCCTCTCAATTTTCAGTTTCCTCAGTACTGTTGCAGGCGTCCAGTTCCGGGAACACTTCCTCTGGATGTCCTGATCCTGAACTGGTGAGGGAGGTTCCAATACGCATTTCCTCCCTTTCCCCTGATAGTCAAGGTTTTCCTGAAACTCAGACAACAGCCTGCATTGATGATCCTAGTGGCTCCGGACTGGCCCAGGCAAGCCTGGTACCCTCTCCTTCTCTCAGTGTCTTGCAACAGGCCCATTTGCCTGCCTCCAACTCACTCCCTGCTGACCCTTCTTCAGACGGGAGTGCAGTACCCAGACATAAACACTCTTCACCTCAAGGCCTGGTTCTTGAGGAGTTAGTTTCCATCCTCACAGTACTCTGAACAGGTCCTTAAGATACTGATGATGGCTTAAAAACCAAACACTAAGAAGAGTTGTGCAGCCAAATGGAAAAGGTTTTCCCTCTGGTGTAAGAGTGAAAAGGTCGAACTCCTATCAACTTCAGACCCTCAGCTGCCAGAGTACCTGGTACACCTACAGGCGTCAGGCTTGAAACCATCTTCACTCAAGTTACACCTGGCGTCAATTTAGGATTGCCTTTTGGTGGGAAAGAAGAAATCGTTTTTTTTCTCACCACATTTTTAAACGGTTTTTGAAAGGCCTTTTGCACCTCCAGCCTCCAACCATGGAGCCTGAATCATTGCATAGATGGGCTCATGAATCCACCTTTCGAGCTTAAGTCCACAGCCCACATCAAGTTTGTAACTTGGAAGACCGTCTTCTGGTAGCCATTACATCTGCCAGGAGGATTTCAGAGCTACAGGCCATGTGCACTGAGCCAAACGACATCATCCCTCGCAGTGATAAAGTTGAGCTCAGGACAAATTGGAAATTTCTGCTAAAGGTGATTTCAGAGTTTCACTTGAACCAGTCCATTACTTTGCCTGTCTTTTTTTAGTGAGCCATCCACTCCTGGTGAGCAAAAGCTTCACAGCTTGGATGTCAAAAGAGCCATCTTTCACTACGTAGAGAATACTAGACAGTCTAGAGGCTCTTCCACTCAGTTGTTCCTCACCTACGGGGATGTAGGCAGAGGAAGACCAGCTACCAAGAGAACTGTTTCTTATTGGTTGGTCCCTTGTATTAGATTCTGCTATGAGAAAGTTGTTAAACAACCTCCAGTGGGGCTCAGGGCCCACTCCACCAGGGGCACTGCAGCCTCGCTTGCAGCAGCAAGGGACATTCCCTTACTGGATGTCTGCAAAGCAGCAACCTGCAAATCTGTGCACTCCTTTGTGAAACACTACAGTTTGGATGTGCAAACCAGATCTGATGCCAAATTTGGCAGGGTGGTTCTGCAGAGCTTCTTTCCTAAGTAGGTTCTCTGCCCACCTCCCACTTGGTACTGCTTAGTAGTCTGTAAAAAAGTTACTGATGCTAAAGGATTCCTTGGGTAAGAAGAAAAAATAACAAGTCGGCCCGGTGGTGCTGAGGGTTGAGGTGCTGGACACCACGTGTTCGGGCATGGGCCACCTTGGGTCGGCAGGGGAAGGGAAGGATTAAGCATCGGGAGGATTGCTCTTCTTCTCCGGGGAGGGTAGGGGAGTTGGGTCCGGCGTCACTCGCCCCTGGCGGAGGCTGGGAGGCACAAGCGTTGCATTGCATCATGGGTGGAGCTAGGATGGTGCGTTTCCTTTGGCGTTAAGGCGTCATTTGCACGTACCCCAGCTCAGGGAGCAATTCTACAAAAATCCATTGGCCCCATTATGAGCAGGGCTCCGGTGCCCTGACCCTCCAGCCACCTTCAGTTCCATCTCGGCGGCCCCATTCGAGAGCATCCGGGTGAGGTATAGGTTCACCCGGAGCCCAGTGCGAGCCTGTTACTCTAGGGGTGCCGATGGGCAAAACAGCAGTGGAGAAAGGGCAAAGAAAATTACTCACCGCAGTAATCTTCTTTCTTCCAAGGGGTCCTTTAGCATCAGTAAGCTCCCACCCGGTTCACCTGTCTAAAAAGAGCTTTTTGTCACCTTTTACCAAATTTGGAGTTTCTTATTGATGAGTTTTTGGCTTGTGTTGCTGCTGTTTCTGTTTCCACTTTTGTGGACAGTTGCATGATTTTTGAATCCTGTTGACTCTTTTTCGGGGCAGTTGCCCTCGAAAAAATTCTGAAGCCTTCAACAGCTCTCACTCAGCTCACACCCCCTCCTGTCTTTTGATTGGCTTGGCCCTACACTCATTTAACTATCTCTTAAAGGCACACCTCCGGGGCAGTTGCACCTAGCCAGCTAAGTGCAAAAAAAGTTAATGCTGCTAAAGGACTCCTTTGAAGAAAGATTACTGCAGTGAGTAATTTTTTTTCTTCTTGGACAGCTGTTAATTCACAGTGAAGTTGCAATGCTGATGGTATGTGAAGAGTAAGAGAATGGACCATGTCAGCCTTCCGGTTGAGTACTGTTCCATACATAACACCTAATTGTTGGGTAGAAAATATTCTAATTAGCAAAAGGGAAACAAAAACATACTTCAGATATACTGTGTATATATAAAAAAAAAGTTGACTACTTTTTAAAAGTTAATATTAATTTCCCAGTAATGTGCTAGCTCTTTAAGAGTTGCAGAGCGACCTTAATTTGTTGGGTTGTGTTGTCCTGTTTATTCTTTAACTTTGCTGATGTGTTTCATAGTGTAGATGTGCAGTAAAAATAGTAGTTTAGTACAGCACAGTCCAAACCTTGTGTTGTTATATCAAGGTATTTGCAAATGCATGTGGTTTGTATAACTCAATTTGGGATCTTGTGAAGCGGTGAGAAGGTGCATATTTCCTTTACGTATATTTTTATTTATTTATTTATTGAAATGTTTCACCAGGAGGGCACACTGAACAAGTTGCTCGTCTCATGGTGCAACCTGGGGGGAAGGGTTACATAGGGTTGTGAAGGATAATCCGTTACAATAGTTTGTGGGTAGTACAAACAATACAACATTGTAAGATTGTGCAACAGTTGGAACACAAGGTATTGTACAATAAACAGTAGTGGAACATTGGGTAAATTACAGTACATGTCCAAAATCATACAAAAGAACATATGAACGTACAAAACAGTAGTCATGCTATAGAATCATTTATAGTGCATGAGTGTACCAGGAGCAGGCTAGAGGTAGTACACAAGTGCTGTTGGAGTAAAACGTATGTGGTTAGGTTGTGCACACTGGTGACCCATAAGGGCAGATGGAGAAAAGAGGAGGGGGGAGAGGCAAGAAATGAATATGAGTAGAAGGGGTAGCCATTGTCTGATTTTCCCATTCCGGATGTTGAGAACCCTGCCAGGGGGGGTTCATGGTAGGAAGGCAGAAACTGGGGACAGGTATTAAGGTGGGTTAAAGCTGGAACAGCTGAGGGAAAGGTAATTGTGTAGGGCAGAGGTAAGGGAGTAGTTGGAGGAGTGGTGTTGTATTTCAGGGGGGAGGGAATTCCAGATTTTAGGAACACGATGGACGAAATCAGTCTGACCGATGAGGGTGGAGCGGCGAGGGACCGTCAAGGTGCGGGCTTCATTTGATCTGAGAGAGTGGGTGGGGGGAGGTGGAGTGGACCCAGAGGATGAGAGATGGTAGGGGAGCCCCCCCCCCCGAACCAGAATTTGGAGGTGGTTAGTTTGGCACAGTGAGAGATGCATCTGTGAAATAGTGGAAGGAAGGTTAGAGAGCAGTAGAGTTCACAGTGGTGGGAGCGGGAAGGGGAGTCGATAGCAAAGCGACAGAAGGAGTTAGAGAGTGTCCAGCTTGGTCAGTGAAGATTTTGGAGCAGCACCATAGACTACGTCGCAGTAGTCAAAAATGGGGAGTTTCATCTTCTGGACAATTTCATGCTTCGCAGTCAGTGGGATGCAGCTACGATTCCTGTATAGAGCACCAAGCTTGGGGCGCAGTTTCTTCAGGATAGCATCGATATGTACAGAGAAGTTGAGGGTGCTGGTCCAGCCAAACTCTCAGATATCGAAATGAGGAGGTGTCCTCCAAGATGGTCCCATCAAGGGTGTGGAAGGTGGGTAAGGCCGGGAGCCTAGAGAGTCTGTGCTTGGTGCCAAAGGTAATTGAGACTGTCTTCTTGGCATTTAGAAAAAGCTGGTGAGAAGCAAACCAGAGCTGAACTTGGTTGAAGTCATGCTGTAAGCTGGTTTGCACAGCAGCATGGTTTTTGCCGGAACTTACAAAACAGTATCATCAGCGTACGTGTGGATAGAAGAGGATGAGCAGGTTTTGGGAAGATCATTAAGGAAAATGGAGAAGAGTAGGGGACCAAGCACTGAGCTCTGAGGGACACCAGTGTTTGATGGGGAGTGGAGGGGAGATGGAATCAAGGATTTTCTCTGACTGGGTCCTGCCAGTGAAGTAGGATTTAAACCAGTTGGTGGCTGATGGAGCAAGGCCAGCTGAGAAGAGTGAATCAAGAAGCAGGGGATGGGAAACAGTGTCGAAAGCTTTGGCTAGGTCGACAAAGATGGCCGAGGTTCAGGCCATTGTCCATCCCTGAAGGATGGAGTCAGTAAGCCTGAGGAGGGAGGTGGTTTTAGAGTGGTTCTTCTGAAAACCAGATTGGAAGGGGGTGAAGAAGGAGGAATCGGAGAGGAATGGTGATAGTTGAGAGAGAACTAAATGTTCTTGGAGTTTGGCAAGGGTAGGAAGGAGGGAAATGGGGCCATAGTTGCCAGGAGTGGATGTGTCACCATCCTTGGGGAGAGGACTACAGCATTTTTTTCAGGATGAGGGTACTTGGGCAGAAATAAGACTGGTTAAGGATTAGGGAGATAGGATAAGCATTTGCAGGAGCAGAAAGGTAGAGAAGTTTAGGATCAAGCTCATCTGGTGAGGATCCTTTAGAGGGATTGAGGGATAGGAAAGCATTAAGAGCTTTGTTAGGGGATATAGTAGAAAAGGAAAATGGGGGAAGGGTAGGCACTGGCTGAGGTGAAGGGCTGAAGTTAGTAGGTGGCCATGGGGAGAGGGGAAGTTAGAAGAGACGTGGCGCATGAGGTGTAGGCATGAAATTCATTGGCCGTGGAGCCAGGGTCAGAAACTAGGGAGTTATTTATTTTGAGAACTGGAGGTGGAGGGTGAGAGGGGGGAGAGAACAGGGGATGAACTACCCTCCAGAATTTAGATGGAGAGTTGGTGTTAGTCAGGAATGAGGAGTTGAAATAATCTGACTTGGCCAGTCTAGTAGCTTTAGTACATTAATTGCGTAGCATTCTGTACTTGGTGTACATATATTGAGTTGATAAGATAGAGCTTCCATGCAGATAAATAGGGTTATCTTGTAAAGTAATTTCAGTTTAATTCCTTCGTCTGTACTTGCCATGGTTCTGTTGTACAAGCTGAGTCTACCCCTTAGTTTATAAGTGTGCTTTTTCCAGTTGCGAGAAGGACTCTGTTTTACTAACCCAGCAGCTACCAGAGGATGGTGGTTCTGATTGAGACAGTCTTACTGTTTGTTATACATCCGTTCTCTGACTTTCATCATCCAGATTTTGGAAAGAGTCACAGAGGTACTGGTTTAGAAAAGTGTGGACGCCATTGCTGTTTTGCTTATAATGTTTACCGTTAATTGAACATTATAGATTAAACTGGCTATCTGCTTTAAATGTTCACTATATAGTGCCTTCTCTGTGTGGGACTGTGGGAAAGTGGGAATTTTGATAGGTAAAATGATTGATGCCTCTCCTAATTTGGGATAGCTAGTGTACCACTTGGGCAGGCTTAGATGTTCTATTACATGTAGTAATGTAGTCTCCTGTAACAGTTTTAATGTATCAAGTCTTGTTTGGTATATATTTGCAGTTTGTAAGGTAATTCAGCTACTGCAGTAATTGCATTGGAAAAGTGCATCAGTAAATTGTGTATATTGTTTTGAGCATTCATCTCAAGATTCAACTGCATAGAGTCAGTTTATGGCTTTAATGGTTTTATTTTGGAATTCTTTTATGAGCTTGACAATTTGTGTATGAAAGATTTTGTGGTCAGTCCTTTGACACTTCAGTGTCTTTGTATTTCTAATTTTGTTGAGAAACGTAGTCAAGTCAGTGATGTTTTTCATTCTATCGCTTTTGGAGATGTCGAGTTTGAAAAGAATCTGCCCTGATAGTTTAGCGTTGCAGTGCTTGCAAACAGAGTTTCCATGTACTGTATGAGTCAACATAGCCAGCCCGGTAGAGAGTCGGGCTGAGGAATTGATTGCCTTCCCTCCACTCACGTTGGCTGACCCGGGTTTGGGAACGGACTTGGGTTGCTTGGGGCCGGCCAGGAGAAGAAGGATTGAGCATCCCAAAGATGGCTCTCCTTCCTCGGGGAGGGGGGGTTCCTGAATCCAGCTACTTGTTTGCCACCTGGTGGAGGCCGTCTGGCAGTACTAGTAGGAGTAGCAGATGTGGGGGGAGTCCACTGCACTGATGCAACACGCAGGTGTGCCAGTGCACACATGCATGACCATATCACATATCGACTCTTCAGGAAGAAAACCAAGAGGAACATGCCCCAGCTTATTTGGCATTCACTGCAGCAGGGGTCGATATTAAGTTTTGACGCCACTAGCTAGCAGGGCTTGTGACTGGGGAAAATCCACTAGCCCCACAAACTTTTCCATCTGCCCAGCTGGTGTACTTACTGAAATGTTATCTTCTCCACTACAGGTCTGCAGGGCTAGTTAAATGAAAATATTAAAAGCCCCATACAAAATCTACCAGCATTTGACTAGTGGGCTGGTGCCAATTTCAACCATTGTGCAGGCACTGCATGACCTAATGTGGCAGGTCACCTGTCAAACATGGCTCTGTGTCAATGGTGGTTGACTTGTACGTCCACAAGAGGAGTCAGTGACGAGGCTTTTGTGGGGGGATGTGGCCAACACCATGAATGGAAGGATAAAAACGGGAATAATAAAAATTCACTGAATCACCGGTCTGTCTGTGCAGTGGCAGCAGTACTCTGTGTGATGCTGGCGACCAGCGTTCGGGAATGAGCCAGGACCGGTGGGAGGAGCATAAAGCATCTCAGAAGATGCTCTCCTTCTCCAGTAAGGGTGGCAGACTGGCTTCTTTGCAACACTGCCACCTGGATGGCTATAGGTGGCAGTGAAGGCTTGAATGTGGCATGGGACGGAGGACAGTAGCTGGCTCTATGTTGGTGCACACAGCTACATGTGTACGCGCATAAAATCGTTGTTGCCAATATCCTTGGGGGGAGGGGGAGTAGAAAATGGAAACTCCTCACCTGTATGACGCAGAAACAGTGTTTCTGTCTGACTCTGCACTGCTGGCCACCATTAAGAGCAACACATTTGGACTTCTGAGGGGTTTGAGGAACCCTGTCCTCTCCACTGCGAGGGGTGGACTGCCGGGCAAGCTCTGAAGGTGATCAGGGTAATGGGGTTCAGGGAAATTGCTGTGGGCTGAAAGGGAAAGGGCTTTATATAAAAAAAAAAAAAAAAAAGTACTAAATTAATTAAAATCCCTCTCTTTTTTTTTTTTTTTCTCCCTTTCAGTAAAGCTTCCTTGCAATGGTGCAGGTGACTCTCAGCCCTGTCCCTTGCTTCCTTCAATTCCCAACCAGTCATCCATCTCCCACAGACTCTGCCACAGTTTCCCACAGACTCCCCCCCCCCCCCCCAGGTGGGGCCAGGAGAGGGAGAACTGTCTGGTCGACAGTGTGGTCTGGAAACAAGCAGGCGGGGCTTCATTAATCCTACACCTGCTGCTGTTTTTGGTTTCTCACACCCACATCCCTGATGTAGGGCGCAGCCCCTATGGGCCTCGACATGTCACTGACATCCCCTGAGGAGGAGGAGCAAGCTCTCTGGCCCACTGCAGGGGTCACCAGTAGGGTGGAACCCAACGCCTTCCCTCTCTGGGCTGGGAATGCTGACTATTGGTGGTGTTTCCCCAGCCAGTGGGCCGCTCAGCTGGCTCCCTGAGCTCGTTCCTGACTCTGATTGCCCACATGGGAGCACACTGCACTACCTGTTGGGCCATCTGTCAGCCCAATCCCTGGCTTTTTAGGCTGTGTAACATTTGGAAAAGGGCTAAGTAGGATAACAAACAAGAAGGTACATCAGGTGACCTTGTGCTAGTCAAGTCAGACACCACGTTCTGTGCCAAAAGCTCTGTGGTTCAGTTACAACTGTAATGTTCAGAAATGCAGTGTTTAATGTTACCAAATTTCAATAACTATATAAATGTCTTGAAAAGCAGTGACACTCCTTGTACCTAGTCATTTTGACCCATGAAGAAACCATCAAAACTGCTAACGAAAATCACTTTCAGGACTGCCATATTAGCTTTGTATACTTTAATTATTTCAGTTGTCAGGATGTTTGTCCGTACTTGGATTAGGTATAGTTGCTACTTTGTGGCAGGAGGAGAGGACAAGATGGACCTTGGGTCCTTTCTGTCATCACAATATTTACTAAATCCTTCAAAAACACACACACATCACAAAAAGTGGCAGGTTTTCTGAATATTAGCTTTGTATGCTTTAATTATTTCAGTTGACATGGGAAAGCTTCAGGTAGGATGTCTGTACTCGGATTAGGTATAGTCACTGCCTTGTGGCAGGAGGAAAGGACAAGATGGACCTTGGGTCCTTTCTGTCATCACAATATTTACCAAATCCTTAAAAACACACATCACAAAAAGTGGCAGGTTTTCTGAATACTTTCTATTTAAAGTCACCAGCATTCATTTTTAACTGCATCCTTGCTGGCACTTATGAAGTCACATGCTCTTTCATCTACCCCTTGTCTGTGGTCCCAACTCTCTCATTCCATGTTACATTTCATCATAGTCTGTGGCCAGCCAAAGCCTCTTTGACATAGTCCTCATCATAAAAGAACTCTATTCTGGACTCTGCCCCCTCCATTCAGATCCCAAGCTGCCTATAAATTCGGGTCCCTTATATACCTGCAGTTGCCATAATTTCTCTCCTGACCACAGTTGTCCAGGACCCCTAAAAGTGCTGCAGTCCTCTAAAAATTTAGGAACTTGGAGTTAAGATAGGATCAAACAAAATTAATAGGGCAAACAAGTCAAATACTATAACATAGTTTAGGTTTGGTTGTAGAACGTAAATAGTTTGAAGTATACAAGACCTCCACCGTTTGCACATGCATACAGTAAATGGATGAGAGAGAGATATGGGATTCAATACAGAATCCTTGGATGAAACGCACAATGAGAACATTGGCCAAAATAAGATATGTTACATGTACACCAAATACGCTAGTTAGACGAAATCTAGAATTTCTACCTCCAAATCATAATATGGATGTGCTTGATGGAAACGACATGTTAATTGGCAAGTTCTTTTGATTGGCTGTTGCCATTCCATAGGCATATATTTATATGCCATTACAGCCCTAAAGAAAAAGGTCCAACAATGTGCTCTGGAATTTTGGTCAGATCACATACAGAATTCATGAGCCACACACATGTTCTTGAGTTACATCATGAACATGGCTGCCACCTTCACTTTACATAAAAGCCTCCAACTAGGCCCTAATAATATAAGAAATACAAAATCACACATGCCCCCACAATGCAAAGCATCATGGGCTGCATGTGCAAATCATCACAGAATATTATGCTGGTTCAACTTTAAGCAGAAATGCATGGTGCTGAAAGGCCTCTCGCACAGTTTGCAAAGGGTGCCAATGAAGAAGACCACCATGTTTCTGTAAAAGTTGGACAACACTCATATTCACAAGTATTACATATCAACCCATAATCTTTGCATTGTGAAGATAACATCTTTATTTCAAAACTTGGCTTCAAGCCAAATGCCCTTTGGGGTAACCATTGCCTCGGTGCTTGCACAAAGAGCTTCTTTGTCTCCTAATAATAAAACTCCCTTAAATTAAAAAAAATTCATAAAATAGTTGAAGAATTTATAAAATGGTTGAATGATCTTTCTACTCATGATAAACAAAGTTGGGCACTGTTCAGAGTTTCAAGTGTTTTTACGATGACCGTGAACAATCCTCTTTATAACCTAACCAACAAAACAGAGCAATCTCTGCTGTAAACCTGGCTTCATACGAGGCCTTTGTGTGTCTGTGTGAATGTATGCCAGTAGAATACTGCAGAATTTTGAAATTTATGCATTCCCTGTTAACAGTCCATGGGAGTAGTGAGCATTCTATCAGAGGAATACTGCAGGAAAAATGTAATTATGTTCCATGGTAAACAAACAAGTCTGTTGCTAATTATAAAAAGGGTCTCAGAAATGCTGCAGTCTGATTGGCTGTTAGGATTCCAACAGCCTTACATTAATCCCTGTGTTACACTGTCATGTAGAGCCTGATCGCTATGGCACATGGATTCTTCCTGTCAGCAGTCCATCCTCTGGCACAGCTGAATGACCGGAATGCTGCATTTTGGCTTTGAACCAGCATTCTTAAACTGTTGGTGGAAGAAGTATTTTATCAAAAATCTCCCTTTAAATGAGAAAAACATTCAAAAAGTATACTTTTATCACTTTTCTTTTGGAATAATTTTTTATAATAGCAATAAGGCACTCCCCGGAGTTAGATTAACAGTTAATCACCCCTTGGGGCAATAGGGCACTTGGCTGCACCTCGTGCCACACTACACTCCTAGGGGTTGATTAACAGACTGTTAATCTAACCCCTGGTTATGCCTTATTGCTTAAAATACTGACATCTAGAAACCATCTGTGGAGTGTCTATATGAAGTTTTCTAAGCATTTTTCTATTATACATTTTTTTTTAATCTGACCAACCCATTTTCTAAGTGCAGTAAGACTCTTCAGGATGTGTGGTGTTGCTGAAGGGCCCTACCTGGGATATCGGGCTTTATTACACTCCTGGGCATGCGGGTATCCGCAATACCACACCCTGTCGGGTCTTATTGCCGACCTTTTGTATAGAGCAAGGACAGTGGGATTCTTTAATTTCCCAAAGGAATAAATATAATGTACAGGAGCAAGATTTAGGTAGGGAATAATCCTTGGTTGGGTATGTGGCAATATTGTAATAACCAAATGACCTGGGTGGGTTGTGTGTTTATACCTGGTGGATTAATACACTTGTAACATTTGTAAAATACAGTAGTCAGATGTGCTATAGTTGGGTATAACATGACTGTAAATATGTTATTGTAGTCTCTGTCAAAACAGTTTGGCAAAAATAACCAGACGACAACCTGGATTTGAAGAGTTGCCTCATTGGATGGTCACGTTGAAAGAAAAGGTTAGCTATATATCTGATATGTGCAGGTTGTTAGGTGAAGTACAAAAGATAAAACTTAAATCGAAAGAGGTAAGGCAAATACAGATTTTCCAGCAGGACTGGAACAAAAAGTTGGACAAGGTCTGGAGGCTTATGGCATCACCGACCCGGAGGGAATTTGGACAAAAGACAGTCATTAGATTTTTCTGGACCCCAGTTATTCCTAAATAGTTTGATACTTCCTCCTCTGAGGTATGCTGGAGGAACTGTGGAGATCACTGATCCCATGCACATATTTTTGGGGGAATGCCCTAAGATACAGGGTTATTGGGGAAGGGTACATGAGACAGTTGAGAGGGTAATGGGATACCATTTAATTTTACAAATATGATGTTGGGTCTTTTAATCCTACTATCGTTTTCAGACTGTATTAGCCATTACTATTATGCCTGCTCCTGGCTGCAGTCAAGGGTGTTGCGCTAAACTGGCTTTCAGATACGTTACCATTGGTTAAGTAAGCAATAACCCATGACAGGGTGTGCAGTAATTGGGGGTTAATCAACACCCCGGGTGCATTGTGAGGCACGAGGCTGCAGGCCAATTAGCCTCAGGGCTCCCAGGGTGTTGATTAGTCCCCATTATAAAAAGGCTCTCAGAAATGCTGCAGTCTGATTGGCTGTTAGGATTCCAACAGCCTTACATTAATCCATGTTATACTGTCATGTACAGCCTGATCACCATGGCACCATAGATTCTTCCTGTCGGCATTCCATCCTCTAGCACAGCTGAATGTGTGGAATGATGGATTCTGATTTTGAACCAGCATTCTTAAACTGCTGGTGGAAGAACTATTTTATTAAAAATCTCCCTCTAAATGAGAAAAACATTCATAAAGGATACTTTTAACACCTTTCTTTTGGAAAACATTTTTATAATAGCAATAAGGCACTCCCAGGAGTTAGATTAACAGTCAGTTAATCACCCCCTAGGGGCAGTATGGCACTCTGCTGCACCTTGTGACACATTACACCCCTAGGGGGTGATTAGCAGACTGTTAGTCTAATCCCTGGTCATACCTTATTGCTTAAATAACCGCACACCCTGGAGTGGGTTATTGCGCTTATAACATGGGGTATGCTCAAAACAAGGAGAAAACAACATAAAGGGTTTTCCCCCTGTTTAAAAGTTAAAAAAAAAAAAAGACTGTATCCTGCCACTTAGAAAAGTAGTCCCCAACAAATAATGCCAATCTGACTGCTGTCATGCACATACAAATGTCAGAAATAGTGTGCCGATATGATTTCTGACATTTGTTGTGCATTACATCCTTTCTCAGATAGCTGCTCTCTACTGCAAGATGCAGCACATATACACAATGCCAGACTATGGGGCTGCCTCTCTTGATTGTACACAAGGTGTCTGTCGCTCTATGGCTTTGCTGCTCTCTCTCTCTGTCATCCTGCAGCAGGTGGCCTGTTAGAGGTGTGAGGTGATTGGGACAGACAGAGACATAGAAACACACATGAACAATACTGTCCACTGACTGCCGCTGTCACAGAAGGACAGGGGAGAGGAACACACCACACAAGTCCACCAGCACATCATGTACCGTGCCTACATGGCCCGCTGTCGCCCGTTACCTCGCTGTCCTTCGGTCTGGCACACTTCCAAAGGGATACTAAGCTCCTGTGCTCTGCTAGCTGACAGTCGCTTCCTGGAGGGGAAGGGGTGGAGAACTTCTACGATTGTCAGCTTACTGCTGGACACCCTTTTGCTCCAAAGCACAGACTGTCACTGTCCTTCACTCCCTTAGTTGCAGTGAGACGAATGGGGCACATACATTCAGATTCTTCCTGGAGTCAGTACAGAGTACGGGGGGGGGGCACTTTACATGCTCATCCTGGTGTCACTCTGTGTCTCTCATAACAAAGTGCAGTGGACACTGGAGATTGTGGCTTAAGGACTGTAGAGAGGGAGAGAGAGACACACAGACAGGACATTGCTGGAATCCGGGGTGTACATCACTTGCTGCAGTACATACCACTGTGGCTGTCTTCTCTCTCTCTCTCTGATGCGGCTGCCAATGCTGATAGTTACACCCCCAAAAAAAATCTGTGCATCTGTAAATGGTTTGGTGGGGACGGCACAAATAGCATTTGAGAATGGCAGGGAAAAATGACGCTGACATCGTCTCAGCCCCTCATCTCCCATGCCTACATTGCTGCTTTTCACAGGAGACAGAGTTAATCTGTGCAGGACTGTTCTCTGCATGCCGTGGGAATGGGAGGGATAGGGAACTGTGTTGCTGTTTGACTGTGGAGAGCAGGGAGCACGCTGTTGGAATGCAGCTGCATACTGACAGTAAGCTGTTTGGCAACAATTGAACATTACTGTTACGAGCTGGGCTGCAGAGGACGAGACATTGTGGGGGGGGCGCCGTTACAGTGGATGTTGAGGGTTGTCTGTAAGAATGGGAAAAATGGTGTGGAAGGGGACGGAAGAAACAACGGTTGACACAGCCCGAACAACTATGGTAACTGCGGGGACAAATGACTGCTGACTACTGCTCTCTGTCCCTTGGTCTCCTGCACCCTCTCTGTTCCTTTTCAGACAACTTGACAACACACTGGGGACTGTGCTTTTTAACTATTGCATGCTGCACAGACACACACACATATGCTGAACACTTGGCAGTCTGTCTCCCAATTCAGTCTCTGCTCTTTTTCTTGTTTGTTTAGGTTGAAGTGGAGAACAACCAGGGGTCATGAGTGGAAGCTGGAGGGGGGAGATTACAAGGGGGAGTGTAGGAGGCATTTATTTGCTGAGAGGGTGGTGGAGCCGTGGAATGCGCTGCCTGGGAGGCCGGTGGAGGAGGGCACAGTGGAGGGCTTCAACAAGGGGTGGGAGTGGTACAAGGGAAATCTGAAACAAATGGAGACCCTCTTGGGGGCTAGGGGATTAGTAAGGCGAGCAGCCAATAGTTTGCTGGCTTTCGAACAGAAAAAGACAGACCATTTGGCCTATTCTGCTGGCTTTTGTTATGTTAATATGTTAGTATGTATGCTCTGTGCTCCGACATCTGTGGAGTGGTTGGGTGGGGAGGGAAGTACCGCTCGCTAACATGAGAATTACGAATGGCTGCTTTTCACGCTGTAGCCATTGGTCAGAAAAAAAAGACCCATTCTGCCCAGTGATTCCCACAACAAACTGCTCACAGCAGCTGTAAGTATATGGTGCATTAATGTACGGTCATGCGGGAGCCCTGCACCAGTCAGCTCACTGACTTTGCTAACCCCATGTTGTAACGGCTTGAATTAGAACCAGTAAAGTGTGGATTAGTTTGACTCTCTGCTTTACATATGGGGGGCAACCCAGAAAATCACAGGGTCAGAAATATGCTGGAGTATTTTTGTGCTAGGTAGCAAAAGGTTGAAGAGATACAGGGCATGGAAGGTATTGGTGCTGATCCTGAACCTGTGAAGAGAAAAATATTTAAAGTTGTGGGCAGCATGGGAGATATATTTTGATACAGTTAACACAGGACAGTGAAACCAATGGAGGTTCTGAGCAGATGGGGTAAGATAAAGGCCTGGAAAAGAGATTTCGATATGAGCTTCATAGGCAGTCAAAGTCTGGTAAATAAGACGCAAGCTGTTAGCCTTTGATCCATTGTTTCAGTCAGTTGCAGTGTGACTGACAAACATGCTATTAGGAATCTTGTATAGATGAGTGCTTAGATGATTATTAACTAGGAAGTCAAAATAGATAAGCAGAACTGTGATATGTTGACAATTGTTCTCGTCATTACTCGAAATGAATTCTGTCACATTTTTAAATCTGTGAAAACTTTGAATAAAGCAGAGTATACAAATCAATCCCACATACTCAGCACAGACCAAAATTAATTTTCCTTTTGATAAGAACTTAGATTCTGGTTCTTGTTGTGATTCACTGGTTCAGGAAGGATTTATATTTAATGGTTCAGGACAGTAAAATCACTAAAACTGCAAGGCCTCAATATGGGTCCACTACAAGTTTTTATTCCTAACCTTGAGACTATCCATAGCCCATTTTATCCATCATAACTACCCATATATTTCCAGCCCTGGGTTGCTGTCAAGATCTCTGCAAAACTGCCAAGAATCTTGGTGTTCACCTTGACTCTGAAATGTCCTTCAAAAATGCACATACATCAGATCCAGTTTTCACTTCTCTTCTGCCCAGCCCTCATAATGGCTTTTGTCACATCCACACATTGACTGCCATAAGTCATTTCACTCAGGCTTGCCCGTCTGAACAAGCTGCCTCATGCCCAAAGTGTGGCAGTCTGCTTCCCTGCCAGGAAACTCGACCAGGATCACATGCCACTCTTTTTCTTGACTTCAGATGCATTCATTACCTTCCTTTCTCGCCTTTAAAGTACATTTCTGACCTATCTGAGAGCAGCTACCACTCACAGATAGTGATAGCTGCCCTCATCGGCTGTCATTCTTTCCTGGTTTTACTGATTAAAAGTATGCTGTACCTTAATGATATCCCTTGTAATTTTTATTTTTACAGTGGAAGCTCTCTGCATTGTGAGTGTCTGGGTTCGGCCCCCACGTTCAAGCACGTAATGACGTGTGGCCAGTGAGAGTGCGGGGGCATGCCCCATTGAAATGAATAGGGCTTGAGTTCTCATTCGTTTTTAAGCTACAACATAGTCACTTGGCGATTAATGAAACATACCGCTCGACTAACATGGCTCATGTTAGTCATACTAACATACTAAATTGCCAGCAGAGTATGCCTAATGGTCTTTCGTGTCTGCTCGTTTGGTCAGCACCCACCCTGAGAGTTGACCTTGCTGTCCCTCTGGCCCTCTTGGGATTCTCCATTTCCAGTCCAGGGTATTCCCCTTGCATTGGACTTTGCCTGCACAACCCTTCTCCTGTACCTGTCCCAACCCCTCTTGAACCCCTCCACTGGTCCCCCGAGAAACGCATTCCATGGTTCTACTGCCCTCTCAGTGAAGTAGCACCTGCTCTCCCCCCCTTCAGCTTCCACCCATGCCCTCTAGTTGCCCCCCTTTCCTTTGGAGCACCCCGACTGAGCCTCCCGTTTATCCCCTTCATATACTTGAAGACCTCTATTATGTCCCCTTGTCCCTTCTCTCTTCCAGCGTGTACATGTTTAGCTCCTTGAGCCTCTCCCCATAGGTCCTTTTCCCCCAGGCCCCAGATCATTTTGGTTGCCCAGTGTCCCTTTTTAAGTGCAGCCTCCAAAACTGCACACAGTAGTCGAGGTGCAGCCTAACCAAGCAGTTATACAGAGGAAGTATCACTTCCCTCCTTCTGGAGGTAATCTCCCTAGCGATGCATCCCAGTATCCTGTTTGCCTTGGCCGCTGCCCTCCTACAAGTCTCAGAGTTGTTCATCTTGACATCCACCACCACCCTGAGGCCCCTCTCAGCCATTGAGACTTGTAGCATCCCCCCCCCCCGGTATACACTTGGCCCGTGTTTCTGATGCCCAGGTGCAGTACCCTGCATTGGACTTCAGTCCCTACTTCCTTGACCACCTCTCCAGAGCATCTAGGTCCCCCTGTAGGGCCACCGCTCCCAGCTTTGAGTCTTCTGCAAAGAGACTCATTTCACTCCTGATATCCTTCATTATGTCAGAGATTGGCATTGAACAGGAGGGGCCCTAGGACCAATCCCTGAGGGACACCACTAATGATCCTCCTTGGAGATGAGACTATCCCCCTAACCACGACCCTTTGGGTACACTCCGAGAGCTAGTTTCCTATCCATATGATCATCTGTTTCCCTGCCTCCATTTTCTCCAGCTTATCCAACAGGCCCCCGTGAGGAACTGAGTCAAACGCCTTGCTGAAGTCAAGAAAGAGGACATCCACCGGCCTACCCAGGTCCAGGGCACTCGTCACCCAATCGTAGAACTCTATGAAGTTTGTCTGACACGAATTCCCCAGGACCAAGCCATGCTGTCTTATCATCCAGGTAACTCAACTTTTCCAGTGCCCCCCGCCCAGCCCTTCCTTTATAATACTCTCCATCACCTTGCTCACTACCAATGTCAGGCTGACGGATCTGTAGTTCCCTGCCTCCTCTCTTGATCCCCCATGTTGGATAGGCACGATATGCGCCACCCTCCAGTCCTGGGGCACCCATCCTGTCATCAGAGAGGTGTTGAAAAGCTCCACCAGGACATCTGACAGTTCGCTCAGGATTCGATCCCTGGGATGTAATTCATCAAGCCCTGGTGCTTTTACGTCCTAAGGGACCGGGGTGCTTCTCTCACTCCACCATGATTTCCACCTCCACTACCTTCTCCTTTGCCTCCCCCCCAGTGATGGCTCCCGCCTCCCTAGACCCACTGACCTGTGAGGGTCCCTGCCCCTCCTCAGTGACACCATCTCCTCCCAGGCATGGTGCAGCTCCCACATTCTCCCTGAAAAAAACTGAGGCAAAGTACTTGTTTAGTACCTCTGTCTGCTCCCCTGGGTCTTGTGCCCATCCCTCCCCTGTTCTAATCCTTCTGATCTGCCCCTTCACCCTCCTAAAGTCAAGCGGTGTCCTTCATTAATAGCCAGGTAACTATTTTGTAGTTTAAAAATGAATGAGAAATCGAGGCAAGGCAAATTTTATTTAAAAGACGTCCATTCCGGAGGCTCAGGGCGCCGTACATCAATCAAATAAATACAGAACAACACAATAATAAACATTTGTGTACAATATTCCGAACAGTTAAAACAGAATTTACTACCCTCAACAACAACTAAATTCAGAATCGCTAAAAACTAAATTCAGCATCAATTTCTAAAAGACAGGTAGGGACTATAAAACACAGTCCGGGAAGGCCTGATTTTACAAGAAGGCCTTGAGGTGGGCCTTAAATACCTCCACAGAAAGGGCCTCCCTGACAGCTAAAGGAAGCAAATTCCACAGGACAGGGCCGGTGACACTAAGTGCTCTGTTGACAGCAGTTTTTAACCTTGTCCTGGGAATCGCGAGGAGGAGCGGAGGGAGCGGACCGAGACAGCAGGTGCAAGAAGGTCCTTCAGGTAGCCCATTCATTTCAATGGGGCGCACCTCCACGCTCTCCCTGGCCACACGTCATTATGTACTTGAGTGTGGGGGGGTGGCGGCAGAACCTGGACAGTCATAATGCAGAGGGCTTCCTCTGTAGAAATGAAAATTACAAGGGATATCATTAAGGTACGGGATACTTTTAATCAGTAAAACCAGGATAGAATAACTGCTGATGTGGGCAGCTACCACTGTGTGAGTGGCTGTCTTACATCGGAAATTTCCTTTAAACCCCCTCATGATCTGACTACCACCATCCTTGCTATTCTAGTTGTCTCTTATGTTTCCTTTGATACTGCAGGAGCAACTGCCTCTCTTTTTTTTTTTTTTGTCAAGTTTATTTCATAAATCAAAACTATATATAAAACATACACTACCGGTCAAAAGTTTTAGAACACCCCCATTTTTCCAGTTTTTATTGAAATTGACGCAGGTTAATGTCTCAGTGTACTCTGAAATTAAAGCATAGAACAAATAAACAATTGGAGATAAAAAAGAAATCATAGAATCATTTTGTTAAACAAAATTTAATCTAAATTTTTGACTCATCAAAGTAGCTGCCTTTTGCAGATATACTGTAACCGCCGAACACACTCGTGGCATTCTTCCTACAATGGACATCAAATATTGTTGAGGAAGTTCTTTAACACTGTTGCAGAAGTTCCCACAAATGTGTTGCACTTGTAGGTTGCTTTGCTTTCACCCTTCTGTCCAGTTCATCCCAAACCAGCTCGATGGGGTTTAAGTCTGGAGACTGTGCTGGCCATTCCATGATTTGAAGCCTACCGTCTTGTTCTTTTCCTCGAAGGTAGTTCTGACATAGCCTGGAGGTATGTTTTGGGTCATTATCTTGCTGTAGGATGAACCCCTGACCAACTAGGCGAGACCAGAGGGTATTGCATGGCGCTGCAAAATGCTGTGGTAGCTCATTTGGTTCAGGGTGCCAGTCACTCTGTGCTGTTGTCCTGTGAGCCACCTATCACATAGCTGTTGACTCTCAGAAACTTGTCTTCTGATTCTGTTGTGGCTTTGGGTCTGCCAGACCTCTTCCTGTCAGAGTTTCCTCCAGTTTCCAAGTGCCTTTTGGTGGTGTAGAAACTGTACTCACTGACACCTTGGCTTTCTTTGCAATTTCTCTAAAGCAGTTTTTGCTAACCTAAACTTTTTTTTTAACCTCTAGCAGTTTACCGCTTACCTTTGTACCATTTCCGGTTATTCACTGGACTTGAATTGCTTAAATTTCAATAAAAACTGGAAAAATGGGGGTGTTCTAAAACTTTTGACCAGTAGTGTATATATAAATATAATTTTTTTAGGAAATTAAAAAACACTGAACATACAATATTATATTATCTGTTAATACTTCTAGAAGATTAGCACTCTACTTGAATAACATGAAATAGAAATCTAATACTCGTGGAATTGAAAATACTTTCCCGTTTTACACTTCCATTGTAGATGCATTCTATTCTTTCGAACATATCAATATTATCCCCGTTTACCCTATGATGCTTATAGGCGCAAAACAGAAAGCCAGGTGCTAGTGAACTTAAAAAGGAAAGAAAGAAAGAAAAGGAAATTGAAAGCTGTAGGGAAAACAACCTGGGTCAGTTAGCTATTAACAAATATTATGCCCTAAACTTGAACCAGAATAAAATAATTTTACCTTGGGGGGAATATCTCGAAGAGTAAGTAAATACTATATAATTAAAGCCTAAAGCGAAAAACCTGTAAATAGTGCCCCACTTTTGATTCAAAACTTTGCCCTTGGTCTGGCATATAATGAGCCAATCTTTCAAACCTAAGTATTTCTAAACACTTGTTCTTTCACTCCTGCAGTGAAGGAGGATCTTCAATCCATTTTTGGAGGATTATGTTTTTAGCTGAGGCTGAAACAAGATAAATCGTGCATTTCTGTTATTTTGTCCAGTGCTTTTGTTCGTCAGAATGGCCAACAAGACAAGTTTCCAGATTTAAGTTGTCTCTTAGCCAAAAAATATCGTAAAGAAAGTGTCGGGATAATGCACCATAAATTTTGTATTCCCGTACAATACCATAACACATGCAAAGAATTTGCATTGTCCATCTCACACTTACTACAACTAAGATGTATTACGAAGCAGAGGAGTGTAGTACGGATTATGTAATGATCTGAACTGCACCAGCTTCATGTTAACTGTTTTGAAACTTTTTAGTGAGTTAGTCCATATTCCAGCCCATTTCCAGCTCTCTAAGTTATCCCCAAGGTATTCGACCACCACCTATATATTTTCTTGTTCTGTCCCTCTGATGAGTTCTATTAAAATTGTGTACAGGTTAGTTCTAGTAGGGTGAAGTTGCAGACAGGCTAAAAAGGCCCTGGTATTATCATTAGCTTGAGCCCTCTGCATTCTGTTTCTATAAAAAGATTTTATGCTGTTAACTAGAGACTCGCACTTATCTGAATCCTGAGTGGATACAGCAAAGTAATGTATTAAATCATTAGAGTTTCACTTCAGTATTGCCTAGTACATCTTTTGTATTAAAGGTGATCTGTAAAATAAACACCGTAGCCCGCTCCCATCCCACACACCTTTCTATAGTGTTGCTGGAGTCCGTGGCTGCTATGATCATTATTATCTGAATAAAATGTACATTTAAAAACACTGCTGAAACTTTTTGTTGAACGTGGAAGTGACTGCCAGGTCCCAATCCAGCAGGTGCAAGTTTTTATGGGTATTCCACCCAGTTAGTGACATAGCAGACACCACTGTTGTGAATGGACAGCAGTGGCTGCAGCTTAATATTCTTTATTTTGATGCTTCTAAGGGGTCTTGATGCACAAATCATACATACAGCAAGGACCTGTCCAGGTGTTGCTGTATGTAGCAGCATGCAAGCCCCCATGACACAATAAAATAAAGAGATATTAGCTGCAGCCACTATCCATTCACGCAGTAGTGTTTACTAGTCACTAATTGAGTGGAATACCATAACTGCCTTCGATAAGACCATGAGCTGCTTCAGCGTTTACAAAGATTTTAGTGTGTTAAATGTACATTTTATTCAAACAAATAATAAGTGTATAAGTTCAACAACATAAGTATATGGACAGAATGTTCGATTGATGCAACTCCTGGGACACTTACAGGATGTCCTTTTTCTTCTTCTCCTCATACTTGTATGTTTTTTGTTAAGGTAAATATTAGGGTTACCCCATAAAGGTTGGAGTGAAGAGTCTTGGATGTTAATGTTTAACAATTTATGCCAGACAGCCACGAGTCTCGGATTGTCATTCTTTAACTTGTTCAGTATAGGCTGTAAGGGTCTAGAGAAAATTAAGGCTGCAACATTGACACCTTGTGCCTTGCGTCCGACTCTGTGATAAGCCACTCGTGGGTTTCTCCGTTTTCTTTAATATTAGTAAACAAATTTGCTGATTGTGACATCCTACAAGCCAAATAGTAAAAGTACAAATTGGGGAGTTTGAGGCCTCTGCTATTTTTAAGTCTAGAGACAGCCTCTTACACTGCCTATCGCAAACACCACTACAGCTTTGGTCAATATTTTTCAAATTATGCTCAGAGCAGTCTCAGGGTAATTTATTTATTGCAAGTTGGTTATATCGTGACCCTGTGCTTTGAACACCTTCAGGGTTCTGAGGCCCCCGAGCAGCATTTTTCTGAGACTGGTCTTAAGTCTAGTCCTATCATGACCCTCCTGTTTGGCCTGCACTCCGGTAGTGGCCCCCTCCTCCACAATGAATACAAAACAAAAGTAATCATTTATTAAATTGTCCTTTTTTCCCATCCTCTGCCACCCATGCCCCATCCTTCTTTACTCTGATATTATCTGTCTTAGTTCTCCTTTTCCCCTAATGCACTTAAAATTTTCTCCTGCCCCCCACCCCGACATTCGTGGCCTGTCCTCTGATATTCCCAACCCCGTCTCAGCCTTACCTGTCCTTTTTCTTTTTTAACCATTATGCAGCCTTTTCAGATGATCTTTCTCATTGGCCATGCTCTGTTCCCTCTTGTATTTTCGGATGGCTGTCCTTTTTGCCTGTACTGCCTCTCCACCACCCCCTCTGGAAAACTGGATTTTTTTTTTTGTTTTGCTTTGTTCTTCCTGACCTATCTCACACGTGATGCAGTAACCTCCATTACACCATTTTTCATGACATCCCATGTGGCCTCTGCCCCTTCCACTGCCTTTACCCCAACCAGCTTATCCTGCAGCATTTCCACCATCTTGCCAAAATATACCCATTTGAAGTCCAGGCCCACAGTTTTTGAACGGGAGTGATGCGTTTCTGTGATTATATTGAACCACACTGTATTGTGGTCACTGGACTTCTGCCGGTCCTTCATCTCTACTACTCTATCTCAGTGTTTGATGGAACCAGGTCAAGGGTGGCCCCTTTCTAGTCAGTTCCGTGATCGACTGCTTGAGAAAGCAGTTTTGCATCACATTCACCAGCACCTGACTTCTTGCACTGATGGGCTGACTGGATTTCCCAGTCCACATCTGGCATATTTGAGTCACTCTTGTCACCTCAGTTTTGGCTGATGCTTTCCTGATGATCTCCCCTAACTCCTGTACGCATCCTCCTTCTGTTTCGGCAGTCTGTACATCTTGCTGGCCCTGATTGTTATATTTTTTTTTTTTTTTTCCCCCTTCTACTGTTAGTTGCACCCAAACTGCTTGTTTTCCATGCCCCTCACCCAGACGAGCATCTGCTGTGACCTGTAAACCGTCCCTAACATACAGTGCCACCCTTCTCCCTGCCGTTTTGCCTCTCCCTCCTTTAGAGTTAGTAGCCTGGTACTTCAAGGTTCCAGTCATTGTTTTCCTATTTCCCATGTTTCTGTTATGGTTAATAAGGTCATCTTGGCTTCAGCTGTGACTGCCTGGAGCTCACTCATTTTGTTCCCAAGGCTTCCGGCATTTAAGTGGACCCCTCTCCAAGACCCTTTGTCTCCAACCCTTAACCCCTTCTGCAGATCAGATCTACTGTACTCATTCCCTGCACTATTTCACCTTCGTTACCTCCCCCTTGTCTTAAATAAATATCCTAAAAAGAATGTAGCGTCAGCTTGGGGTCCTGCTCGCTTCAACTCTCCAAGTGGGCTGGCCTTGGGTTACTGAGGTTGTGCTGTGCTATTTACTCGAGTCAGTAGCTGACACGTCTCTGCATGTGTCCCAGTTGCTAGTAGTTACTACTGTAGCGGCCCCAGGTGTGTCTGCGTCCACCTGGGGTGGCAGTAAAGGGTACCTGGTTGCTGACACACGGGAAATAGTGTGTTACCCTGGGCCACACAGTCCCTCCCCAAAACAAATGACACTGTAACACAAGAATACTCCCAACAAGAAAATATAATGTAAACTTAATCAAGAACAACCCTGCTTAGGACTTTACCCTCTGTCCTGTGCCACTAGATGTAAACCCTCCAGTTTCAGGACCAAAACCCTGGTACTTCTGGTTCTTTTTTATAGTTTGGGAGTTTTTCAATATTTACATATTAAAAGGGTACATACGTAATGTCACACCTGTTCAAATAAAGTAAATAAAATAACAAAGGATAATCTAAATACACGTCGCAGACCAGTCGAGGTCCTTAAAGTACCAGTGAGGGAGTTATGCCACCTGTGCTATTTCATAGGATTAAATTAAACATCCACTATATATAGCCTGTGGTAGAAACTAAATATTACATTCTGCTAGTTGGATTATAAAATATCCCTTCTATGGCTAAACTAAGTTTAAAATATATCATGTGTATGTGTGTGTATATGTGTGTACATATATATATAAATAATTATCCACAGAACCAGTCACTATATTCGAGGTATTAAACAACATTTACAGTGTCAGTGGCTCAGCAGGTTGCACACTCGCCTCTGAGGCTGGAAGATTGGAAGGTTATGGGTTCAAGCCTCACACGAGGCACTTGGGGTGGAATCCTAATACTGACACTGCATTGCATCATAAAGGGAAAGCTGCACTCCTCGGGTGCCGTCTTTCGAATGAGACATTAAACTGTTGTGGTGGTTCAGGTGGATGATAAAGATCCCATGGCACTTCTCGAAAAACAGTAGGGAATTTCCCTGGTGTCCTGGTCAGATTTCTCCCATGCACTAAATACCACAAACTGCTTAATCTTGTTCAGTGTCAGTTGGTTTCCATGTGTATCCCTCTCCCCCTGGACGAGCCTGAAAATAGGCAAAATTGGCTGGGCCGGTGGCGTGGAGGGCTGAGGTATCCTGCCTTACCTTCTGTTAGGTCAACGACCTGTGTTTCATGTGTAAGCAGGTTGCTGGGGTTGGCCAGGGGGAGGAGGAGGAGGAGGATGTAGCATCCCAAATGGCTCTCCTCCGGGGCGGGGGATAAGTGATTAGTTCCCTTAGCGGAGGCTGGGGCTGGCACACTGGCGCTGTACATGGTGGGCAGTGGTGGAGCACGCGTTGTCACTGGTGTTATGCATACCCTTCCTCTGGGAGGAACCAGAATAAACATCTCTGATGGCTGGATGAAGGAGGGCTTGCAGGTCTCGCTCCTGACCAGCTGGGTGCCGACCAGAACTGGATCTAGTCTTGGTGGGGGCTTGGGATCCCCTGCTGGGGGAGGAAGCCCTGGGGAAGAGCGGTTGGTGAGAGCCCGTGGACATCAGGGGATGGGACTGGGGCACCCTTCAGAACAAGAGCCATTGGGGAGGGGAGAAACAGAATAGCAAAAAAGAAATAGGCAGAATTGCCTAATCCTCCTTCCCGGTCAACAAAAACTAAATAAATTTGCAAATCGTATTGAATAAAGAAAACTAATAATAATTAACGTGATTCTGACTAAAAGTCATTTTCTGTCAGTTAAGGAGTAAGCCAGTTAAAAAAAGCAAAAAGGATAGTACCTGACCGCAGTATTCCAAAATTTTCCTCTAAACTTCAGAACTGGATGTCTTTGTTTAGACAGTAGCAGACACCATGGAGGCAAGCAGCTCATGGCAAGGAGCTGCCTCCCCCAGGACCTAAAATAACCCTAAATTAATTTTTCTCTCTCTAAAATAATCTTAAATTATTTTTTTTTCAGCTCAGTGGTGAAACAGTAATTTAATTTAAAAATACAGTCTCATGTATCCATTGCTAGCCACTGAGCGCCCGCCGCAGCCCACTCACAAAACTACATTTTAATGACACTAAGTGAGGGAGGGGCTGCAGGGCTATAGATAGCATTATAATGCTATTGGGAGCAGTGGCAATCTGTAAGCGATACTTATAGGCACTCGTACATGTTAAGGAGGGCCCTATTACATGTAATACAGTCCCCCTTAACAGGTACAATTGCCTGTGAGTAGCATAAGTATCACCTAAAGAACACCACCGCTCGATAGCATTATAATGATATCTATAACCCTCAACTTCTTCCGCGCTGCGTCCATTAAACTGTGGATTTATTGGTGTAGGCTGATGATAAGCGCATAAGCGGCTATCGATGGATACGATGTGAGATTGCAGTCTTTATAAATAAATTACTGTTTAACTCCTGCAGGCAGCTGCTAGCCATGAGTTGCCTGCCCCACAGAGAATACTGTTGGCTGCTCTTTAAAGCCATACATTCAGTGCTTTTAAAGAGAAATTATACCCAGAGGTATATTATTTCAACAGTATACAAAAGCACCAATCTTGATTAAAGAGCCAAAGTGCCCGTATGATATCTGTTAAATAAGCCATGCTTAAAGTTCAGAAAAAAAAAAATCCTGTCGGCTTCCTACCAATTTCTGTTTCATAAGTTTGTTTACTCAGAACTCAGTTCTGAGTCACATAACATTGTTACTCATGGCTAAGTTCTGATTTACCCAGCAATGTGTCCCTGCTGCTGTTAGTTACTGCTGCAGTGGCCTAAGGTGCATCTCTGTCCACCTGGGGTAGCCATAAAGAGTACGTAGCTGCTTACACACAGAAAATACTATGCTATCTTGACCCATGCAGTACCTCCCCAAAACAACAAATGACAACGTAACACAGTTATACTCTCAACAGGGAAATATAAGGCAAAATCAATGGCAATTTATTTAAAAAAAAAAAAAAAAAAAAAAAAGGAAAGGAAAATGAGAGTAATAGGGTAGTAATCAGAACTTGTACTCTGTATTACCCTAACAGTTGCCATGCCCACTAACAGTCCCCAAAGCTGGTGCACCTGGCTTTATGGCCCCCCTCCCCCCGCCAAAGGCTCTCTATGCATTTGCAGTGGGTACCTCACGGGGGATGCAGTTGTTGCTAGCAGGGCATGTGGCTCTTTCGTGTGCTTACCAAATCGTTGCAAAAACAAAACCCAAGCAAATTTAAAAAGTTGTCTCTCTGCATCCTCAGCTCTTCTGCTTCGGCCTGCCAGTCAAACAGCTGAAACCCAGTAGTTACTCCCATTTCTGTTGTGCTTGGGGTACCTCAGTCCACTCCTATTGCAGGATATATGAGATGCTGACTATAACTCCCAGCTGAAATAGCCATCTTCCCCAGGGATGTCTGGACTTGATCACCCGCTCTCCAACTTTCTCTTGTCTCTTACCTGCTTCAGCAGCAGGGATCGACAAATTTCAGAATTATGTGCTAGTCCAAGGACAACTGGCTTAGCCAAAAATGGCAGTCCCAGTGTTTTTGAGTGGCAGTCCATCCGTGATCAGAATACTAACAATACATCTTTTTTTTTTTTTTTTTTTTTAATAAATACACTTAATCTGTGCAGCCTCCCGGCACCCAGAGATGAAAAATGTCTGCAGTGTTTCCACATTCCACTGCTACAGCATCTTGGTAGCAAAACTGGATCACGAGAACAGAATTTAAAAACATTTTAAACTTTAACCCATGCATGACATCAGTTGCTCTTTTTGGGAATTCGATGCAAGAGCACACAAAACCAAATACCAGACCACATGAGCCTAAATAATAACTTTGCATAAAAAGATTTACGAAGAACTAGATTGTGAATCAAAGATTATTCCACTGCTTGATTTGCATAGTACATTGGGTCATTTTGCCTGCAGTTATGGAACCCTGAAGCAGTATTAAAAACATTTCAAACTTATTCCCAGGCACCTTAACCTTTGCACTTTTTGGAATTTCGATGCAATAGCATATAGTACATAACCAAATCAACAAACCATACAAGCCAAACTGATACTACACAGAAAAAAAATGCCCCAAAACCATGCGATTCAAAAATCGGAAACAAAGCTCTTCATGAAGCAGTTTACACCATTTATTTGTTATCCATGTCACTTCACAGCACGTGAAACATTTTAAACTTATTCTCAGGACCTTACCCTGTAGTTTGGGAATGCAATACTAATACTTGACATAAGCAGCAACAGTGAGCCCCAAAAAACGTAACATGCCATGATGACTTGAAAAAGACCTCTTGTACAACTAAGACTGGGAGCAGCATATGTAGTTCTCTGTTTGGTGTATCATTTTGCATTCACAGTTACGGTGTCTGAACCACCTCTCTCCCCCGCCCCCATTGCGCCAGGACTGACAGGCAGCCTTCCATTCCCCATTCGATGAGTCACCTGTCAGTCCTGTAGCTGATGATGATCCAGTGGCAGGGTCGGGAGGAGGTCCCCATTGCCGCAGGCACGCTCCTTCACATTGATGCTCCCTCCTTCACCTGCTTTATGGCGATGACACTGCGCTCCCTGCTACACACCACACACGTGGTGAGTCGGACTTGGGATCATGTGACTGGTGCTTCGCTGCCTCCCCAGCGGCTGAAAGAGACACATCTAGTGGTGGCAGAAGCAAATGGCAGCACTGAATGAAAGCAAAAAGCAGCACCAACTTGATTGTCCATGGAACAGCATAGTGCTGTGAAAGTGCTTGTCCAGCAGCAGAAAATTGTAGCCTGGGATTTGTTGACCCCTCTTCAGCAGCAGGAGGCTCCTCCGAAACCATTTTGGTAGGTAGTAGCATTGGTCTGTTCAGTCAGCACTCTGGAGTTTATTCCCTGGTGGGGAAAGTCTCTTGAGTCAAATGAATATTTAAACTAGCAAAATGGGGAGAGGGGTGTAGCACCTGAAACACTGAATGGGAAGAACAGCCCTCCTCCCTCAGCTAGTGGTCAAACAGGAGTTTAGCATGTTTGCAGTTCATTTGCATCACCAGGTAAAGAAAAAGGTCCGGCTCCCCCATACGATGCATAGGGGGAAACGCCGGACCTTGCCCAACAACTAACACACCGAATTCTGACCAATGGAAAATCATGTACACAAGTGCTTGCAGTCTGGAAAACATGATCCCAGACCTGCAGGTAATAATGACAGAGGCTAAACTGGACATAGTAGCCATTAGCGAGACATGGTTTTCCAGTAACCACACTTGGGAGACTTCAGTACCTGGCTATGTACTGTTCAGAAGAGACAGAGGTGCAAAAGGGGGTGGAGTGGCCCTTTAAGTCAATGAAAATATCAAAGCTATAGAAATTCAGAATACACATAAGGAGCCAGAAGAACTGTGGGTCACCCCGGAAGCAGGAAATGGGACAGCCATACGAACTGGGGTTGTGTACAGGCCTCCAGACCAGGGGGAGGACATAGACACATTATTGTTAGAAGATATACAAAACATGACAGCTAAAGGGGAGGTTCTGATAATGGGAGACTTCAACATGCCAGATACAGATTGGTCAATACCAGCAGGGACATCTGCCAGAACTAGACACATGATGGATTCCCTGCAGGGGGAGGGCCTCAAACAACTGGTACAACAACCCACTAGAGACAGGGCTATCCTAGATGTAGTACTGACCAACAGGGAAAGGATCACATATCTCCAGGTAGAAGGTCACCTGGGGGCCAGTGACCATCACATGGTATGGTTCAGTTTGGCCACTAGAAAAAAATCATCCTATTCCAAGGCAAAAATATGGACTTCAGAGGAGCTGACTTTGATAAGGTGGGCAAGAGTTAAGCTAGCCCTGGCAAAAAGAAATAGAGGTGAGGGGGTACAGGCAAAGTGAGCAAGCATTAAAGATGCAGTACTGGAAGCAACATCCCACTGTGTTAGTGAAAAAAGGAAGTGTAAAAGAAGAAGGAAACCACTTTGGTTCTCAAACACAGTAGCAAAAAAGGTCAGAGCCAAAAGGCTGGCCTTCAGGAAATATAAGGGAACGCAGCAGGATGATAATAGGGAAGCAGGGAAGGCAGTAAGGCAGGCAAAGGCCCGGACTGAGGAAACACTAGCACGAACAGTAAAAGAAGGTGACAAGACTTTCTGTAGATACATTAGTGAAAGGAGAAAGTCCAGAGGGGGTATTGCTAAGATCAAAGGGGATAAGTGGGCGTGTGAGGAGGAGGACCATGTAAAAACATCTATCCTAGCTAGATACCTCTGCTCAGTATTTACTGAAGAGAAGGTAGGGCAGGGCCCACAGCTCAGCACCATGGACATAGGGGGGGAGGGAGGTGTACACTAGTCCCTTCACAAAAGAAAGGGTCCTACAAGAATTCGATAAGCTCAGGGTGGACAAGGCAATGGGACCTGATGGCATACATCCCAGGGTACTAAAGGAGCTAAGGGTGGAACTAGCAGAGCCATTGTCAGAACTGTTTAGTGAGTCTCTGAGCACAGAAGAGGTCCCAGAAGACTGGAGAATGGCTCATGTGATCCTGCTCCACAAGAGTGGTAGCAGGGAGGAGGCAGGAAACTACAGACCAGTCAGTCTTACCTCAGTAGTGGGCAAGATTATGTAGGCACTCCTTAAGGAAAGAATAGTGCAACACCTGGAATCCATAGGAGCACAGGATCCAAGACAGCATGGGTTTACAAAAGGAAGGTCCTGTCAAACTAATCTTATAGATTTCTTTGACTGGGTAACTAGAGTAGTGGACCAAGGGGGAGCAGTGGATGTTGCCTACCTTGACTTCAGCAAAGCTTTCGATACTGTTCCACTAAGAAAATTGATTAATAAGCTGGATAGGCTCGGGGTGGGTCAGACGTTGGTCAACTGGGTGGCAAACTGGTTGACGGGCAGAAAACAGAGAGTGGTGGTAAACGGTATACAGTAAGAAGAGATGCAAGTCACAAGTGGGGTACCTCAGAGATCAGTCCTGGGGGCCAGTCCTCTTCAATATCTTCATCAGTGACATTGCAGGTGGACTGGAGAGTAAGGTTTGTCTGTTTGCAGATGACACCAAGATCTGCAACAGAGTAGATGATCCAGATGGTGTGGGCAGAATGAGAAGAGATCTGGATAAACTAGCAAAATGGTCGGAAGAGTGGCAACTGGAGTTTAACGCAAAGAAGTGCAAGATGATGCACATAGGGAAGAGAAACCCTGAAGCCACCTATAGGCTGGGAGGGGAGTTGCTGGCAGTCACAAGGGAAGAAAGAGACGTGGGCGTCATCATCACCACCGATGACCTGAAATCATCCAAGCAGACCTGTGAAGCAGTAGGTAAGGCTAGAGGGATGTTGGGGTGTATTAGTAGGGGTATCACAAGTTGGAAGAGGGAGGTAATAATCCCTCTTTACAAGACACTGGTTAGGCCCCATCTGGCAGTCTAGAGAAGGGCAACCAAAGTGATGTAGGGACTGCATCAGAAAACATATGAGGACAGATTAACGGAACTCTATGTATACCCTAGAGCAGAGGAGGGAGAAAGGTAATATCACAATATTTAAACACCTTAAGGGCATTAAGGTGAAAGAGTCTTAACATGTTTCAATATAAGAAAAATAGTAGGACAAGAGGACACAGCATGAGATTAGAGGGAGACCAATTAACATACAGCAGAATAGGCCAAATGGTCTGCCTTGTCTGCTCGAAAGCCAGCAACCTAATGGCTGCTTGCCTTACCACCCCCCGAAGCCCCCAAGAGGGTCCTTTTTAGTTTGTTTCCCCTTGTATGTATCCCACCCTCTCTTGAATCCCTCCACTGTGCCCTCCTCCACCAGACTCTCAGGCAGCGCATTCCATGGTTCCACCACCCTCTCCTACACCCCCCTCTGTAATTTCCCCCCTCCAACTTCCACCCATGGCCCCTGGTTGCTCCCCCTTCTTAAGCCTAAAGAGCTCCTTGGTTCCACTCCTGGTTATTCCTTTTACATACTTGAAAACCTCTATCATATCTGCCCTATCCCTCCTCTCCTCCAGTGAGTAAAGCCCAAGCTCCTCTAGTCTCTCCTCATAAGGCTTCCCCTCCATGCCTCGAATCATCCTGGTCGCTCTCCTCTGAACCCTCTCGAGCAGCGCTATGTCCTTCTTTAGATGAGGTCTCCAGAACTGCACACAGTATTCGAGCTGCGGCCTGACCAAGGCATTATACAGAGGGAAGGTCACCTCCCTCTGGACGTAATTCCTCTGGTTATGCATCCCAGTATCCTGTTTGCTTTGGCTGCAGTTTTCAGAGTTATTCATTTTGACATCTATCACCACCCCTAAATCTTTCTCCCAGTGTGACTTGTAGTGTGACCCCCCCCAGGATGCATTCATGACCCAGGTTATTTACCCCCAATTTCCTAGTATTAAATTTCAGTCCCCACCTCCTTGACCACCCCTCTAGAGTATCCAGCTCCCCCTGGACCACCTCCCTCGCTTCTTCACAATCCACCAGAGCTCCCAGTTTTGAGTCGCCTGCAAAGAGACTCGACCTATTCCTAATCTCCCTCCCTATATCCGAGACATAAGCGTTAAACAATAGTGGCCCCAGTACTGAGCCCTGAGGGACCCAACTGATTACCTTCCTAGGAGAAGAGAAATCCCACCCACCTTTACCCTCCGTAAACACCCCGAGAGCCAATTTTCAACCCAGTTTAGCTCCTGCCCTCCACCCCATCTCTCCCAGCTTTATTAATAGCCCATAGTGTGGTACTGAATCAAACTCCTTGCTGAAATCTAGATATAGGATGTCCACCGGCCTGTGTCTATCCAAGGCCCCCGTCACCCAGTCATAAAACTCTACAAGATTGGACTGACATGATCTCCCTGGAACAAAGCCATACTGTTATCATCTTGATGTCCTAACCATTCTAGCTGCCTCCCAATCCTCTCCTTGATAAAGCCGTCCATTACTTTGCCCACCACAGACATTAGACTTACAGGTCTATTATTCCCCATCTCTTCTCTTGACCCCCCTTTATGAATAGGCACTACATAAGCCACCTCCAGTCTTGGGGCACTCATCCTGTCTGCAGAGAGATATTAAAGAGTGCAGCCAGTGGAGCTGCCAGCTCTTCCGCCTAGTCCTTAACAGCTCTCGGGTGTAGCTCATCAGGCCCTGGTACCTTATCACTCTCTAACTTTCGAAGGGCCTCCTTCACCTTGTCTACTGTGATTTCTTCCCCCCATTTATCACCCTCACTCAACCTCCCCACCCCTTCTGAATCTAGTCCTAACTGTACCCTAGCCTAATTTCGTCCACTGGCCTCAGACCGACTTCTCACCTTGGCTGAATACTCATGCCTACCATCAGCCTGTAGGGATCCCCAGTCCCCATCTGAAAACATTGAGGCACAGTACTCATTAAGCACCTCTACCTGTTCCCCTGCTTCATGAGCCCATCCCCCATAATTTTTATCCTATTAATCTGTGTCCTCTCTTTATCGCTTCTCTCTCTCTCTCTCATATCTATGGAATCCCTCCCCCCCCCCCGTGTATTCTAGCCAGGTTTGCTCCATCCCTGCCTTGGCTTCCCTCACCACTCTGGTGACTCTTGGCCGCTATTTCATACTCACCTCGCTCCTTGTCCCCCCTTGAGCGTTTAAAACGTGCATAAGCAGCCTTTTTATCCCTCACTGCCTCCTGCACCTCCCTAGTCCACCAACATGGCTTACTGGTTCTACCATGCTTCTGCTTTAATTTTGTACAGTACTTAGTAGCCTCCTGTACCCCTTTTTTAATGATCTCCCACAATCTTCCAGCATCCATGTCCAGCTTCTTTCTAAGAATCCTACCCATGAAATCTGCTCCCCTAAAGTCTACCACTTCTGTATTAGTACGATTTTCCTCACCTCCTATATACAACAGAAACCAGACCGTGGCATGGTCACCACCCGCCAATGGACTGCACACCTCCAGGCCTCTTATCTGATCACTGTCCACTAGGACAACATCCAATATCCGCCCCTCTCTAGTAGGTTCCCCCACTTGTTGAACCAGGAAAGCATCTTGAAAAACGTCCATCAGATGCTGTTCCCTGGCTACAGAGGATGTCGTGGTGTCCCAGTCCACCCCTGGCATATTAAGGTCTCCTATGACCACCACCTTACCCCTACCGAGGTCACAATGACCCTTGATGTTCTCAACCAGTTTATTCTCCAAAGCCTCCTCAATTGAAGGGGGCCTGTATACCACCCCTAATTTCAGTTTTTTTCCTCCCCTAGTTTGCAAGGTTACCCAAATTGCCTCCACTCCTCCTTCAGCCTCCTCCACTCCGCAAACCACAACATCATTACTGACTATCAACGCAACCCCTTCCCCTCCTTTCCTGAATATTCTATAGCCTTCCAAATTTAGGTCCCAATCATTTCTCTGAGTGGCCCATGTCTCTGTAATTGCCGCCACCTCCTCTGATCCTTCAGCCAACATAGCCTGTAACTCAGGCATTTTATTGCTCATGCTCCTGGCATTTATCAGTACTGTTCTCCACCCCAACCTCTCCTTCATATCCAACTTCTCCAGCCCTGTGCAGTCCTTATTCTACACACTCTTCCTTACATCTGCATCACAATCCACCTCACTCTTTAATATCCCTAGACCTGGACCCACAAACAACTTCTCTGAGGCCAATCTTTTATTTAACCCCCCCTTACAAGTTTAAACCCCACCTCTCTCCTATAAAACCAGCAAATTTCAGTTTCAAGGTCTCTCTCCCCTCCAGATTGAGATGTAATCTGTCCCTGGAATAAAGCCCTTTATCCTCCCAAGTATCTCCCCAGTCTCCCACCAACCCAACCCCCTCTGCCTTGCACCAATCCCTAAGCCACTGATTCACCCCTCTGAGTATTAGTTTGCTCTCCCCAGTTGCCCTTGGTACCGGCAGAATCTCAGAGAAGGAAATTGTGCTTCCTATAGAGTGACAAACCCTTGCCAGTTCCCGGAACCTAGCCTGTATTTCTAGCTCACTATTTCCTTCCAAGTCATTTGTCCCCAGATGTACTAGGAAGTCCGGGGATCCCCCACAATCCAGTGCTATCGAATATAGGTGGAATTTGGCCTTATGTACAGATAATCTTGGCATACATTTAGCCTTGACTGGGCTGCTTTTATTTTCCCCCACCCCCTTCCACTGAATACCCCTGGTCATGGAACCTCCCAGTAGTATCACCTTCACCCCACCCCCCACTTTATTAGCCCGTTTTGATCCTTCCAGACTCCTCCTCCTCCTCCTCGTATCAACCAGCCCCTGCTTAATCCTACCTCTCTCATCAGTCTGGGAACCTTTAATAGCCCATTTTGATCCATCTAGGCTCCTCCTTCTATCGACAACTCCCGTCTTACTCTTCCCAACTCCACCAGCCTGAAGGCCACCCTCATATGTTAGCCCCACCATACTCCTACCTGCGTCTGTCAGTTTACTCCTCGCCCCCCCCAATTTCCCGGGAGACTAGAGAATGTCCCCCCAAATTCTCCACATCACCCTTCTTGACTTTGACCTCCAGTCCCCCCCAACCAACCTTCCACTAATATTTCTTAATCTACCCCCCTTCCGGACCTACAATTCCCACACCATCTGCTGAACTTCTCCCTACCATACTATGCACCTTATCCAATGATTAAGGGGTAGTATGAGGAAGTTCTTTTTCACAGAAAGGGTGGTGGATGCATGGAACAGCCTACCTCAGGAAGTGGTGGATATGAATACAATGTAGGGCTTCAAACAGGCATGGGATAGACATAAGGGAGCAATACAGATGAGTATGAATAGATAGGCTGTTGACAGAGCAAAGGCCTATGGCACATTCCTAAGGTAGAAAAAGAAATGGGCAGACTGGATGGACCCTGCGGCCCTTATCTGCTGCCAACTTCTATGTTTCTAACCCAGCTCCACTCCAGTACTTTTCTCCTCAGTTCTGGATAGAACTGTTTGCTCCAGTGAAATACTAAGGTGTGCACACACATCTGTGGCCTGCCGGAACTACCGCTTGTTTCTGTGATCTCACACATACAGTGTGCATCCGATTGTGTCAACTTCATTACTACAGCATTTATATCACCATACGCTTGTGTGCAACCCTTTCATAAGTATCCCATTTTTCTAATTAATCACAAAAGCATTCTTTACATTCACCACGCCACCGAATGTTCCCGATAGGTCACATCTGCCACAGAAGCCAGAATGCCAGTGTGGAGCCATGGTCCCAGTGAAGACTTGCAAGTCCTTGCCACACATAGCGCTTTGGAAGTGGACTCCAGTCCCCATTGAAAATATTACTAGCAGATGGCAACAGTTAGCACCTCATAGACATGTTAGCGGTTAGATAATTGAGGCAGAAGACAGGTAGTTTACTGAATGAGACCAGATCAGCAGTGGCAGTTGGCAGTCAGCAGGTGGTTGATAAATGGGGGAATACCATAGGAGGAAAATGGGATGATAAAAATGGGTTTTGGTTAACAAGGGGTGAATGATCAATGAAAAACTGAAGGGCAAACAATTTTTTTTTTTATATTATCTCTTTTTGCCCCTACTACTCCCGTCGGAGTTATCTGCTCTGGTCACGGACCCCTGCTGGCCCCACCTCCGGATATGACTGCATCCCCTCGGTCATCCCTGGCTTACCCCCCAGAGAGCGGGGCTGCGGCTCCAACCCCCTATATCAGGCCGCGGAACTGTATCTAGTCGGGGGATCGGCTCCGGAGGCTAATCGGGGCACCCAGGGGCAGAGCGCCATTAAGATGGCGAGGTTCGGGATTTTTAATCCCCTTTAAGCAGGATGGGGACGTGCAATGACGACCTGCGTCCGCCCCATCCTAACGTGCTGATGAGCATCGACGTGGTGCGGCCACCCAGCCTCCGCTAGGTGCCGCTCGTACGCCAAGTGCTGTCCTGCCCTCCCCCCAGAGAAGCAGAGCTGTCCAAGGGCGCTCAATCCTTCTCTCCCCAGCCGGCCCTCGGTGACCTGGGTCGTTCGAACCGGGTCACCGGGCGTCCTGCAATCAAGTCTGGACCGACAGCACGGCTAGAAGGCAAACAATTTGAACATGAACTACTGTTATAAACAGACTTTTTTTTTTTAAAGTATTTGCCTGTTGTCTTGTTTGATAATTGTGTATTATGCACACCAAGCTGCCTAAGGCTGCCTGGAATTAAAAAAAATAAATAAAAATCTGATTAAACTTGAATTGAATTTGCTTGGCTTAGCCACCTTAAATCATGTGGTTAGTGTATACTGATCTGAAAAACGAAATGGCACTCTAAAGCAAACAAAAGAAACACAGAAACAGGGGGGAAAATCAACTCTTAAAATTTAAAGCTAGATATTTAATGTGGACCTTGAAATCCCACACTGAAACCTGCTGGGCGTGACACTGAGTTGATGTACTTGGCTCCCACCGAAAGCAGGCGTGTCCTACCCCCCATTTGCACCCTCCTGACGAGCTGACTCAGTGACATTGACTGTGAAGGCAGAATAAAGGTAGAGCTGTGGGAACCCTGAATGTCAGGATGGGGAACAGTGGGCGGGGGCCTAGGGTACCGATTATGTCTTCTTCAGAGTGGTGGCCTAATTGGTTACATAGAAAAAAATCAAAACCTAGAATATAGTTGGAATTATATAAATGTGTGTGTCTGTGTGTGTGTGTGTGGTGTTTTACAAAAGGTGCACGCACACTGCAAGAGAAGCATTTTGGTTCCTTCTCTTTTTAGGTACAAATATTGGGCAAGTTAGCCTGTATCAAACAGCTTAGCATCCTCCTACTGGGAACCCTAGCAAGCTGAGTTACTGTACACTGCGTTTTAAAATGTCTCCCACTGTAACAAAAGCTTTTTATATCTTGAAGTAGAAATGAAAAAATAAATGACTGTGGAGTGATGGCTCATTTTTTTGAAAAGTCTGCAGACCCCCTCCACTTTTCCGTATTTATCCTGAATCCTAAACACACGTTGTGGGAGTCCCATTCTGCCAAAATGCTGCATTTACATACTAAAAAGCCAGCAGAATAGACCAAATGGTCTGTCTTGTCTGCTCGAAAGCCAGCAACCTAGTAGCTGCTTGCCTTACCACCCCCCAGCCCCCAAGAGGGTCTTCTTTAGTTTGTTTCCCCTTGTACCTGTCCCACCCCTTCTTGAATCCCTCCACTGTGCCCTCCTCCACCAGCCTCCCAGGCAGTGTAACATATTTGTATAGCAGTGATGGATAGAAAAGCAGGATTAAAAGTTGGGGGTAAAAAGGATGGGGCATCTTTATACCACCCACCTCCCCTGCTCTTCTCCTCAGTCTCCTTGTCTAGCAAAATTCAGTGGTCTTGGGGTCCCTTACTCTGTAGCTAATGGAAGTTCTTCAGATCAGTTGCTTTGTGAAAGACACGATTCTCTTAGGTGTTACTTTTCTCCGAGGTTTTCAAGTATTTATTTAGATAATTGGAATTACAGCCCTTTGAGTCAAAGACTGCTTTGCAAAGGCTCCACATCAGGAATACAAAGCATACAAGGAGAACAAACGATGCAGGAATATAGATGGTGACAATGCTCAGAAGTGCATGTAATTTAGGGCCAGTGACCCAGTGTCAGAAGCATCACAATGCACACTTGTAGAATAAAAGCAAATAAAAAGCAGATATATGTTAGATATGTGAGGAACTAGTATGCAAGTTAGAGCACACTGCTGGCGAGAGGTGTTAGGCAGGCCAGGAAAACAAGACATTGGGCCGGGGGAGGGGGCGGGCTAAGAACAGTCGCAGCAGGAGGAGTCTAGTAGGAGGGTCTTTAGTCCAGTTTTAAAGTGGCTAAGACTGGGTTCCAAGGAGATGGTGGGTGGTAGGCTGTTCACCAGCGGGTGCTGAGACCTGGACTACTAAATGATTTCAAACTCCACTAATCCCTGATCGACTAGTCGCCAATTGACCTTGCAACAGATGGTAACATCACCTTTGAGTTCTTCCAAAATTCGTTTACTCGAACATGTGATATTTTTGCCTCCAAAAAACCCCAAAAATTCAAAGGGAACCACATCCCCTGGCTAAATACCTCACTCCTTGATCACATGTGTAATAGAGACAGCCTGTGGCACAAAGCTATGGACTCAGGAAAGCCGCATGATGTATCAGCATACAAAGCTGCAAGGAACTCCTGTACCAGGCTCATTCGCTTGGCAAAAGCTAGCTATTTTAAGGACCTCCTCAACAAAAACTGGGGGTCCTCCAAAGGGTTCTGGAACACACTAAAATCCCTTACTGGTAGGACCACTAGGACATCAGTGGACCAACTAACCACAGGCTATGGGTCTCTCCAGGAACCCTGACTGATTGCCAACGAGTTTAATACTTCTTTCACTGATCTATCGGGGGGTGCTTCCAAGTGAGTTCCTAAACCCTATGAAAAAACAACCTCACAGAAACACCATACCCTCTTCGGAGAGGGAAGGGTTGCAACTATTCTATTTTAGGCAAGTTTCTATCTCTGAAACCATCAAACAAGTAAAGGGGGTTCTTGGAAAGACTAGAATGGGGAGTGATCTGATAGATATGAAGTTGGTTGCCATTACGCTTGATGTTCTAGCAGACCCAATCTCCAAGGTTTTCAATGCCTCACTAAGATCAGGTGTGTTCCCAGACGCCATTAAATCCGCCCTGGTTACACCAGTTTTCAAATCCAGGGATAAAACACTCTGCCAATTATAGGCCAATAGCCATCCTCCCACCTCTCTCCAAAGCTCTTGAAAGAATAGTCTCTAAACAACTTGCTGACTTCCTCGACAGTCACCAGCTACTCTGCAGCAATCAGCACAGTTTCTGCAAAAATTACTCTACCATAACCGCACTGGTGAACTACACCACCCAGCTGTACAACGCTTTTGACCAAGGGATGGCGGTGGGGTCAGTCTTCATTGACCTTACTAAAGCGTTTGACTCAGTTAATTGCCAGCTATTACTAAACACACTGCTCTCCATGGGACTGACCCCTGACACAGTCTCCTGGTTTCATAGCTACCTGGAGCAAAGAATTCAATGTGTTAGAATCGGCAACTCACTCTCTGACCCTAAGGTAGTGGCCCTTGGAGTACCACAAGGGTCCATACTCTGACCGCTCCTTTTCAGCCTGTTCATTAACCACCTCCCTGATGCCTGTCCTGCTAGCATCGTTTTATATGCAGATGATGCCGTTATATCGGTCCCAGGTAGGGACCACTTGACCATCGAGGAAGGCCTACTCTAGAGTTTCCACAAACTTGAAACCTGGTTCTGTCAACATAAACTGCTACTAAACCATAAAAAATCCAAAAGCATGCTGTTCTCAGTCCCACAGAACAAAAGGAATTTTGGCCCCTTCGGATTTTGAACCGTAAGGGCGATATACTTGAACAAGTCTCCTCCTTTTAAATATCTGGGTGTCTACCTTGATGACACTCTCAATTTCTCCCACCACGTTGATCAAGTTGTCAAAACCACCAACGTAAAACTGGGCATCCGCTACAGAAACAAGCACGCTGACACTTGCGGCCCTAAAATTGGCCATTGGCAGCACAGTATTATCATCTGTTGACTGTGGCTTACCAGTATACATTGCAGGATCGGACACTGCCCTAAACAGGATACAAAAACTTGTGAATAGGGCCTGTCATCTGGCACTTGGGGCAGATCGTTGGACTCGCACCTGTGCACTCTACTCTGAGATGGGCCGGCTCCCACTGTACCAAAGAGCCCAATGTCAAGCATGCCTGATTGTAAAAAAAAAAAAAAATAAAATAAAGAAGCGCAACTAGGCCTCTTGCTGGAATCCATAAGCAGTCCGTTCAAGAAGGCTGTGCACACTAAACAAACAAGAAATGCGACAAAAGGAGGTCTACAAGTCCCTTTCAAGTGCACATCACTGGCCCAAAAATCCATTACTTATAAGGGTCCCAAATGGTTTAATGAGCTGCCCGACACGCTGACAGTAAATACTAAGGTGAGAAGGTGAGTCTGTTCAAAAGGGGGCTGTGGTCCCACTTTAAGAATGTAACCACCTGTAACTGTGCAAAAAAATAATTCGACATAATCCTCCTGTCTTATCCCTCGCCTTATCACCTCTCTCTCCCCCCCCCCCTTTCGACCTACAACCTGCCTCCACCACCTTTCCCCTCAACTCCTGCACCACACCATCTCTATCTACTTTGACAATGCCATTCTGGCTGCTTACCTTTTTCTCTCTTCATCCCCATAGCTTAACACGGACCTATAATTTGACATGGCCCACTATCCCTAGTTTATCCCTACCCTGCAACAACATGATGTAATATACTCCTATTGTTAAGATGTGCCTGAAACTAGCAAGTCCTGTACCTCATGTGCCATTTTTAATTATTTTCATGATGCCTACCATGTTTTCTTTTTCACTGTTATTCTTAATTTGTACTTAATGTATTGTATTGTACTTGTATTTGCTGTGTTTGTGCCTGACTTGGAACCTTTGAAAATGAGTCTCTTGACTCAAAGGTATTAATCCCAATCCAAATAAATAAAATCAGCCAGAGGGGGGCACGATAGCGGAAGGACCTTTGACCAAGGGAGGTCCTACAGTGGGGGATTAGGAGGGAGGTTTTTGCAGAACATCCAGAGGCCCTTCTATGAAGGATCATCTGGATGAGGAGGTGGAGGCTAGAGGGGGCTTGCTTCTGCAGTATTTTCTTGGCTTGGAGACAGGTATGGTACTTAAGTCTACCTTCAAAGTTTAGCCAGTTTGTAAGCTTGTAAAGCTTACAGATGTGTGTTAATCTGTCACATCCTGAGACCAGGCGGCAGGTTTTTTTGAGGGCTAGTTTTACTGGTGTAGGGCAGTTTGGTCTGCAGTCCCATAGATCACTGCCGCAGTCCACCAGGGATAAGACAGAGGAGGATACGGCAAGTTGGATGGCCTCAGGGTGTAGGCAGTGTTTATGTCAGTATAGCAGCCCCAGCCTGGAGTTAATGGCGGAGGAGAGGTGATGGATATGGGTGTGGTAGGTGAGGGAGGTGTCGAGCAAGACACCCAGGTATTTAAAAGTGGTGACATGTTCTAGGGGGATACCCAGGGAGTTAGTGATGGTTAACGGATAGCTACTGTGTGGGCTCTGGCGGTGGGCAAAGATCTTGGACTTGGTTTTTTTTTTTTTGTTTTTTTTTTTTTAAATTCAAGTTTATTATTAACCAGCAGGTACAATTTTTTTTTTTTTTTAAATTCATGTTTATTGCATATTTCGGCACAGTTGTACATTAGTTCAAGGTCACCTTCAGCAGTTCTGTTTACAAAGGTACACACACTATACACCAAAGACAGTCTTGTGCATATTCATATTTTATCAGCTGAGTCTCTCTCCACCTTGAAAGTCTCAACTTATATTGTTAGGAATAGAGGTTTTAATCATATCCTTCAGATGGTCGGAACCAGGCTTTCATATCTCCATATCCCTCTCTTGGTCCTCTCCCCTCCCACTCTGTTGCCCCCTACCCCAAAAACACCAGCCATGGGGTCCATCTTCTCACGAAGACTTGTGTCCTCAGATTTATTCTGTAGGTGATCTCCTCCATGTCTTTTATTTCTCCTACAATAGAGACCCAATCTCGGTGAATCGGAGGGGGCTGTGATAGCCATTTTTTTGTTATGGCCTTATGAGCCGCCGCAAGAAGGATGTTCCACATGTAGAGCCTGTCCGCCCCCTCATCTCTTCTGGTTTCATTCCCAAAATCAAATTTTTAGGGCCTAAAGCAGACTCTAAGGAGAGTATCTGTTTTATCGATTGATTGATTTCTGCCCAGTAATTCTTGAGGGTCGAACATGTCCAGAAGATATGGAGATAGTTTGCCATAGTTGCCCCACATCCCCTCCAGCACCCCCCTGTACAGTTCTTGTCCCATTTACTTTGAACATTTGGTGTGATGAAAAATCTCATTTTTACTTTCCATTCATATTCTTTCCAAAGTGGGGATGATGTGGTCTTAGAGGTCTGTGCAAGAATCGTGGTCCACTCCTCTTCCCCCAAACTCGCCCCCAACTCCTGCTCCTATCTACTTTTAGTTTGGGAGGACTTGTTACCCCCTCCCTCCCTCAGAGTGCCATAGATAGATGATATTTGCCCTTTGATCTTTGTTAGGTTTATTATTTCAGTCATCGTATTTAGCAACCCCTCAAAGGGTTTGGTTTGTTTGGAGGAAGATTGTAGTTTATGTATGTGAGCTCTTATCTGTAAATATCTAAAATAATCTCCCTGTCTTAAGGAGAACTTTTCTTTGATCCGGCTGAATTCCATAACAATACCGCCCTCTATAAACTGGTCTAGGGAGTACAGTCCCAGTCTCCCCCATCTTTTAAAGGTGAGGTCTTGTCTAGGGGGAGAAACGGGTCCCACGCGAACCATCTTAATGGCCAGGCCACGACATCGATGCCATGCTTGGCCCATAGACGTTTTAAAGAGCCCAAGGTGTTTTTTAATGATAGCAGAGATATCTCTGTCTGTGGTCAGTGAACCTGGTGTCAGTGCTCGAGCCCCCAGAGGCATACCATCCGTCAGGACTTCTTCAGTCCCCTTCCAACGGGCCGTGTATGTTCTGGCCGACCATAGGAGGGCCCATCTTAATTGGGTGGGCAAGAAGTAGTCTTCCAGGCACGGAACGTTTCTACCCCCATATTTTCTACTTGTCTGTAATACTATAGTCTTAATTCTTGGTCTCCTGTTATTCCAGATGAATTTTATAAGCATCCTTTGCCATATTTGAAATTGGGTTTTATGTATTTTTATTGGGAGACATTGAAATAGATATAAATATTTAGGGAGGATGTTCATCGATACTGTCTGTATCCTTGAATATAAGGGTAGGTTCAGGGCCTCCCATCTTTTAATGTCATGTCTTATCTGGGACACAGTTGGTTCAAAATTATGTGCAAAAAGCATTGACAAGTTTTTGGGATTTTGCAAAGCTATTTTATTTTCCCCTATTCCAGTTCGTATCCAGTAGCTGCTTAATATTGGGTGAAGGGTTATAGTGAAATTTCAATACTTCGGTTTTATTTTTATTTAGAGTATATCCTGAGAACTGGCTAAATTTGTCAATTATAGACCAGATTTCGGGGATGGATCTGTTCGGATCAGTTATATATAGGAGAACGTCGTCTGCATATAAGGAGATTTTATGGTCTCCCTCACCTATCTCTACTCCTCTCACCTCCTTTGCTTCCCTTATCGCCTGTGCTAAAGGTTCTATGTAAATATCAAAAAGAAGCGGTGACAACAGGCATCCCTGTCTGGTACCCCTCCCCAGATTGAACCTCTTCGATATGCCCCCATTTACCCTTACAAAGGCTTGTGAAGAGGCATACAGAGCCTTGACTGCCTCCAAGAACAGTACTGGGAAGCCCATCCTTTTTAGTACTAGGAACAAAAAGTTCCAATCGACTTTGTCAAACGCTTTTTCTGCGTCAAGGCTCCTGAGACAAGCGGGGATGTGTTGTTTATTAATGATGTCGATTATGTTTATGGTCCTTCTAACACCCTCAGGGGCCTGCCTACCCTCTATGAAGCCTGTTTGATCTGGATGAATTAGATTTGCAAGAAAGGTCTGCAGCCTCTTGGCTATTATAGCTGTGAAGATTTTATAATCTACGTTAAGGAGTGAAATTGGTCTATATGAACCACAGTCCGTCAGGTCTTTTCACTCTTTCGGGATCACGGTTATAGTAGTGTAATTCCATGATGGAGGAACTGCTTCTCCCTCCAGCCAGACTTGATTATAGACCGCTTTTAATATAGGGGTTATTTCCCCCACAAATGTTTTATACAGCTCCCCTCCAAACCCATCCGGGCCTGGGCATTTCCCAACTTTGAGGTCCCCAATAGTGTTCAGAATCTCCTGTTGAGTGATTGGACACTCCAAGTTTTGTCTCTGGGTCTCCGTGAGCTGAGGGAGACTCAGAGTTTTCAGGAATTCCCAGGCAGCCCCAGGACATGATTCCGGCTGAGGTTGGTATAGTTTTTTATAGTATGTCACTAGGGCGTCCGTTATCTGTTCCCATTTGCATGCGATCTGCCCGTGGTCGGTCAAGACCCTTAACATGTGATCGGCGGACTCTTGTTTTAATCGATCGCTACAAGAAGCGGTGGCCTTGGGCCTTCATAGTAGGCCTGTTTTGTCTAGAGTAGGGCTTTCTCAGTCTCCAGCATCTGCAACCTCTGGAGCCTTGTCTTTAACCCCCTTATCTGGCTTTCTCTAATTTTACAGAATTTTAACTTCTGTTGCCCCTCCAAAGTTTTAAGTTCCTGATTTAACTGTTCCCTTTGTTTAGCCCTCTCCCTCTTTTTAAATGTGGCTATCGAGATCAGCCTCCCCCTAAGCATGGTTTTTACCGTGTCCCACAGAATTTGGGGTGTGATGTCTGCGTGTTCATTTAGCTGAATAGCCTGCTTCATTGCTTCCCTGATTTCCTCTTTGACCTTGTCGTCTCTAAGTAGGCTGGTATTTAGCCTCCATTGTGTTTGTTTTTTGGGGCTGCAGGTCTAACTCCAAATAAATAGGTTTATGATCCGATAGACTCTCTGATCCCACCCACATAGACTCAACCACTGAGATGTCCCTTGCATATGTAAAAATCATATCCAGACGCGAAAATATGTTGTATCTTGGGGAATAATATGTATAGTCTCGTGCCAGTGGGTATTTCTCCCTCCATATGTCTAGCAAACCCGTGTCCCTCATGAGCCTTCCCACAGACTTGGAAATCCTCCCGTTCGGCGCTGGAATCCGTGAGGTGGTATCCAGGAACCTGTCCATAACTACATTCCAGTCCCCTCCCGCAATCACCACTCCCCTTGCCCTATCTGCCAATAACTTAAATATTTCTGCAAAAAAAACTGTTTGCTGAGCCTGGAGGGGCATAAACATTTAATAATGTCACCTGCAGATCCTGTACCCGCCCGACCACCATCACATATCTGGCCCCTGCATCTATTATTACTTCATCTTCCACAAATGGGAGAGAGGCCGACAATAGGATTGCAACGCCTCTCTTTCTCCCATTCTCCAAGGATGCATGATAGATAGTCGGGAATTCCCGGGTTCTTAACTTTAGAGCTTCTTTGGGAGACAAATGTGTCTCCTGTAAAAACTGTATCTCACAATTCTGTCTTTTAAGGAATTTTTGAAGCTGTTTCTTTGATGGGGTGGTTTATACCATTTACATTGTAGGAGATTACCTTAGATTTCACCTTAGCCATATTGTAGATTTTGGGTTTTTTCCAATGATCTATTTCCTGTCTTAAGTCTAAGGGATTCAGCTTTAACCTCAGCAGCCTCTATTTCTTTCCCCAGCTTCAATAGCTGTCTTTTTTTTTTTTTTTTTTTTTTGTCCTTGAACTATGTATGCACCTGCCCAAAACTTTCCTTGTGCCTCTGAGTGGATCCAATACAAAACATTAACCTGCTGGTTCCCATCCGCTGACCAGCCTGAACAAACAGAGCAACAGTAGGTGAACTGTCTCCCCCTAGTGGGGATAACAATTTTATAACACAATTTAACCATTGTTTCTCAACAAAACACCTTATAGTCTTTAAAAATTTATAAGTAGACAAATCTGTTAACAGGTAAAACTTCCCCTCCTCCATCCTCCTTTCAACATGTGCTCCACCTTTGTAGTACCAGAGTTACATAGGAGGTAAAGCAACCAAATCTAATAGACTGCAACTTCCTAGGTTAGTCCAGCCCCCCAGAAACGGGCTGGGTTGTCTCACATTTGGGACACCTTGCCCCTTATGATGATGTGGGCTAAGCTTTCTTAGAGCAACTTGTCTGGGTCTGTACCCTACGCTTCAAGCTGTTACCAACGTCAGCGACACCAGAAGGCATAAGAAAACCTTCTGAGTTTCCAGTTTTCAAAGCCACCCCCAAAGGCCCAAGATGATTAGAATTTGAGGATTTTCTCCTCACAGTACTTTGATTGTAAGGCATTGATCTTTTGGTCTCCCCCTTCCCCACCGAGGAACCAGCAGGTACAATTGATACAGGCAAGTCAGACAATTTCCATTCTTGTACAATAAATTAATATAGTTCGAGTGAGATGATCAACATCTTTCTCCTCACTCCAGCATTCATATCTAGTTAGTCAACCGGTTATTAGGAAGTGAGAGTAAGTATACATTTCAAACTAGCAGCCCCAATTTATTATCTTAGGAGCACCCACTTCTCTTTCATGTTCCTTCCTCCCCAATGACCCTCTACAGGGCGGCAGCCACATTTAGGCCCGTAGCCATTTCAAGACCAGATTAATGCTTTGAGAAATGGGCCCTCGCTCCCCCGCTCTTCCTCCAGCACTAATGGGGGGGGAGAGCCTCTACAGCAGTTGGAGTGTGTTTCTGCTACACTCTCTTCCTTCCATATTTCCCATCTGGCCCATCTCCGGATATAGAGCGGGATTCTACCATTTGTTTTGTACGTCAACTCCTCCATGCCAGCAATTCCTTGGACTATGAGAGTCCAGGTGGCCACCGTGGGGGCGTCAGGCTTTAGCCACAATTTAGTGATAGCCTTATGTGCTGCCGCCAGTAGGAGGGACCACAGATATAGTGAGTCTGCTCCGCCAGGCCCTGGGGTGGCTCTCCCTAAATGAGACATGGCCAGTCTAAAATAGGTTCCAGTCCAAATACTGTAGTGAGCACTTTGGTGATCCCTCCAATAAGCACCCAATCGTAGGCATGCCCACATAATGTGTAAATAGTCTGCTTTCACCTCTCCACACCCTCCAACATGATGCGTCCCCTGTCAGGCTTCTCCGGCTCAGTGAGAGTGGGGAGAGAAATATCGCACTTGATCTTCCAGCTAAATTCCTGCCAGAAGGGGAATTAGTCGCTTTAGTGGTCCATTGAAAGACCAGATCCCAATTAATCTCTCTGAGACCGCACCTCCTTCCTCTCCACTTACTCCTGACCCTTTCCAGATAGTCCTTTTTAGTTCTGCCAAAGCTCTATATATGGTGGAGATAAGGCCCGGTTTTCCTGAGGTCAACATCATGGAGAAAGTCTCCACAAAGGGGAGGCATCTCGAATGGAGGGCCGCTCTACGACAGTGGTGGATGTAATCTCTGATTTGGAGATACCGGAAAAAGTCCTCTCTTCGAAGCCCATAATTAGTCACCAGGGTCTGAAATCCCGTTACCTCGCCACCTGTCATAAATTGATTAATGTGTATTAGCCCCAGTCTCTCCCACATTTTAAAGGTGTGGTCTAGTCATGCTGGTGCAAAGTTAACATCCCAGGAGGGCCTGTAAAGAGGCCAGAGGAAATATTTTATTTTATACTTCTGCCAAGCTCTGTGTGCCGCCCTCAAGGTGTCTCGTACCGATCCCAGGAACGGGGGGGGGTAAGCCCTAAAGGTCTCAATTTGAATAACGCAGACTCCCAATGGAGGCCTACGCCCCTCTTCTTCCAATTCCTCCATATCTTTCCAGTTAACAGAGTATGTGGGGGTGGCCCATTGAAGAACCCTCTTTATCTGTGTAGCCAGATAGTAATAGATCTGCCCCCATTCGCCCTATTCATCTGAAGTACTCTAGCCCCTATTCTAGGTTTCTTGTTGTTCCAGATAAACTTTAGTATTATTCTGTGCCAATCCCGGAATTGGGTTTTAGGGATACAAGTCAGGAGGCATTGAAATAGATATAGATATTTAGGGAGGATATTCAATGTTACTGTCTACAGCCTGGCATACATTGGGAGGTTCATGAGTGACCATCTGCTCATATCCCTCTCCATTTGTTTTAAAAGTGGGGTGTAGTTGGCTTTAAACAGTTGAGAGCTGTGTCTGGTCAGCCAGACACCCAGGTATGCCATTTTGGGTGTGGACCACTCCAGAAGGAGGGATTCTCTCACCTCCCGAGAAGGGGTATAATTAAATGTTAGCACTTCCGTTTTAGTTTTATTCAGTGTGTAACCTGAGTGCTTGCCAAATTCTTCCAGAATTGACCACACCCCTGGTATTGACCTCTCAGGGTGAGACAAACAAAGTAACACATCATCTACATAAAGCGAGATCCTCCGCTGTTGTCCCCCGACTTCTATGCCATGAACCTTCTGGGAGGTGCGAACTGCCTCAGCCAATGGTTCTATATAAAGAGCAAATAATAGGGGTGATAGAGGACAGCCCTGTCGGGTGCCCCACCCAAATTAAATCTTCTAGTAAGTCCTCCGCTTACTCCTAATATGTTTGTGGCCAGTGTATATCGCTTTGATGCAGTCTGTGAAGGGACGTGAACCCATTCGCTCCAGAACTAAGAACAGAAATGACCATGAGACTTTATCGAAAGCCTTTTCGGCGTCTAAGCTCATGAGACAGGCCGGCAAGTGAGTACGCTGCATAACATCAGCTATGATAACAGCTGAGCGGACACTATCTGGGGCCTGTCTGCCCATCACAAAGCCCGATTGGTCTGGGTTAATTAGTTCTGGAAGAACAGGGTCTCAGTCTGGCTGCTAGGATAGATGTAAAAATCTTATAATCTGAGTTTAAGAGGAGATTGGCGGTATGATTCACATTTTGCAGGGTCTTTGTTCTCTTTCGGTATAAGCGAGATCATGGCATATTGCCATGAAGGGGGACAGGATTGCCTCTCCCAAACCCTCTGAGAAATTTCTCCAGTGGGGCCAACTCTGTGGCAATGCTTTATAAACTGCACCGAACCCATCTGGGCTGGGACACTTCCTCCTTTCAAGTTCTTAATAGTCTTAAAATTTCAAGTTGTGAAATTGGCTTAATTAGTATTTGGGCTTTTTCTTGGAGAGCATGAGGCAAGGCCTCAGTATTCTACAGTTCCCTGTACTGGCCCTTTTCTCCTGAGGCGTATACAGTTTACGATAGTAGGACACAAAGGCCTCTGCTATCTGCTCTGGTTCATGTGTTATTTGTCCAGTAGCTGGGGAAACAATTTTGGTTATTGCGGTTCTGGCTTTAAATTGTCTCAAGTGGGCCGCTAGTAATTTGGTGCCTCTTGGACCCCCTTCATAGAATTTTTGTTTAAGATAGTATAAATTTTTCTCTATCTCCTCCTGTTGGAGCTTTTGAATCTCTGCCTTCAACAGTCTAAGTTCCCTGTCTCTTTGCCTATCCCATTTTAATTTCTGTGAGGTTTCCATTTCTATTAGTTTTTCGCGTAAATTTTGTTGTTTTAATAAGCGATCCTTTTTCTTTCTGGAGGCTATGGATATTAATTGTCCTCGGATTGTTGTTTTAAGTGTATCCCACACAATCTGTGGGGTTATCCCCAGTGTGGAGTTCTCTGCCAAGAACTCTACTATATGCTTTTTAATTTTTTCCACTACCTCCTTATCTTGAAGCAATGACGTGTTCAGTCTCCAGTGGGTCACTTTCCTAGGGAGTGTAATAGCTACCTCAAGAAAAATTGGGCTATGATCTGATATGGTGGATACTCCCACCCACATCAAAGGGAAGGCAGAAATGTTATCCTTAAATGTAAAAAAAAGTGTCTAATCGGGAGTATACCTTGAACCTGTGTGAATAACATGTGTATTCTTTTGATTTGGGGTATTTTTCCCTCCAGATATCAGTCAGTCCCATCTGGTTCAGAGCCTGGGCCACCTATCTCGATTTTTGGTGATCCGGGCCCTGAATGCCGGAGGTAGTGTCCATCTTTCTGTCCCAAATTAAGTTCCAGTCCCCGACCATAATGAGGAGGCCCCTAGATCTTTCCATAATCAGCTGGGCAAGGGAGGTATAAAATTCCACCGGGGAGCCCGGGGCATAAACATTAACTAATGTACCTCGGGTGTCCTGAACCCTCCCTATCAGCATAAGATATCTGGCCCCGTTGTCCGCCACAGTGTCCTCTAGCTCGAATGGGAAGGACGCAGACAGCAATATGGCTACCCCTCTCTTACGACCTGTCTCCAGAGAGGCAGAAAACAGCCTTGGGTGGGACTTATTTTTCAACTTTAAGACCTCCGCCGGGGAGAGGTGAGTCTCTTGTAAGAAGTTCACCTCACACCCCTGTTTAGCAATGTATTTCTGTATTTGCTTTCTTTTCACCGGATTAGAGCAACCATTAATATTATAGGACAGAATCTTTATGTTGTGTCGTGCCATTGATATATCACATATCGGTTTTGTCCAATAACATGAGGAATAGTTAAAAGCCTGATCTTGCCTGAAACTAATAACAGCTTAATAACCCAAAAGTACCCAAATGTCTGAACTATCAACACGAGTTCATAACTATTGAACATAACAACGTGTACCTGATCAGAGATCAGGAGTTTTGGCTCAGGACTAACCTCCCTCGGGGGCCTGGACCAGAAAAGGTTAGGGGTAGGCGCGCATTCTTGTGCCTTGTCCACCCTGTTAAAACAGAGTGCGGGTTGGCTTCCTAGGGAAGGCTGAGGATGGCGTTCCAGCCTTAAGGCAGGTGAGCGTGCACCATCTAGAAGGGAGCTCCACTTTAGTGGAGGATCTGTCTTCTCTCCCATGGGGGGATCCCCAATTTGGGTTGCCTTGTAGTCGGGGAGAAGCATGCATAAGCCAGAACCCCCCCTTCCCCCAAGTTCGTCTTTTAATACAATTACTTCACCCAAAATAGGTCCACTAAGTAGATCAAACCAAACAGCCTGTGAAAGAAAAACAAATGCTATTCTCCACTTAGCCATATTGGTTTCTAAACTATAATTTTAACATTTCAAAATGACTAATTAAACATTTAAGCAGGTTTCAACTTGCAGTCCACTCCTTATCAGTTCAGACTCGCCATATCAGTGTCACTTCCTCTCATTTGGTAAGAAACAGTTCTGGTAGCCCCTCGTGGTATTTCTGGTTATTCCCCTGTGTCCAAAGATTAATTGACCAAAAGGGTTCTGCACAGGTTATCCGTAAGGTATTTCCTCCACTAAAATCGAGGTCTGGCTCGCAGAGTTTTCCTCAAAGTCCTCGCATGATGTTGGTTAGGGAACGTCTTCAAATTACCAGACTGGTTAGGCACAGAATGTTCCTCCAGAACGCAAGAAAATGAACGGTCATCTGTCCGGTTCGACGGACAGGAGTGACAAGTGCAAGTCAGAGTGGGGGAGACAAGCTCCAGGATGTCCGGTGAGACATCAGGGAAGGTAACCCTTTCCCTTACCGACCTTGTTCAGGTTGTGCCTCGGGGCTCAGTACTCTCCGGGGGTTCCAACTCCTCTTCTTCTGTTTGAAGACACACAGCGTTCTTGTTTATATTCGCTGAGTCCCCGAGCTGGGTTACCAGGGTGGAGATGTCTGCTCGAAGATTCATTTTCTGAGCTCCCTGAGTCGCCCTCCGACGTGGAGGACCCCTTTGAGCCACCGACCAGGCTGACGAGATGAGATCCTTCTCCAGTCTTTCCTTTAGGAGAGGAGGGACCCGACACCAAGGGTCTCCAGAAAGGTGCAGACGACAACAGATCAGGGTAGAGTTTTGGACCTTTGTCTGAGACTATTTTCAGCTTGGCAGGATACAAAATTTGTGCTTTTACATTTAGTAACGTAGCTGTTTCATAATTGGCCAAGTGTTTTCCTAGCCTCCTGGACCATGCTCGTGTAATCGTTATCTATGAATATATCTGTGTTCTTTATACATTAGAGAGCCATGTTTCCAGGCCTGCCTCAAAAGTTCTTCCTTCGCTTGGTAGTTAGTTAGTTTGACTACGATGGATCTGGGCCTGGCATCTGGATTCTTTGGGCGGGGTATTAAAGATCTATGCGCCCAGTCCATTGCAAGATCTAGGTCATGAGGCAGAGGGAGGATTTGTTTCAACATGTCTTGCAAAAACAGGATTGTATTCTGATATGTACTTTCCAACCCCTCTGGGACCCCGTATAGTCTTATGTTATGCCTCCTGTTTCTGCTTTCGAGATCATCAAGCTTCCGAGTCAACTCGCGGTCTCTGGCAAGCAGGTAAAGCATTAGTCTGTCTTGTCGGTCTGATTGTTCCACAAGTTGATTAGAACAGAGTTCAAGTTGCTCTGTTTTATGGTCCTCCTTGGCCAAATCCGATTTAAATTCGTTCAGAGTTTTGTCGATTTTAGCCACTGTGCGTGCAGTTTGCATTATTGTCTCTCTCTGGGTGGTTGGAATCTCCTCCAGCGAGGTCCCCGGTCCCGGTAGGCCCTCCATCGTCTCCCTCTCTTGCATTTCCAATCGGCCCTCCTCTTGCATCATATCTCTCAATTTTTGCGTCGGAGTCGATGGTAGTTTCCCTGCTTTGCTTCTTTTGCTTTTTGGCGGTGAAGCCATGTCTTTAAACGGGTGATTTAAGTCGATTATGTTCAGGGGGGAGACGGAGCCGCAAGACTACGCTGCCATTAGCTCTCTGACGTCACCGGAAGTCCCCATGGACTTGGTTTTCTTGTAGTTCAGTATTAGATGGTGGTCAGGAAACCAGGTTTCAAGTTCCCCAAAGAAACCCTGAAGGGCATGTTGGAGGGAGTTTGTGGGGTATGTCCAGAAAACTACAGCATCGTCCATGTAGAGCAGTAATTTCCTGCAGCAGGATTTAGGGAGGGAATTCAGGAAGAGGGTGCAAAGCATGGGGCCAAATCTGGAGCCTTGTGGCACTCCTGATAGGATTGGTCTACAGGGGGAGATTGTGGTGTTTATGTTGACCTGTTGTGTTCTGCTGGAGAGAGAATCTTTGAACCAAGAGGTGGCCTCTGGGGAAATGCCCTGGGATGGGAGGGAGTGTAGGAGCAGTGCATGACTGATGGTGTCGAATACTTTGGTTAAGTCGACATAGATAGCCCTAGTCAGGTGGCTCTGTTCCAGGGCCTCATGTATAAATGATGTAAACTCAAGGAGGGCAGTGGTGGTGCTGTGGTCCCTCTGGAAGCCATGCTGTTCTGGACAGAGCAGGTTATGCTTGGACAGGTGGTCTGTGAGCTGGTCAGAGACAGTTTTTTCGAGAGCCTTTGAGATGGGGGGGGGGGGTTAGGATCAAGATGGGCCGATAATTACTGGTGGATATGCAGTCGCCACTTTTCAGAGTAGGGGTTATTAGTGCACGTTTCCAGGGTATAGGGAATTGGTTGAGGCATAGGGACAGGTTAAGAATTTTGTTGAGCTGGGGCAGGGTCTCATCCAGTATAAGGCGGAGGAGTTTGAAGTCCAGCGAATCACTGCTAAAGCAAGCATTCGCCAGGACTTTGGTGAGGTAGCATTTTGCTTCACTACAGGAGATGATTCGCAGCTGGAAGGGGGGGGGGTCTGTAGTGGCAGATTTGTCTGTAGGACAATAATGGATCGGGTCGAAAAAGTTCAGGGTGAAGGATATGGCTGAGGTCTGAGAAGGCAGCATTTGGGGCGTCTGAGATTGTAGTGGGATCCTGGGTGACGTCCCCATCAACTAGTAGCTCAACAGGAGCGGGGGATACAGCTTTCCCACTGAGTTCTTTAATACTGCTCCAGAATTTTCTGTACTTTAAGCTGGTCTCCGGGTTCCCATATATGATGGGCTGTACCTCCTGCAGCCTGGATATCCTCCCCTCCACTTCCTTTGCACACCAGTTTACTTCCTGCCTTCCAAAAGGCAGGTACTCTGTAGCAGAGCTCTGTCTTCTCATGGCAAGGCTGAAGACATCAGACTGTAGGTCTCATTTTTATTTTTCTCTTTGGATATAACATACTAACATACTAAAAGCCAGCAGAATAGACCTGACGGTCTGTCATGTCTGCTCGGTAGCCAGCCTCCTAATGGATGCTCGCTTTTCCACCACCCCCAGCCCCAGAGAGAGTCGCCTTCAGCTTCAGTTTTCCCTTGTACCTGTCCCACCTCCTCTTGAAGCCCTCCACTGTGCCCTCCTCCACCAGACTCCTAGGCAATGCATTCCATGGCTCCACCTCCCTCTCAATGAAGTAATATCACCTGCACCCCCCCCCGTAATTTCCCCCTCCAGCTTCTTCTCACTGAACATCTCTTTGGCTCCGCCCCTGTTTATTCCTTTTACATATTTGAAGATCCGGATCATGTCCCCTCTATCTCTCCTACAGCCCCAGTTCTACCAGCCTTTCTTCATAGGGCCTCCCTTCCATGCCTTGAATCATCCTGGTTGCCCTCCTCTGTATCCTCTCCAGCAGTGCTATGTCTTTCTTGAGGTGAGGTCTCCAGGTAGCCTCAACGTTGGACAAGAGCAGCATTCATAGTATCATAGTAAAAACCAGCAGAAGAGGCCCCATGGTCTATTGTGTCTGCTCGGAAGCTAGCCCCCTACTGGTAGCTCGCTCCTCCACTCCCCCAGCCCCAGAAGTGGCCTTCCCTGGCCTCAGCTTCCCCCTGTACCTGTCCCAACCCTTCCTGAATCCTTTCACTGTGGTCTCTTCCACCAGACTCCTGAGCAGTACGTTCTATAGTTCCACCATGCTCTCTTTGAAGAAGTGTCTCCTGTACTCCCCTGCCCCCGGTAGTTCACCTCTTCTTAAGCCTGAACACTTCCCTGGCTCGCCCTGATTTATCCCCTTTACATACTTGAAAGTCTATCATGTTCCCTCTGTCCCTACTCTCCTCCAGTTCGTACAGATTGAGTTCATCCAGTCTCTCCTCATAGGTCCTACCCTCCATGCCCTGAATCATCCCGGTTGCCCTCCTCTGGACCCTCTCAGCAGCGCTATGTCTGTCTTAAGATGGGGTCTCCAGAACTTCACACAGTATTCAAGATGTGGCCTAACCAGAGCATTATACAGAGGGAGGATCACCTCCATCCTCCTGGAGGTAATCCCCCTGGTTTTGTAGCCCAGTATCCTGTTTGCTTTTGCTGTAGCTCTTTGACAGTTCTCTGTGTTATTTATTTAGCTGTCTACCACTATCCCTAGGTCCCTCTTTCCTGATGTGATTTGCAGTGTGGTCCCCCCAGGGTGTATGCATGTCCTGGGTTTCTGACCCCCAGATGCAGCACCCTATATTTCCCTGCATTGAACTTCAACCCCTACTTCTTTGCCCCCCCATCCAGATCCCTGTGGGGCCTCTCTCCCCTCCTGCCAGTTTTGAGTCATCTGCAAAGAGACCCAACCTACTCCTGACGCCCCACCCTATGTCCAAGATATAGGAATTGAACAGGAGTGGCCCCAGGACCGAACCCTGGGGCACCCCACTGACGACCCTCCTGGGGAGGAGACTATCCCTCCAGCCACCACTGCTGTATTCGCCCCATGAGCCAGTTTCCACCCACCTGAGCAACTGCCCCCAATTCCCCAGCTTTGTTAGTAGGCCGGTGTGGGGTACCGAATCGAACGCCTTACTGAAATCCAGATAGAGGACATCCACCAGCCTGTGTTGGTCCAGGGCACCTGTCACCCAGTCATAAAACTCCCACCAGGTTAGTCTGGCACGACCTCCCCAGAACAAAACCATACTGCCTCTCATCTAGGTGCCCCAACCTTTCCAGCTGCCCCTCCCCCAGCCTCTCCTTAATAATGCCCTCCATAACCTTGCCTACCACAGACATTAGGCTAACAGGCTTATAATTCCCCATCTCCTCTCTGGACCCCCCCCTTGTGGATAGGTACCACATGAGCCTTCCAATCTTGAGGTACCCACCCTGTCATCAGGGAGATGTTGAAGAGTGAGGCCAGTGGAGCTGCCAGCACATCCGCCAGTTCCTTCAGCACCTTTGGATGCAGCCCATCTGGCCCCGGCACCTTCTCAGTCTTTAGCGATTGGAGGGCCTCTCTCACCCTATCCACTGTGATTTCGCCCTCCCATCCCCTCCTCGTGCATCCTGTCCTCCCCTTCTAGATACGACCCATCCCCTGCTCTAGTCTCATCCAGTCCTTCAGTCTCCAACTGACCTGGGTCAGTGGGCTCCTCTAACCTCCCATTGGGTTGGAAGGATCCCCACCTCCCCTGGTAAAGACAGGCAGAGTACTCATTTAGCACCTCTGCTTGTTCCCCAGCTTCTTGCGCTGATCCTCCCCAGTTCTAATCCTGCTGATCTGTGCCCTCACTTTTCTTTTCTCCCCTGTGTATCTATAGACCCCCGTGGATATCCCTGGCCAGGTTAAGCTCCTTCTTTGCCTTGGCCCCCTTCACCACCTTGGTGACCCTCTTAGCTAGGAAATTATACTCCCTAGCCCCCGAGTGCTTTTTGACATGCATGAGCAGCGTTTTCTCCCTCACTGCCTCCTGCACCTCCCTGGTCCACCAACACGGCTTACTGGCCCTACATTGCTTGCAACTTACCTTTGCACAGGCCCTCGAAGCCTCCTGCACTCCCTTATTAATGGTCTTCCACAAGCTACCAGCATCCATGTCTGGTTTTATCTCATCCAAGCACCCATTAAGAATCCTCCCCATGCCCTCAAAGTCCGCCCCCCTGAAATCTATTACTTCTGTGTTAGTACGAATTTCCTGTTCCCTAGGAACATAAGAAACCAGACTGTGGCATGGTCACTGCCTGCCAATGGGCTGCTCACCTCCAGACCCCTTATCTGGTCACTATCTGCTAGGACAGTGTCCAGGATCCGATCCTGCCTAGTAGGCTCCCCCACATGCTGGACTAGGAAGGTATCCTGGAAGACATCCATCAACCTCTGCTCCCTGGCCACCGAGGATGTCATAGTGCTCCAGTCTGACCCCGGCATGTTCAGGTCGCCCACGATCACCACCCTGCCAGTCTCCTCTCACTGGATACCCCTAATCATGGAGTCACCCGGCAGGAGCACCTTCACGTCTCCCCCCAAGTTGCTAGCTCGTTTGTGCCCTTCCACACTCCTTCTGTCTATGTCCCCCAGCTTGCCCCTCACACCCCCTACAGTCTGGGCATCACTAGTTTGATTGTGCCCTTCCAGGCTCCCTCTTCTGTCTCCCTCTCCCAGCTTGCTCCTCGCACCCCTCACAGCCTGACTATCACTAGTCGCCCCCTTAACTCTTTCCCTGTTGGTCTTTTGCCATTGACTTCTCCACCCAGGCCTCCTATTCCTACTTTCCTTCTCCCCTCCATCCCCCTCTCAGGTTCCACACTAACGGACCCTTGTGCCCTAGTGCTCTCTACACCCCTCTCTTCTGGAATTTCCAGTCTCGGAGCTGGCCTGCCCAGAGTGCTCCTCTCCTCACCCCCTTCCTTGTCCGCTTTTTCTTTCTTCAGCTGTGCTCTGGGTCCTGGCCTCATCCACCCTGACTCTGTTCTGTGCATCCCCTCTGCCTTATCGCCCTCAGAGCTGGGCTCCTGCCCTCCCTCCCGTCTGGTGCCCTGGTCCCATGTTCCCCATGCCCTCCCTCCTTTGGATCAGGCCCGCCTCCTATCCCCTGCCCCCCCCTGACACCTGACCAATCCCTCCCCGTCATCCTGCACCCCCTGCCCGCTATCCTTTTCCACCTCACCGCCTGGCTACAGCAGGGTGAAGCGATTTGTAAGTGTGATGCCTGCCCCAAGCTCGCCCACTCCTGTCCCCCTCACTTGGCTCTCTCTGGGCCGCCCCCTCCTTTCGGAGTGAAGACCATACACTGGTATTTTCATGTCTCTCACTCCCGCCCCTGTACCCTGGGGTATGCCATTTTGTCCTCACCTATCATCATATGGTTTCTGTCCCTCCTTCCCTCTCCAACCCACCTCCCTCCAACTGCTTCCTGATCCCCTCGACCTACTGCCTGAGGCCTGCCAACTGGTAACACACTGGGCATCCCCCAAACCTCCATGTCCAATTCAATATTATGTCCGCCCCACACCCCGTACACCCAGTCACCCTCCCGAAGATACCGTCTCTTGCATCATTCGATCCCATCCTCACTGTTTAGGTGTGGGCAATAAAAGTACCCTCCAATCCATATACACTCAATCAATCTAGCCTTTTCCCAGCAGTAGCCCAAGCAATCGATGCAAACAGTACCCAAGATACAGTAGCCAGCACTACCCAAACGTCACCCTAATAGGATTAGGATGTTGCAAGGCCTTATGGGTCTCACCCAGTAAATGTAGGGTGAGCCTTGGGTTGGGTGGGTTGCGGGGTGGGAGTACACCACAGGCCGTGTCAAAACACAATCAGCCAAGGAGCTCTGGCAGTGACACCAACTTGTCTACTAGAATCCCTTTATCCTGCCCAAACTAAATGTAAAAGCACAATAAATGGCAGTTAAGACCAGCCCTCAAATACAATTTCAAACACACAGAAATCCCAGCTAAGAAAATGTTTCAGATCCACTTACACACACACACACACACACACACACACACACACACACACACACCCTACCAGCTAAAGCCTCCTTTTCCCTCTCCACTAACTGAAGACTAACTGAGATGGCAGTTACACATCACATTCAAACTGCACTAGTCCTTGTAATATGATACAGTATGATGATTTATAGATACATAGGGGAGAAGACAAAAGGGAGAGCACAGATCTCCAGGATTAGGACTGGGAAGGGATGGGCTCAGGATGCGGGGGAGCAGGCGGAGGTACTAAATGAGTACTTTGCCTCGATATTTATGGAAGGAGAGAGGGGATCCATTCAGCCGGAAGAGAGGGAGGGGGAAACAGCTGAGCGGAGAGGTCAGATGGAGATGAGAGGATCAGAAGAGGCTGGGGCATTGGGTGGGCCAGGCCTAGAAGGGGAGGGGTGTTTAGTTGGGGGGTTAGGAAGGGAGAAATCACAGAGGACAGAGTGAGGGAGGCCCTTCGGGCGCTGAAAACTGATAAGGCACCAGGACTGGATGGGCCACATCCGAGGGTTCTGAAGGAACTGGCGGACGAACTAACAGCTCCACTAGCTGCACTTTTCAATGCGCCTCTGCAGACAGGATGGGTGCCTCAAGACTGGAGGGTGGATCATGTGGTGCCTATCCATAAAGGGGCGGGGCTAGGGAGGAGATGGGAAATTACAGGCCTGTCAGCCTAACGTCTGTGGTGGGCAAACTAATGGAGGGCTTCATCAAGGAGAAGCTCTGGAGGCAACTGGAAAGGTTGGGGCATGTGGATGACAAACAGTATGGTTTTGTCTCGGGGAGATCGTGTCAGACCAACCTAATAGATTTTTGCGACTGGGTGACGGGGACCCTGGACCGACAAAAACTGGTGGACGTCCTATATCTGGATTTCAGTAAGGCGTTTGACTCGGTACCCCACAATGGGTTGTTGACAAAGTTGGGGGATGGGGGGGAGGACAGTTGCTTAGATGGGTAGAAAATTGGCTAATGGAAAGAACACAGACTGTAGTGGTTGGGGGGATAGCCTCCTTGCCTAGGAAGGTCTTCAGTGGGGTTCCCCAAGGTTCGGTACTGGGGCCACTCCTGTTCAGTGCCTATGTCTCCGATATAGGGAGGGGGGTTAGGAGTAGGATGAGCCTCTTTGCGGATGACTCGAAACTGGGAGCACTGGCAGATGAGGAGGAAGCGAGAGAGAAAGTCCAGAGGGATCTGGATCCCTGGAGGGTGGGTCAAGAAGGTGGGGACTGAGCTTTAATCCAGGGAAGTGTAGGGTGCTGCATCTGGGGGTCAGAAGCCCTGGTCATGTATACACTCTGGGCAGGGTCTCACTGCAAGCCTCCTGGACGTAATTCCCCGGGCTATGCAGCCCAGAATCCTGTTTGCCTTTGCCGCAGATCTTCTGCAGTTTTCAATGTTTCCTTGCACCTGTTCCACCCTTCTTGAAGCCTCCACTGTGCCCTCTTCAACAGCCTCCTGGGCAGCGCATTCCACGCCTCCACCACCCTCACAGTGAAAAAATGCCTCCCACGCCCCTATAATTCCCTCCACTTTCCACTCATGGCCTCTGGTTATTCCCCCTTTTTTTAGTCTAAACAGCTCCTTGGTTCCACTCCTGGTTATTCCTTTTACATACTTGAAAACCTGTATCATATCTCCCCTATCCCTCTTCTCCTCTAGTGTATAAAGCCCAAGCTCATCCAGTCTCTCTTTATGAGACCTTCCCTCCATGCCTTGAATCATCCTGGTCGCTCTCCTCTGGACTCTCTCCAACAGCACCATATTCTGCTTCAGATGAGGTTTCCAGAACTGCACACAGTACTCAAGCTGTGGCCTGACCAAGGCATTATACAGAGGGAGGATCACCTCCCTCCTTCTGGACGTAATTCTCCTGGCTGTGCAGCCTAGTATCCTGTTTGTTTTGGCTGCAGTTCTTCTACAATTTTCAGAGTTATTCATTTTAATGTCTACCACCACCCCTAAATCCCTTTCTCCCAATGTGGCTTGCAGTATGACACCTCCCGAGTATATAAATGGTCCTGGTTTTTGACCCCCAAATGAAGTACCTTACATTTACCAACATTCAATTTCAGTCCCCACCTCCTTGACCATCCCTCCAGGTTGTCCAGATCCCCCTGGACGATCTCCCTCGCCTCTTCACAATCCACAAGTGCTCCCAGTTTTGAATCATCCGCAAAGAGACCCAACCTATTTCTAACCCCCTCCGTATATCCGAGACGTAAGCATTGAATAAGAGTGGTCCCAATACCTAACCCTAAGGGACCCCACTGATTACCTTCCTGGGGGAGGAGAGTATCCCACCCACCATTACCCTCTGTAAATGCCCCGAAAGCCAATTTTCAGCCCAGTTTATCTCCTGTTTTCCCACCCCCATCTCCCCCATTTTTACTATCAATCTATTATAGGGCACTGAATCAAATGCTTGCTGAAGTCTAGGTATAGGACATCCACCGGCCTATGTCTATCCAAGGCTCCCGTCACTTAGTCATAAAATTCTACGAGGCTGGACTGACATGATCTCCCTGGGACAAATCCATACTGTTTATCATCCTGAACTACGGAAAACTCAACAGATTTACTGTAGTATTAGTTATTTAGTGTTGAAATAAACAAGGAGAATAATATGATTTTAGTTTTGTCAGCAGCATGGCGAGCATAAAGATTGTGACAGAATTAGCATCAGTAGCGAGGAACTGACAGCAAGTGTAGTTGCAGCAGCAGCACAGATCACCAGCAGCACAGTGAGAACATCATTACAGCAGAGTAGCAGACAGTACTGTCAGTACAGCATCAGGAAAAATTACATGAAGCATGAGCTTGCTCCAGCTGGAGCTTCATATTCAGTGTCATCATCAAGACTAGTAACCGCCTCAGGGACATTTTCACGTGAATCGGCAGAACTAGTAGTTGAACTAGCATGACCATGATGAACACGAATGTGGCGTGTGCCAGGCCCAGATAGTAGCCAGTGGTTGATGGCTTGATCAGGATCAAAGCTGTCTAATGCAGGGCCTTCAGCTGCTATATGCAGAAGTGACTGGAGAGTGTCATCAGACAAAGTTGTTCTTAGTTTTGTTTTTATAAGATTCTGAATGGAGAATACTGTCTCACATTCGACTGTAGAAGACACACTCATAGCCAGTAACATTTCTATTAGGTCAAGGATGTGAGCAAGCTGGGGCAGTTTCTCTCGTAGTAGTTGTGAATACACTTGCAGATATGGCTTGTCAACTGCAGACTTGAGCATTGCTTTGAATGCAGAATACTCCCTTTTTATACTGGTCACGTGATCTTCAGAAAAAAGTTGTCTAATAAATTAATCAGTTGTGCCAAATTGTGCAAGTTCTTCTCGTGATCGAAATTTTTGAAATCTAAGCAACTGAACCATTTTAGAGGTTCCTCTGAGAAATTACAAAAACGCTGATCAATGTAAGATGCTGCTGCATCAATTGAACTGTGCAGCTGTGCATCAGTCATAAAATTTACTTCTGGACAGTTCCCTTTGAAAGTAAAAGGAACAATCTTTTTCTCACTGCCACGTTTTGAAACAAGATAGTTCATGCATTTCTCTGCAGGATTATATTGGTTTAGAAATGATGTCATAAACTTTCCAGGTACATAGATACATAGACAGTGTCGGCAGATAAGGGCCTATGGCCCACCCAGTCTGCCCATTTGAGCTTGTAAGTTCAGTTTGTTTTCCTAGAAGTCTATTTCCCCTTACCCCTGACCTCTAGAATTCCTTTATGTCTATCCCATGCATTCTTAAATCCCGTGATTGTTTCAGCCCCCACCACTTCCTCTGGCAGGGTGTTCCACTTGTCCACCACCTGTTCTGTGAAGAAATTCTTTCTCATGTTTCCTCTGAATCGTCCTCCCTCCAACTTCATCCCATGCCCTCTAGTCCTGAAACATCTTTTCGCTTAAAAATAGTGTTTTCCTGCACCCTGTTCCTCCCTGTAAGATACTTGTATGTCTCTATCATATCCCCTCTCTCCCTCCTCTCCTCCAGGGAGTACATGTTCAGTTCCTTCAACCTGTCTTCATAGGACTTGTGATGCAACCCATGCACCATCTTTGTTGCCCTCCTCTGAACCTTCTCTACCCTGTCTATGTCCTTACGTAGGTATGGTCTCCAGAACTGTACACTGTACTCCAGGTGGGGCCTCACTAGTGTCTTGTATAGCGGAATTATGACCTCCTTTCCTGCTGGTGATGCCCCTGCCTATACATCCCAGCATCCTATTTGCTTTACCTGATGCCTTGTCACACTGTTTCCCTACCTTGAGGTCATCAGAGATGACAACCCAAGATCCCTTTCCTGCTTGGTGCATGCCATATCCTCACCCCCCAACTGATATATTGTGCCAGGGTTTTTGTGCCCCATGTGCATTATATTGCACTTCTTTGCATTGAATTTCAACTGCCAAACCCTTGACCATTCTTCAAGTTTCTTCAGGTCCCTTCTCATTCTGTCTACACCCTCTGGTGTGTCTACTCTGTTACAGAGCTTTGTGTCATCAGCGAACAGTGAAATTCTGCCTTCTAGATCCTGTGCAATGTCACTGATGAAGATGTTGAATAGGACCGGTCCCAGCACTGATCCCTGTGGTACCCCACTGGTCACTCTTCCCTCTGTGGAGTGACAGCCATTTACCACCACCCTCTGTGTCCTGCCACCCAGCCAGTTACCTACCCACCACACTACTGTCCTGCCCACACCCATATTCCCCAGTTTGTGTAATAGTCTTCTATGTGGCACAGTGTCAAAGGCCTTGCTGAAGTCCAGATAGGCCGTGTCCACTGCCCTCCCGATCCACCTCCTAGTCACCCAGTCAAAAATTCAGTGAGGTTGGTCTGACATGACCTCCCCTGGTGAAACCATGCTGCCTTGGGTCCTGTAGTCCATTGACAACCAGATGTTCCACCAATCTCTCCTTCAGTAGTGCTTCCATGATCTTCCCACTACCGAGGTGAGGCTGACTGGTCTGTAGTTCCCTGCTTCCTCTTTGTTCCCACTTTTGTAAAAGGGGACTATATCTGCTGTCCTCCAGTCTTTGGGTACCTCCCCTGTTTCCAGTGATTGGCTAAACAGGATAGCCAGAGGTTCAGCCACCACCTCTCTTAGTTCTTTAAGGACCCTGGGGTGCAACCATCTGGCCCCATTGCTTTATCAACTCTTATTATTTCCAGTTCGTTCAGGACCCTTTCTCGTGTAAAGGGACTTGTGTCCATTTCTGCACCATTCTCACCCCTTGTACTCCCTTCAGACCCATTACCCCCCTCTTCCTTAGTAAAGACTGAGCAGAAATACCTGTTCAATATGTCAGCTTTACTGTTGTCATCCTCCACGCGGCTCCCATCCTCCCCCTTCAGTCTCACTTTCCCTCCCTTTGTCTTTCTTTTTTCACTTATGTACCTGTAAAGGTTTTGTCCCTTTACCCACTGATTTTGCAATGTGTTCTTCTGTCTGAGCTTTGGCTTCCTTACTGACTTCCCTGCCTCCCTTTGTTTCTCCTGGTACTTCTCCTATCCCCTTCTGCCTGTGTCTTTTGTATTGCCTGAATGCAATCGTTTGGCTTTCACTTTCTTTGTGACCTCTTTGGAAAACCATAATGGTCTCCTTCTTCTTTTCCTCTTGCTAACCTGCTTAATGCATAATTCTGTTGTTCTTATAATCCCCATTTTAAATACTGCCCACTGTTCCTCAACCCTGATTCCTGTCCCATTCCCTTAATGCCTCTTTCAAGCATCTCCCATTTTCCCAAAGTCTGCCCCTAAAATCAGGATACGTGTTTTTTGTGGTTTGGTTCTGCTCTTTCTGTGATTTCAAACCACAATGACTGGTGGTCACTGTTACCCAGGTGCTCCCACTGTTACCCCCATCACACTGTCCCTGTTTGTGAGCACAAGGTCCAGTATTGCCTTCTCGCCGAGTTGGTTCCATGACCAGTTGCTTGAGGAAGGCACCCTGAAGGAGTCAGGATAAATCTGCTCTAGTTGATGCTGCTGCTGGGATGCTCCAGTCCACGTCTGGAATATTGAAGTCTCCAACCAGTACTACCTCACCTTGTCTGCCATCCTTTGGATGGCTAGCATCAGCTCCTATCTGTTTCTTCCTCCTGGCTGGTGGTCTATAGACCACACCTGTGTGGATGGCTGGCCCCATTTTCCTTTCCAGCTTAACCCACAGTATCTCTCCCCATTTTGTTCCTCCTGGATCTGTGTGGCCCTTATGTCATTTTTCACATACAGTGCCACCTCCTCCCTTCCTGCCTGCTCTGTCTCTTCTGAATATGTTGTAGCCAGGTATGGCCATCTCCCAGTCATGGTTATCATTACACCAGGTTTCAGTGATGGCCACAATGTCCAGGTCTGACTGTACCATGACAGCCTCCAGATCTTCCATCTTGTTGCTAAGGCTCCTGGCATTTGCACACATGGCTTTCCATGATTTGACCTCCTAGACTGCTTCACTGTTCTACTCCAGCCCTTCCTTGGTTGTCATTTATCCCTGGTTCTCCTTGCTGTCTGCCCTTCTGCTGAATTTTGCCCCTTTCTGCTTATCCACCTTTTGGACACTAATCTCCATCTTTGCACACTGCTTTGCAGAGATAGCCACTCCTCTGGTTCACTGGTTCCACTGCTAGCTGTGGGGGTGAGCAAGTAGGTACCCTCCTTGCTGGCCTGCCACATTTACTTTGCTAGTTTAAATGCTTGTCAATGTAGCATTTAAACTTATCATTGAGCTTGATTCCCTCCAGGATGGATGCAGGCGTCAGGCTTGAACAAACCTCCATCCTCCAGGTGGGTCCCCAGTCACCAATGAATCCAACCCTTCCTCACAGCACCAGTTCTTCAACCATGAGTTAAAGTTCCTGGTGCATGCACTCCTATGCTCTCCTTGCCTCTCACAGGTAGTACTTCTGAGAAAGTGACAGAAGTAGCTACTTGCTTGAGACCCCTCCCAGTTTCCTAAACTCTTCCTGAACTTCCTTGGCTCCCCATTTGCCAAGTCATTAGTACCTAGGTGGATAATGACATCCAGCTCACCTCCGCCTTGCTTTCCCAGTGATCCCCAGATCTTCCTTCCATCCCTCCATGCCGTGGGCACCTGGTAGGCACCTCACCTCCCTATCCTCCCCTCCTGTGTTCCTAGCTGGATCCCTCTTACGATGGAGTCCCCCACCAGGATTCTGCCTCCTCTGGTGTGCACTGCTTTCCCCTGAGGTCACCTCCTTGGCTAACCTCCACATCCTTTCCTTCCACTTCTCTGGGTACCTCTATTTGGTTGTCTTCATTTGCCAGTGTGGCATATGAGTTCTTGAGAGGAATAGGATCTGGGATGTGCCTCTGCCTGACTGCTCTAACCCTCCCTGAGTCCACTGTCATCCAAGTGCTCCTCGTTCTCGGCATCCTTTGAGGCAGCTGCATTGGACTGGGTGGTCCCTGGATAGGGGTGATGGTACTCCTGACCCAGTTTACTTCCGCTCTGAGTCTGGCTACCTCATTCCGCAGTCCAGAGAGATGCATGCAGATAGGGCAGCACCTCAGTGTCCAGAAGGTCTGCCTGAATATGGCTGCCCCACAGCCACTGCATTGCACCACTCCCCACATTATACTGCAGTTCCACTACTTGTCTGCTACTGAAGCTCTCTTAGTTCTCTTTTTATTAATTTACAGTACTAAAAATCCTGTAACTGATCCTCAGATATATTTTTTTTTTTTTTAAGGAAAAAGAAACCAATAAATAAATGAGTCAAAACACTTGTGCTGAGGGTGGTCTTCTTCACCCTTATGCCCCTCCTACTACACCTCTTACTATACCTCCTGTGTTTAGCTCCTGTCAATCAGATTTATCAGGCATATAATTAAGAGTTGGGGAATGGGGGAAGTAAAATTTGTGCAATTGAAGACAGCACAGAATTACACCACCACTATGTTTTAAATTTTCAACAGCCCAAAAACAATTATAAGTAAAGACAACAAAGAAAGAAAGTATAGTGTCACTACAAGCCTACAATCTAAGTTTAAAAGAAAAATACCAATTACCAGTTACTCTAAAGCACTGAATTGAATATGTTTCCTTCCTTCCAGGTCTTGTTTTTTAGCTCGGTCAACTGGAGTAGGCATGTCTAACGAGTTGGGGGACTTCTAATATTAGTAGGTCATCCTTTTGAAATTCAAGTGATAGATTTTTCAATATTGGCAGAAAATCTTGAAGAATAAACAGTGATTTTACAAACTGTACTGAGTGTGCATCTCTTAGAAGTGCCTTTGCTTTGACCCCATCATCACCAGCAGAGTTTGACTCATGTTCAAGATGTTGAACTACTGTGGGCAGGTTGACATGAATAGCATGAACTGAATGCGTCTTACTTGCAAGCCAATGAACTTGCTTTATTGCACCGAAGTGAGCCAACTCAGTGTGTATGACATCTGCTATTTCTTGCAATTCCCTAAGTTTCTTGGGCTGTAGTGGTAAAATTTAAAAATTCCTTTCAAGGTGTTTTCTACTTTTTGAGCAAAGGATTGTTTATCATGACGTTGAGAACTGCTAACTCCAGTTTGTGGGCTATTGTATATAACAGTGGGGACATGTTCTCGGATTTTTGCTGTGGTGCCACCTGTATGGCCCATCATCACACTGGCACCATCAAAGTTGGCAGATACGAGAACTGGTCCAGGTCTGCTCACATCATTAAGGTCTGCAAAAGAAAGATCAACCAACTCAAGTGCAGAGCTTATTGCTTTAAAAACTCCCATCTGCGTGAGAATGTTCAAGAGGTACAACTTTAACACAGTTGTAATTTCTTTTTTCTGCGCCATCAACAAAACGAAGGAAGACATTTTCCCACTCTAATGCTTGCATCTGTACTGCCATCTGCAAGAACGATAACGATTTTGTATTTTTGACAGTCTGGATCTGTGTTTTAGACATGACAGCTGATATTGCGTTACAGAAATCTCTGGCCCGTTAACCATTTGCATAATTGCTGCCGAGTTTAACCCCATTTTTTTCTTGCAGTGTGCAGAGCCACTCCATACCTGAGAGAGGACGTACATTTTTAGCCAAGGAATATTGAGGTGTTCAATAAACGTCTCATTTTATTTTTGGTGACTTCCTCCATCTGAGAAAATGCATGATATAAAGCATTTTCGTGTCATTCTACTGCTAGTACTCAGTCTGGCTCCGGACCCAGCCCCCTCCCACCTACTCTGTCCTGCCATCTTGTAGTGCTGCATAAGCACAACAGCTTAAGGTAAAAGAATTACACCGCACACAAAGATAACACAAAATAGAATTTTACTGTGTACAGTGCAACAACAGTCTTTGAATATTTCACAATTGTAGCATAGAAGACAGTTCAAAAATGCAAAGTAATAAGCCAAAACAAGCTACTGTATTTTCCCTTTGATCTGGGAAAAAAATCCCCATCATCTTCATCGGGAACAAAAAGTAAAGAGCCTGAGCCTTCTTCACAGTCTGAAAGCCAGCCCCAGCCAACCCCCGCCAGCCCTACTAGGAGTCAGGAAAAAAACTACCAAGGCTCTGGGTCTGTGTTTGTAGACTTAACAGGCGATCAATCTAACTTGACCGTACCAGTTTCTGAAACGAGTGAGCATAACAGTAGCAGCAGCAGTTCAGTATCATCACATTCTGGTTCAGTACAGCTAAAGCAACCTTTCATTTTAGATGATGAGGAAATAAACACTGAGAAAAGAAGCAAAGGTAAAAACTATGACGTAGAAAAAATGCCTTTTCCTTCTCAGGTCAGGTTTGGTCTCACAACCGCGCACACACACCTCCACCAAAGTACTAGGTAGCTAGGGTTTATAATTTTTTTCAGTGTAATATCACACAAAAAATGTTTTTCCCCTTCCTATAGTATATTTCTAAGAAGTCTGCAGTTCCCAAGTTCCTCTACCCTCTCCTCTCAGGGCAGGTTAGGTCTCACAGCCATACACCTCCACCAAAGTACTTGGTAGGACAAAGTACTAGCTAAGCTAGGTTTATCTGAATGTAGCTGTCTTTTTTTTTTTCTGGGGGGGGTTATCAATCTCTGGAAATGCCTTTTTTTTTTTAAATCTCCTCCCCAGTCTGCCACCTCCGACCCTTCAGGGGGACAAGTGGACATCCCACTGCCCGGAACCCTAACCAAGCAGACCCCTAGGCCCCATGGAGCCGCAGATTACCCCCCAGGGTGGGGACCAGGCGGGGGACTCGGACCCCGTAACTTACATTTCGTTGGTCTGAGGTCTGCTGGGCGGGCACAGGCAAATCGTGGGCACGGCTTCGGTCTTTTTCTTTCATCTTTCTTTAATTAATCTTTCTTTAATTCGTGAGCTCTTTTACAAAGGTTCCACGTCAGGGTGGACAATACACATGTTCAGTGGTTACAGAGGCCTGATCATTAGGCATTAAAGAGCGATTACATGACAATTAGACAAATAGGAGAAAAAAAAAACTGAGCAGTTATAATTGAATACTAAGCTATTTCTAATCGGGTGCCCTAGGTAGCACACTCCTGGAAACCTCCAAATCCGTTGATCGACTATGGCAGAGTAACTGCATAGGGTTTAACGCTATCCCAGATGGCGAGAGGCTGGGCCCACCATCTTCCCGGCTGAGGCAGGCTTGTTTTCGCGTTTTCTCCCTCCCGGAGCAGCAAGTAACTTCTCCCGACGACATGACGCGAGTGCCGACGTCCATTTTGCTCAGTGGCCGCATCCCATCCCCAAATGGAGCTTGCAGTTCTCCAAGCCTCCGCTCGCGGTCATGCAAGTGTCGGGCATCGGCCAGATCCCTCCTCGGAGAACGTGAGCTGTCGTTGGATGCTCCAGCTTATCTCCCCCCGGCCGACCCACTGATGACCTGAGTTCGCTCCTGAACCCGGGTCGCCAGCGTGGTGCGAAGTGTGGCGTCCAGTGCCTCAACCCTCAACACCACCGGGCCGTGTCAAATGATTTTTCAGTTTTTATACTGCAACTGTTTAATTTATTTATAGTAAGTACTCAATTGTTTCCTTCCACAAGTTCCTCTACTCTACCTTCAGGCTCTCAGGGCAGGTTCGGTGGTCTCACACTGATGGCCCCTGCCACACACAACACACCTTCTCCTCCAGTGGATGTAACAGACTGAAATAGCAGCTAGGTTAATTCAGGTTCTTTTTCTGAAGCTCAGAAAAAAACTTTTTCCTCTTTAGTTTACCTTTTATTCCTATAATTTCAGTTGTTCCCCAAGTTCTCTACCCCAGAGTCTTAGGTGAGGCTCTGCCGTCTACAGGGTCTCACTACAGCCAAGTCACCCCCCGCCCTGTTCCCCTTCCACCATTGGGACAGTTTCAGAGACAGTGGGACCAGTCTAGGCTAGCTAGGAATAGGTGTGGTGTGTATATAAGGTTAGGTAAGGAGGGCTGGGTTAAGGAGGTTTATAGTTTAGTTGTTGTGTACTTCACACGTTACTTTCTATACTCTGGGCAGGCTCTATCTAGAGGTCTTGCACACACACAGTCAGTCACACACACACACACCCTGCTTGCACCTGTTAGTTTTGTGTTGTTTTTTTGGGAGGGAGAAAATACTTTTTCTTTATATATCCATTATCAGTCAGGTCCCTGATCTCTGCTCTCTCAGGAGGGAAGGCTTTGTCACTCGCGCGAGCACGCACACACACACACACACACTACACCTTACCACATAATTAATCTAATTATTTATTGAAGAAATGTTTAGTAGTCTCAGAAGTTCAACACACAATCACTTCCCCCACTTAGAATCTCAGGGTTTTTTTTTTATTCATTTAAGAGTTGTATCCTTTTCTATTTTTCTTCACATCACATGAGTCCGCACAGAGTCAGACACGACACACACAGCCCCCTGTATTCAGTGTGCAGTGCTTTTGCTTAGTTCTCCCTTCATTTTCTCTAAATAAACCTTTTTTTTAATATTTTTTTATATATATTTTTAAGAATCAGCAGATTGTTTGATTAGACAGAGACTCTGCTCTCTCCACAACAGGCAAACACCTTTGGTAATGCTCCTTTTTATAAAACAATCTCTCTCGCATACGATCTCTCACATCCCCTCTCCCCCAGACTTCAGATCCTGTTACTCTCCCGCTTGCTTTGTGCTCCAATATATTTCTATATGTTTTTCTTAAGTTCTCTCTCTCTAGTATCTCTACTGTACTGATTTGCTAGCCAAACAAGATATCTTTTGTGATAGTGACTTGCGGCGCCGGCCCCAAATACACAGTGTGACTGTGAACAGGAACCGCCACCAAATGCTGCTGCTCAAACAGAAATGCTGAGCTCTCTGTGTCAGTAGCGAAATGGTGCCTTTGCCAACATGCATTGAGCTACTGACACTCTGAGCTCCACTCCCAAGCGTGTTGTCCAACAGCCAGAACTGACAGGCACTGTACCCTCAGCTATAGGCTGCCTAGCCTGTCAGTCTGGCTGTATTTGGCCATTCGTGACCGCATTTCTTCTTGGCGCTTCCCTGAGTGTCTGCTGGTGCCCGATCTCCGTGCTGGACTACACAGTCAAGTCGGGGCACGGTGGCGCGTGGCTGTGGCATGCACATTCAACAATGCTGCGCCATGTGACCACACAAAGAAACTCTGGTGACTCTGGAGTCTAGCTTGGCTCCCTCCTTCGGGACCTGGGAAGGACATCTAGTTGCCAGCGAGGGAAAAGCAAGTAAAAACCTGCAATTTTTAAACTGCAGCATGGTAGTCCGTGGGACAAGCAGAACTCTGGCATCTGCTTGTCCCCGCATAAAAAATGGTTGTCCGGGACGTCAGGCTATTGGATTTGGCAAGCACCGGTGTGGAGGAGGGACCAGTCGCAGGATGTGAGGTATGTTTTGAGGCAGGAAAGGGACCCTTTTTTGAGGCGCCTTTGGAGGGAGACTTTAGAGGGGGCTGGGGGAAGTTTGTTTGACCATCAGCGGTAACTGGGGAGTGGTCACTTAGAGTATCTGGGAGCACTTTGACATGGGTGAGATTATTAGGTAGGTTAGTGAAGATGAGGTCAATTATTGTAGAGGTCCCAGTTTTTACATCCAGTCTGGTGGGAAACTGGACAACCTGGATAAGGTCACAAGATGGAATGGATTCTTTGTAGGGGGAAGACACAGGGGATAGCCAGTTCACATTGAAATCTCCCAATATGATGATTTTGCTTTTGGATGGGAAGTGGGTGATACTGGTCAATACTGAGTCAAAGGCAGACTTTTAATTATGTGGGGGGATGTATACAGCCATAACATAAAGCGTTTTACCAGGGTTGCCAAGGAATAGCTTGATGGCGGGGTTTGGGCTCCTGGGGGGACAGGGAGGGCGTGCAGCGAGTTTCTAACACAAAAGGCACAACCACAACCCTGTTTGCTTAGCCTGTCATCTCGGAACATGGAGTAATAATCATGGAGGGCGACAGATGCATCTGGGATGTCTTTGGAGAGCCAGGTCTCAGATAAGGCTAGAATGTCTAGAGAGTGTTGAGTGAGTCAGCATTGGAGGGGTGTGAGCTTTTTCTGGAGGCAGCAGATGTTGAGGGAAGCCAGCAGGAGGTTACCAGGCATGCTCACTTGGGGGGCATCTGACGCAGTCGGCACAGGTTTAGGGTGCACATTACCCGATAGGAGAAGGAGTGCATGCCGGAGCAAAGCAGCCCTGAGTATTTTGAGTTATGTGTGCAAGCTTTTTGATTTTGGGGGTGTATTTTGTGGGCATGACTGGAGTGGGAAGGGTGTGTGTGACTTGGGCTAGAGACAGGATGTTGTGGGGTGATAGGGGCCAAGAGAGAAGCGATTGACTGGGGGAAAAGGGGGGGGGGTGTCCAGGGCAGGTCAAGATAGAGGTTCTGCGCCTGTCACAGCTTAGGGGACTGGCCAAGGGCTTAAGAGGAGGAGCAGGTAAACATGGTGGTGAAGCGGAAGGGGAAGTATCAAGTCAAGAAGCATTAGGTAGCCCCAAGGGTGGGACATTATGTTCGGGAAAGGGGTTGCCATTTGGGTGAACCTTCCGGGGTGGGGGAGTGACACTGATGGTAGAGAGTAAGTGACTAATGCCAGAGCCAGAAGGAGAAGTTTGTGTGGCAGTCGAATGCTGGATTGTTGCTTAATTTTTATGGAGTGGAAACCATGTCTGTAAATGAGCCTCCTTAGGGTGTCTTTCCGTTTGTTTTCCTCTGTAAACAAGTGAAGGCGGTCTTTTTTGGGCCGTCGGGAGGTCTTAGAATGTTGACTTGGAATAAAAATCCAAACGAGCATTAACAGAGTTCTCAAACATTCAGTCTAAAACTGCAATACAGTTGCAGAGATTTACCTTGTGCAGCAGCAGTACTTATTAAACAGGAAGAGTTTTCATCATGGGCCATGTTTTTGAATTGCCTGATAGCTGAAATTCCAGTTTTACTTGTGTTGCTTTTTACTGTTTTATCATTGTTTACCAAAATTTTTCGTAAATGTAAAATGTTGTGTGGATGCACAGGATTTGTGCCAGCCCCTCACCATTTCCTCTTTTCTCACACTTTTACATAGTTTGTTCCTATGAGCGCTCTGCAGACAAAGAAGGGGGCAGAACATGTCCGTAACATCAGCTAAAGTAATCAATGGCAGAAGGGTACCGGCCTGTTTCCCTCTGAAGCCAGCATATCGCACATGGGGCAGTGGTCTGTGCAAAACTGTTGCAAAAGTAATTGCGAATGTGGAGAAAACAAATATTGAAAAGAGGAATGGAATTTAGGGCCTTATCTGGTGGATGATTGATGAAAGTGAAAATGTAAATAACTAGTACTGTAGTTTGAGTCTCACTCCTATACCTTCTATGCAGTGACAGCCAAGATTACTGGTGGTCTCACAGCAGATTTAGCCCCAGTGTGGTGAGGGCATTTATAGCATTCTGATGGCATTTTGACATTTTTTTCCCTGCTCAGCCTAGTAATTACCCTTTGTGTGATGTTTCAAAACCACAAAGAGAGATAGAGAGAAATATTTGTATTTAGACAGGTACAGAAAGCTCATGGCCAACCTTGGTGCCCTGGACTGCAGTGAATTCTGCCTCCGTGTCCAGGTCTGCTGAGAGAGCATCCACAAGATGATCCTTCCACTGTTTGACTATGCAGATGTGGTCTGCAGTTCCACCCCCTAAACCACATTGTCCAGACTGGACCCCTTTTGTATTCCTTTTGTTGTTTCCCCTAAACTCTCTCTTCTTCACTCACTGCTGTGCAACCCACAGTTCTTCCCATCAGTGAATGACCGTCACCTCTCACTGTGCTTCCTTTCTCTTCAAATTTGGGTTCAGTTCTCGACCCTGCTGTCTCTCCCCTCACTCTCTTCTACTGCTCTCCTGACACCTCTTCTTTTCTCCCTCTGCCGCAAACCTGTGCTGGATAAGCAGCCTTCTACTTCTGCTGCTTCAACCCCTAGAATACTCCCCTGTCATCCATTCCTCCTGCTTATCTTCCTCTCATCCGTGAATTCTGCATACACTCCTGCTCCTGTAACTAGTCTTGCCTGGTTTCCTTGTGTCCACAGACTCTGCCCCTGTTTCTTCCTACACTCATACTCCCCTCTTTCCAGTCACTCTCCTCCTCTTGCTTCTCAGTTGCCCTGGTAGAATTACAAAATCTTATGAATTTTGCACCCCCCCCACACTTTCAGTATAGAACTTTTTGTTTGTTGTGCATAACGTAATTGTGTATTATATGACGCGCCCTTTGTAGTGTTCCAGCGTCATTGCAAATGTTTGTGTGTAGGCTTTTGGCATTGTTAAAGCATCACACAAACTTGACTGTTTAGATTTTCATACTAACATACTAAAATGCCAGCAGAATAGGCCTAACCGTCTTTTGTGTCTGCTCGTTTGGTCAGCCCCCACCCTGGGAGCTGGCCTTGCTGCCCCCGTCGTCCTCTGGCTTCTCCCTTCCCAGTCCCAGATATTCCCACTGCTCAGGACTTGGCATCCAGAACCCTTCCCCTGTACCTGTCCCACCCCCTCTTGAACCCCTCCACCGTCTCTGCCTCCACCAGCCCCCTGGGCAGCGCATTCCATGGCTCCACCACTCTCTCAATGAAGTAGCACCTCCTCCTTTCTCTCCTGAATACCCCCCTCCAGCTTCCACCCATGCTCTCTAGTTGCCCCCCCACCTTCCTTCGGAGCACCTTGACTGCTTCTCCCCTATTTAACCCCTTCATTTACTTGAAGACCTCTGTCATGTCCCCCGGGTCCCTTCTCTCTTCCTATGTGTGCATATTTAGCTCTTCGAGCCTCTCCCCATAGGTCCTGTCCCCCAAGCCCCAGATCATTTTGGTTGCCCTCCTTTGGACCCTCTCCAGGAGTTCAATGTTCCTCTTTAAGTGTGGCCTCCAAACTGCACGAGTACTCAAGGTGCACTCACCAAGCAGTTATACGGGAGTATCACTCCTCCTTCTGGAGGTGATCCCCTAGCAATGCATCCCAGCATCCTGTTGGCCTTGGCCGCTGCCCTCCTACAAGTCTCAGAGTTGTTCATCTTGACATTCACAACCCCCCAAGGTCCCTCTCAGCCATTGAGACTTGTAGCATTTCCTCCCCCAGGGTGTACTCTTGGCCCGGGTTTCTGGCTCCCAGATGCAATACCTTATATTTCCCTGCATTAAACCTCAGCTTCCACTTTCTAGACCACCTTTCCAGAGCCTCCAGGTCCCCCTGTAGGGCCACCCTCCCCTCCTCCCCATCCACCACCGCCTGCAGTTTTGAGTCATCCGCAAAGAGACACGTCTCACTCCTGATACCCTTCCTTATGTCAGAGACATAGACATTGAACAAGAGGAGCACAAGGACTGATCCCTGAGGGACCCCACTAATGACCCTCCTTGGGGATGAGACTATCCTGCCAACTATGACCCTCTGGGTCCGGTCCTGGAGCCAGTTGCCTATCCATCTGATTCCCCACCTCCATTTCTCTCACCTTATTCAACAAGCCCCCGTGAGGAACAGAGTCAAATGCCTTGCTGAAGTCAAGATAGAGAATGTCCACTGGTCTACGCAGGTCCAAGGCTCTCGTCACCCAGTCATAGAACTCCACAAGGTTTTGTCTAACACGATTTCCCTGGGATGAATCCATGCTGTCTATCGTCCAGGCACCCTGACTTTTCCAGGTCCCTCCTAGCCTCTCCTTGACAATGCCCTCCATCACCTTACCCACCACCGATGTCAGGCTGATGGGCCTGTAGTTCCCTGCCACCTCCCTTGATCCCCCCTTGTGGATAGGCACCACATGCGCCACCTTCCAGTCCTGGGGCACCCACCCTGTCCTCAGAGAGATGCTGAAACGCTCTGCCAGGGGTTTCGCCAGGACATCCGCCAGTTCCTTCAGCACTCTGGGATGTAATTTATCTGGCCCCGGTGCTTTCTCCGTCTTAAGTGACCTGTGGGCTTCCATCACTCTCTCTGCTGTAATTTCCACCTCCGCTACCGTGTCCCCCTGCCTTGCCTTCCCCTCTCCTGCCAGTGATGGCCCATCCTCTACCCAGACCTGATGATCTGCAAGGGTCCCCCCCCCCCCAGTTTCACCATCTCCTCCCATGTATAGTAGCCCCCATTTTCCTTGGTGAAAACTGAGGCGAAGTACTTGTTTAGTACCTCAGCCTGCTCCCCCGGATCTTGTGCCCATCCCAGCTCTGTTTTAATCCTGCTAATCTACCCCTTCACCTTTTGTTTTTCCCCAATGTATCTAAAGAACCCCTTATTCCCTCTCCTAATTTCCCTGGCCAGGTTCTGCTCTTTCCTTGCCTTAGCCGCCCTCACCACCCTAGTGGCCCTTCTGGCCATCAGCTCGTACCCCTCCTCTATCCCTTTCACTCCTTGAGCACTTGAAATGCCTATAAGCCGCCTTCTTCCCCTCACCACCTCCTGAACCTCCCTGGTCCACCAGCAGGGTTTACGGGCCCTACCACATTTTCATCTTACTCTTGCACAGGTGCTGGTAGCATCCTGCACCCCCTCCTGATGATTTCCCACCTACTGTCAGCGTCCATGTCTGGCCCAATCTCATCCAAATGCTTTAAGGATCCTTCCCATTTCCTTGAAATCCACCCCCCTGAAGTCGGTTACCTCCGTCTTTGTGCAGCCTTCTAGCCCCTCCTAGGTCCAGGCAGAACCAGACTGTGGCATGGTCGCTCCCCGCCAACGGGTCCCTTACCTCCAGGCCCCCAATCTGGTCACTGCCTGCCAGGACCACATCCAGTATCTGCGCCTCCCTGGTCGGTTCCCCCACCTACTAAGTTAGGAACGCATCCTGAGAGACATCCAACAACCTCTGTTCCCTGGCCACTGAGGATGTCATAGTCTCCCAGTCCATTCCTGGCTTGTTTAAGTCCCCCAACACCACCACACTTCCTCTGCACAATTTGCAGTGTCTCCCAACATCTGCCACCAGACTCTCCTCCAGCTCCTCCACCAGCACAGGGGGTCTATACACCACTCCTATTTTTACTCTCTTGCCCCCATTTGTTATCAAGGTGACCCAGATCGCCTCCACAGTTCGTCTGCCTCCTCCACTCCTCCTATGCCAATGCAGTTTTTTGCTACCCCTCCTCCCCTTCCCTCCCCACTGTCCTTCCTGAACATGGTGTAATCCTCCAGGTTCAGGTGCCAGTCGTGCCCTGTGGTGGTCCAGGTCTCAGTGACCGCTGACACATCCACCTCTCCCTCAGTTAGCATCGCCTGGAGCTCAGGCATTTTATTGCCCAAGCTTCTGGCATTTAGCAGGACTACCTTCCACCCTTTCCATATACTTCCATTTCCCTTGCTCGCGTTCCCATGGGGATTCCGTCTTTCCCTGGTCAGCAGCTTACCAGTCGGCCTTTTCCTGCATTCCTCCAGCTCCCCAGGGTGGTGGAGACCGTGTCCCTCTTTTATCAGACCCCCCTCGACAGCCTTCTCTCCTGTCCCTCCCCCTTTCACAAGTTTAAACCCCACCTTTCACCAACGAACCCCTCTATTTTCAACTTAGGGATATCCATCCCCTCCAAATTGAGATGGAGCCTATCTGTAGCATATATAGCCCCTTTTTCTCCAAGGTCTCCCCCCAATCCTCCATCAACCCATACCCTCTGGCCCCACACCACTGCCTGAGCCACTGGTTTATCTCCCTAGTCTTCCTCTTGTGTTCCCCACTAGCCCTTGGCACCGACAGGATTTCCGAGAAGGAAATCGCACATCCTATGTCATGACAGACCCTGGCAAGCTCCCTGAACCTTGCCTGTATCTCTAGCTCACTATTTCCCTCAATGTCATTGGTACCCAGGTGGATCAGTGTATCTGGGGAACCTCCACAATCCTTTGCCAGCTGATATACCTCATGCTTGGCCCTGTGCACCGTTAGTCCAGGGAAGTATTTTGTTCTAACCGGGCAGGCTTCCCCCTGCCTATCCCATTTGATACCCCTGATCATGGAATCACCCAACAGGAGCACTCTGACCACCCCTTTTCCTCCATTCCCCTTCCATGTCCCTCATCCTTTCTACCGCCCCCCCAGCCGGCTCCTTGCTCCTCCACCCCCATCTTGGTGCCCCTGCCGCCCCTCCTCATTTACCCTGGCCACCCTCTCCTCTGATCCTATGCCTCCTCCTCCCGAGTATCCTTTGTACCCGCTATCCACCTCTCTGTCAGCTGCTCACGACTGGTCCTTCCTCCCATCTGCTAAACTTGCCTGGCTCATCCCCTTCCTTTCCTTCTCCATTCAGCCCCTCCTTACCTGTTGTGCTCCCCTGGCATAAACCCTCAGCTGCCTTTACTTTATCCTCCTTGTACTTCTGGTCCCCCTCCTTGTCCTTTCCTCCCAACTGATCCTTCTTGCGCTTTCCTCTCTCTACCCCCTCCTCCTCCTGCTCTGATCCACCACTTCCCCCATTTTCCCACATTCCAAGTCCCCCCTCCCCGCTGTTCCTGCTATCCGGCCCCTGCCTCCTGCCCTCCACTCCCTTTCCATCTACAACTGCCCCTGTTATGGCTACATCACCCCCCCCTCATCCTCGAGCAGAAAAAGAGAATTGAAGCGGTTACTGAGCTTAAGGTCTTGATCCACCTCCCGGCCTTTGCTTCCTTCTGTCCTGCCCCAGCCATCTGCCTACTTCCCTGAGAATGTCCTCCTGTTGGTCCCCCTCTGTGAGGGTCCCCAGATACCTGCCTGCTTCTTTGGTAGTGTCCTCCTTTTGGGTCCCCTCTGTCAGGGTCCCTATGTGACCCCAGAGTACTCTCCTGCACTCCTTTCCCTATCCCCCCGCCCCTAGTGCTTGATGCAGCCCCGTGGAAGAGCCCCTGCCCTATTCCCCAACCATACCTCCCCCCTCCCTCCAACTGTCTCCTAATCCCCTCAACCTCCTCCCTAAGCTGTGCCAGCTGGTGGCACACTGGGCAACTACCGAACTTCCAAGTCCAGTCCAGTATCATTGCCGCCCCACACCCTGTGCACCCCACCACCCTCCCAAAGATGCTGGCCCTAATGATGTGTGATCCCATCCCCCTCCAAATAGGTTTCCTTGGGTGAACTACCAGGTTCCCCACTAGTCCAAGATACTCCCCTACCCACTAATCCTAGATACAGTCCCACAGTAAACAGGTACCCCCATTACTAAGTGCAGTACTACACAATAAACTTATAGGGGAAGTGTACAACTCCCTAAGCTCCTCTCTCAGCCCTTAAACCCAGCCCCCAGTGGCTAGAACTACATGAGCTGTACCTGAAGCCTTTTCCTCCAATTGCAGGGCGGGTGTTCCCCTATAAATCAGCCTGGCTCTGGGGAGGGAGGGACTAGGGCCTACACCTGACTCTCATGAGAGTGTATCAGCACTGTGACTGCCCCTCACTGCACCTCCAAGCAATACCAGCTAAGAAAATCTTTCAAGTCTACTTCCTCACAGCATCCAGCTAGAAGCTTCTTTCCCCATTCATCTCTAACTGAAGACTGTAACTAGTCTTGCCTCCCATCTGATTTTCTCTCAGCTGTCTAATGCATAGAATTTTTTTTTAATTATTGCATTTTATTTCTTGTATATTTTGTTATATTTAAAGTTTTGCCTTTTTGCAAGTACCTGTTGTTTTGTTAATTCCTCTCAGCTGATTTTTGCCCAGCTCTTACGGTACCCTCGCCTGTTCTAACCCCTCTCCCCCAACTCTGCCTAGTCGCACCTGTAAACAAGCTTCTACTTGTCCCTTTGCTGGCCGAAAAGTCCAATAAATAAGTAAGCAGCAACACATGATTGTGTGGGTTGTGCTTAATATACCATGGTTATGGTATTGGAGCCATGAGGCAAACCTAATTGATTTCCACCTCCTGTAACTGCGGTACATTGAGTTTACACCCCACAAACCCTGAAGTGTGTTGATGTGCTTATAAAATGGGAATTGCAGTTTGGAAGGAAGCTGTAAGAGTGTTGTCATGCTGATGATGTCACCACAGTAACTGGGTGTTGAGAGCCAGCTTGCTAGTTTTTTTTTTTTTAATTTAAATATTGTATAATGCTAACTTGACAGCAAGCATGTTTTCCAACAGAAACTAGAAATGATGCCTTTATTATGTGTAACGTGTGCTATGTGTTTTTTTTTTTTTTTTTGAGGCAGTTTGAAAAGACAGTTATCATTTGTAGACAGCAAATGTTGGTTAACCTAGAGCAGCTGAGTGTGGGGGGGTAGCTGAGTTTGGGCTACAGTGCTTTAGTGTTGTTGGAGCATGAGACCGATGATGGAACCTGAGAAGTTGCTCTTCACATTCTGAAGTGTTAAGAACAACTAATTCTGATTGCTTCAACTGAGGAAGGTTGTTTTTAACATTCTAAACTATGAAGATCAACTTTTGAAAACCACTGGGGAAACATGCTTACTCAGTGTTCTGGTGGGAGGGGGGAGCGGGACTACTGCTTGCAACATGGATGTGAACCTGTGTGTTCTGTTGCTGGGGTTTAGGGTGGTAATGAAACACAGGCACAGGTGAAGTGCTTTGAAGTGTGCATTAATTTGTGTTCCTTTCAAGGAACCCCAGTGAAAGTATGTGGTTGTGCTGCAGAATACAGTCCTCGACCAATCAGATTGCAGGATATTCAGAAGTCTCATTGTATGTCTGTCTGGTTGACTGACTGCTTGCACTAGTTCTGTGCAGGACCTCTTATGGGTAGTGTTTCCATTGAAGAACTGAAAGGAGGGGACATTCATTGAGCTGTATAGACATGCTTTGTACTGCCAACCTTCTGTATTTTTAAATTTTTCTCATTCTCTCTCCTAAGCTGGTCTCCGGGCTTCCTTACTCCTGGGCTGAACCTCCTGATGCCAATCAACAGGCAGGAATCAGACCTCTGCAGCAGGGGACATCCAGCCCTCCACTTCCTGTTCTCCTCAGTTTACTTCCTGCCTTCAGTAGAGCAGGTACTCTGCAGCAGAGCTCTGCCACAGGGGCAGGGCTGAAGAGATTGAAAGTGATAAAATTCTTTGTTTACTGGTGGAGCAACTATAGGATGGCTAGAAGAATCGCCCCTTGGTGGGACCCAGTCTCAGCCCTTGCAAGCTACACAGACTGGCCCCACTCTGAGAGAACCCCCATTTTTCCCGCCATTTTGGGCTCCCTTCAACGGTCATCTGGAAGGCATTGGGGCGACGGGGACTCCTTATTCAAGCACCGGAGTGCTTCTAGGGACAAGGACTGTTCTATCGATGACTGGCTGGGCGGCAGATTTAAGCTTCTCATCGACGGAGATGCAGGCAGTGTGCAGAGAGAGCGCCAGGCCCCTTTGTTCGGTCTCCCCCGCAACGAGCACCTAACGGTCGTCTGGAAGCCATTGGTGACAGGGGACTCCTTGATGGGCTCTGGAGTGCTTCTGGGGACAAGGACGGTTCTATCGACGACTGGGCACTATTGCGCTCAATCTGGAAAATGGCACCGGAGTGCTTAGGAAGAATATCTGGCCACATTCCATGGTGTGAGTTTTTTCTCCTGTGCTTTCTGCACTCAAGCTAAAGTGAAAGTCTGGTATGGGGAATTAAACGGACACTGGAGTGCTTCGGAAGCATGACTGGCCACATTCCCTTACTCCTGAGCGTTGCAAGGCAGGAGGAGCCCTAATCTGGAGCAACAGAGCTCCTCGCAGGGAAATCTTGAGCAGTAGAGCTCCTCCCAAGGGAAATCTTCGCTTAAGGAGCCGAAATTGGAGGCAGCCCATCGGCCGGCAGTCTGATCGCCTTAGCTGTTAATTAACAGTGGACCGGCGGTACAGCTGTAGCGGCTCGTCATGACCAGGGAATTTTCATTGATGAGTGCTACAGGGCAGGAGGAGCGCTATTCCTTTTCTTTGCACTGGAGTGCTTTCAAGGGGCTAAGCAGACACTGTAGGGGTTCTGACCGACGAACGTCTTTTTGTGAAAGATGCAGCCATTCGTAGTTGGTAGAACTAGTAGGCGCTCATTCAAAAGAGCGCGCCAACCGCTCGTCTATTTGCCTTCTCATCAATGAACGCTAAGGGGCCTAACAGTGGTGTAGCACTGTGACAGAGGATCTAAGAGTTCAGCACCTCGCCCTCCCGTCAATCTCAACTTTTCAAAGACATGGATTTATTTTTCCAGTCCCTGAGAAGGAACAGCTCTTAAAGGTTCAGCTCCCAAGGCCCCCTCTAGTAATTACCAAAGCAGACTAAGATTCTTCACTTGAAAGCCTTTTTTGATGTCAGGACCTCGGACAAACATCCTAGGGGCAGAAAAGATAAAGGGCAGCACTCGGTATTTTGCCCTTAAAGGGTCAGTAGCCAGAAAGCCCCCAAGGAGAGTTGGTATGCTGAATATTACAGGCAGCATCTGTGAATGCTGCGATCTCGAAGGACGCAACCCCACCCTTGGCTCAGACGGATAAACGTGAGAGAGCAGTGGCCAACGGGGGACCCGGTAGTCCCCTCTCAGACCCCAGGCATCACCCACAGGTGAAACAGGGCCTTTGTCTTGGACCCTGCATGCTTCACAGCTCCCTCTCTGGCCCCAGACCTTATTGAAGGAAAAAAGGGGCCTTTGCCTTGGTCCCTGCATGTTCCACGGGCAACCTGGGGTTTTCCCAGTGGGAGACCTCCCAAGAAAGCTAAAGGAAAAGGTCCTCATCTGTAGAGGAGCAGTTGTCCTCACATTTCAAGGCCTGGAGGGCCTGGTCTGTTTCATTTAATGTTAAAATATATATATATATATATATATATATATATATATATATATATATAAAAGAAATAGCAGAGATTCCCCTCGGATCTTCCCGGGGGCTTCCACCCAGTCAAACAGACTTCCGGCTATCGCCAATCTGGCCGGAGCCTTCCCTATTCCTCCAGCCATAGGGGCTTGCTAACGGAGGAATGACAAGGGCCGGAATGCACCTATCCAATGGCCCGACGGCATACTAGTAGCTTCAGGCTTAGACAGAAGTAACCGGAAAAATGGTTAAACTACCATAAAGGCTACCCTCTGAGATGGTCATTGGATGGAACTGGAGAGGCCCTCCCTCAAAGAGATGCTTTTAGTCCTCCACTCCTCCCTTAAAGCAGCTGCGAACAACATGTTCTCAACACCACTGACGTGGCATTCCAGCGTGCTGATAAGTCACATATAAGCAAGCCCAGCCAACCTGTTTTTTCGCAGTACCTTGGGCGACTGTCCTGGCATTCCAACGTCCTGACGAGCCAGATGTAGATAAGCCCGAGCGCAACAGCCTCAGAACAGGACTATTCTTGGCATTTTCAGCAGATATGTCAAAAGAGGCTGCCAGTTGAGCAGCAAGGGCCATGCTTTAACTCGCCTCAACATACTTAAGGCTGCAGGCATGACAGGTGGACAGGTCGCTAAAGCTTACTTGGCGAATGTCCCTGACAAGGGAGAGCTACCATATGGATAGTCTTTAAAGGAGGTGCTAAAAGATTACAGAGAACAGTCGAAAACTTAACTACCGCAATTCAGGAGCACGTACAGACCCTGGACGTAAGGATCCAGTCAGAGTAGTCAAGCCCATGCATACTCGGAGGACAAACTAAATCTGCCCTGGCAGTTTTGTTCGCAGTAGACCCTTTAAGGTGGAAATCTTGTCATGAGTAATCAGGGAGTTGCAAAAAGAGGATTTTTCCGGCACCCATAAATCTGCAAGCTGCCTACGTGCATATTCCCATGCAGTAATGGAGCATGCACTATCCCAGATTCAGAGTGGGAGAGCAGTACTTCCAATTCAAACTCTACCATTGTGGTCTTCTCACAGCTTAACCAGGTATTACTGGCAGTGGCAGAGGTAGTCAGGTCCCGTATAGCACATGGTTTTCCCATCAGCTGGAGAAAGAGCTCCCTAACTCCAAACCAGACCTTGATCCTCCTGGGGGACTCGTATCATGACACAAGGTTTCTCCCCCGAAACCTAGATTTTGGGATCTGTAACGGATCATCAAGGAGTTTTCCAAGCTCCTCAGCTACCTGCTTATTTTTCACACAGCACATTAAGACTGATTAAGCCCTTCCTCCAGGGATGGTTTCAGAGGTCATGTAGGGCAACAAGTTAGGCCATCCACGCTAAGTCGGAATCGCGACCAGTGCAAGCCTCAGGAGCTGGGAAGGACTCACCGGCATTACCCGTTGGCACCGGGCAGGAGATCGGTGTTCGACACAATGTGCAGTATGTGTTTTCTGAGGTGGGAACAGTAGGCCATGGCCAGAGACACGCTGAACAGCAGTTCCTCAATCCGGCTAGCCTGATTCCAACTGATAATCTGGCAACGCTGACATGCACCGACCATCAGGACGAAACGAGAAGCTCAAAGATGGTAAACGATTCTATTTTAGTGGGTTGAGCACCCCTGAGGGATGTTTGTATTGGGACAGGAAAATGCCGTAGCAGAACGAATCAGTCGCAGAGTGGGTCGACCAAGGGATCACAGCTGAAGGACAGTGCCTCCCACAGTCAGGCAGAATAGTGGGGCAATACTCAAACAGATCTTTTCGCCAGCGGGCAGAACTCCAAGATAAAGCAACTCTGTTCCCTGGCCAAGAACGAACCAGCGGTGGCTCAGGACACCTTTTCCCCATAAACTGGGATCTGTCCGGTCTCCGGTATGCCTTCCTCCAATACCGCCTCTATCAGGAGTCCTCCACAAAGCGGCATTGGACAGGACAGTCATGATTCTAATCTGTTCCTTATGTTTTTTTCTGCACTTAGTGGTTTCCCATTCATTAGTCAGGGCGACCACCTCAAGTATTCGGGTTCAGCCATGGGAATTCTCCATCAAGGTTCAGTTCTGCACCCTGTTTTAACAACTGGTCTCTCTCTAGACTGGGAAACTGAGTGGAAAAACTTTCGAGGAGTGATGCGGTACAGCTTCTGTTATTGACATGATGGGGAACTCGTATGTCTCTTCTTCCTCCAAAGTGCATTCTAGAATCCGGAAGAAATTTTGATTCTGGCTTCATTCCAGACACAATATAATTGCCTGTACTACTGCAGTTCCTTTAAGACAGATGGATAAAGGATTGCAACCAGGCTTAAAAATTAGTTTAGTTTTTTTCTGTACTGGGGGCATTCTTGATGGACTTGGGAAATTGTTGGACTTGTATCCCCATGTCTGGTACTTCTTCAGGCAGCATTAAAACCTCTTCAGTCTACCAAAGCTATCATCTTGGAGTCTTGATATGGTTCTTAAGGCCGTGACCAAGGCCCGCTTTAGAGCCTCTCATGCCGTCCATCATGCATCTCAAAATAAAGATCACCCTTTTTTCTCAAAACTATTACTCCTGCTAGGAGTTTCAGCAAAATAAAAGCATTGCTGGCCCAAGAGCTGTACACTTGTTCATCAGGTTAGAACAGTTCCAATTTTTGTTTGCCAAAGTTATGTCTCCCCTCTACCACAATCAAGGGTTCATTCTGCTTTCCTTCTGCCCACTCTCTAGAAGCAACAAGGATGGAAAATGTCATGCACTACACCTGGGAAGAGGGAGAAAATGGACATTAAGAGAGAGGAAGCTATTTCCAAAACTGGAACTGCGTTCATGCCAGCTAAAGGGTAAACATTTGGGACAACAAGGATTCAATAGGCTCTATAGCCAAACGGATTCTATCCGTCTCCTCTACGGTATATGCTCAGCCCAGAGTAACTTGCCTGGCCCAGTGAGAGTCCATGGCCCCCTTCGTAGGCAGAACTAACGGAGTGGCCTTTGATCATCCATTCACACACTCTTAACGAGGAAAAAAAAAAAGTTCTCGCAGGAAAGGGATGTCCTCGGCAGAGGCATCCTTTGGTCGTAGAGCTTTTCAAGCAGTGGTGAACCCTTTAGGGCTCTTGACATTCTTCCCCCTGGGACATTTGGGGACGTACTGCTTTTGTATATCCCAGGAGTAAGGAAGCCCGGAGACCAGCTTAGGAGAGAGAGAAATCAAAATTTAAATACCTGTAAATTTTCTTATTCAGACGGCTGGTCTCCGGACTTCAGATTCCCTCTCAGAATGTATATACTTGCCGGGCCTCATGGCCATACTGTATATGCTTTCAAATTCTTGTTTTTTGTTTCCAAGTTCTTGTAGTATTACCACATTGGACTGCTTTAGGAAGAACTGAGGAGAACAGGAAGTGGAGGGCTGGATATCCCCTGCTGCAGAGGTCTGATTCCTGCCTGTGGATCAGCATCAGGAGGTACAGCCGAGGAGCAAGAAAGCCTGGAGACCAGCTGTCGGAGAAAGAAAATTTACAGGTATTTAAATTTCAATGTTTCTTTCTCCAAATCCATAGATTTCTTTCGGTGTCTGTGTTCCATTATTGTTTTACCTCACTGTGGTTCTCCCACATGCTCAGGTTATGAAATTCTTGTTAAATAAATGTACCTGCTCACTGGGGCATGTGAGATTTAAAAATACATGTCCATGAACTTAGCTACGTATACCTGCTGCCCTGTGTGTGTGTGTGTTTTTTTTTTCCCCCTGTAACAATTCTATTTCATTTTTTTTTTTTTTTTTTTGAAATTTCTATTTTCCCTCTTGCCCCACAGAGCCGTTTATCCTCCGGAGCCCAGTGAGCATGCCCCGCCAGCACCCTCCGCTCCCTCAGGTCCATTCATCAAGCCACGGAAAGCCCCGGGGGGTCGGGTCAGGAGACCCCGAATCTTGGGTTCTTGTCTGGGTCCTGGGTTGCGGGCGGGTGCTGGCACGCCGAGATCCGGCTCGGTGCTCCTTCATCCAGGCTCAGTGAGGGTTCTTTTTCCTATGTTCCTCCATGTGACGCTACGTGAACGTCAAGGCATCTGCTGGCATCCGCAACGCTCCTTCCGCGAAGGAGCAGTCTCTGAGGCTGGTTGGCTGCCGGCCTGCGCCTGCCACCAGTCATGCCCCTGAGACTCCAGCTTGCTGTTGCTCTCCCCAGTCTCCACCAGGGGTCCGCGCTTGCCGGTGTGGAAGTCCCCTCTCCCCCCGGAGAAGGCGAGCTGTCCCCGGACGCCCAGCCTATCTCCGGCCAGCCCCCGACGATCCGAGAAAGCTCGCTTCCTAATCTGGTCACCGGGCGTGGTGCGCAGGTGTGGTGTCCAGTGCCTCAACCCTCAGCGCCACCGGGCCGGTAACAATTCTATTTCATCATCAGTGGACCAAAATGTTGCTGCCTAATTACTTGCTTATCCCATGTCCTTAAAAGGACTGTTTTAACATGGTGCTACTTCCCAAAGAAAGAAATTTTGAATAATACACCCCCCCCCCCATTTGAGCAATAGAAGATGAGAAGCATGGGTAGTGTTAAGGGGTGTGCTCTGCACATGGTCGGTGATTAGAGGAGCACATTTTGTATAAAATTCAGTTATCATTGCTCCTTTTATCTTTTCAGGAGCTTGGTTAGAGGCAGGAGCTCCAGGCAGTGGGGGAGTCCAGAATGGATGCAGATAAGGCTGAGCAGTTTAACAACTGTACCACCATTGTATCAAGTTGTTAAAAACTTTAATCAGAGCTTAAAATTGCGGTGGGGTTAGTCCTATTTTTGGAGGCCTTCTGCTACTTTTGTAACCTCCAAGAAGGAAAGTCCCGTACAAAACGCTGTATTGTAAGGGGACAGGGAATTTGTGCTAATTGGAAGCTGTTTATAAAGTTTTTATTCTCAGAAACAATATGCATTCCCCTAAATTATCCACATTTAACTGTACGTAAATAAAAAGTGATATGAAAAAATGTATTTTGCATTGTTTTGTTTTTATGGGCAGCATTCTGTTACAGTTCTATTCATGGAACCAATAACTTGGAGCATTTATTATGTCATGGTTTGTGCACAGAATGCTAATTATGAGCTTTTGGCCTATCAGAACAATGCTTGGAATTCTGTACACAAACCGTGACATAGTTAAAACTCTGAAGTTATTGATTCCATGACGAGAACTGTAACAGAATGCTGCCCATAAAAATGAAACGATGCAAAATACAGTTTTTCATATCACTTTTATTCGGGGACAGTTAAATGTGAATCATTTAGGGGAATGCATATTATTTCTGAGAATAAGAACTTTATAAACAGTTGCCAATTAGAAATTATTTCCTGTCCTCTTTAAATGTACTTTTTTGCGTAGAATGCAGAAAGTACATAAAAGCAATGAGGTGCTGTCATGGTTATTTATATATTGCAGGGTCCTCCATGCGCCGGCACACACTCGAGACTACGGCTCTTGGGGCAGGAAGTGGTGGGTCAGGCACGGAACAGAAAGGGGCCATTAGTTGCATGTGTACATTGTCGTGGATTAGAGTAGCAGCATGACTAAATGTGCTGCAGCCATGGGTGGTGATGGCTAGGCAGGCACCACCTAAAGAAGAACATTTCTATTTTTTATCGCCTAGTCTCTCATTTCATGCTGCAGATGGGACTTTTCATAACTGATGATGCAGTCCTGGTGGTGAGTGAAGGCTAATTGATTTCTACTGTTTTGGGTGGGGTGGACATCTGGGTAGTGGGCGGGTTCAGCTGAGGAAGGACCTGCTCGCACCAAGATTGAAGAGGACTTTAGGTGGGCTCCATGGGGGTGAGGGGGCAGCTTGAGCTGAACAAATTAAGTGGTGTCTTGTTTCTGCTGTCTTTTCCTTTTTTGATTATACCTCCATTGAGGTGTGATGCCCCCATTTATTTGGAAGACTCTGGGAGGATTCCGCATGTACAAAACTGAATTTTAAGCCCAGTAAAATAAAACAAAAAGGACTATTTTATTGCCAATAAGGCAGTAAAAAGGCATTTAATACTGATATTTCACTGTGCGCTGCCAGTTACTGTCTGCTGCTGCTGCTCCCTCTAGCTCTCACAAAACATTTCGGCAGGCTGCATTACGCATGTGCGGAATCACGGCTTCAGTTTTTACATTCCAAATGAAGTTGGTTACAGCACTCGTTTGCGAATAGGAAGCACTTTGTACTACTATCTGTGCTAAACAGCAACAGAAAATTTTTCCGCATGCAGCACCAGAAACAAGTAACCCGTTCATGAAGAAGTTTCTCCTCGGCTCCGTGCCATTGTAGCTCGTGGACGCGCGGAGCTGAGATTTCGGGTGGACTGGACAAAAGGGAATTTTCATTAAAATAGTAACCATCTATCATGTCTGTGTACACATGAAGTTACCCAGTATTTTACAGCAGTACAGCTTGCTCTACACACCTTCTGGTCTGGGAGTTTCAAATTTGTGCCAAAAACTGACATAAAGTAACTTGATACATAACCAGTAAATGCTGTTGATTTTTTCCTGTGTAGTTGTAGTAGTATTAAAATAATATAAAGTAGTATACAGGAAGGAAGACCAACTTCAAACACTGTTAGGGCCACTAAAGCCCTCTTTACAAGGTGTATCTGTTTAGATGTCAATAATTAAAACAACAGTTTCCATTTTCCATACAAAAGACACTTAAGCACAAATTACTCATACAAATAAATATGCCATACAATAAACATCTTCTAAATACGAATAACTCGTCTGTCTCCCAGGAAGGTAATCAGTGGGGTCCCCCAAGGTTCAGTATTGGGGCCACTTCTGTTCAATGCCTATGTCTCAGATATAGGGAGGGGGTTAGGAGTAGGCAGAGTCTATTTGAGGATGACTCCAAACTGGGAGCACTGGTGGATAGGGAAGAAGCGAGAGAGACAGTACAGGGGGACTTGGATGCCCTGGAGGGGTGGTCAAGGAGGTGGGGATTGAAGTTTAATGCTGGGTAGTGTAAGGTATTTCATTTGGGGGTCAGAAACCCGTGTCATAAATACACCCTGGAGGGGGTTACACTGCAAGCTACGTTGGGTGAGAGGGACTTGGGGGTGGTGGTAGATGTCAAAATGAATAACTCTGAAAATCATAGCAGAATCGCAGCCAAAGCAAACAGGATATTGGGCTGTAAAGCCAGGGGAATTACGTCCAGGAGGAAGGAGGGAGATGATCTTCCCTCTATATAATGCCTTGGTCAGGCCGCAACTCGAGTACTGTGTACAGATCTTATCTGTGTCAATCTTCAACATTCATCACAGATGGGGTACTCGCCGGAGATCAGGACCCCGATCTCCGGCCAGTACCCCATCTGTGATGAATGGTGAAGATACACAGAAAGATCATAATTACGGTAAGTATGTAATTTGAATTTCTGGAGACCTCATCTGAAGAAGGACATAGCACTGCTGGAGAGGGTCCAGAGGAGAGTGACCAGCATGATTCAGGGCATTGAGCGGAGGCCCTGTGAGGAGAGACTGGAAGAGCTTGGGCTGTACACAAAAGGAGGAGAGACAGGGGAGACATGATGGGGGTCTTCAGGTACGTAAAAGGAATAACCAAGAGTGGAACCAAGGAGCTGTTCAGGCTAAAGAAGGGGGGAACAACCAGGGGGCATGAGTGGAAGCTGGAGGGGGGAACTTAAGGGGGGGAACGTAAGAGACATTATTTCACTGAGAGGGTGGTGGAGCCGTGGAATGTGCTGCCTGAGAGGCTGGTGGAGGAGGGCACAATAGAGGGCTTCAAGAAGAGGTGGGATAGGTAGAAGGGGAAACTGAGGCCAAAGAAGACCCTCTTGGGGGCTGGGGGGGCAGAAAAGCAAGCACCCACTAGGTGGCTGGCTACCGAGCAGACATGGCAGACCATTAGGCCTATTCTGCTGTCTTTTTAGTATTACATAAAAAATGGAAATGCTTCTTGTGGTTCATAGCTGTATTAAGATTTGCTATAGTTATATCTTGAGTTTAGTACGATTACGCGCATGCGTAATGCAGCCTGCCGAAATGTAGTACCTGAATGTCTGTATTCTTCATTGTGCATGTATTTTTTGGAAGTGCACATCTGTCGCAACCATCAGGACTCTACTGTAAATAAGATGTTTCAGCTGAGTAGCCTATCATGTATAAATAATCATAAATACATTAAAGGCTGGCTGTAATCTCTGAATGTATAGATCAGGCTCGATAAATGCAGTCAGCTGTATTCCTTGATAAACCAGTCTGTTCCACCTTGTCACTGTACGGCTGCATAGGTTTGTAGCCATTGTTTATAATGCACTAGGGATCCGCAACTTTGAAGAGAGGATGGAATATATTTAATAAACTGTTGGTCGACTTATCTGCTTTAGCACTTGGATGATCAGTCAGTACTAGAAAAATAGATGTGCATAATAAATAAAACAAGTGATGTTGTTTGGTATCTGTATTGTATGTAAAGATCTTTACAACTACTGGTGACCCCCTTTAATACATGGTTTGATAGCTCCTTTCAAACACTGTAATAACAAGGTATGACATCATACCCAGTTATTGCAGCACTTTATAATAACTTTTGTTTCAGTTCTGTATTGAGTGGGAAACTACGATCTTGAGACAGTTGGTGAAAGTGACTCAACGTCAGCGTTGCATAGCAGTCTCGACAGCACTCTGACTTGAATTTTTTTTTTTTACAGCTTCTAACCCCTGCTCCTGACCTCTGTTGCATGGGAAACCAAGTCACATCCTAGCAGTGGAGGTTGCAGTATTGGAAAACAGCAAATGGAAAAACAGTGTTTAAAAATATTTTATTTTGATTAAGTTAATGTTTTTGGACTTTTGAAGACTGTTCACTTACTCTCACAGCAATGTCCTCATAATGACAATTTGAATCTTGACAATCTTGTGAGTGTATTTAAGGGGAAAAAAAAAAAAAAAAGAAAAAAGTGTCTCAAAAAATACATTTACTTTGCAAAGTTTCTCTACAGTAAACCACAGTAATATAATTACAGTTACAAATTAATTACAAGTGTTCTGTAGCTGGCTCCATTTTGCCAAGCGGTGAGGTGCCCACTTGGCACACTGGTGACTGGGTTTGCATCTGCATGTGGAGTGACTGGAGAAGAGACCAGCGGGGAGGGTGAGGATCGCCTTGAGTGACTCCTGGTGGTGAGCCAGCAGAGGTGCATTTGGCGGCATGGGTGAACATGCACTGCTGTGCATCCTTCCCAGGACACTGCAGCGTGCAGCCATGGAATGGGAGAAAACAGGAAATGGCCCACTCTGGTAGTGTCGTGTAATGGTCTTCCCACGCCACCTAACTGCCCAATGCACCGTGCCATTTCCCCGATTGATAATTCCTGTGTAAAAGGCACTTCCTCCCTGCGGGAGCATAGGGGCCCCCTGCTGGGTTAAGCTGGACCACATGGCGTGTTAGAGTATGGCAGTGGGAGTTGAGTCTGATGGGCAGAGGGGACAAGCATGCGAGAGCCTGAAGGAGTGGGGCTTCAGGGGGCCTGGGAGGAGCAAATTAAATAAAAAGAAAAAAAGTGTTCTGTACCCTGAAATTTAGCCCTCGTTAAAGCAGCGTTTTTCTTTCAGCATTGTTTCAAGCTCTGTTTTGTCATTGCAGATGCTGCAGAATCCCTGTACCAATAGTAGTAAAAAATATAAACAAAAAACATAGATGACTTCGTGTCAATGGAATTTTTTTTAACACACCCTTGGTGTGTGATGACCTCATAAACCTTTCGAGTGTCACTCTCAAGGTTTTGTTAAAAAAAAAAAAAAAGTCACTTATGCATTATTCTATATATAATTATTTGTGAGCCTGTTTATTGACTGGACTGACACGACTTTCTAACACCATAATAACCAGCCAATTAACCCGGTTATTACAGCATGGGTGTCGGCCAATTGGAGTGAAAGCGAAAGCTGTTGCCGTCTTACACTCACAGAATCAAAATGCCACGGAAAAGGAAAACTGACCTTTTTCAACACAGCACTAAACTGACCAGCAATTATTTTATTTATTTATTTATTTGCTTTTGGTAACCGGGTAAGTGCGCTAGGCAACATAATTTGCCTATTTTCAGGCACAACCCCATTATGCAAAATAATGAATGGGGTGTTATTCATTTCTTTACACACCCTCGGTGTGTAATGCCGTCACAAACCACTTACACTTCGCACTCGTGGTTTATGTGGTATTACACACCTCCGGTAAAAACTAAAAACTCCATAATGTACAGCATTCCATTCATTATTCTCTGTATACAGAATGGCTCACTTCAGTTGATCAAGTTGATAGCTGTTTGTACTAAGGTCTTGTTGCAAAAATAGGTGACCTCTCAAACTTCATACAAGGTGAAAGGACACTATAAATGTTAGAGAACTGGGCAATATCTATTATTAACCAGTAACTGAAAATGGAGCTGACTGACAGCATTCTGTAAATGTTTTAATGGCTGGAAACGCTCATGTACAAAAGAATCATTAGAATTTTAGCTGTAAATATCATTTATTTAAACAAAAATATAAAATCAATTTAGTTTAATGGTAGCATTATAAATCCTGAGAGTATCTCTTATGCTTCTTAGCCAATCAGGGTTAGTGTACACTCTACACGAGAGAGACTTCCTATATGAAAAAAAGGTTCTCCACCCAGCTGTGCCCTCCCAGACCCATCAGTGACCCACCTCAGGGGCTTGCAAGTTAACCACCTAGGCTGCCTACTCTGTAGGGTTGCGTGCTGCCTGTGGGGGATGCTGAGTGAGCCAGGGGTATTTTCTTCTGGTTTGACCCAGGTTGTCGTGTGTCATGATACATACACTTGCATGTGAGGCGTGCTGATACGCTGCATCTGCTGACGCCCACCTCAATGCACTGTTCCCGGTGTTGTTGCCGTCCAGCCTCCATTAGATAGCAGTCACACTGCAGGACCCCCCCACACACACACCAAGGGAGGATAGCTGTCCCTGTATGCTCAATCCTGCCCAATCACGGCTGGCTCTCCTTAGTAACCCTGGGTTGTTTCTGAATCTGAGTCACTGGCATACATAGATACATACAGTGTCGGCAGATAAGGGCCTCTGGCCCAACCAGTCTGCCCATTTGAGCTTGTAAGTTCGGTTTATGTTTTCCTAGAAGTCTGTTGCCCCTTACCCCTGACCTCCAGAATTCCTTTTTGTGTATCCCATGCATTCTTAAATACCGTTATTGTTTCAGCGCCCACCACTTCCTCTGGCAGGGTGTTCCACTTGTCCACCACCCGCTCTTTGAAGAAATTCTTCCTCACGCTTTCCTCGTTCCTCCCTCCAACTTCATCCCATGCCCTCTAGTCCTGGAACATCTTTTTCGCTTAAAATAGTGTATTCCTGCACCCTGTTCCTCCCTGTAAGATACTTGTATGTCTCTATCATATCCTCTCTCCTCCTCTCGGAGTACATATTCAGTTCCTTCAACCTGTCCTCATAGGACTTGTGATGCAATCCATGTACCATCTTTGTTGCCCTCCTCTGAACCTTCTACCCTGTCTGTGTCCTTACGTAGGTAAGGTCTCCAGAACCTGTACACTGTACTCCAGGTGGGGCCCTCACTAGTGTCTTGTATAGTGGAATTATGACCTCCTTTTCCTGCTGGTGATGCCCCTGCCTGTGCATCCCAGCATCCTATTTGCTTTACCTGCTGCTTCTTGTCACACTGTTTCCCTACCTTGAGGTCATCAGAGCGATAACCCCAAGATCCCTTTCCTGCTTGGTGCATGCTATATCCTCACCCCAACTGATATATTGTGCCAGGGTTTTTGTGCCCCATATGCATTATCTTGCACTTCTTTGCATTGAATTTCAGCTGCCAAACCCCTGACCATTCTTCAAGTTTCTGCAGGTCCTTCTCATTCTGTCTACACCCTCTGGTGTGTTTACTCTGTTACAGAGCTTTGTGTCATCAGCGAACAGTGAAATTCTGCCTTCTGTGTCCTGCGCAATGTCACTGATGAAGATGTTGAATAGGACCGATCCCTGTTGTACCCCACTGGTCACTCTTCCCTCTGTGGAGTGACAGCCATTTACCACCACCTTCTGTGTCCTGCCGCCCAGCCAGTTACCTACCCACCACACTATTGTCCTGCCCACACCCATATTCCCCAGTTTGTGTAATAGTCTTTTATGTGACACAGTGTCAAAGGCCTTGCTTGAGTCCAGATAGGCCATGTCCACTGCCCTCCCTGATCCACTTCCCTAGTCACCCAGTCAAAAATTCAACGAGGTTGGTCTGACATGACCTCCCCTGGTGAAACCATGCTGCCTTGGGTCCTGTAGTCCATTGACAACCAGATGTTCCACCAGTCTCTCCTTCAGTAGTGCTTCCATGATCTTCCCCACTACCGAGGTGAGGCTGACTGGGTCTGTAGTTCCCCTTCCTCTTTGTTCCCACTTTTGTATAAGGGGACTATATCTGCTGTCCTCCAGTCTTTGGGTACCTCCCTGTTTCCAGTGATTGGCTAAACAGGATAGCCAGAGGTTCAGCCACCACCTCTCTTAGTTCTTTAAGGACCTGGGGTGCACCCTATCTGGCCCCATTGCTTTATCAACCTTATTACTTCCAGTTCCTTCAGGACCCTTTGTCATGTAAAGGGACTTGTGTCCATTTCTGCACCATTCTCACCCCTTGTACTCCTTTCAGACCCATTACCCTCCTCTTCCTCAGTAAAGACTGAGCAGAAATACCTGTTCAATATGTCGGCTTTACTGTTGTCATCCTCCATGCGGCCCCCATCCTCCCCATCAGTCTCACTATCCCTCCCTTTGCCTTTCTTTTTTCACTTATGTACCTGTAAAAGGTTTTGATCCCTCTACCCACTGATTTTGCAGTGTGTTCTTCTGTCTGAGCTTTGGCTTCCATTACTGACCTCCCTGCCTCCCTTTGCTTCTCCTGGTACTTCTCCCTATCCCCTTCTGCCTGTGTCTTTTTCACTTTCTTTGCTACCTCTTTGGAAAGCCATAATGGTCTCCTCTTCCTTTTCCTCTTGCTAACCTGCTTAATGCATAATTCTGTTGCTCTTGTAATCCCCATTGTAAATACTGCCCACTGTTCCTCAACCCCTAATTCCTGTTCCATTCCCCTTAATGCCTCTTTCAAGTATATCCCCATTTTCCCAAAGTCTGCCCCCCTAAAATCTAGGATATGTGTTTTTGTGTGGTTTGGTTCTGTTCTTTCTGTGATTTCAAACCACAATGACTGGTGATCACTGTTCCCCAGGTGCTCCCCCACTGTTACCCCCATCACACTGTCCCTGTTTGTGAGCACAAGGTCCAGTATTGCCTTCTGCCGAGTTGGTTCCATGACCAGTTGCTTGAGGAAGGCACCCTGAAGGGAGTCCAGGATAAATCTGCTCCTAGCTGCTGCTGGGATGCTCCAGTCCATGTCTGGAATATTGAAGTCTCCAACCAGTACTACCTTGCCGTTGTCTGCCATCCTTTGGATGGCTAGCATCAGCTCCCTATCTGTTTTATGTGTTGTCCAGCACCTTATTCCTCCACACCATTGGGCTGGCAGCTTTTTTTTTTTATCATTCAGCACAGAATTCCTAATGTGTTATGATTGCTTAGACTACTGTTTGCTGTATAAAATTAGTTTCACGTGCCTATGCTACTCTTTGCTGTATAAGAATAGTTTCACGTGCCGACACTACTCTTTGCTGTATGAGTGGTTTCATGTGCCACTTCTCTGCTGTATAAGAATAGTTATATGCGCCAGCTACGTTTTGCTGTATGAGTAGTTTTATGTGCCTCAGCTACTCTCTGCTGTATAAGAATAGTTCCACGTGCTGCATATACCCCTTGCAGTATAAGAGTAATTTCATGTGCCACATGTACTCTTTGCTGTATAAGAATAGTTTTGTGCGCCTTGGCTACTCTTTGCTGCATAAGAATTGTTCCACATGCAGTGGCTGCTCTCTCTTGTATGAGCTGTTTTACATGCAGTGGCTGCTCTTTGCTGTAGAAGAGTTGTTTCACGCACCATGGCAGTCTGCTGTAGAACAGTTGTTTTATGCGCCACAGATGCTCTTTGCTGTGTCAGTTGTTTGGTGTGCGGCGGCTATGTGACAGGGTTGTACAGAACCCTATTCCATTTGTTATGCGTAGAGAGTTAAAAGCAATGCTCTATTGTGTCTTGTCCTATTTTGTCACTTGTCTTATCTCTTACCTGTCTGATGTGTGCAGTCAAATTTTCCTTATGGAGCCTCAGAATTGGCCACTCCGATGGTCCCACAGTTTCACCCTGTTTTCTCCCTTCCTTTACTTGCTGTTCTATTTCTTTCTTTCTTTCTTTCTTTTGCTCTTCTGTGGTTAAAAATATATGTGAAGTTTTATGTGAAACTGGGATCCCTTGGTTTGGAAATGTATATAGTTATATTGTTAGAATGATTGCAGAATGTTATTTGGAACCCGGGGTTAACCTTGAGATGCAGTTCTACCTCCACAAGATCGTTTGCAGAGTTATCAACAAGAGATCAGTTCGGGGACACAATGTTCTATTTTGTTGCACCTGCAGGAAGAAACTGACAAAGTTCTGATACATTTCGTGAGAAACAGATGTAGTATCTTAATAAGCTCATGATGCAAAAGTTAATTGCCAGGAAAAGACATTGTATAAGAAGAAAGCAATCTTTTGTTGGAGAGAGAGAGGGATTTAGAAATACCCTCAGTTGAAGGACGTTGTTTTGTTTGAACTGCCTGTATAAGAGCTATCCTGCACAGTTTTTATTTTTTATTTTATTGTTATTGATAATAATAAAATGCTGCATCTGAATTGTATGACTTCTCCTGGTTTACCTGTGCCTCCTGATCTATGCCTTGATGACAGGCTACTCTCTACTGTGTAAGAGTTGTTTCACGTTCTGTGGCTACTCTTTGCTGAAGAACAATTATTTTACTTGCCACAGCTACTCTTTGCTGTATAAGAATAGTTATGTGAACAGCGGCTATTCTTTGCTGTAACATACTAACATACTAAAAGCCAGCAGAATAGGCCAAATGGTCAGTCTTGTCTGCTCGAAAGCCAGCAACCTAATGGCTGCTCGCCTTACCTTCCGTCCTAGCCCCCAAGAGGATCTTCATTTGTTTGTTTCCCCTTGTACTTGTCCCGTCCCTTCTTGAAGCCCTCCACTGTATCCTCTTTGACCAGACTCCCGGGCAGCGCATTCCACGGCTCCACCATGCTTTCAGTGAAAAAATGCTTCCTATGCTCCCCCCCTGTAATTTTCCCCCCTCCAGCTTCCACTCATGGCCCCTGGGTTGTCCCCCTTCTTTAACCTAAACAGCTCCTTGGTTCCACTCCTGGTTATTCCTATTACATACTTGAAAACCTCTGTCATGTCTCCCCATCCCTCCTCTCCTCCAGTGAGTAAAGCCCAAGCTCATTCAGTCTCTCCTTATAAAGCCTCCCCTCCATACCCTGAATCATCCAGGTTGCTCTCCTCTGAACCCTCTCAAGCAGTACTATATCCTTCTTCAGATAAAGTCTCCAGAACTGTACACAGTACTCAAGCTGCGGCCTTACCAAGGCATTATACAGAGGGAGGATCACCTCCCTTCTTCTGGACGTAATACCCCTGGCTATGCAGCCCAGTATCCTGTTTGCTTTGGCTGCTGTTCTACAATTTTCAGAGTTATTCATTTTGACGTCTACCACCACCCCTAAGTCCCTGTCTTCTAATGTGGCTTGCAGTGTGCTTCCCACCAGTGTATACATGTCCCAGATTTTTCACCCCCAACTGAAGTACCTTACATTTCCCGGCATTACATTTCAGTCCCACCTCCTCAACCACCCTCAGGTATCCAGATCCCCTGGACTGTCTCTTTCACTTCTACACAATCCACCAGTGCTCCCAGTTTTGAATCATCCGAAGAGAGAGTCATCCTCTTTTTGACCCCCCCCCCTATATCCAAGATGTAGGCATTGAACAAGAGTGGCTCCAATACTGAACCTTGAGTGATCCCACTGATTACATTCGTGGGGGAGGAGAGTATCCCACCCACCATTACCCTCTGTAAATGCCCCGAAAGCCAGTTTTCAACCCAATTGAGCTCCTGTCCTTCCACCCCCATCTCCCCCATTTTTGCTATCAATCCATTATGGGACACTGAATCAAACGCCTTGCTGAAATCTAGGTATAGGACATCCACCGGCCTATGTCTATCCAAGGCCCCTGTCACCCAGTCATAAAACTCTACGAGGTTGGTCTGACACGAACTCCCTGGGACAAAGCCATATTGTGTATCATCCTGGTGTCCTGTCCTTTCCAACTGCCTCCCAAGCCTCTCCTTGATAAAGCCCTCCATTACTTTGCCTACCGCAGATGTCAGACTGACAGGCCTATAATTCCCCATCTCCTCCAGAGACCCCCCCCTTTATATATAGGCACTACTTAAGCCACCCTCCAGTCCTGTGGCACCCATCCTGTCTGCAGAGAGGTGTTAAAGAGTGCAGCCAGTTCCTTCATAACCCTTGGATGTAATCCATCTGGCCCCGGCGCCTCACCGGTTTTTAGTTTCTGAAGGGCATCCCCACCCTATCCTTGTGATTTCTCCCCAAATTTCACTCCCTCATGTAACCTTCCTTCTCCATCTTAGTCTGGCCCAGCTTGTACCCTAGCCTCTTTCCATCCTCTGGTCTCAGACTGAGACTGACCTCTCGCTTTTGCTGGCTCATCGTCTCTCCCATCAGGCTGTAGGGATCCCTTATCACCTTCTGCAAAGATTGAGGCAAAGTACTCATTTAGCACCTCTGCCCGATCCCCCGCTTCCTGAGCCCATCCCCCCACAATCATAATCCTATTGATCTGTGTCCTCACTTTTCACTTCTCTCTTATTTATGTATAGAATTCCACCCCCCACCCCGGATATCCCTAGCCAGGTTTTTCTCCATCCCTGCCTTGGCGCCCCTCACCACTGTGGTGACCTTCCTGGCCAATAATTCATAGTCCCCTCACTCTTTATCCCCCCCCAGAACGTTTGAAACGTATGTAGGCAGCCTCTTTATCCCTCACCGCCTCCTGCTCCTCCCTGGGCTACCAACAAGGCCTACTAGTTCCACCATGTTTACGCCTTACTTTAGTACAGGACCTAGTAGCCTCTTGCACCCCTTGTTTAATGGTCTCCCACAAACTTTCTGCATCCATATCCGGCTTAATCATGTCCAGCCTCTCCCTTAGTATCTTACCATGTCCAACCTCTCCCTTAGTATCTTACCCATACCCACGAAGTCCGCTCTCCTGAAATCAACCACTACTGTATGAGTGCGCCCCCCCCCCCCGATACAGCAAGAACCAAACCGTGGCGTGGTCACCCCCCACCAGTGGACTGCACACCTCCAGGCCCCTTATCTGTTCACTGTCGGCTAGAATAACGTCCAATATCCGTCCCTTTCTAGTAGGTTTCCCCACCTGTTGGGCCAGGAAAGCATCCTGAAAGACCTCCAGCAGTCTCTGTTCCCTGGTTACAGAGGATGTCATGGTGTCCCAGTCCGCCCCCGGCATATTAAGATCACCCATAACCACCATCCTATCCTTTCCAAGGTCACAGTGACCCTTGATGTTCTCAACTAACTTATCCTCCAGATCTTCATCTATTGCAGGGGGCCTATATACCATCCCATCTTCAATTTCTTCCCTCCCCTAGTTTGCAGGATTACCCAAATCGCCTCCACAAACCATTATGTCATTTCTGACTATCAGCGCAACCCTCCCCCCTCTTTCCACTCCCCTGTCTGTCCTGAATATCTTGTAGCCATCTAAGTTTAGGTCCCAATCATTTCTCTGAGTGGCCCATGTCTATGTAATTGCTGCCACGTCCGCTGTTCCCCTCAGCCAACATAGCCTGGAGCTCAGGCATTTTATTCCTCATACTCCTGGCATTGATCAGGACAGTCCTCAACTCCGACTTTTCCTCTCTCTCCATTCCCCCCAACCCTGCGCAGTCCCTTTTCTGCCCAGTTTTCCCTGAATTTGCAACATATTCCCTCTCACTTCTTGTGTGCCCTAAACCTGGACCTTCAAACAGCCCCCCTGGGGTCTTTTTATTATTCGACTCCCCCCCCCCCTTTTTCAAGTTTAAACCCCACCTCTCGCATATAAATCCATCAAGTTTTAATTTCAAAATCTCCCTCCCCTCCATGTTGGGGTGTAACCTATCCCTGGCATATAGCCCCTTATCCTCCCAAGTATCCCCCCAGTCACCCACCAGCCCATACCCCTCTCCCCTGCACCAATCCCTGAGGCACTTGTTCACCCCTCTAAGCTTTAGCTTGGTCTCACCAGATGCCCTTGGTACTCAGAGAAAGAAATTTTACTTCCTATAGAGTGACAAACCCTTGCCAGCTCCCAAAATTTAGCCTGTATTTCTAGCTCGCTATTCCCTTCCAAGTCATTTGTCCTCAAATGTACTAGAAAGTCTGGGGATCCCCCACAATCCAATGCCAACGTGTATAGGTGGAATTTAGCCTTGTTTACTGATAGATCTGGTATACATTTAGCCTTGACAGAGCTGCTTTTATTCTCCCCCTCCTAATGGATACCCCTTGTCATGGAATCCCCCAGGAATATCTCCTTCACCTCACCCCACACTTTATTAGCCCTCTTTATTCCTTCCAGACTCCTCCTCCTCCTGTCATCAAACCCTTGTTTGCTCCTACCTCTCCTATCAGCCTGAGGGTCTCTTTATTAGCCCGTTTAGTACCTTCCAGGCTCCTCCTGCTGTCAAAGATCCCCTGCTTGCTCCTCCCCCATCATCCAGGGGGTCACCCTCATATGTGAGCCCAACCGTATTCCTTCTACCTGCAACTGCCAGTTTACTCCTTGCCCCCCCCCAATCTCTAGGGAGACCAGAGATCGCCCCCCAATACCACCCCCATCCCCCCTCTTGAGCTATAATCCTTCACTCCCCCACTCAGGTAACCTCCCATTGCCCCCCCCATTGCACCTGCACCTCCCACCCGCTGTATTACTCACTACCCCATTCTCCACCTCACCTGGTAATTCATGTTTCGAGGTTGACCTGGCTAGAGAACTCGCTAACTCCCCCTCCTCATTGATTGAATTCCTCAATATGGACATCAGCCTGTCCCCAATCTTACCTCCTTCCACCCTATCCTCACTCAGTGTCCCCCCCATCTGTCACAGTTCCCTGTAGAACAGCTGTTTTACATGCCTCAGCTACTTTTTGCTGTATGAGAACAGTTTCATGTGCCATGGGTACTCTTGCTGTATGAGAGTAGTTTCATGCGTCGCGACTACATTTTGGTGTATGAGTAGTTTCACACATGGTCTTCGAGTGTCAGAACAGCTTAGTTTCGCTGTTCTCACACTTGAAGACCACGAGTGAAATTAATCTTATACAGCAAAGAGTAGCTGCAGAGATCATATTAACACACACAAAGGCACTTCAAGGGTTTGGTTATCTTTGTTAATTTAAGCTTGTGGGCATGGGGTACTCTACTTCATCCCGTACCTCATAATTCCCCCAGGTCAGATTAACAAAAGATAACCCATCTCCTGCTCATGCTTTAAGTTTTTATTGCAGTCAGGTTCCTTTAAAGGAAAACACATATCTCTTAACCAAAGGGGGAAAAAAAAACCCACTGACTCGGTTTTAAAACCAATAAAATAAGTTCTTCTTCTCCTGAGTGGCATAATAAATCATGTGCTCTATCATCTGGAATGTAAACACAGCCAGAGCTGCGCAGCACCATTTAATATTCTCAGCGTGGCTACTCCCCATTCACTTGTATCACTTTACATAGTAGCGCGGCACAGAGCCGCATTGAGAATGTGAAACGGTGCCGCGCAGCTGTCTGTGTTTACATTTTGGGTGACAGAGCGCATAAAATATTAAGCCACACGGGCAATTAAAGGGTTTTATTTATTTTTTTTTTTTTTTTGGGGGTGTTTTTTTTCTTTAAAGCTACCGCATGTGATTTCCTGTAAGGCAATTGATCACTGCAGCATAGAATTTCCTAAATACACTCCTTTTGACTATAACAGTTTATTGGTGAACACATTTTTTTAAAAGTTAAGTTGCCTTTCCATTTGGGTTTTGCAGGGCAGTTTATCAAATATGGCTAGAAACCTTCCTGCATGATGCACTTATTACATACATTGATTGCTTACCATGACAACAGATTGCAATACCGCTAGTACAGCGATTGTGAAGTCTGTTGAGGGAGATCGGGTGTTTTGGAAGTAGTTCATTGCTTGTATCCAAGTGCCCTGGCCAGTTGGAGTTCACGGGGAAGTTCGCCAGTTGGGAGGGGCCACAGTTCTCCTGCATGCAATACCAGTACTCCCTCTCCCCACTCTGCTGCTTTAAAGCCTGCAATTTATTAAAATAACATCCGTTAGAGGGGTTCTTGGTCTCATCTTTAGCTGAGTTATGATCGATGCGTGACCACTGCTACAAAGTGAGCACCTCATTGTTCAGGTCTTATGCTTTTGTTTGGTCACACACCAGGTGCACCCCTATAAATCTTATACAGATGTATTGTAAATATAATGGGTTGAGATTGCCAAACCCTTTATCCTGAATTGCATGCAGGAGAACTGTGGCCTTTTTCTAGTTGGTGAGCTCCCTTGTGAACCTCTAATTGGCCAGGACACATAATGCCAGAGAGTGGATTCTCCATAAGATATAGAGAAAGCAGAGGAACCACAGCTCAGAATGGCAAGGTAAAATGTGACACCTTTTTCCTGACTGATGATGTGGTCACTGTCGCAGTGGTCAGGCTTGATCATAATTTAGCTGAAAGATGAGACCTAGAACCCCTCTAAAAATCTAAAACATGTAAGAATACTGGTGGTGGTTGAATAAATTTCAGGCTTTTAAGTAGCAGAGGGGGAGCACTGGTACCTTAATTGTATACTTTTTTTTTTGGCCACACACCAGTTGCACCCCTATAAATCTCATACAGATGTATTTTAAATGTGCTGGGTTGAGCTTGCAAAACCCTTCATGCTGACCAGCAGTAGTAATCAGAATATTACACGGATAACAAGTGTTCCTTATTTTTAAGGTCCTGAGGTATTGACCCCAAGACTAGGTGTTTGAATTGCTTGGGGATATCCCTATTAAAACATCTGAATAGTTTCTCGTATCACCTTCTCCCAAAACTTAGCAAACTTAAGACAGGACCAAAAAAAGTGAGTATGATGTGCAGGAGAGCCCCAGAGTCTCCAGCACAAATTGGAATGGGTTGTACCAAAATGTTTAGTAATAGCTGGGGTTCGAAAAATTCTGGACAAATCTTTTAGCGGTGCTGTCTCCAGAAAGACGAAGCTATGCTTTCATAGCTGTCTTCCATATCTTAGCCCACACCTTATCCGAGACGTGAATGGCTGCCTCGGCTTCCCATTTTCTTTGGATTTTTAAGCGTCAGGGCACCTCTGTCGGTGATAAGGGTTTATATAAATGTGAGACTATGTGCCCCATCCCAGGGGAATCAGTACATGCCCTCAATAGCTGATGTAAGAGGTGTAAATTAATGGGGCTTGCAGTAACGTGTTCCTGTTTTTGGAAGATGAATAACTATCCATTTTTAGGTAGCCATACAAATCCCTCTGAGGAAGTCCAGATTCTACTGATAACTGCTGAAAGCATTTCATCTTGCCCTAAAGAAAGAGTTCTCAAGCTAACCAGGCCCTTCTTGGCCTACCGTGCAAAGGTTATATCCACTCTCCCAGGCTGGTAGTCCCTACAGGCCTGTATGTGTGTTTGCCCACTAATATTATCAGCCCCTTTCATCATTTGAATTGTCTAATACCAGGCTTTAACCGACTGTCTTGCCTGTAATGATGCATTTTTGATTGAGGTTGATCAATGCTACATAAAAAAATAAAAAAAAAAATCCACCCCGCTAAGCTTGCCTGTTCGTGTTTCCAGAGCACCTAATTGTGAGTGTCCACTTGATCTATAACAGTAAACATAATGCTAGCATACATTTTATTTCAGTAGCTGCTTGCTGTTAAAGGAGAAGGGAAGTATGTCAACCTCCTCCTTGCATACCCCCTGCTGTTTTTCTGTAGATGTTTTTTTTTTTTGGGGGTAGGTCTCCAAGATTTGATACAAAAAGAAAGAGTTTCTAACAGAACCTAATTTTAGCTTTGGAAAGACCAATCCCACTACTGTAGACCTACATTGGTTCAACTAGGTCTGGCTAGACTGCATTGTAGATGTTCTCTGTGTTCAGGAAGGGTGTAGTGGGAGTAAATCAGTGACTAAATAAATGCATTTGTGTGTGGTGACATTAATATTGATGATTGCCAGTTATGAGCCAGATAGGAGAAATCCTGGAAGCTCATTGGTTGACAGCATTCTCTTCCCATGCTGATATTGAACCCTAAAATCACAGGTAGGAAAAAAGTTCTGCCAATATTTTTTTTATAAGTTGGACTTAAAGATTACTTGGGGCAGCCGCCCGGTGGCGCTGAGGTTGGCGCTAGATGCCTTCGCGCTGTCGTGACCCGGTTGGGAAGCGGACTCGGGTGGCGGGGGTCGGCGGGGGAGGGAGGATCGAGCGTCCCAACGGATGCTCTCCTCCTCAGGGTGGTTAGCAAGAGCTACGCTCTGCATTTCTTCCATAGCCGGTGGAAGCACCGGCAGAGGAAGAGGTGAGGCGGCTTCGCCTGTCGGAGCCCGGGGAGAGGGGCGTCTCGGCATGAGGGTCTGCGTGCATAAGCCGCCGCTACTCGGGACGTCGTCCCTAAGCGCAAGCGTCCTGGGGAGTGGGACGCCAGGAGAAAACCGAAATACCCTCCGGCAGCCCTAGATGAAGTCCACCCTAAGTCCACCCGGACCACCTACAGGACAGGCCCCAATGTGCAAAGGAGAGGAGGAGGATGGGCACTTTAGGGGCAGATCCCTAAGGTAGGTACCGGGGGACATGAGCAGACGGAAGGAGGGCCACGGAGGCAGTAAGGAGGGATAAAGATGAAAATTAAAAAAAAAAAAAAAAAGTACTTGAGGCGGAGTACTCATTATCAGCTCCTATAACAGTGCTGCAACGAGTGACCACAGTGAAATTACAAACTTTTTTTTTTAAGGAAGACTGTCAAAATCCATGGCCCCTTGCCCCCGTAAGGCTTACCCCCGATTCAGCTTTTTATTTAAAAAAGTGCGTTTTTCTCATGCTGCCAGTTACTTTATTTTTAAATGAAACGAGCGGTGTGGCACCTCACCTTTACAGTAAATTACACAAACTGGGGAATATGGGTGTGGGCAGGACAGTAGTGTGGTGGGTAGGTAACTGGCTGGGTGGCCGGACACAGAGGGTGGTGGTAAATGGCTGTCACTCCACAGAGGGAAGAGTAACCAGTGGGGTACCACAGGGATCAGTCCTATTCAACATCTTCATCAGTGACATTGCACAGGATCTAGAAGGCAGAATTTCACTGTTCGCTGATGACACAAAGCTCTGTAACAGAGTAGACACACCAGAGGGTGTAGACAGAATGAGAAGGACCTGCAGAAACTTGAAGAATGGTCAAGGGTTTGGCAGTTGAAATTCAATGCAAAGAAGTGCAAGATAATGCATATAGGGCACAAAACCCTGGCACAATATATCAGTTGGGGTGAGGATATGGCATGCACCAAGCAGGAAAGGGATCTTGGGGTTATCATCTCTGATGACCTCAAGGTAGGGAAACTGTGTGACAAGGCATCAGGTAAAGCAAATAGGATGCTGGGATGTATAGGCAGGGGCATCACCAGCAGGAAAAGGGAGGTCATAATTCCACTATACAAGACACTAGTGAGGCCCCACCTGGAGTACAGTGTACAGTTCTGGAGACCATACCTACGTAAGGACATAGACAAGGTAGAGAAGGTAGAGAAGGTTCAGAGGAGGGCAACAAAGATGGTGCATGGGTTGCATCACAAGTCCTATGAAGACAGGTTGAAGGAACTGAGCATGTACTCCCTGGAGGAGAGGAAGGAGAGAGGGGATATGATAGAGACATACAAGTATCTTACAGGGAGGAAAAGGGTGCAGGAAAACACTATTTTTAAGCGAAAAAGATGTTTCAGGACTAGAGGGCATGGGATGAAGTTGGAGGAGGATCGATTCAGGAAACATGAGAAAGAATTTCTTCACAGAACGGGTGGTGGACAAGTGAACACCCTGCCAAAGGAAGTGGTGGGGCTGAAACAATCACGGATTTAAGAATGCATGGGATAGACATAAAGAAATTCTAGAGGCAGGGTAAGGGAAACAGACTTCTAGGAAAACAAACTGAACTTACAAGCTCAAATGGACAGACTAGGTGGGCCATAGGCCCTTATCTGCCGACACTGTCTATGTATCTATGTAAATGGAGCCCCCCAGCGTCCTGCTTGCAGACTTTTTGGAATAAAAATAAAGTGGCAGCACGAGAAAAAATGTGCTTTTCCAATTTTCTAAATAAAAAGCTGAATCGGGGGTTTTTGGCTCCAGATGTGGGAAGAGGAAAATGTTTGAAGTCACAGGAGTTACCCGGGTCTAATGGACTGCGGAGGATGGTGTGGGATCAGAGCCTAGGAGTAAGGTCCTGTTACAAGCGGTCTGCGACTTGGATAAAAAAGTTGATTGGCATAGCACCTAACTCACTTTATGACACCAAGCTTGAAGCGGTAGCCATGGAGGCAAAGGCATCTTCCCATACAGCTAATAAGATTACAGTGGCCATGTTGGTAGTGGTTGCAGAAAACAAGACAGCTCAGGATGCACTTGGAAAACCTGCAAAATGGGGTCAGAGTCTCGAATGTCATGGTTCTGGACCTCCCTAAAGCATCAGAAAATCAGAATCCGGTTCAGTGTGTTCAGGACCTACTGAAGTGACTGCTGGACTTGAATTTAGAGGTGCAGATCTGCAACAGGGTTGATACAAGGAGGCGTGGAAAGGATGAGAAGGGACTTGGCAAGGTTGGAGGAATGGTCAGAAGTATGGCAGCTTGGATTCAGTGCAAAGAAGTGCAAAATAATGCACCTGGGAAACAAAATCCCAGGGGAAGAGTACACAATGGGGAGGGAGGTAGTAACAACAACAAAAATGGAAAGGGACCTGGGGGTAATCATATATCAGATAACCTTAAGATTGGCAAGCAACATGAGAAGGCAGTATGGAGGGCTGGGGGGATACTGGGATGTATAGGGAGAGGCATCACTAGCAGAAAACAGGATGTTGTTATCCCTCTGTACAGGCAGTTGGTGAGACGCCATCTGGAGTACTGCGTCCAGTTCTGGAGACACCAGCCCTGCAAGGACATAGACAGGATGGAGGCAGTCCAGAGGAGGGCAACTAAAATGGTGCAGGGTCTGCAAGAGAAGCCATACAAGGAGAGACTAAAGGAGCTTAATATGTATACCCTTGAAGAAAGGAGGGAGGGGGGACATGATAGAAACCTTCAAGTACCTCAAGGGAATCAACAAAGTCCATGAGGGTAGCATCTTTCAGAAAAAGAGATGTGCAAGAACAAGGGACACAATTTGAAGATAGAGGGGACAGCTCAGGAGCAATGTGAGAAGTATTTTTCACAGAGGAGGTGGTGGACACATGGAACAGCCTTCCTGGGGAGGTTGTGGGGTCTAAAACTGTGGGAGAATTCAAGAATGCATGGGACAGACATAAGGCAATTCTTGTGGGGGGTAGGAAGAAATAGACTGTTGGTTAACTAGGATCTGCAGCTTTTCCAGTAGGTAGGGAAGTGGGCAGACTAGGTGGGCCAAGCGGTCCTTATCTGCCGTCAAAGTCTATGTTTCTGTGTAAATGTGTTCCAAATCAGCCCCAGAAGACTTGTAAACTCTGACCAGTTGAGAACCATGCTGATCGTCACCAGTGGCATGCACATAAGAGACCGAATCCTGGACGTGGCAAAAGCAAAGGGCCAACTACAGCTGGAAAATAATACATTACTGCACTGCTTCCTGGACTTAACATACTAAAAGCCAGCAGAATAGGCCCAGTGATCTATAGTGTCTGCTCGGTAGCCAGCCACCTAGTAGGTGCTTGCTTCCTCGCCCCTGAGAGGTTCATCTTTGACTTTGGTTTCCCTTTGTACCTGTCCCACTTCATCTTGAAGCCCTCCACTGTACCATCCTCCACCAGCCACCCAGGCAGCGCATTCCATGGCGCCACCACCCTCTCAGTGAAATAATGCTTCCTATGCTCCCTCCTGTAATTTCCACCCTCCAGCTTCCACTCATGCCCCCTAGTTGTCTCCCCCCCCCCCTTAGCCTAAACAGCTCCTCAGGTAAGCTCTCAGTTATTCCTTTTACATACTTGAAGACTCCTATCATATCTCCCCTGTCCCTCCTCTCCTACAGTGTGTACAGCCCAAGCTCTTCCAGTCTCTCCTCATAGGACCTCCCCTCTGTGCCCTGAATCATCGTGGTCGCTCTCCTCTGGACTCTCTCTCTAGCAGCGCTATATCCTTCTTCTGATGAGGTCTCCAGAATTGTACACAGTACTTGAGTTGTGGCCTGACCAATGCATTATATATATGGCGGATCACCTCCATTCTGGATGTAATTCCCCTGGCTGTGCAGCCCAGTATCCTGTTTGCTTTAGCTGAGGTTCTTCTATAATTTTCAGAGTTATTCATTTTGACATCTACCACCACCCCTCGATCCCGCTCACCCAATGTGGCTTGCAGTGTAACCCCCCCCAGGGTGTAAACATGGCCCAGGTTTTTGACTCCCAAATGAAGTACCTTACATAGCTTGGCCATGGGGTATTGCTGCCGTAGCTTTGAAGCAATATGTACAGGACTAAGGGCGCTGGGGATATTCCATATTGTACAGTTTCCTGCTAAGCTTAAAATTCATTATAAAGACATATCCATTGCCTGACCCTATTAAAGCAGGGAAGATATTTTATTTTTTTTAATTATTTGAGTCTAGGATTACAAGTACCTTTGAGCCAAAGCTCTTTTATAAAGGTTCCACGTCAGTTGTGGTACAATAACAACAAAGGCAAGATAACAGGTTAACAATCAGTTACATGAATATGAATGCATACATTTGGGTTAAACTAAAGCCAGAGGCATTGACTGGGTAAATAGTGTTACAAGACATGGCAAGGACACAAAAGGTTGGAGCAGCCAGAGGTATTGTCACATCACAGAGAGAACAACAGGTGGGGGAAGGGGTTATAGGAGATTGGGGGTAGATAATAGAAGTGCTATGTAGAAAGAGCTGAAACAAGGATAGAATGTAGAAATTTAAATACCTGTAAAATTTATTTCACCGACTGCTGGTCTCCGGGCTCATAACCAGTGGGAGGTCCTTCTTGGTACCACGTGACCGGCAGGAAAATGATCTCTGCTGGGGAACCAGATCCTCCCCACTGCATACTGTAGCCCTCCGTTCGTTCCAAAGCATGTGTTCCCTGAAGTAATACCTCACTGAGAAATAAAAAGGAGAAATGATAATCTGCACTTGTGGCCTGAAAAGGTCGACTTAAAACACTCAGGCCAGATGGCCAGCATGTGACATTCTGGGAGGGGAGGAGCCCGGAGACCAGCAGTCGGAGAAAGAAAATTTATAAGTATTTAAATTTCTATTTCTCTCTCCTAAGCTGGTCTCCGGGCTCATAACCAGTGGGATATACTAAAGCAGTACATCCCCTTGCTTCCCGGGTTGGAAGAATGTTAGTAGACAGTAATGGGCCCACCACTGACAGGGGGACCTGTCCACCAAAAGATGCCTCAGCAGAGGTGGACACATCCAGTCTATAGAACTTTGCCAGTGAATGGATGGATGACCAAAGGCCGCTGTCTACAAGATTGCTGGATAGGCTTCTCTAAATTCTGCCTAGGAGGCAGCCACTGTTTGAGCTGAACGTGTCCCTAATGGGCCCGGCAGGGCAACCTCTGCCTTCTGGAAGGTGACGGAAATGGGAACAAATCCATCTGGACAAAGAGACTTTTGAAGCTTTTTTTTTTTTTTTTTTTAATAAATATTCTGCTCCGAGAGAGGATGAATAGACTTGAAGACTCGTATATGGACTTCCAATTTCCTGATGGAAAGCTAGAGAGCTCTCCTCGAGCTAAGAAGGAGAAATGCACTCTCTTTCCCACTCTCAGGGTGAGGACATAGGGCAGAGAGATTCATTTCCTGGTTGCAGTGGAAAAGTAGATAACACCTTCAGCAGAAAAGATGAATATGTTTGCAGGATCATTTGATTTCTGGAGGAACATGGTGTATGGTTCTTTGGAAGACAGAGCTCCTAACTTGCAGATGCGGTGGGCCGAAGTGATTGCTGTAAGAAAGACGACCTCCATCATGAGGAGGACAATGGATGTTTCCTTGAGAAGGCCAAATAAAGCCTTGAAGAGGACTCTGAGGATCTGGGTGAGTTTTGAGTGAGAGACAATGGGCTTACTGGTGGACACTTCAGCATTCCACTGTCAGAAACTGACTGACACGAGGGAGAGCACCCAAGGACTCCCCTAAGTCCGCCATCAGGAGAGCACCCAGAGCTAGGAAGATGTAGAGACATGAGAACCATGGCCGGCTTGTCCAACTAGCACATATTAGGAATCACTCCGCCTGATCTAGGACAATCTTATGCAGAATTCTTGGGATTATAAGAATTGGAATTTCGAGATTAGTAGAACTCGAGGAAAGTCAAACAGGAGATTGCAGGAAGCCCGGTCTAGGGAGAAGGCATCCTGAGCTTTGGTCAGCTCGACCCTGATTAGCGAGCAGGACTGGGAAACTTGCAAGTTCACCAGCCGAAGAACAACTGCCTGCGGGAGGCTCCATTGTGCCGCGAGGAGGAGGAGGAGGAGGAGGAGGGCGCTAACCTTTAGATCCCATTCTCCTGGGAGGACATCCTAGCTTAGCCAATGCGCTGTGATGTTCCTCTGACCTGGTATGTATACTGCCAACATGCTCACCAGTTGATGCGCTGCCCACTGGAAGAGGAACAGGGCTTCTTGTATCATCTGGGAGCTCATGTACCTCTCTGGTGATAGACGTAGGCCATTGTGGTTCGATTGCCTGTGAAGATAACAACCTCTTGGTTGGAGAGCTGTGCTTGAAGTCTTTGAAGTGTCAGGAGGAGTCGTCAGCATACCGGAGTTGATGAGCTCCTCAGCCCGGAAGGCTGATATCGGTGGTAATTCGCCCCTGGAGAGGATGCCCCAGCTTGCAACCCTTCATGATATTGGAGCCCCGAGTCCCCCAATGCCAGGATGCTTCTGCCTGGCAATAGCCTTGAATCTGTTGATCCAGACTGGCCCCTGGCTGGGACCCTTTATGGAGTAGGTTTGACTGGCCATATACTTGAATCTGCTGGCCCAGACCACCCATTGTCTGAGACCCTTGATGTAGTAGGTTCGACTGCAGGGGAGGCATGAGAACCAGAGCCCAAGGAACCGAGACTGCCAGGGAGACCATCGTCCCTGTGAACTGCGGGGCTTTGTTTTTGCTGAAGAGAACCCCGAGTTCCCTGAACGTAGAGTCCACAGGGAAAAACTTTAATTTGAGATATTTCGAAGATCACTTCTTGATGATTCAGACTCTGGAATGGCTGAAAAGGGCTCTTTGAGGTGATCAGGAATCCTAGAGAGGAGAGGCCTGGACGACCTCTGACCCTGCCCGAATTGTTTGCTCGCACTATGGGGCTTTGATCAGACTGACGTCCAGATAGGATATGCAGAAAAAAAAAAGCATCTGCAAAACTACTGAGGCCAACTAATTCCACTGATGGAATTCCGCGACGATGGATGCAGGGGTTTCCAACTTGAATTACCTGTGGCAGACAAAGTTGATCAGACATTTTAGGACCCCTCCAGGCCTGAAAACTCCAGAGCGATTTGAGACTAAGAGGAAAGGTCAGAAAATTACCATGTTCCTTTCCGTCTGGGCACACACATAAGGTCTGTGATTGCTTGAAGCCTCGTCATACTCTTTGTGGATAAAGGGTACCACATGTGGTGGAAGTGCCCTGCTTCAAACTGGGGGGGACCCTAATGCACTATGTCTGGCACCCCATTGATTGAGGTGGTGCGAACCCCTTCCTCAAGAAAACTGGAAAGCTCACCACCCTACTCGAGGATAAGACTTCACTGTGACCTTGTGGCCTCCTCGATACTGCTGCTTCCTCCACTGAATCCACGCTGGATGCGGGAGACTGTTCAGGTTAGTCTGCTTGAGGCTGAATTTTTTGGGCTCGAACATTCGGTCTAGATCCCAACAACCAGGGACTGTACCTGCTCCTGGATCATGGTATTTAAGGTTTCATCGTTTCCCTGGATTCTTTTACCACTTCCTTTAGAGCCGCTCTGAACTGGAGATCTCCCTCGTAGTGGGCACCCCCCAAGTGTGCCTTGAGGACCTGTTTGCCTGTCATGACTGCAACCCTAGGAGAGTCGAGCCGAGGTGAGATAAAACATGGCTCTCGCTGCACATCTGGCATCCTTCTTCGAGCCTTCAGCTGAGAAGGCAGAGATTAGTCCCATGAGCTGTATTTGCTGTGGGTTGGGCTTGTTCATATTTGGCTCATCAGCAAGCTGGAATGCCAGGTCAGTGGCCCCAGGTGGAGTGGCACATGCTGAGAACAGGTTTCTGAAGCTGCCTTGAGGGAGGTTGAGGAGGCCTGAAGTGCCTTTTTGAGTGAAGCTTCCACTTTCTATCCCCTAGGACCCCCAAGGAGGCCTCTCCCTCTGCTGGGATTTTTTTTTCCTTCTTCTCTCTCTCTTCTCTTCTCTCTATTTTCAGGAGATCCACTACAGCTGGCAGAAAGTAAAAGTCGTCGCCGGCATGGCAGCCAATGCAAGCTTGAGGGCTTTGGGGGTTTAGGAGATGACAAGGGGAAGCCCAAGAGAAACTCCTCAGTCACCTGCTTAATGAAGAAATCGAGGACTTCCATGACTAAGCTTTTGAGACTGAATCGTCGATGGTAGCACCCCTTCTTCTGGGGGTGATTGATTAATTGACCTCTGACAGACTTGGGTACCTGTCCCGTGGACATTATCCGTTGTGAACAACCTAGAGTCTGCTCCTAGTCCATGATTTCTTTCTTCTCCTATGATGCCGGGAAGAGGGATGCCCCTCCAGTCCGAAGATGAGGAAGAGCGTATTGGGGTGGTGGGGGGGCTTCCCGTGGGCCCTACGATCCGGGTAGGAAATAGAGGCTTTTCTCTGACGTCTGGGACTAAAACTGCTGGCAAAACAACGCTGCCCGGGGGGGGAGAGAGAAGGCCTGATCGGGCTTTGCTGCCAGGGACTGGTGCTCCTGCGAGACCATGGTGGGTATCTCCTTCACCTCCTCAGACAATGTAGCTGCAGCACCTTAGACAAAGCGAGCAGCAGAAGGTGACCATTGGAGGAATCTGCATCTGTGGTACTTTCTGCCCCTTGAGGGTTTGTGCTGTGCTCCCGACAGCCCTTGCAGACCTTTTGCATAGGAGGGTGGCATGGGTCCCTAATGCAGAAGTCCTGTTATCACTGCCACCTGGAGCCAGGGCCTATCTGTCCAAATGCACTTCAAAAGATGTTGAGCCGAAATTAGCACAAGCTCGTCAATACGTTGTGAGCTTCACCCTTCCCAGTCTTCGATCACCTTTGGTGGGACATGTTGAGGGCAGCAGCCAACAACGAGCTGGATCGTAAGGAGAGCGCTATTGCTCCAACTGGTTTCCCCTGTCATTTGTCGAAGAGCCTGAGGGGCAGGGGTCTCGAAAATAGGATGCAGAGTCGACTGCCTGTGCCCTCCTGGCCGTCAACGACGGGTTGTAGCGGGGCTGTTCCTGAGCCAAAATGAAGCTCCTGCTGCTGTGGAGTGCTGTCACTCTGAGAGTGTTCCTCCACTGATCGTCGGTGAGCCTGAAGACCAGGGGCTCGTTGATGGAAAGCAGCTTCAGTGGCGTCAACGAGGAGGATGAAGTGTGGCTCTGTGCTGCTGCGGGGCGTGATTGCTCCTAGAGGCTTTCCCCATGTTCGTCAATGAGCTTGGGGACCAGGAGGTTGTTGACTGTGAGCAGCGTCGACGGCCTGAGCACCAGTGGCCGTCGACGAGAATGACGTGCGGCTCTCTGGTGCCAAAAATAAACTTGCAGCACAGGGACCCTTATTCCTGTATCCTGCCAGACTAAGGGTGCTGGCGGGGGGGGGGGCTACGTACGTCTCCTCTTTTGTTATGGCTCTTGCTGCACTGAGAGGTCTGTGCAAGGCGTGGGGAAGGGCTGTGATTGCAGAGTCGGGCGCAGAGATGAGCCAGTCTGTACAGCATGCAGGGCTGAGACTGGAATCCCTGTGCTAGGTCTGTGAGTTTCTTAAAAAGAGGAATCCTGTCATGAGCTATCATGTGCCTCCCCTCCTGGTAAGATGACCGTTGGGGGCGGGGGTGATGTGTGCCTCAAAGCATGGGAAGGAGGTGGAGAGAAAGGGGCCAGTCTGTTCAGCATGCACGACTGAGACTGGGGACCCTATAGAATGTGAGAGGCAACGCTGGGCAAGCTTCCCCCATTGAAAATCCTCTTCTTTGTAGAAAAAGTAAACTGTACTTACCGTTGTTTGTCTTCAGCTCTGCCAAAACAGTGGTAGAGCCCCTGCAGAGAACCTGCCTCTTGACAGGCAGGAAGTAAACTGAGGGCTACAGGATGCAGAGGGGAGGGTCTGGTTCCCCTGCAGAGATCTTTCTCCTGCCTGTCACGTGGTACGAGGAAGGACCTCCCACTAGTTATGAGCCCGGAGACCAGCTTAGGAGAGAGAATGTCTGCACATTATTAGAAAACACTTCTTCTTGAAGCAACCATCATCCCTTAGAATCGGAGGCAGAGGTCTGAAAGTTGTGTAACTGTTAATCCCTACTGGACTGTAAATGTTTCCTTGACACTTGTGATGTTGTAAAATATGTGGCGTGCTGTGACTGTAAAAGTGGCAATACCCTCCGATTACTACACATTAATAATAACCTTTTATATCACCTTTTTTTTTTTTTTTTTTTTAATAACCAGTTGCCTGGAGAGGCAGATACCATGGTTAGATAACGGATAAATTGTTTCACCATGTATTTCAGTGGGGAAGTGGGTTGTTGGAACAGCAGGGAACTGTTGTTCTAACATGGCCATTTCCATGTAGAGGGATCAGGAAGGTGTACTATGTGCGCACATAGTTTACCCAACCTGATACAAAACTAAATAGCCTGCAGTATCCACAGGGGGGTCACATCAGTTTAAAGACAAAGGTGATTTACAGTTCTTTAAATTGTTTACTTAGGAATTGAATGGTAGCAGTAATATATAGTATTAACTTTTTATACCTAGTAGCATGGCATGCTCTGTTCTATGCACAAGTTTTCAAAAGTTACAGAAATGGGTACTAGTTTCAGTTTTCCAGATATTCAATATCATGGACTCTTTTGTGCCAAAAAAAATGATCAAGTAGTTATTGCTTTAAAATTATTTAATAATCAGATAGAGTTTTGACTATTATTAGCTATTAAAAGCATATGGCTGTATTGATTGTTGATTTGTATTGTTTTTATGATGTTGATTTTATTGTATTCCACTGTTTATTGTACTGCGCCTTGATGCCTGAAAGGCGCATAACAAATAAAGTATTATTATAAGTCAAATAGCGATCTGGTAAGACCATCACAATGTATGTGAACTTTAAAATACAGGTTTAAAATGTGGACACTTTTAAAGTGTGGGCTGTACATTGCTTATGCTGATGTTCATTGGCGCAGTGTGCCTTTCAGAATGTATTGGACACTATATTTTTGCAGCCCGTCCACAGTTCTGCTGCATCATGGAACTTTCATTTAATAGTATCTGGATATACTAAGTCTGTTAAGATAATTTCCTATGTGCTGTAACACTGGGAGAGAAGTGCGTATACTGTTTCAAACTTTATGCGAGTATCATGTACTCTGAATCATGCTTAGTTGTGATGTTAAGTGACTTTTTAAAACTGAATAAACAATGTCAAAAATTCAAAATGCTCACTGTTGTCTCGAGACTCCCCTCTAGCCAGGGTGATGGGCCCCTGCTCCTTCCTGTGTCTCCTCTTCTGCAGGAAATGTTTTACTTGAATGCAGACGAAAAGCAGCCACCTTCATTAACAAACTACCCAGAAGGTGAGCAGTTATAAAATCTGTTTTTACATGGAGAATAATTTGAGGTCATCAAGAGGAGAGTTGGCTAATGACTTTCCTTTGACTGTTGTGGTTGCGTCAAGGCAAGGTTTGATAACTTTTCCAGCCATTAGCCAACAGGACAAGTGGCTGGAAAAGTCTGCTGCATTGAGACATTTCATCTGGGTCCAACATCTGCACTTACTGAACTGCTTCCTCCTACAGTATGAGCCAGTAGGGTTAGTTAAAAAAAATTTTACTGGCCCAGATAGAAGATGTATCTGCATTATGCAGGTGGGCTGGTGTTGAACCCTGGAAGAAGGTGTGGTGCAAATTCGGATGCAGTGGTATTGACGCAAGTGTTTATTGAGAGAGGTGAGTAGACTTTGCCCCTTTTTCTTAGACCAGAGAGTGTTTTTGTAATCCTGGTTGTACTTTTAAGATAGCCAGAGACCGGTAATTGAGAAGGCGGATGTTTTGGTGAAAATCAATATCATTTGGCAGTTATCTTTAGTGTAGGTTTACAAATTATTTTTGTACAAAAAGATGCCTTTGTTTACTTTGTGTTAAAGTAGAACTGCAGTGAACCAGTAAGTCATTTTTCTGTGCAGCTGATTTTTTTTAAAATGCTGGTTCAGTTCTGTTATAGTTCCATCTTTACAGGCTGTTTTTATTATCCCATTGTCTAACATACTTAAAGCCAGCAGAATAGGCCAAATGGTCTGTATTGTCTGCTTGAAAGGCAGCAGCCTAATGGCTGCTCGCCTTACCATCCCCCCAGCCCCTAAGAGGGTCTTCATTTGTTTCAATTTCCCCTTGTACCTATCCCCTCCCCCCTTCTTGAAGCTCTCCACTGTACCCTCTTCCACCAGTCTCCTAGGCAGTGCATTCTGTGGCTCCACCACCCTGTCAGTGAAAAAATGTCTCCCGCCCCCCCCCTATAATTCCCCTCCAACTTCCACTCATGGCCCCTGGTTGTTCCCCCTTCTTTAACCTGAACAGCTCCTTTGTTCCCCTCCTGGTTATTCCCGTTACATACTTGAAAACCTCTATCAAGTCTCCCCATCCCTCCTCTCCCCTAGAGAATAAAGCCCAAGCTCTTCCAATCTCTCCTCATAAGGCCTTCCCTCCCGCTCTCCTCTGAACCCTCTCCAGCAGTACTATATCCTTCTTCAGATGAGGTTTCCAGAACTGTACACAGTACTCAAGCTGCGGCCTGAGCAAGGCATTATACAGAGGGAGGATCACCTCCCTTCTTCTGGACGTAATACCCCTGGCTATGCAGCCCAGTATCCTGTTTGCTTTGGCTGCTGCTGTTCTACAATTTTCAGAGTTATTCATTTTGACGTCTACCACCACCCCTAAATCTCTTTCTCCCAATGTAGCTTGCAGTGTGACCCTCCCCAACCAGGTGTATACATGGCCCGGGTTTTTAACCCCCAATTGAAGTACATTTCCTGGCATTACATTTCAGCCCCCACCTCCTTGACCACCCCTCCAGGGTATCCAGTTCCCCCTGGACTGACTCCCTTGCTTCTACACAATCCACCATTGCTCCCAGTTTTGAGTCATCTGCAAAGAGACTCAACCTATTTTTGACCCCCCTCCCTATATCCGAGATGTAGGCATTGAACAAGAGTGGTCCCAATACTGAATCTTGAGGGACCCCACTGATTACCTTCCTGGGGGAGGAAAGTATCCCACCCACCATTACCCTCTGTAAATGCCCCAAAAGCCAATTCTCAACCCAAACGATCTCCTGTTCTTCCACCCCCATCTCCCCAATTTTTGCTATCAAATCATTATGAGGCACTGAATCAGACGCCTTACTGGAATCTAGGTATAGAACATCCACCAGCCTGTCTATCCAAGGCCCCCGTCACCCAATCATAAAACTCTACAAGGTTGGTCTGACACGATCTCCCCGGGACGAAGCCATATTGTTTATCATTCTGGTGTTCTAACCTTTCCAACTGCCTCTTAAGTCTCTCCTTGATAAAGCCCTCCATTACTTTACCTGCCACAAATGTCAGACTGACGGGCCTATAATTTCCTATCTCCTCCCGAGACCCCTTTTATATATAGGCATTACATAAGCCACCCTCCAGTCCTTTGGCACCCATCCCGTCTGCAGAGAGGTAATAAAGAGTGCAGCCAGTGGAGCTGCCAGTAGCTCTGCCATGTCCTTCATAATCCTCTGATGTAATCCGTCCGGCCCCGGCGCCTTATTGGTTTTTAGTTTCCGAAGGGCATCCCTCACCCTATCCACTGTGACCCCCCCCCAAATCACTCTCTCATGCAACCTTCCTGCTCCATCTTGGTCTGGGCCAGCATGTACCCTAGCCTCTTTCCATCCTCTGGTCTCAGACAGAGACTGACCTCTCACTTTTGCTGTCACATCTTCTCTGCCATCAGGCTGTAGGGATCCCTTATCACCCTCTGCAAAGATTGAGGCACAGTACTCATTTAGCACCTCTGCCTGGTCCCCCCGCATCCTGAGCTCATCCCCCCCACAATCTTAATCCTATTGATCTTTGTCCTTATTTTGCTCTTCTGTCTTATGTATCTATAGAATCCCCCCAAGATATCCTTAGCCAGGTTTATCCCCATCCCTGCCTTGGCACCCCTCACCACTTTGGTAACCTACCTGGCCAATAATACGTACTCCCCTCACTCTTTATCCCCCCAGTACGTTTGAAACATACGTAGGCAGCCTTTTTATCCCTCACCGCCTCCTGCATCTCCCTGGTCCACCAACATGGCCTGCTAGTTCCACTATGCTTACGCCTTACTTTAGTACAGGACCTAGTAGCCTTTTGCACCCCTTGTTTAATGGTCTCCCACAAACTTTCAGCATCCATATCCGGCTTAATCATATCTAACCTCTCCCTTAGTATCTTACCCAGACCCACGAAGTCCGCTGTCCTGAAATCAACCACTACTGTATGAGTGCAATTTTCCTCCCCACTAGATACAGCAGGAACCAAACCGTGGCATGGTCACCCCTCTGCCAGTGGACTGCACACCTCCAGGTCCCTTATCTGTTCACTGTTCGCTAGAACAACATCCAGTATCCGCCCTTCTCTAGTCGGTTCCCCCACCTGTTGGACCAGGAAGGCATCCTGAAAGACATCCATCAGTCTCTGTTCCCTGGTTACAGAGGATGTCATGGTGTTCCAGTCCATCCCGGCATATTAAGATCACCCATAACCACCACCCTACCCTTTCCAAGATCACAATGACCCTTGATGTTCTCAACCAACTTATCCTCCAGATTTTCATCTATTGCAGGGGGCCTGTATACCACCCTTACCTTAAATTTCTTCCCTCCCCTCGTTTTCAGGGTTACCCAAATCTCCTCCACACCCCCTCCAGCCTCCTCAGCTCCACAAACCATTGTCATTCTCTCTCCTAAGCTGGTCTCTGGGCTTACTCACGCCTGGGCTGTACCTCCTGATGCTGATGGTAGGTAGGGCTAAAAGCTCTGCAGCAGGGGGGGATAGGAAGCCCTCACCATCCTGTTGTCTCCAGTTTACTTCCTGCCTTTAGTCGGGCAGGTACTCTGCAAGCAGAGCTCTGCCATGTGGCAGAGCTGAAGACAGCAGACTGTAAGTCATACAATTGGATTTATTTTGGATAGTCGGGGAATCGGCGACGTCTAACTGTGGGTTCCAGGCTCAGCCTTGCAAGCTGCACAGACTGGCCCCATTTCATCACATCGTTTTTCCCGCGCTTTTTTCCTTGGTGCAGTAGAAGGCTGTTATGGGGAATTAAAATCACGCTGGAGTGCTGAAGAAGGTTTTTCCCATGATTTCTACACTCACCCCGAAATGCTTCTTCTCAGGCTATTCCCTCAGGGCGGTGAACGCACATGCAGTGGAAGTCAAACCGCTCCGGAGGGCTTAGGGAGAATCTGGCCATCCCTAAGATGGCAGCGCCGTGAATTGCTCTAGCCCCTCAAGGCAGTGAAAGCCCATGCAGTGGAGTCAAACCGCTCCAGAGGACTTCGGGAGAATCTGGTACCCCTAAAAACGGCAGCCCTGTATATTTTTCCACCGGATTATGGCTCCACCGACGACCGGCATTCTGTCCTTAAAGCCGATCATGGATGAATAATTTTTCCACCGGATTACGGCTCCACCGACGACCGGCACTCTGTCCATAAAGCCGATCGTGGACGAGTAAGCCGTTCGGGGATGATGGACCAGCAGTATGAACATGGCAGCTCGAGCTGTCGTCGACGAGCGAGGACAAGCACTGTGCAGCAGGAGCTCCAGTCTGGAGAGAACTCTTGTTTACTGAGCTCGTAGTCGACGAGCGTTAAGGGGCATAAGGAGTTGGAACAGGTAGCTGCCTGTCGACGACTGGCGATTTACTCACCTCCAGCTGCTTTCACCGTCGACGGTGGGCCTGCAAGCGTAGCCATAGCGGCTCGCAGGAGGGCGCTAACACAGAGCTCAGCCGCTCGTCGATGGTGGGCCTATGGCGTGGCCATAGCGGCTTGTTGAGCGCTATGTAGTGCAGGAGGAGCGCTAGTCCAGAGCTTTGCTTAGCGGCTCGGGGAGAGAGCTTTGGTTTGGTGGCAGCTTTGTTCAGTGTTCTGCACCCCCTTCCCCACCAAACCAGCAAGAAGTGATGCATAGAAGGCTTGTTTTTTCTGCATAGGTTCCCATCAGGCTGGATTCCTATATAGTCTCTTAGACAGGGAATACACAAGAGGGACTTCTCAGTATTTTGTCCTTACAAGACCAGCACTACCCTTAAAGGGCCTACACAGTTAATAGCATAGAAGGGAAAGATGTACATTAAATAGAGGGAAGTGGTGCCCTTTTTTGGTGCGATGGGCTTACACAAACCTTTCGGGCAGCAGATGCTAGCACGGCAAGTTCCCCGCCGCTAATTCTCCTTTGCTGGGTGGCTTTGCCTAAAATGGTAAGAATTGCAGCATCTGCGTGGAGGCAGACCTCTTCTCGGCTCAGGATAGCCAGCAGACAGGTCAGAATAAGCGACAGCCACCAGAGGCAGTCCGCATTTCCCCCCTCTGGCACCAGTCCTCATAGCCAAGTTTAATAGTGCCTGGCACCAGACCTCGTAGCCAAGTTAAATAGTGCCTTGCTCCAGGTTCAGTATTCTTTTGCTGACTCCCCGGGATCACCAGATGTGAGCCCTCTCAAGAAGGTGAAACAAAGGGGACCTCATCCTCTACAGTTTAAAAAAAAAAAAAAAAAAGTCAAGATTCCCTTGGATATTTCCTGGTCTCCCACCCATCCAAAACGGGTTTTTCGGGACATTGACTACCCAACTGGCAACAGCTTTTCCTATTTCTCCTGCCATAAAGGAAAGAGCTCAAGGAGGAGCGGCAGATCTCTAAGTTTTTCACCTATTAGTGCACACAGAAGATCCGCAGTTTTTCAGGCTTAGTGCCCCAACAGAGCTTAAGCCTTTCAGGCTTAGACAGAAGCAACTGGAAAAAATGGTTAATCGGCCGTAAAAGCTACCTTCTGATTCCAAACCAAATCAACCAGATGGTCAGTGGACAGAAACATAGAGGCCTTGCTTGCACAGCAAACCTGTCAGAGGAGGCTGCTGGGGGCGATGCCCAAACATCAGCTCACCACAGCCCCTGGCTTTGGTCCTAGCAGGCAGGGACCTCTTCGGCATGCCATAGTCAAGGGAAGGGGCAATTCAGGGACCTGAGACTCCAGAGGCAAAATCTCATGACCAAGCTAGGTCTAGGCTCAAACTCTTAACTTCTCGAGGAAAAAGAGCATGGTTCTTCTTACATAGCCAGTATAACCTCAGAAGGGGCACGTCCAATGGAGAGGGTGGCACCACAGAGGCACAGGCCCACTACCTCAGAGTATGCCCCCAACCTCCGGTTATCCATCCAAAAGGCACAAGCTCTCAGTCAGGGGCTATTGAGCAAAATTCACCCACAGAGATCAGCTAGAGGGTTGCTGCATATTCTTTATGGAGCGGAGAAGCACAAGGGGTTTCAGGCCCATCCTACATATCAAGGTTCTAAACAGCTTTATCCATCCGCAGACCCTCAAGGCAGAAATCTGGTTTTCAAACATCAGGGAAATGCAATTAAGGATCTTTTTCTGACATCCATCCTTTTACAAGAGACCGACCGGCAGATTCCTGTTCAGGCATTACTCATGCACCAGCTTAAATTCAAGGTGTGGGAGCAGCTCTTCTATTCAAAACTCTGCCATTTGGGTTCCTCCTGGTCCCACTGTCAATATTAAAGACCCACTGACACTATTAAAAAATGCTGGTAGTGGGCATAGCCCACATTAAGGCCCTACAGCTCAGCCAGGCTGTACATGCAGGGGCAGAGGTAGCCACGAGCCGTTGGCATGTGGATTCTCATTTATTAAAGCTAGAGTTCTTTAACTCCATGCCGGACCTAAACACTCTAGGATTTTTCATTAAGTGGCGAAAGAGTTCCAAAACCCCTCACCAGACCTAAATCCTCCTGGGTGCAGGCATCAGGACATTAAAAGATTTTCTCCCCGGGTAACTAAGTGAAAGGGGCTAAAGCCCATCAAGGATCTAAGTGAAATGGGCTAAAGCCCATCAAGGACCTTTACACAGCCCTGCTGCCTGCTTACGTTTTTAACGCAGCTAGCTGGGACAGATTAAAAACCCTCCCTCTAATGACTGTCTCAGAGGACAGTAGTTATGTTGGGTCACAAGTTGGGCCATCCTCACCAGACCGAATCACTGTCGATGCAAACTTCAGGAGCTGGGCAACTCAACCGCATCAGCTGTCAGCACAGGGCAGGCGGTAGCTGTTAAATGCAGGTACATCATAAACATTCTCATGCCCGAACGCAGTAGACCTTCCGAGGAGGCACTCTGAACAGCAGTTCCTCAATCAGGAGGGACTGATTTTCAACGGACAACAGGACAAGGTTGACATGCAACCCGTCAGGGGGGTACAAGAACCACATAAATGCTAAAGGACTCCCTTCTCTTTCACTGGATCGAGCACTAAGGAGTATGGATATTCAAGGACAGGAAAACGCAACATCAGACTGGCTCAGTCACAAGGTTGTTTTTACCAGGAGGTTGGGAGATAAAGGGCAGTGTCTTCCACGTCCTCTGAGAACAGTGTGGCAATTCTCAGATAGATCTTTTTGCCTGCGAGTGGAACTATAGGGTTCAATGAATCTTTTTGCCTGCGAGTGGAACTACAGGGTTCAGGTATTCTGCTCCCTGACAAAGAACGAACCAGCGGCGGCTCAGGACACCTTTTACCGTCTCTGGTGAGTTCGGTCTCCTGTGTGCCTTATCTGCTATGACGCTTCTATCAAGAGCCTTCCTCAAAGCGGCTCTGGTCAGGGCAGACATGACTGTAGTCTGTTCCTTATGTGTTTTTTTTTTTTCCCCAATATGTCAAGGGGACCACATCTTAACCTTCAAGTTCACCACGGACCTTATCCATCAAGGGCTGGTTCAGCATCCCAATTTGGTCAACATGTCGCTCTAGGATGGGGATGGAGTGTATTTAAAAAAAAAAAAAACCCTAGGAACTAGGCTACACAGCTCTTGTTGGAGGAATGATGGGGAACTCTTGAAACCTGTTTTCATCCAAGGCATATGGCGGAATCTGGAGAAGATTCCGGTTCTGGCCTCATTTCCGGTTCTGGCCTCATTCCATTCTCCTACAGAACCATCCAGCATTATCACCTGTACTACTGCAGATCCTTTAAGATCGGTTGGAAGGAAGACTACAGTCGCCTTATCGGTTCAGGTTTCGTCGCGAGGGGCATTCTTGTTGTTGGTTCCGGGAAAACCGTTCGGCGTACATCCCCATGTCTGGAGGTTTCTAATGGAAGCAACATTAAAACACCCTACAGTTAACCAACACTACTTCCTGGGAGTAGTGGTTTAGTTCCCAAGGCTGGGGCGAAAGCTCCTTTACCGCCTTTCCAGCAGACATCAAGCACCTTCCTGCCTTTCCAGTAGACATCCCTCAGGCATCTCAGAAGGAAGGTTACTGTTTTTTCTGTTAGAGGTTACTAGCTAGGGGATTGTGACCTAGATGCCATGGTCACTCAAGAGACATACACGTCTTTTATTAGGCTCTGTCTTACTCGGAACAGATCCAGATATTTTCCCTTTGCCACAAGTTATACTTCCACAACTTCAACTTCCATTATAATTAAAGGTTTATTTGTTTTTCCTTCTGCCCACTTCCAAGAATCTATATGAAATGGGATTTTCAGTCTCTAGTCCCGAGACGAGTGTTGAAAATGTGTATTAAGAGGAAGGAGGCTCTCGCAAAACTTCAAATTGTCCATTTCAACTACTGGCCAAAATTAAGAGCAACATGGTTTCGAAGGCTCTATAGCCAATGGATTCTATCCGTCACCTCTCAAGGCCTTGATCCTACCGGTATAGCCTCGCTTGGCCTGCTGAGAGCACAGGATTATGATCCTACCAGTATAGCCTTGCTTGGCCTTCTGAGAGCACATTCCATCTGAGCATGTCTTTTCCATGGGGATATTTCATATAAGCATCTCCAGCAGATTTTTACAGAGCACTGTATATAGCATCTCCAGAACACTTCTACAGAACAGCCGAACATTTTTGCATTCCAATGATTACAAAATTTTATAAGCTGAAGGTGATGACCTCAGTGGAGAGGCATCCTTGTGCTTCAGTCAGTGGCGGACTCTTAAAGTCACTCGACATTCTTCCCACCCGGGACATTAGGGGTTGCACTGCTCTTGGACATCCCAGGCGTAAGGAAGCCCAGAGACCAGCTTAGGAGAGAGAAATAGAAATTTGGGTACCTGTAAATTTTCTTTCTCCGACGGCTGGTCTCCAGGCTTCGGATTCCCTCCCAGAATGTATACAGTTGGCTGGCCTGAGGGCCAAATTATGCCGTAACTTTGTTGTGTTTTTAGTTTCCAGTACTTGTACTGTTGCCTCAGGGAGACTGCTGGGAAAGACTGGAGACAACAGGATGTGGAGGGCTTCCTATCCCCCTGCTGCAGAGCTTTTATCCCTGCCTACCATCAGCATCAGGAGGTACAGCCCAGGCATAAGGAAGCCCGGAGACCAGCCGTCGGAGAAAGAAAATTTACAGGTACCCAAATTTCTATTTTCTGACTATCAGTGCAGCCCTCCTTTCCCACTTCCCTATCTTTCCTGAATATCTTGAAGCTCTCTAAGTTTAGGTCCCAATCATTTCTCTGCGTGGCCCATGTCTCAGTAATTGCTGCCACATCTGCTGTTCCCTCAGCCAACATAGCCTGGAGCTCAGGCATTTTATTGCTCATATTCCTGGCATTGATCAGGACTGTCCTCCACCCCGACTTTTCCCCTCTCACCATCCCCCCCCACCCCTGCACAGTCCCTTTTCTGCCCAATTTTCCTTGAATTTGCAACATATTCTCTCTCACTCTTTCGTGCCTAAACCTGAATTCTCAAACAGCCCCCTAGGGTCTTTTTGTATTTGACACCCCTTTACAAGTTTAAACCCCACCTCTCGCCTATAAATCCGCAAGTTTTAATTTCAAAATCTCCTTCCCTCCATGTTGAGGTGTAAGCTATCCCTGGCATATAGCCCCTTTTTTCCCCCCAAGTATCCCCCCAGTCGCCCACCAGCCCATACCCCTCTGCACTGCACCAATCCCTGAGCCACTTGTTCACCCCTCTAAGTTTAAGCTTGGTCTCACCAGCTGCCCTTGGTACTGGCAGAATCTCAGAAAAATAAATTTTACTTCCTATAGAGTGACAAAGACTTGCCAGCTCCCGAAATCTAGCCTGTATTTCTAGTTCGCTATTCCCTTCCAAGTCATTTGTCCCCTGATGTCTGTTTCTGAATTACACACAGGTAGTACGCACCATTTTAGAACTGCATGATGTAGTTTACGTCCTTGCTTGGCTCTTTAAAGGGAATCTGTACCATTGCATACTACTTTACATATAGTTGACCCTTACAACTGATCCAGCCATAGAACGTAAAAGGTTGGTGCTGTAAAAATCACAAAATACTGTTTCATAAACTTTTACAGCCCCCCCATCCCCTGAACCCACTACACCATCTTTTCTTAGCGCCGTTGTACATTTCCATATAACCTCCTTTCTGATCACATCCGTGCCTCACCATCAGGTGAGAGCATGGACATCTAGCCACCATAGACAGTGACGGCAGCAACTGACCCCTACAGTCCATCCAGTCTGCCTGAGTTCCCTGTTTAGTCCTGTGATCTACTCTCCCCCCAGGGTCCTAGCCCTCCACATCCTCTCCACCTCCAGTTTTCCTCCCAGTTTCTGCCGCCTCGAGCAACTACTGTACCCTTCATTCTGTCCCAATCATGCTTGAAACCACAAACTGTTTTAGCACCCACTACTTCAGCTGGTAGACTGTTCCACAGCAGCATCACCCCTTCTGTAAAATAATACTTCTTCATGACCTTCCTGAACCTCTCTCCTGTCAGTTTCTACTTATATCCACGTGCCCATAATAGTATTCAAGCTGAACAGCTCCCTCCAGTTCACTTTTTCTCAGTGATGTGTGCTCATGGTAATCAGTTTCAAATGGCTACATTAACCTATCCTATGCTTGTTTTTACTTCCCACCCCATTGTAGTACCTCCTGCATGCCCTTTCCTAGGACATGCAGGAATTGGACAATGTTTATATTTTGCCCCATTCAACAGTAATAGTACGGGATCTTGGCAACCTGTTTTATGCAGGTATGCACGCTCACTTCAGAGTGTAGTGGTAGCATGTGCATACGGTGCTGCTACAATAGCAGTGTACTGGCAGTGAGCTTTCTACAACCGGGATTAAAATTCCAATACTGGAGGACCTTGGCGGAAAGAACATTGAGCATTTTACTTTGGTATTTGTGCATTTCATATCAGGACTTCAGCTGTCCTAGGCACACATTGTGCACTGAAATACACAGGTTTCTGGTGGCTAGATGTCCATGCTCTCACAGATGGTGAAGCATGGATGTCCTTAGAAGGGACGATATGTGGGAATGTATGATGGCGCTCTAAGAAAAGATGGCATGGTGCTTTGGGAGGGGCTGTAAAAGTTTATAAAACCGTATTCTCTCTCCTAAAGCTGGTCTCCGGGTTCATCACTTCTGGGATGTCCTTCCTGATACCAAATGACAGGCAGGATGTAGACAAAGCTGTGCAGGACAGCTATACCCTCCCAGTCGCTTCCTCCAGATGCCAGTTTACTTCCTGCCTGCCTGATGGTAGGAGCTCTGCAGGGCCACTGTCACAGGAGTGACAGAGCCGAACACTTCATCTGTGAGTGTGGATTTTTCTCTGCTTTTGGACAAAATTTGGCAGTGCTGTTGAGCGCTAGTGCAGGGACCCCAGTCTCAGCCTTGCAAGCTACAGAGATGGGCTTCCTGCTCCCCTTCCGCTTTCCCGTGCTTGGTGACCCCCCCCCAGCGGATTTCAGCCTTGGGGGCTGGGGACTAGTGGAGCATGCCTTCGAAGCCTGCAGGAGCCCCGCGGTTGTTAAGCACATTGCGCTACACGCTCAACTCTGCTCCATGCGACGAGCCCTTGGGAATTTGGGCCCTTCGATGGACTCAAGGTCTGGGATTGATGTTTTGCGTCGATGCCCTGCAGTCTTAGGCTGTCGACGCACCTCCATGCAGAGAGCCGCTGGATTCTTGGGGCCTCCTGTCAGTCACCAGAACCATGTAGAGTGTTTGCGCTCTTTTCAGCCTAGCTCTCGCGCGGGAAGGGGGTGGAACCTGGCATTTCTCCTCGGTGAGCTCTGCTCATCGACGTGTCTTCAACCATTCAGTTTTCAGCCAGGGGCTAGGACAGTACTTGAGGAGGTTGGCTGGGTTTTAGTCCGGTTGAAGCAGTGGCAATATACAGATTGGAATTTATGGAAAACAAATTCTACAGAGACAATATTATTATTCAGAGGCTAGATTGAAACTTGCAGCACAAGAGTCCGATTTTTTTCAGAGGCAAAACATATACTCTAGGACACATTAAGCCCAGCATTCTGTTGGCATTCTGTTGGCCTGGCTGTCTAGCATGTCCGCAGCTAAATCGGACAGGCCCTCCAGGAGCAGAAAGTGCCACAAATGCAGATCCCCCATGTTGACAACTTTTGCAGGGTCCCTTTGCGTCAAATGCAATAGTGCAACGGCCGCAAGTGTGGAAGAGTTGTCTATCTCTGAATCTCAAGCACTGCACAGCCAACCCATGGGACAGGGTCAGTCCTCCGTCTTGGAGGGACGCCGCCACTCGTTCAGAGACCTAGCCCCAGGCCTCATAGAGCCCAGGGCAGACAGGAAGGCCACCTGCAAGCGCACCCCCTTCCCATCCTCAGATGAGGAAGCTCCCCTCTCTTCACACCGCATCAGGAGGAGGAGGAAGAGAGCCAGATCCAGTTCCAGGAATGCCACCCTTGAGAAGCACTGACAGGACCATTCCCCCTCAGTGTCCAGCTATTCGTCCCCAGAAGTGGGGGAAATCCTGGACTCTGACTCAGGTTCAAACAGACTCCTCACCAGCCAGAAACTTTGATTTGGATGATCTGGACTTTTTAATCAAATGTGTCTGATGAGATCCACCTGGGTCCATCGTCCTCAGAACCCAAACATGCAAAGCCAGCTTTCAGACTCTCTTCGACTTCAAAGCCAGCGATTTCCATTCCCATCCCTCCAGCCATTGAGGATCTGTTAAAAGAAGAATGGCAGGGGACAGAACGTTCATACCCCCCTCACCGCCGTCTCACCAAGTTACTGAAATTCGACAAGAAGCTTTCAGAAAGATGGCTCGACTGCCCCAGAATTGACCCGTTAATCTCTAATCTAACAAAAAAGATAGTCATCCCAACAGAAGGTGGTGCATCCCTAAGGGACCCAATGGATAGGAAAGTGGTCACCTCTCTAAAGAAAGCCTTTCAATCCACCGCAACCTCTCTCAAAGTGGCTACAGCTACTCTCTTCTCGGGTTGGGCTGCTCTCTCCTGGGCCACTGATCTGGCATTCCAGCTAGCTGATGAGCCAGAGAAGAATAAATCCATGATGCAGCACTGCAACTAGTTGGGCTAGCCTTGGCTTATTCAGCTGACGTTTCAGAGGAGGCAGTCAGGTGTGCAGCAAGGGCTATGTTCTATCAGACCTCAGCTCAACGCAACTTATGGCTACAGGCATGGCAGGCAGACGCCTCCTCGAAGATGCATTTGGTGAATTCCCCGTACGAAGGAGGCTTTCTGTTCAGAGTGGCTCTGAAAGAAGCGGTCAAGGAGTCTAGGGAAACTGCAAAGGTTCGAATGCCACAGTCCCGGGGTAGGAACAGGCCCTGGAATCCGGGGTCCAGGCAGAACTTTCTTGCCCAAAATTATCCCAGGGACAGAACAAGTCATTTGCAGGCAGAAGAATCTTGTTCACCTCTGACAACCAGCATGGCTTCTGAGGTGGCAGAGGAGGCTCCGGAAATGCCGGGGGCCACGCCAAAAAAATCACAATGAGGATTCACAGGCCCATCCTCGTGTAGGGGGCAGACTTTCCAGTTTTTTCGAGGAATGGGTCCACACCACCATGGACAGGTGGGTGCTAGACGTTATTCGCAAGGGTTATTTTATAGAGTCGAATCCATGCCCCCCACTGCCCCATATAGTGCCCTCCCAGTCCTGCTACAACCCAGTCCAAAGAATCCAACGCCAGCAGTTTATCACAGGATTCTTATGCAGGCAGCAGCGATCGAACAAGTTCCCACTCAAGAAAGGTACAAAGGAGTGTACTCTCTATTCTTCATAGTGCCGAAATGATCCGGAGGTTTCCGGCCTGTGTTAGACCTCAAGTTTCTGAATGATTTCGTTCGCCACAGGACATTCAAGATACTGATGCCAGCCTCCGGAGCTGGGGGTGCAATCGGAACAGTTCTTGGCACAGGGCAAGTGGTCGCTGGTGGAGTCTCGATACAGCATCAATGTGCTGGAGATGAGGGCAGTCCGTCTGGCCCTTCAGCAGTTCAAGTCACAGCTCACCAACAGGGATGTTCTCATCCTCACAGACAGTCAAACAGCAGTGGCTTACATCAGTCGCCATGGAGGCACAAAGAGTTGTCGGATGTTGCAGGAGACTCTTCTACTCTTTCAGTGAGTGGAAAGCAACCTGGGGAGTCTTAAGGGCCATATACATCCCAGGACAGGAAAATGTGACAGCAGATTGGCTAAGTCGGAAGGACATTCTGCCAGGCGAGTGGGAACTCAAGGACAGCGGCTTCCACCTCATCACTGCTCGGTGGGGCGACCGCTGGTAGATCTTTTCACCTGCCTGAAAAAATTGCAAAGTTCAGCAGTTCTGCTCTCTAGTCAGGGACGAGAGGGCCATGGCACAAGACGCCTTCCCCCTCAACTGGGGCAGTTTGATCTCCTGTACGCTTTTCTTCCAATTCCAGTTTTGTCGAGGGTATGACACAAGATTGCCCAAGATCATGCCGAGGTGGTTCAGGTTTGCCCACGCTGGCCTCGCAGACTGTGGTTTCCTTGATTGGTCCAAATGTCCCTACATCCTCCTCCGGTGTTTCAAGAAAGCCCAGACCTGCTTCATCAGGGACCAGTAATGCACCCCAGTCCTCGCAATCTATCCCCCTCGGTGTGGAGATTGAGCGGGAAGCTGTCAGGGAGTTAGGTTTTTCTGCACCTGTCACTGAAATGCTGATTCAGTCCAGACGTGCCTCGTCCTCCAAGGTTTATTACAGAGTCTGCAGAAAATTCCCGTTCTGGTTGCGAGCTTCCTATCAACCATGTGACTTGGTATCTCTACCTGCCATCCTTCAATTTCTTCAGGGGGTTTTGAAAGGGCCTTCAACCAGCTTTCTTAAGAGTCCAGGTTTCTGCCTTAGGGGTGCTCCTGCTGGCAGACTCTGGAATCCTTAGGAGCGCTCCCTTATGTTCGTCGATTCCTAAGAACAGCGTCATTGAAACGCCCTCCAATAAAGCCTGTAGTTCCACCTTGGTGGCTCATCCTGGAACTTGAAGCCTTCACCAAGGCCCCCTTTGAGCCCTTGAAGGAGGCATCCGTTCATCTCACTACGAGTTACCAAAATTTAAATAAATAAATAAACTATGAAGGTTGTTTTTCTTACTGCAGTCACCTCAGCTCGCTGCATCAGTGAGATAGGAGCCCTGTCATCCAAAGAACCATACACAATTTTTCATCAGGACTCGGGCAGGATCTGTCCATGTGACTACTTTCTCCCAAATGTTATGTCTCCTTTTCACTGTAACCAAGTCTTGAACCTTCCTTCCTGCTTTCCTCATCCCAAGAATTAGAAGGAAAGAGAATTTCATACGCTGGATCCAAGGAGGGCTCTCAAGATGTACATCAAGAGATCCGAGTCAGTCCGTAAGACTTCAAGGCTATTCATCCTTACTTCAGGCCCGAATATGGGTAAGAAGGCATCAAAGGACTCTCTTGCTAGGTGGATCCATTCCACCATCACTATGGCTTATCAGAAGGCCGGGATCACCCTGTTGGGTCCAGTAAGGGCTCACTCAACCCAAGCAATGGCTATGTCCTGGGTGGACTTTAAGAAGCCTCTCCGGCAGACTTATGTAGAGCGGCCACTTGGTCATCCATCCATACCTTCGAAAAGTTTTCCAAGTTGGACATTGCAGCCTCTGCTGAGGCGTCTTTTGGCTGCACGGTCCTCCAGGCTGTGGTGGACCCATAAAGGACTAAACATTCTTCCCACCCAGGATGCGAGGGGATGTACTGATTTAGTATATCCCAGAAGTGATGAGCTCGGAGACCAGCTTTAGGAGAGAGAAACAGAAATTTAAATACCTGTAAATGTTCTTTCTCCGACTGCTGGTCTCCGGGCTCCGTCCCTCCCAGAATGTTGGAAGATGGCTGTGCGGCCGCAACTTGAACTAACCTTTCTTTTTTGGGGGGTTTCCAAGTTATGTGTTTCCTTAGGAGACAAATGTTCTGGAAGTCCTGCTATCTGGAGGAAGCGACCGGGAGGGTATAGCTGTCCTGCAGAGCTTTGTCTACATCCTGCCTGTCATGTGGTATCAGGAAGAACCTCCCAGAAGTGATGAGCCTCCCGGAGTCCAGCAGTCAGAGAAATAAAATTTACAGGTATTTAAATTTCTATTTTTGTGGTTCTCGTAGCACCAGTCTTTTATGTTCTATGTCTAGATCGGGTGGTAAGGGCCATCTATATGTAAAGTAGTATGCAGTGGTGCAGATTCCCTGCAATTGTTGGCACAATGCATCTGTGTTCTACTATAGAACTTTGTGGCTGGAAGGGTCATAAACTACCTCATACAGTTCTAAAATGGTACGTTAACACCAGAGTATAAATCAGAAACACCCGCTGAGGTTACTGATAGGCCCTTATAGATGGAACAGTAGTAGAATTGGAACCAGTATTTAAAAAAACACGGCTTCTACTGTGAAAAATGACATTTGGGGTCAGAGGATTTCTTCTTTAAGCCACATTTGATAGCACTGGTTTACACTTCACTCTGTGCTGTTTTTCCTAAGAAAAATAAAATGTAATGTATGGACATGGTCAAATAATACCATCCTGTCCCATACAAAAATCCTGTGATACAACACTGTCCAAAGTGATAATACCCTTGTTCTTTCCTGATAATACTGTCGTTCAGAGCTGATACTATAGTTTCAGCTCTCAACAGTTGTATTATCATTACAATCACAGAGCGCATGTCCAGATCGTCCTGCCAACAAACCCAGTTGCCATGGTCACCGTCCTTCCTGCTGGACATTGCCCTGATGGCGTGCATCTCCACTGGCAGCTTTTCTCTAGTAGGCGGGCACAACGGCATGAAAAAATGGGCTCTTTTTCATCTCATCACTTAGCGAGAGGAATCTGTTCAGTTCGTCATTTCATTTTTTTGAACAAATAATGAAATATATCACTCATCCTGCATTTGCCAAACGACAAAAAAGCTGAAAGGTAGGACTGCCTACTAAATTAACAGAAACTAAATTTTATTTGAAACGAGCGATGGGACACTCGTTAGTGCTGCGGGCAGCTCAGAGACAGCACGTGCTGAGTGCGGCTGCCAGCCAGCCCGTTTCACAAAAAGCATGAGAAAAAAGGAATGTTCAGAAAGGGGTTCATATATTATAAAAAATAACAAATAAAGGACTATGTATTATAAGGCAGTCGGACCATCTCGAGGTTTTGGGGACTTTGGGAACCTCTCAAGCTTTGCCCTCAAGGTTCCAAATCCCCAAAACCTCTCAATGGTCTTACTGCCTTATAATACACAGTCCTCTATCTATTATTCTATTTGTAAAATAAGTGTATTTCAGTAATAAATAATGAATATATTATGTACTCTTACTGCCAGATGCCACCCTTGAGATGTATAAAATAAATTGTGCAGTCCCATTAGGGCTATAATTTAATAGTCATTTTACACTCAAGCACCTGTGTCTTTAGTAGAGCTACTAGAAAATAATTAACTCTCCCTGCTGACTCTTACCTGACTTCCAGGTGCTACATAGGCATGATGACAGACATGTGGAACATTTCCCCCAGGAAGACATCCTTAGACGTATGCTTTGCTTTCTAGACCTAGTTCTGCGGTTTGTAGTGGTGTCTATGCAGTGGGCACATCAAACTGGATTTTGACTGTTTGGAGTGGGGGGTGATTACTATTTTCAAAAAAGAGATGCAAGAAATTTTAAATAAACTCCCCTTCGACATCCTAGAAGAACCTGAACTGGGCACATTCAGACAGAAACCTAGACAACACCTCACTGCTGTTAATAGCTGTGATTGCCACACTTGGGCCCTTTTGGCCTAACATGTTGCCTTCTCCCTGCACCCTCACCATTCTGACCCTTCCCTCGTCCATTGTCCCACCCCTTCTCCCACTCTCCATTTCCCTGTTCCTGCTACTTGTCCTTCCTCTCCCTGACTCTCCTTCCCTTCTCCCTTCCTGTGGTCCCTCCTCACACTTCCCCCTCCAAACACTGCTCACAGAGCCCTGCCTCCCCTTTCTCCCCTACCACCACTGTCCTGCTCCCACCCCTGTCTCTCCTCCCATCACCCACAACACTCCCTCCCAACCCTCTGTCCTCCCTCTCATCTCCGCTTGACAATGTCAAATCCTGACAGCATCCTTTCTGCTCTCTCCCCTCTGCACTCCTATGACAACATCCCTCTCCGCCCTTCCCGTGTACCTCAGGTCCTGAAACCAACTGCACCTCTTACTGAAACTTGAATGTAAAAGTTTAACCAGATTGTAACTCCTGCTGTAACCTCCATTAACGCTTTACTTGTTTGTAACTTTTATGAATGATTGTACCCAACTCCATGTATCATTTATGAAATGGGCATCAGAATTTAGGCATCCTGATTGGTGCATACCTGTGTGATATTACTTCTTATACAGGAAGAAGGATCAGCAGTGCCCTGTAGGCACTGATCGTAGTAAGGATGCCAGTTAGAATGTTGGCAAACTGAAAATCAGCCATCTTTTCACCAACTGCGAGTGACATGCCAGGCTGTATTTTCAGTCTGTCAACAAAAAAATACAATAAATATATCAGACCTTCTGTTCACATTGCCTCAGTCTGTGAAATCCATGGATGTAGCATGAAATGAACAGCTGTGATCTCTCTCACAGCCCACCCACTTGGTCATATATTAAAAAAAAAAAAAAAGGAACAGCTGCGCTCTCTCCACCGGCCACTTACTTTTTAAGGTCCATCTTTTAATTTTAATAAAAAAAAGAAATGAACAGCTGTGATGTCTCTCGCAACCTGTCCGCTCGTTCTTCTATTTAAAAAAAAAAAAAAGAACAACCGCAATCTACCCACCAGCTCACTCCCTCTCTCTACCTGCCCGCCCGCTGTTAAAGTTTTAACTTTTAATAATAAAAAAAAAAGGCTGCATTTTTTTTTTTTTTTTTGTTTTTCTTGTCTTCACGCAGCATTGGGGGTTGGGGAGGTGAATACTGCCATGACAACCAGACCTAAAGTTCAGAAGCCTTTGTAGGACAAAATTCCTTCAGTCCAAAAAAAAAAAAAACACACAGGACACTTAGGCGGAGGAACTATTTTATTAAAAGTGACACAAACATACATGTTTTTCCTACTTTAAATTGGAAATTTAACCTACCAGATGCAGTTGCACTAAAGATGGCCATTACATAAGCACAATAAGCCACTCCTGGGTTATTAGATTAGGTACCTTAACACAGGCTAGAGGCTTGGATGACTTGGCCAGTGGCCCCTGTGGCCTCACTATGCCTCCTAGCCGTGTGTTAAAGTGTCAAACGCACACCCTGTCGTGGCTTATTGCTTACGTATTCCACTTGTCTTGTATTTAGTTCTCTATTGTGTTGTCTTTACTCTGACATGGAACCTTTGTTTAAAAAAAAAAAAAAAAAAATCTTTGACTCAAAGGTACTGTAATCTGAGACTTTAATAAATAAATATGTTCTGCAAAATTATCTTTGTCTTCTTTTTTATGGCATAAAAATTAAAGCAGGGTTTACACTAGAGGCCCAGCCATGCTGCCATGAGGACGACCTGGGTCACAGAGCCAACTCTGTGTATCACTTTGGGGTGGGGCAGGGCAGGCCAAGACACATTACCAGATGGTAGCTGTCTCAGCCTGGCCTGCCCCCCCTCCCCCGACGTGGCGCACTGAGTTGACTCCATAACCTGTGTTGTCCGTATGGTGGCATAGCTAGGCCACTTGTGCAGGCCGCTTTAATTATTAGGAGAAAGCTGACAGTGGGTCTGCCACCACAGCAACCCCATTTGCTGGGCCAGGGAGCTTGCTCCTGCTGCAGTGGGAAGCTCAGTGCGTGGGCAGCCGACTCTGCCATCACCCATGTCTGGGCCTGGAAGAAAATATGGTGTTGATCATTGTTTATACTTGCCAAATTTTGTCAGCCATGTACCCTTCCCCCAAGATATTTCCAGAAACCAGCTGGGCTGAAGCTCAACATGTTTCTTTTGGGGAAAAAATAAAAACAACAAAAACAAACCTGACTAGTGTTAAAAAAAAAAAAAAAAATAACGCCATCTAAATGTTAATACCTCTGACAGACAGCACACAGTATGGCTGTGGGGAAAAAAAACTCTGGGCTGAAGCAGCAAAATATGAGAAGTGATGGCACCTGTAAAATGGTCACGTAACAAAAACAAACAGAAGTTTACAATCCAGAGAAGGAACAACAGCAAGGCATAAGGGGCAAGCACACAAGCTGGCATAAAAGAAGGGAAATTACACAATGGCAAGAAAATTTCCTGGATTCTGATTGGTCAGTCTGGGGCTGGACCTGTGATGTTATCCCAGCATAATATCATGAGTGTGATGTTATCTCAGCATAACATCACAGGTCTACTGTCATCATTATGGCTCTCCTCTTTTTTCGCAACTCCTCTTAAGAAACAGAAATATTTTTCCACTCTAATCAAAACACTCTTTAAAATTATTTTTTTATTTTATACATAACAACAAGTCATTGTATAATAGGAATAATGCACTCCAGGGTGTGTGTCGTGCTGGGATAACGTCACTTCTGGGGTGATTAGTCGCACTCGGACTGTGGCCTCGTGCCTAATCACCCCAGGCATGACATTATCCCAGCATGACACACACCCTGTCGTGCATTATTCCTTTAATAGAAACTGGATGTTCGTCAAAAAAATAACAAACAAAAAAAAAAATACTGGGAACCTCAGGGAAGGAAAAGGTTTCTCTCTCCTAAGCTGGTCTTCCTTACGCCTGGGCTGTACTTCCTGATGCTGATGGTAGACAGGGCTAAAGCTCTGCAGCAGGGGGATAGGAAGCCCTCCACATCCTGTTGTCTGCAGTTTACTTCCTGCCTTCAGTCGGGCAGGTACTCTGCAAGCAGAGCTCTGCCATGTGGCAGAGCTGAAGACAGCAGACTGTAAGTCATACCATTTGGATTTATTTTGGATAGTTGGGGAATCAGCAGTGTCTAACTGTGGGTTCCAGGCTCAGCCTTGCAGGCTGCACAGACTGGCCCCATTTCATCACATCGTTTTTCCCGCGCTTTTTTCCTTGGTGCAGTAGAAGTCTGTTATAGGGAGTTTAAACCGCGCTGGAGTGCTGAAGAAGTTTTTTTCCCATGATTTCTGCACTCGCCCTAGAATGCTTCTTCTTAGAATCTATCCCCTCAAGGCGGTGAAAGCCCATGCAGTGGAAGTCAAACCGCTCCGGAGGGCTCAGGGAGAATCTGGCATCCCTAAGACAGGTTTTGCAGTATGGGGATGCACAAAATTCAACATGAGTATAAGGAGCTGTTACGAAAAGAGGAAAGCATAGTCTCGCTAGGATGTCCTCTACGCAGAGAATGACCTGGAAAGTCTCTGTCTCACTGAAGAGAAAATACTCAAGAAAGCAATTAAAGAAAGTGAAATGGGAAGCTATTACCAGAAAATGAACCATATATTCCAGAGAAGAAAAAGGAACCCGACATCAACCCCTTTACTCCGGAATTAAGTCACTGCAAAATTGGCTCTTTTATACAGAAAACCTCTAAGAAAGACTTTAAGCCCCACCCCAAAAAAAATATGTAAGCGTATGGGCTGAGTGCGTCCAAAAGAGACAATGCAGAGAAAAAAAGTACAAAGAAAAGGGGCTCTCACACACTCTGCCTTCCCCCCTGAACTAGACATCTTCGCATCCTCCCAGATAAACTCCCTGTCTTACTGTAATGTCCTCTTCACTTTAACCCCACTATGTATCTGGAGGAAGTAGACTTGTAAGGAAGGGCTACAAGAGCAATCAGTATGGTTGCTCCCATTGCATCTCCATCCAAATTTTTTACTGGCTCGATTAGACACTCAATTTACAGACTGATACAGGATTTGCCTTCATTTTCCCTATCAGCTGCTAGAAGGTGATCAGATTAAATCTTTTCAGGCCCTTTGACAATCCTTCGGTAGCAGCGTGATATGTTTAGAGACTTTCAGGTTAGGGCGTTTATTTCCTCTTGGCTTTGATGGAGTCCCAGATTGGACTCAGAAAACCCTTTAATTGGTATCACCATGTCAGCTATTTGAGATTAGTTTATGCAACACTTAAATTACATATTTATATTCTATGCTGAATCAGCTTCAGAATTCCCCCTCACACTCAGCGCTGGACAAGTGGAATGGAGGGGTGGCTGCCTCCCTTTCCCCAAAACAGTGGTGCCTCGCCTGTATTAACTTCTGCTGCATTTCTTCCTTTGTACAGTGGCAAGAATTCAGTTGGAGATGTCTCCTCTGCTTTTTGGTTTTGTTCTCACCCCAGTGCAGCAGGTCCACTGTCATACGGCCCCTAATGCACCCTCCCGGAGACATTGTGGAGAGGTGAGGGCAGCCCACCACCGTATTTGTTTGGGCCTGCCCACATTTATCCTCATTTTTGAGCTTAGTGGAGATTGCCCTTTAGTGGATCTTTGACCCCAGTTTGACATTGACTGAACATTTGTACTTATTTATGATATTCCCCAAAGGGTTGAAAAATGCTGTGGCCAGATATGTGATGGGTATTCCTCTCTTAATGGTAAAGAAGTGTATAACTAAACGATGGCTTGGGAAAACTATACCAATGGTAGACAAATGAAACGAGGGCACCAGATGACTAACAAGGCCCTTGTTAGTCATCCAGTAACCTCGTTTCATCACCACATAATTATTATGTACAGAATTTCTTGTAATGTTACCCCCATACTGTATCATGTAGGGCATCCCCGAGCTCTCCCTGGCATCACGTCATCAAGATGCCAGAGTGCGGGGCGGCGCAGGGGCAGATCTAAATACCGGGAAGTACAGGAGCCCCAGTAAATATGATTTTACAAGCGTTTTTTTCTCTAAAATGACTGAAAATCTTTTGGGAAACTACACACAGGCAGCATTTCCCTCTGGTAAGGCACCGAAAGATTTTATTTATTTAGTTGTTTAACCAGGTGAGACACACTAAGCTGACAGTGTTTTTACAGGTGCAACCTGGGAGCACAGGGAAGTTAAGTGACTTGCTCAGGGTCACACAGTATGCAAGTGGAAGCTGTGGGTTTCAAACCCAGGTCTGGTCTGCTGAACGTCACCAGATTTGCTGCTCAGAGCCTTAAACCACTGCACTATACTGCCTTATGTTAGTTTGGTAAATCTCTCTAATACACTATACACAATGGAAATGTCAATTTATACAATTCGACAATAAGAAGATAAGAGGGAGGAATAGGTGGCCCCAGTGGCTTTCATTTGTTATGGTTAGAGAACCTACTTTTGTCCCCTAACTAGGCTATTTGTTATGCCTGTTGACTGCCCGAGCCTGCACACTACCACTACTGTTAGTATTGTTACTATCTTTTTTGTTAACCATGTCATGGTTTTATAATATGTACCAAAAAATAAGCTAAAAAAACAAAGAACCTTAGTGCGCAAGCGCTGAGGCATGGATTACCCAAAAGGGTATTGGCCGGGAATCCAAGTTTCAAATAAATACAAAGTCACACATACCCCCATAATGCAAAGCATCATGGGCTGCATATGCAAATCACCACTGAATATTATAATGTTCAACTTTAAGCAGAAATGCATGGTGCTGAAAGGCCTCTCACAGTCTGCAAAGGTGCCAACAGTACTGCCCACTTGGATTAGATATGACCATCTGTGATGTATTGCTTTCTTCTTACATGTACTGTATTGTTGTGTCTGTTTTATTTCCCCTTTAGGTGGATGTCCCATATCTAGATTTCAGCAAGGTGTTTTATTCAGTACCACATTATGGGCTGATAAAAAAAAAAAAAGCTGGGGGAGATGGGGTTGGAAGGACAGGAGCTCAGTTGGGTTGAAAATCGGCTCTCAGGGTGTTTACAGAGGGTAATGGTGGGTGGGATACTCTTCTCTCCCAGGAAGGTAATCAGTGGGGTCCCTCAGGGTTTGGTATTAGGGCCACTTTTGTTCAGCACCTATGTGTCAGATATTTTGGGGGGTGGGTTAGGAATAGGTTGAGTCTCTTTGCAGGCGATTCAAAACTAGAACACTGGTGGATTGTGAAGAAGTAAGGAGGCGGTCCAGGGGATCTGGATACCCTGGAGGGTGGTCAGGAGGTGGGGACTGAAATTTAATGCCGGGAAATTTAAGGTACTACATTTGGGGCTCAAAACCTGAGCCACGAATACACTCGGGGGTCACACTGCAAGCCACATTGGGAGAAAGAGATTTAGGCGTGGTGATAGCGTCAAAATGAAAACTGAAAATTGTCGAAGAACTGCAGCCAAAGCAAACAGGATACTGGGCTGCATAGCCACGGAATTACGTCCAGAAGGAGGAGGTGGTCCTCCCTCTGTATGTCTGTGGTCAGGCGCAGCTCTAGTACTGTGTACAGTTCTGGAGACCTCATCTGAAGAAGGACATAGCTGCTGGAGAGTCAGAGAGTGACCAGGATGATTCAGGGCATGGAGGAAGACTACGAGGAGAGACTGGAAGAGCTTGGGCTTTACTCACTGGAGGAGTGGAGGATAGGGGAGATATGATAGAGGTTTTCAAGTATGTAAAAGGAATAACCAGGAGTGGAACCAATGAGCTTTTTAGGCTAAAGAAGGGGGTTGGGGGAACTACAGGGGGGTGTGTAAGAAGCATTTTTTCACAAAGAGGGTGGTGGAGCCGTGGAATGTGCTGCCTGGGAGGCTGGTGGAGGAGGTCACAGTGGAGGGATTCAAGAAGGGGTGGGACAGGTACAAGGGGAAACTGAAACTAAAGAAGACCCTCTTGGGGGCTAGGGGAGGTGGTAAAACGAGCAGCTACTAGGTTGCTGGCTTTCGAGCAGACAGGACAGACCATTTGGCCTATTCTGCTGGCTTTTTAGTATGTTAGTATGTTTTCTTGTTTGTTGTAAAAGTTAATAAACTATTGCTATATAAAAAAAAAAAAAAAAAAGAAGGGCCTGTCGTATGGTATAAGCAGAAGGTAGAAACTTATAAAATACTGAGCGAAAGGACAGTCTAACTTAGCGGTAGTATCATCAAAAAAAGCAGGCACAAATTTTACTAATTTTTGAAAGTAGTTGACACGCATTTCTGAAATATTTTTCATTTTTCGTTTTCCATTTGCTCATTAGACAGTTTTCTACCTGATAGTATTAGATTGTGTTGTTAAAGGAGACAGGACATAATTTTTACATAGTTAACTGCCCTTCCGTCTTCCTTTCCATGCCAGTTATGTTTTCTTATACGCTTGACCAATGCTTGGTAAATGATTTGGCTTTGGGGTGCCATCAGATCTACTTAGAGTTCCACTCTTCTCACCAGCTGCTGCTTTGTCTTTTCATATTTCTGTGACATTCTGTGATTCAAACAACATGATGTCTTGCTGTATTCTGACACATTGCAGTGATTCCCAACCTTTGAACTGCCCTGGAGAACAAAGAATTAACTTTCTATACAGGGCATACATAGAATGCTGAGCTCGAGCTCGGTTGAAGTCTCTGTCTGGAGTGTTTCAAACTTAAACAGATTCTTTACTCCGTCTCACTGAATGGTCGCTCCGGAGATTTCTACTTCAGCTCGGTTCGAAAGTCGGTTAAAGTTTCAGTTTTCGTTGTTTTTTTTAAACGAAAAAGTTACCCACATAGTCTGTTCAGTCTCTGTCTGTTGTGCCGTGAGTACTAGATAAGAATTGTTCTGTTTTTTCTGTGTGGAACTTGTAAAAGTGCGGATCGGTTCGGCTGAACCGGACATTTGATACTGAAATATTGTGTTTTGTGTTTTTTACTTAGTGTGTGGTTACCGGTTTTATCGGTTCTTAAACGTGTTTTTCTACGGTTTTTTCAGTACCTGTGACACGATTAGGAACCGATAAGGAGTCTTGCCTGGCGGTTGCCATAAAAAGGTTGAGTTGGTTAGGTTGGCCATGTCTGAGAAATCCAAGAAAAAAATGGGTCTATTGGGTTTCAACACTACAGTGAGTGTAGGGAGGTCTTTGCTAAGGCCGAGCCGCACACCACCTGTGTTTGTCTGGGGGTTTGACCACCTCGATTCAGACTGCCAAATATGTAAAAACTTTCCCAAATCTACCCTTGAGAAGAGATTAGGTAGACTGAGGGAAAAGGAGGCCGAGAAGTCCGCTGACCCGGATGGCCAGCCCGGTTCGGTTCCGACCGAACCAGAAGGAGTGCCCTCTGACCAGGGCGATACTACTTTGGGCAAAAGGAGAGCCGATTCCGAGGGATCGGTTCTGACAAAAAGAAAATGCAAAGTCAAATCGACCGGTTCAGATCCAGAGGTTCATGTTCCGACCGCCGAAGAGATAGCCAGAGTGATTCAGATTGTGGAATCGCTCCGTCCGGTTCCTGCCGATTCGGCTCGTTCTGGCAGGGGTTCAGTTCCGTTGGTTTCCCCTGGTTCAAGATTATACTCTCGAAGATTTTTATGAACCGAAATTTGAAGAGGAAGGAGAATTTGAGGATGATGATGGTGAAAGTGAGGGTCTGGATGTGCCCGTGGAACCGGACATCTCCCCAGACAGACCTTCAGGTGTTTCCCCTCCTAGGCTTTCCGAGTCCCCTTCTCACTTTATGTTTTACAGAAAGGTGGCTGAAACCCTCCAGCTTCCTATGGAGGAGGCTGTGGAAGATCAAGAGGAGCCTGATTATGTAGAGATGATGGACATCCCAGAGTCCAGGAGACTGTCTGTTCCCCTCCACAAATCTTTTGGGAAGCAGACACAAAAAATCCTAAAGTCTCCTAACACTATATCTACTGTCAATAGAAGAATGGACAAGAGGTATACACTTTCAGGCTCAGACACGGAGTTCTTATATCAGCAGTGCAGCCATGTTGGGGTAGTGCAGGCTGCTGCCTGTGACAAGGCAAATATTCCCTTGGCTTCACACCCCCCAGACAAGGACTCCAGGAAGATTGATGCCATGGCAAAGAAACAGTACATGGCATCTTCTTTGGGACTCAGGCAGGCGAATTACATGGCCTATACAGCCAGGTAACAGAAGTCCAGGTGGGACACTGTACTGGCACTGGCTAAACAGGCCTCCCCCCAGCTAGCCAAGGAGCTGGAGGCGGTGGCTGCAGATAGGATTGAGGCATCTAAGGTTCATTTTCATGCTGCTGTGGACTCTAATGATGTGTCGTCAAGAGTCATGGCTACATCTGTGGCTCTTCGGGGGATGGCTTGTCTCAGATGTACTAGCCTCTCACAGGACACCCAGACTAAGGCCATGGATTTTCCTGTAGTGGGTAATTCTCTGTTTGGGGAGCAGACAGAGAATTTCATGAAGAAAATGGATGAGTACAGGACCACTCACAGGAATGCTCAGGCCAAGGAGAGGCAGGCAACTCCTCAAAGGCAGCAGTCTAGGGGCAGAGGCAGGCCTTTTCAAAGGCCTTTTTACCAAGCACATGCCTCTTCTTCCTTTTCTCAGAGGGGGTTCTTCAGAGGGAGAGGCAGAAGGGGGATGAGCAGGGCTGCATCCACTCCTCAGCCTAAAGCCCCTGCCAAGCAGACACCCTGATGGGCCTGCCCGGGTCGACTCTGCTATTCCAGTAGGAGCAGACTGGCTTACTTTGTCCAGGACTGGATGTCTATTACATCAGACAAGTGGTTCCTGGAAGTAGTAAGCCAGGGACTGGTTCTCAGCTTCAGAAAATTTCCAAAGATGAGAGCCAGATCTTTTCCACCTGCAAATCTCTCAGAAACCCTTACCCTAGAGGCAGAGGTTTTTTCTCTCCTAGCTTTAAGAGCCATAGAGAGAGTACCTACCCTACAGTGGGGCAAAGGACTATACTCCAGGTACTTCCTGACCCCCAGAAAGACAGGGGAGTAGCGACCCATCCTAGACCTAAGATATCTAAACAAACATCTTTTAAAACCAAGGTTCAAGATGGTAACTCTGGGAATAATCCTTCCCTCTCTAAGGCCAGGGGACTGGTTAGCCTCCCTGGACCTCAAAGATTCCTACTTTCACATTTCCCATCAGGTGCTCCCAAAGTACCTCAGGTTCGAGTTGCCCTCAGGCCACTATCAGTTCAGAGCAATGCCCTTTGGCCTAACCTCAGCCCCAAGGGTTTTCACAAAGTGCCTGGCAGTAGTAGTTGCCTTTCCAAGAAGGCAAAAGATTTCCATTTTTCCATATCTGGATGATTGGCTAATAGTGGGTCAGTCTCCAGACCAAGTCAAGTCTCACCTGCAAGTGCCCAGCAAGTGCTCACTTCTGTAGGATTTCTTCTCAACCTTCCCAAGTCAGTTCTCGATCGGGTCCAGCTTCTTACCTTTATAGGGACAAAACTGGACACACTCAGAGCAAGAGACTTTCTTCCTCTAGAAAGGGCAAGGGTTCTTATGGAACTAGTGTCTTCTTTCAGCCTTCAGGTATCTCGGCCAGCAAGGCATTTCCTCCAGCTTTTGGGCCACATGGCAGCTTCAACAGCAGTGGTCCAAGGGGCAAGATTCCAGATGAGGGATATTCAGTTCCACTAGAGAGCTTTTTGGTCTCAGAGGAAGGATTCCCTTACCAAACTGATCCCAGAGATTCTGACCTTGATCTAAACCCTCCAGTGGTGGCAGGATCAGGACAATTTAAGACAAGGTGTTCATTTTGTTACTAAGCCTTGTTCGGTGTTCCTTACCACGGACGCTTCTCTTCTGGGCTGGGGAGCCCATCTGGGGTCCATCACTGCCCAGGGCCTGTGGTCCCCCCAAGAATTTCTTCTCCACATCAATCTCCTAGAGCTCAGGGCAGTTTTTCTGGCCCTAAAAATTTTCTCTGTCAGTACAGAACAAGGTGGGTCAAGTCAGAACGGACAACACCACTACCATGTGGTACATCAACAAGCAGGGAGGCACTCGGTCCACGGCCTTGTGCATAGAAGCCATGAAGTTGTGGTCCCTGGCTTATTCCCTGCAAACCTCTCTGGTAGCAGTTCACATTCCAGGGAAGGACAGTGTGCTAGCAGATTCACTGAGTGGGATCTCTCAGGGCCATCACGAATGGTCCCTGGACCCTCAGGTGTTGAAAGTGATTTTTTCCAAGGTGGGTCACTCCAGAGATGGATCTCTTTGCAGCCCCAGACAATCACCAACTTCCTCTCTTTTGTTGCAGACCTCCAGTCTTGGGCTTAGTCCCCCCTGGATGCCCTGATTCTGAATTGGGAAGGGAAGTTTCTGTATGCCTTTCCCCCCTTCCCACTCCTGTTCAAAGTTTTAGTCAACATAAGGTCTCAACCTTGCAAGGTGATTCTGATTGCTCCAGATTGGGCCAGACAGCCTTGGTACCCCCTGTTGCTGTCCCTAGCAGTCCATCTTCCCCTGTCTCTTCCCAGGAATTACAACCTGTTAACATCCTCTCAGGGGAGGATTTGGTACCCTAATCTTCAGTCTCTCAATCTTAAGGCATGGCTCTTGAAGAGTTAGAGTTTGCAGATCTGCATCTCTCCCAAAGGGTTCAGGATATCCTCAAGGCTTCTCGAAAGCCCTCCACCAGAAGGACTTATAAGTCCAAATGGAAGAGATTTAGCATTTGGTGTTCTAAGAAGCATATTTCTCCAGACACTGCTGGATTGCCTACGGTTCTGGATTATATGGTCCATCTTAATGGCCTAGGCCTCAGACCAGCTACTCTCAAGGTACACATGTCAGCTGTTTCTGCTTTTCTGTCAGCGGGGAAGTCTTCCTCACTATCTTCTCATCCTGTGTTCTGTAAATTTTTTAAAGGATTGCTTCACACCAATCCTCCTTTTAGAGATCCTGCCCCTGCCTGGGATTTGAATGTTTGCACTGCTCAACTTATGCAACCCCCTTTTGAGCCTATGTCTTCAGCAGAGCTTAAGTACTTGACTTGGAAAACTGTGTTCTTGGTAGCCATTACCTCTGCCAGACATATCAGTGAATTGCAAGCCCTGTCAGTGGAACCTGATTTTATATCCTTTCACAGGGATAAAGTGGTTCTTAGAACTAGTAGAAAGTTCTTGCCCAAAGTGGTTTCAGACTTCCATTTAAACCAGTTTGTCTCTTCCTGTTTTCTTCACTAATCATTCTTCCTCAGGAGAGAGGAGGCTACACAGTTTAGATGTTAAAAGAGCCCTTAGTTACTACATAGAGCGTACCAAGGGTCACAGGTTTGACTTCCTCCATTTGTTCCTCACTTAAGTGGGAAAGGGCAAACCTGCCACCAAGAGATCTAGTGCCAGGTGGATTGTGTCTTGTATACAGTTCTGCTATGAAAAACTGGGAAATACTCCACCCTCAGGCCTGAGGGCTCATTCCACAAGAGGTACAGCTGCTTCCCTGGCTGCTGCCAGTGATATCCCTCTCTTAGAAATTTGTCAAGCAGCCACCTGGAAAACAGTCCATACCTTTACCAAGCATTACTCTCTGGATATCCAGGCTAGGAGTGATGCTCGGTTTGGCACAGCAGTACTTCAGAGCCTATTCCCAAAGCAGGTTCTGTCCCTCCTCCATGGAGGTACTGCTTGGTAGTCTGCAATATGTCAGAATACAGCAAGACTTCATGTTGTTTGAAGAAAAAATTACTCACCTTAGTAATTATGTTTCGCCTGATGGAGTCTTGCTGTATTCTGACCTCCCTCCCTGCCTCCCCTCTCAGAACCTATTTTTGGGAAGTGGGTGGGCAGGTGCAGTGTTGCACCCCAGGGGTGTTTTTTGCTTGCACCCTCCTCCTTTTTGTTTGGGTGCTGATTTATTATTTTGTTTTTTGGGTTTCCTGACCTGAGTCTTCCCTGGGAATCCAAAGCTTTTTTCAGCCAGTTGGCTAGTAGGAATTTTTACAATTTCCACATAAAATTTTTAGTTAGTTGGGCTCATAAGACTCTGACGGTTTAAGTTTGAAACACTCCAGAGACTTCAGTCGAGCTCAGCATTCTATGCCCTGCATAGAAAGTTAACTCGTTGTTCTCTGGGGCAGTTCAAAGTTTGGGAATCACTGCAGTATGTCAGACTATAGAAGACTCCATTAGAAGAAACATAACTACTAAGGTGAGTAATTTTTTCTTCTGTGACATCAGTAACACCATTCCATGCAGTTCATCTGAATGGCCTGGAATGGTGTTATTGATGTCATGGAATGTTCAGACTGTGTGAAAAGAGAGCGCGGCAACTGCTGAGGAGAGAGGGATTCAGGGTAGTTACAAAGGCAACAATATTAGATTATCAGTTAAACAAACAAAAGTCATAAACATAACAGAATATTGGATATACTTTAAAAGGACACAGGAGGGCATCTAGAGGTATAAAAAAAACTGTTTCCTGTCACTTTTGCGAGTAGTATTTTACCAGGAGACTGACGTATGCAGCTTTCTTCCCCTTCATACCTTATCGGTTGTGTGACCTCACTTACTGTGACATCATTAGTGACTGATCTTGCAGCAGGTGACTGTTTTTTGTTGGTCAGGTTTAATGTCACAGATTGTGATATCATAGAGTTGATGATGTAAGCAGTAGGGCATGACTGGGTGTGAGTGGTAGAATTTTTTTTTATACAAAATTATTTAATTTTTGAAGCAGTCACAGACTGATTTTCACCCAGAACTCAGTTTGCACTGTTACCAGTTTTCATAACCCTTCAGACAACTGAAAGGGTTACCACAGTATACCACCACCACTCAGTGTGACTCTCTATTGGGGTAAGAATCCCACAAGAGTTACCACTGACAGAACAGTGCTCTTTCCCAAAGGGCAGATGACCCACCCCTTTTGTTACAGCTGAGAACACGCTGCTTTAGATATAGGAAATGGATTGCTGACTTGACAGTTTACCCCTAGTTATCTATACCTGAAATTTATTACGTCACCAAAAACATGAAGTATATAAAAATGACATTTAGGGATCTCTGTGGAGCACACTTTTGCTGAGAAGACGTGCTTCATTTCAGCGCAGCAGTCCTGTGACTTAAATACTTTAAAATCCATATTTATTTGCCAAGATTTTTGAACTTTTAATACAGATACTATCAGCTCATTGTGAGTAGGACAGATTGATGACCATGTTTCATTATGGGCCTTTTGAACAATGGAGGCAGTGGGGTATCCAAGATTCCAGCCATCTGTGGAGCAGCAGGCTCTGACACAGCCAGCAGGAACCTCGGATTTTCCAGAGCTGCCATGGCTGTCTCTGACCAAGTCTGTGTGTGCCACAGACAGGAAGGTCGAGGAGCTCTTAAAGCATATAGGAGAACAAGATTTAAAAATAGACTCTACCACGAAAACCCCCTCCTCCGCAGAGACCCAGACAATTAAAACTCTTTCAGCTACTAGTAAACTTATTCAAGAAAAGGACTAGTTTCATTATCGTCTTGAGGCCATTGAAAATGCCCAAAGGGCTCTCGGCCTCCGGCTTGTGGGACTGTCTTCAAGAGGGCTGTGAGAGGTCCGATTTGATGGCCTTTTTGCATGGATGGTTGTTGGGAGCATTACAGCATCTCGATGGTACAGATCCTATTTCTTAGATTCTCAGGGCTTACAGAATATCTCCTAGGGCTGCTACAGCCTAATACGACCTACCAAGAATTGTACTCGTGGTTACCTACAGAGTGTCTGTTCGAGACACTTACTTGCAGGCTACACGGAATTCTCAGTCCTTTACTTAAAATGGCAAGACTCTTCGTTTGTTCCCAAATTTGTCATTTGCAATGAGATTCTGTCGAAATAAATTTTATGATATCCGGGCCTATCTACACAGCCTTGAAGTCGTTCACTCCCTTCTGATGCCTGCATGTTTCAATATACAGATCCACAAGAAGTGAGCAAGAAGGTGGAAGCTATAGTAAAGGAGTTTGCTGTCACCCCACTACCTAGAGAAGAAAAATCGGAGGACACCACCACGAGGGAAAACGCTGTTTTTCTCTCTCACCTCTCCTTATATCTGTCTTAATAGCCTGCTGTCGGACATTAACAGCAGACTGGGGTTTGTGTTTTAATTAATTTTATTATGCTTTTTCTCTGACACCATTTGATAGTCTTATTGCGTTAAGATGGAGTAAATGTACTTTTAAAGTGCGTACTCAAAATGGCGACTGCCATATGGCAGTGTTCCGCCGTTTGGTTTCGTTCTGCAGCTGATTCTTTGAGTGTGTGTCTGAGGAATCTGACATTGTGTCTGATTGGTCTACAGCTACTGTAGTTGGTGTTAGAGGCAGCTATTAAGTTTAATAAGTCTACGTTTATTAAATGTATTTTTTCCACAGCTTTAATGTGTTCCGATAGTTTGTTGCAGGTTCAGTCTGTTCTCCTTTTAAGTGTTTCAAAGTGTTTAATGCCAAATGTAAGGTATTAGTTTTTTCTAGGTATCCTATTTAGTCATCATTTATAAATTTATATTTATTTTAAAGTTCGGAAATGCACCTTTGAGCAGAAATACTCATTTACAAAGGTTTCTTGTCAGAATAACAGTTTGTTTACACCATGTCAAAGACCGTATTAAAAACTGATTAACAAAGGCTGGACAGTACTGATTCAGTGACATAGTAACATAAGTACTGTTTCAGCAATAGAGAGTGAACGAAAGTTAACATTGAACAGGTCAGATAATACAAAGCATATAACATAGGCACTAGGAGCTATACAAAGGTATCAGCCCATCTGGGCATTTTCAGAGATTAAGTCTGTGCGCTTTTACGGGACATTGGAATGGAGGAGAGGCACATGCTTGAGGAGACCTTGTGGTGGGTAAGGTGCTGGCATTATGTGCATGTGTAAGAGGGAACCTTAAGGGGCAGATTCTATACTGGAGCTTTAATATGAAGGTCTGCAGGACTTGTGGGGAGGGAAAGGAGTGCTAAAAATAATGTCTTTAATATTACATGTTTGGTATGGGATCATATCAACCGCTATCGAGTCAAACCTTTTTGGATTACCTTTATTTCTTGGAATGATTGCATCACTCTTGCGATGTGCAGTTACTTCGGGCTTACTTCCTGAACGTTATGGTATTACCCCCACCTCTGTACACCAGCCTGCCTAGGGTAACTTGATTTACTGTATTCCATTGAATGGCTCTTTGAATTTGTATGCCTGGTAGGCAGTATTCATTGTATGATAATGTTTTTTTTTTTAACAATAACATATAAATAAAAAAATGACATTTAATATTCCACAGTTTTTGCATATATTACAGGCTAATACACACTGAAGACTACAGGTATATGGAATATAGTGTTTTTACAGAGATAAAAATAAACATTTTTGAAAAAGATATAGATCACACAGGAAAAACCTAACTCAAAGCTGCCTAAATTCGGAGTAGAAGAAGCTTAACCCCTAACTGGGAACTGGTGAGTTGTGGCAGACTCTAACACGGGCTGTTAAGTTCAAAATCCCAGACATACTTGTATTCTTATTGGAAACATAGAAGAGAAGTAACCTGCATCATGGACCAGCCTCTTTGACATCACAGTCTGTCTCTCTGCTTTTGATCTTTGGGGACCACCTTTTTTCTAGACTGGTCTAAACTGGATTTATTATTTAGAGTTTGGTTCTTTTGTCTTTATTGCAGTCTGCCCAGCTGGAAATGTATTGCCTTACTTTGGCCACTGTTTACGTTCAAAATATATCTTTTTTTTTTAAAGTGAAAGTGGCTCGTCATCCCAGAATGAAAGCCATTAGATCTGTGATGAGGAGACAGCAAAAGCGAGAGGTCCGTCTCAGTCTGAGACCAGAGGATGGAAAGAGGATAGGGAACAGGCTGGGCCAGATCAAGAAGGAGTAGGGTGGTTACATGAGGGAGTGGATTGGGGGAATCACAGTTGATATGGTGAAGGAGGCCCTTTGGAAACTAAAACAGATAAGGCACCAGGGCTGGATGGTTTACACCAGAGGGTTTTGATGGAATTGGTGGAGGTACTGGCAGTTCCACTGGCAGTACTCTTTAACGCCTTTTTGCAGACGGGATGGGTGTCACAGGATTGGAGGGTGGCTTATGTAGTGCCTGTACATAAGGGGGGGGGGTCTTGGGAGGAAATGGGGAATTATAGGCCTGTCAGTCTGACGTCTGTGGTAGGCAATCTAATGGAGGGCTTTATCAAAGAGAGGTTTGGGAGCCAGTTGGAATGGTTAGGACACCAGAATGATAAACACTATGGCTTCATCACGGGGAGATCGTGTCAGACCAACCTTGTAGAGTTTTATGACTGGGTGATGGGAGCCTTGGATAGACATAGGCCAGTGGATGTCCTATACCTAGATTTCAGCAAGGCGTTTGATTCAGTGCCCTTAATGGATTGATAGCAAAAATGGAGATGGGGTGGGAGGACAGGAACTCAGTTGGGTAGATAATTGGCTTTCGTGGCGTCTGCATAGGGTTATGGTGGGTGGGACACTGTCCTCCCCCCAGAAAGGTAATCAGTGGGGTCCCTCAAGGTTCAGTATTGGGGCCACTCTTGTTCAATGCCTTTGTCTCGGATATAGGGAGGGGAGTTAAAAATAGGTTGAATCTCTTTGCGGATGATTCAAAGCTGGGAGCACTGGTGGATTGTGAAGAAGTGAGGGAGTCAGTCCAGCGGGATCTGGATACCCTGGAGGGGTGGTCAAGAAGCTGGGGACTGAAATTTAATGTCGGGAAATGTAAGGTACTTCATTTGGGGGTAAAAAAACCCAGACCATGTATACACCCGGGGGGGGGGGGGTGTGTCACACTGCAAGCCACATTGAGAGAAAGGGATTTAGGGGTAGTGGTGGTTGATGTCAAAATGAATAACTCTGAAAATTGTAGAAGAACAGTAGCCAAAGCAAACAGGATTCTGGGCTGTATAGCCAGGGGTATTACGTCCAGAAGTAGGGAGGTGATCCTCCCTCTGTATAAAGCCTAGGTCAGGCCACAGCTTGAGTGTTGTGTACAGTTCTGGAGATCTCATTTGAAGAAGGACATAGTGCTGCTGCTGGAGAGGGTTCAGAGGAGAGTGACCAGGATGATTCAGGGCATGGAAGGGAGGCCTTATGAGGAAAGGCTGAAGGAGCTTGGGCTTTATTCACTGGAGGAGAGGAGGGATAGAAGGAGACATGATAGAGGTTTGGGAGGCAGTATAGCACAGTGGTCTAAGGCTCTGAGCTGCAAATCTGGTGACATCCAGCAGACCAGACCTGGGTTTGAATCCCACAGCTTCCACTTGCATACTGTGTGACCCTGAGCAAGTCACTTAACCTCCTTGTGCTCCCAGGTCGCTCCTGTGAAAAAGCTTTCAGCTTAGTGTGCTATACCTGGTTAAACAACTAAATGATAGAGGTTTTCAAGTATGTAAAAGGAATAACCAGGAGTGGAGTAAATGAGCTGTTTAGGTTAAGAAGGGGAGCTACCGGGGTCATGAGCGGAAGATTGGAGGGGGGGAATTACAGGGGGGAACATAGGAGGCATTTTTTTCACTGAGAGGGTGGTGGAGCCGTGGAATGCGCTTCCTGGGTGGCTGGTGGAAGAGGGCACAGTGGAGGACTTCAAGAAGGGGTGGGACAGGTATAAGGGAAATCTGAATAAAAAGACGAGACTCTTGGGGGCTGGGGTGGTGGTAAGGCGAGCAGCCACTAGGTTGCTGGCTTTCGAGCAGACAAGACAGACCATTTGGCCTGTTCTGCTGGCTCTTTAGTAAGTTAGAGCAAAATATTTATTTTATCCATACCCACTTGTTTGTACTGTGAATATAGAGGACCTTTTTTTAATTTTATTAGTACACAAAAAGTCACTTATAGCTGTATCCCTGCAGCTTGGATTACAGAAGAATTACATTTTCAGTTTCCACCAGACTTTCCATCTCAGTTGAAATACTTTTGTGATGGCATAGATGATAAAAAATAAAGCCCCCCCCCCCCCCAAAAAAAAATAAACATTGTAAATTGTCACAGAAACAGGCAGAATATACACAAATATATCATAAAAACAAATAGAACATACACAGATGTATCATAAAAACTATACAGTTATACACAGTTTAAACTGTCCAGCACCATATAGCCTATGGGGTATGAGTAAGCAAAAGCCAGTATATTTAGTGTTGGATTAAGTCCCTTACGATTTGGGGGAACTCCATACTCAAAAGTTATATGCTGTTAAGCTTATTTAATCAAGAAAGAAAATTAAATCACAATCTGAGCAGGAGCACAAAATTTAGATAACATATTGTTCAATGATTACAGTGTGCGGTCTGGTGTCCTATTATTTACAGACTTTTAAATTAATCACTTGGGGAAGCAGCCAGTTCATATATAGCCTTATAAGCTTGAGCGAAACAATTGATCTATTTATGTAACATTTATGTGACAGTTATTGAATATTATAGTGTTCTTCCCACTTCCCAGTCCAAGCTCAGATACGATGATCTGAAAGAAAAGGATAGATACAAAACACTATCTCTCTTTATAAGATTAGAAATGATTCTTAATTTACTAACGATTGACATGCATTATTACCTCATTAGCATTACTGAAAAGAAGCTCCCCCCCAAAAAAAAAACAAATCAGAGGTTTCAATTTTAAATAGTGTAAGAGAGCATCTCATGCTCATAATTACAAAAAAGCATATATTTTGAATTTAATTTTAGGTATTGAAATCCAAAATGTAAATGTACTTAAATGCCTTTAAATTAGATTGCATGACCAGCATATCCTTCCTGCCGGTCTGTATCTTTCCATATGAATCTTGAGTAACGGCCTTGATTTTCAAAGGAGCCCGACATAGCCCAAAGACTAACTCCATGGTGTGAGGAAAAATTCCTGCGCCTGTGAAAATGCTACTTTCTGCATTTTATGAACACAGGTGGCATTTTCCGTTTTTTCTCCCGCAGCTGCAGAAAAAAATGCTATGCATGGTAACACCCGGTGTAGCGTTTTGGTTTGTAGCTCTGGGAAAAAAAAAAAAATATATATATATATATGCACGATGCTGTAAATTGTGGAAAAGGTCAAAAAAGCAATATTGAAAATATTGTGGTTGCACAAGGAGAAACTTGCATACATTTTCCCCTTGCATTTGTGCAATATTTTCACTTTGGAAAGTCTGGTGCCAGCTTTTTAGTTGTGATGGTGGTTTCAGTGATAATTTCAGGCAAAACTGAGTCCGAGTTGGTTTCTGAGGCGTGCACGGATTCTTGTTCTGATGAGGAGACAGCTTGTTGAGATCGAAGAAAAGCAGACATCTGGTTAACATCAAAGAATGGTATTGTATTTTTAATTGTTCTGGCCTTGCAAGGGTACAGTAAAGGGTTGATGATGTATGAGGAGAAATAGAACTAGCTGTGTCAGCCTCCAGGTAGTATAGTGTTCCACATATTATACCACGTATTGTTAGGAAGAAAATCTTCTGATTAGGAAAAGAAAAAAAATAATTCAGATGTAAGAAGTAATAGTTCACTATCCTTGAAAGTTAATACTGATTTCAGGCAGTACACATGACGCCTCATTTTCAAACGGTTAATGTCCACGCTGAGAATGGCATGAGCCAATGGGGTGGGGGCCATATTCAAAGGCTCCCCCCAGTGCGTCAACTAGACAGTGCGACTGTGCAGATGTTGTTGTGCCCATGCAAATAAGGGATCCCACATGCATATTGGGTGCAGCGGTATATTCAGAGGTTTCAGTGGTGCTAAACACGCTCCATCGCAGCGGTGATTAATGTTGCCAAAACCCTGTCCTTATCCATGTTTGTGGTGCCCATCCTGTAACTCTGTTGCATATCCTGGTAGTCTAGTTGTTTCCCCTGCCCCCGATAGCCTGTCCTCTAATTTCGTTTCATACTCTGGAGGTTTAGTGCCCCCCAAACTCCTCGATCGCCCATCCTTCATTGCCTTTATATATACTGGCCATCTAGTGGACCCCCACCCTGAGTGCCTGTCCTTTACTGTATTTATATGCCCTGGCAGTTTAGTGACCAACTACCCCACCCGGAAGTGCTACCACCACCACCACTCCTCCCTGACCTGGCAGCCCGCAAAACCTTGCGCTCAGCAACTTGGCCAACTGCCCTCTCACTGTCAATGTATGACCATGGGTTTACCATAGATTTCATGAAAGAGTGAAATAACTTTCTATGTTGGTTTAGCACTTTAAGTATGTAATTGTCATTTGTTTTACTCTGTGTATCCTTTTACTCTTGTCTATGTTTAAATTGTAGCTGGCACTTAAAGAGATCTAGGATATAAAATGGATGCCTGTTCTTATCAGACTTGTCCCCTGATGAAGGTTCAGCATGAACAGAAATCTTGGAATGTGGCGCGAGGCCCTGTCACTGTCAGTTTGTATTTTGCTCATGGTGGCACTTTATGTTGCAGTATATCATTATGTGTATATATAGCACTGCAGCAGTTTTCACAGAATCATAGAAGCTTGGCGGCAGAAAAGGACCGTATCGGCCCACCTAGTCTGCCCATTACCCCCCCCACACCCTTCCCTGATTCTGAGCCCCATGTGCTTGTCCCATGCCCTCTTGAATTCTTCCACGATTTACACCCCACCATCTGTCCCATCCCTGTAACTTCCTTCTGCAACCCCCAGTCTTTTTCATTGCAGGGAATCTCCATGTGTCAGCTGCTGGAGCTGAATAATGGTGGCACTCATTTGGTTTTCTAAAGTCTCCAGCCCATTCTGAGGTGCTGGGTATTTCCATTGAGCAAGGCTCAAGGTATGATGAGCAGCTGACAGTGGTTAGGCAGATTTGTCAGGTTTTATTGGTAATACTTTTTTTATGAGTAGTTTGTAGCTTCTGCCTTAATATTGAATGGAGTGTTTCTTCAGTTTCCACTCCTCCCATTGCTCCTTGGTCTCCAGCAGCCAACCTCGTGGTAAGGCCTTAGGCAGCATTTTTATTTGTGTGTGTGTTTATTATAAATAATGTTTTATTGAAATAGTCACAGTGCATCTCAAAGAAGGATCTCATATGTCCAACCATCAACTTATGCAGCCATTTGTATGTAAAAAGGTATGACATAACTAATTATAACAGATTTATACGAATGAGGGCTTTTGTTTTGTTTTAGACTGCCCTTTCATACCCATCGTTGGCCTGCTCTTCTCTGCTCTCTAGCTGCCCTATCTTGATGCCAGGCACCTTTCCCACTGTGCCTCCCTTACATCTGAATTCTGATTTGATTCCCTTACCTCCTACCTTCCTCCTCCCATCCTCCCCCGCAGCAGTGTTTTCCCGTTCTGTTCCATTCTGGAAGTCTGTTTCCAAGCTGCCTTCTGTATTGCTTTCCTACACTCTGGTCCATCCTTCCCCTGCCAGTCTGCTCTGTTTGTTCTGTTTTCTCCCATAAGTTTCTCCTTTATGACTATTCTGTTTTCACCTGCAACTGTCCATGACCCCTACTTCAGTTGATATCCCCCCCCCCCCCAAACACTCATGTTGCAATGGGCATATTCCTGCCCCCCCTCGGGACCCTTTGTCTGGCAGGGTAACTTCTACTTGCCTAACCAACCTCAGTGTTTATCTACCGCAGGTACCTTGTTGTCCTGTTTTGCACTGCATTGTTTAAGATTATTCTCCTTTTGATTTACTGTTTTGCCTGTATAGACTACTATTTTTACAATGCTGTTAATTACTGTTTATTTTTCTCCTCTTGTACTACTCGGTTTTCTATTCCTTTCCCACAACGAGCCAGCTGGAAACGAGCTGTTATCTGCTTAGTATGCCTTTCCTGGTAAAACATTTGAAATAAATAATGCTTTTGTTTCTTTTTATTAAAATAAGAGATACAAGAACATCGACCACAGTGCATAATTTGATGGCCAGTTGGAGTTTATCAAAATATTGTCAAGGGTACAGTATATAGAATCCTTGTCTACCACGACTTCTCGCTAGTGCAGCATTCAGGATTGTTTCCTACAACCCATGGGGCTCTCTGCCTGTTTTAGGTGGCAGTGTCTTCAGATAAGGCTTCAAGTAAGTCCTCTGACAAATCCTCTAGGGGCAGAAAATGCACCAAATGCAAGTCCATCTTATAAGCCACTTTTGCTGAGTCCCTGTGCTAAAAATGAGAGACTGCAGTCAATTTGGACTCTGCCACCACGGAAGAGACTGCTGCTGCCTTCTTTCACCCACAGGAGGTCCAATAGCAGCCCACCCTGCAACTGGCTCTAGTGTTAATTGAAATATTAAACAGAGCTTTTGCCTTGGACCCAGCCTTCTTTGATTTGCAACCCCTTGCATCTCCACTGACCCGTGCCCACAAGAAAGGCACTCGAACATGAACTCGCTGTCTCCCTCATTGGACGAGGAGGAATTCATGTACGCTACCACAGCAAGAAAAGGAAGCGTGCCAACTCTCCTGTTCACGGAACACAGCAGACAACAACCCCAGTCATCACAAAAGAAGGAAACACCATGCAAGGTCACGTTCTTCGTCAGGCTCGAGTTATTCTACAGAGAAGGGAGAGATCCATAGCAGTTCTTCAGACTCCGAGACAGAGTCTGCAAGGTATTTTGATCCGGACAGCCTTGACTTTTTCATTAAAAATGTCACATCTGAGATGCACCTTTGCATCACACTTGCCACTACTCAACAAGACAAATGGGCCTTCAGTTTGTCAGCATCGATTAAGCCATCAGTAGTGTTCCTTATACCATCGGCAATTGAGGTCCTATTTAGAGAAGAGTGTCAGGGCCCAGAGGAAACAAACTCTGTCCCATGTCAGATCAACAAACTACTGAAATTCGATAAGAAATATTTGGAAGCCTGGCTGAACCTGCCCAGAATCGACCCCATGATTTCATCCCTAGCAAAGAAGACCATCATTCTGGTAGATGGCGGGGCCACCCTCCAGGACATAGCAGATTGCAGGGTGGATTCTTCCTTAAAGAAGGTCTTCCAGGTTTCAGTGGCTTCCTTAAAGGTGGCAACAGCTAATCTGTTCTCAGCTAGGGCAGCTCTGTCCTGGGCCACAGAATGGGCTTTTCAGCTGGCAGAGGATTCAAAGAAGAACGAGGCTGTGCTCCAGCAACTCCAGCTTGTGGGTCTTGCCTCCGCTTATTCAGCAGATGTTTTGGAGGATGTGGTTTGTTGTGCCGCAAGAACGATGTTCTACTAGACATCTGTAAGATGAAACCTCTGGTTGTGGTCTCGGCAGGCAGATGCCTCATCAGAGGTTCATCTTTTGAAGGTAACCTTTCTGGTTCTGCTCTTCAAGTGGAAGTTGAGGAATATGGAGAAACAGCTAAGCTCCGCATGCCACAATCAAAATCTAGGGACAGATCTTGGTTTGGCACATCCGGTGGCCTTTTTGTGGCTAATCCTACAACAGAAACCAAAATAGGAGCTTCTATAGGCCTTATATGGATTAGGACCTGGTTATCTATCTGACCTTATGACACCAGCCTGGTACGCTCATGCCGCTCTTCCACAGAGAGCTTCCTTCTTGTTCCTAGGGCTTGGCTTAAAGCATCCAGTGACTGCGCTTTTGAGGTCGCTGGTCGGCCCTATGGAACACATAAGGGAAGCACCCTCTGTGGAGAGTTTTAAGCAAGCACTCAAGACCCATCTATTCAAGTAAGCTTTTAATCTTTTAAGTTTATTAGTATTTTAAATATAGGATTTTAGAGTTTTAGCTTATTAATTAGGTCTTAGTATAGCCGATTTTGTTTTAAATTATTGTGTTAACTGAAATACTGTATCTTCTTGTATTTTCATGTAAAGCACCCAGAACCCCTTGGATTGGGCACTGGATGAATAAATTTTACTTACTACTTTAGCAAGCAGCCCTGGTTTGGCGCTCATAACCAATGCAGCAACAGAAGCAGAGGAAACGGCAGCTGTTACTGCGGGAATTCTACAAAAAAAAGATGTCCACAGTGATACGGTCCAGACTAGTTACCTCATGGGGGACAGGCTTTCCAGTTTCTTTGGGGAAATGGGTCATAAAACAAGAGATAAATGGGTCCTGGACATTGTCAACAGAGTGTATCTAATCAAATTCAACACAAAGTCTCCATTCTGTCTCCTAAGCTGGTCTCCGGGCTTCCTTACGCCTAGGTTACATAGATACATAGACAGTGTCGGCAGATAAGGGGGGTGGATTTTAAGGAAATGGGAAGGATCCTTAAGGAGCATTTGGATGGGATTGGGTCAGACATGGACGCTGATAGTAGGTGGGAAATCATCAGGAGAGGGGTGCAGGATGCTACCAGCACCTGTGCAAGAGTAAGACGAAAATGCGGTAGGGCCCAAAAACCCTGTTGGTGGACCAGGGAGGTCCAGGAGGTGGTGCGGGGAAAGAAAGCAGCCTATAAGAAATTCAAGTGCTCAAGGAGTGAAAGGGATCGAGGGGAGTATGAGCTGATGGCTAGAAGGGCCACTAGAGTGATGAGGGCGGCTAAGGCAAGGAAGGAGCAGAACCTGGCCAGGGAAATTAGGAGTGGGAAAAAGGGGTTCTTTAGATACATTGAGGAAAGATGAAGGGTGAAGGGGCAGATTAGCAGGATTAAATCAGGGGAGAGATGGGCACAAGACCCAGAGGAGCAGGCTGAGGTACTAAATGAGTACTTCACCTCAGTTTTCACCAGGGAAAATGGGGATGCTGCATCATACATGGGAGGAGACAGAGATAATGAGGTGGGGGGCCCTTACCAATCGGCAGGTCTGGGGAGAGGGGGCATCACTGGCAGGTGGGGGGAGGGCTAAGCAGGGAGAAGAGGTACTGGAAGTGGAAATCACAGCAGAGAGAGTGAGGGAAGCCCTCAGCTCCCTTAAGACGGAGAAAGCACCAGGGCCGGATAAATTACATCCTAGAGTGCTGAAGGAACTTGCAGATGTCCTGGCAAAACCCCTGGCAGAGCTTTTCACCATCTCTCTGAGGACAGGGTGGGTGCCCCAAGACTGGAAGGTGGCGCATGTAGTGCCTATCCACAAGGGGGGATCAAGGGAGGTGGCAGGGAACTACAGGCCTGTCAGCCTGACATCAGTGGTGGGCAGGGTGATGGAGGGCATTGTCAAGGAGAGGCTAGGGGGGGCCCTGGATAAGTCAGGGTGCCTGGGCGATAGCATGGATTCATCCGGAAATCGTGTCAGACAAACCTGGTGGAGTTCTATGACTGGGTGACAAGTGCCTTGGACCTGGGTAGACCAGTGGATGTCCTCTTTCTAACTTCAGCAAGGCATTTGGCGCTGTTCCTCACGTGGGCCTGTTGGATAAACTAGGAGAAATGGGGGTGAGAAACCAGATGATCCGATGGATAGGCAATTGGCTCCAGGACCGGACCCAGAGGGTCGTAGTTGGTGGGATAATCTCTTCCCCAAGGAGGGTCATTAGTGGGGTCCCACAGGGATCAGTCCTTGGGCCCCTTCTGTTCAATGCCTACGTATCTGACATAAGGACAGAAATCGGGAGTGAGATGAGTCTTTTGCAGATGACTCAAACTGGGGCGGTGGTGGATGGGGAGGGAGGGTGGCCTGCAGGGGACCTGGAGGCTCTGGAAAGATGGTCTAGAAAGTGGAAGCTGAGGTTTAATGCAGAGAAATGCAAGGTACTCCACCTGGGGGCCAGAAACCCAGGCCAAGTGTACACCCTGGGGGGAATACTACAAGTCTCAATGGCTGATAGGGACCTGGGGGTGGTGGTGGATGTCAAGATGAACAACTCTGAGACTTGTAGGAGGGCAGCAGCCAAGGCCAACAGGATGCTGGGATGCATCGCTAGGGGGATCACCTCCAGAAGGAGGGAAGTGATACTCCCTCTGTATAACTGCTTGGTGAGGCCGCACCTGGAGTACTGCGTGCAGTTTTGGAGGCCACACTTAAAGAGGACATTAACCTCCTGGAGAGGGTCAGGAGGAGCAACCAAAATGATTTGGGGCTTGGGGGACAGGACCTATGAGGAGAGGCTCGAAGAGCTAAATATGTACACTTTGGAAGAGAGAAGGGACCGGGGGGACATGATAGAGGTCTTCAGGTACATGAAGAGGGTAAATAAGGGAGGAACAGTGAGGGTGCTTCAAAGGAAGGAGGAAGGGGCCACTAGAGGGCATGGGTGGAAGCTGGAGGGGGGAAGATTCAGGGGAGAAAGGAGGAGGTGCTACTTCACTGAGAGGGTGGTAGAGCCATGGAATGCACTACCTAGGGGGCTGGTGGAGGCAGAGACAGTGGAGGGGTTCAGGAGGGGGTGGGACAGGTACAGGGGAAGGGTTCAGGAAGCAAAATCCAATGCAGCAAGAATATCCGGAACTGGGAAGGGAGAAGCCAGAGAAGGCAAGGGGGGCAGCAAGGTCAGCACCCAGGGTGGGGGCTGACCAAACGAGCAGACACGAAAGACCATTAGGCCTATTCTGCTGGCATTTTAGTATGTTAGTATAAGGGCCTATGGCCCACCTAGTCTGCCCATTTGAGTTTGTAACTTCAGTTTATGTTTTCCTAGAACTCTGTTGCCCCTTACCCCTGACCTCCAGAATTCCTTTGTCTATCCTATGCATTCTTAAATCCCGTGATTATTTCAGCCCCCACCACTTCCTCAGGCAGGGTGTTCCACTTGTCCACCACCCGTTCTGTGAAGAAATTCTTCTTCACATTTCCTCTGAATCGTTCTCCCTCCAACTTCATCCCATGCCCTCTAGTCCTGGAACATCTTTTTCACTTGAAAATAGTGTATTCTTGCACCCTGTTCCTCCCTGTAAGATACTTACATACGAACATACTATTTGCCAGCAGAGTAGGCCTTACGATCTATTGAATCTGCTACAACCTCAGATTCCTAGTTGGGTGCCGAGGCCCCCCCCCCGTGTTCCAGAAACCCCTATCATCCATCCCCACCCCCCGGGACAGGCCATCATCTGATACATCTACTTTCTGTGTCTGTCCCACCCTCTCTTGAAGCCCTCCACTGTGGATCTCTGAACCAGCTTGCCAGGCAGTGCATTCCAAGGGTCCACCACCCTCTCGGTGAAAAACCTCCTCCTCTTCCCCCCCCCTCCACCTTCAAACCTTGCCCTCTGGTGATACCTCCCTGCTTTAGTCTAAAGATCCCCTCCATGTTTACCCTGTTTATTCCCTTGAGGTACTTGAAGACCTCAATCATGCCCCCCCTGTCTCTCTTCTCTTCCAGTGAAAACAGGCAGAGCTCCTCAAGTCTGTCCTCATACGTCAAATCCCCTAGCCCTCGTATCATCTTAGTTGCCCTCCTCTGTACCCTCTCCAGGAGCTGTATGTCCCTCTTCAAGTGTGGTCTCCTGTACTGTACACAGTACTCAAGGTGTACAGCGGCAGAATCACTTCCTTGCTCCTAGAGGTGATCCCCCTTACGATGCATCCCAACATCCTATTTGCCTTGCTAGCCGCTCTCCTGCACTGCTCAGAGTTATTCATACATGCATCCACCATGACCCCTAGGCTTTTTCCCCTATTGAGGCCTCCAGCACCTCCCCTCCCAGGGTGTACCTGTGTTTAGGGTTTCCCCGCCCAAGATGTAACACCTTGCACTTGGTGATATTGAAATTTAATTTCCATGTGTGAGCCCAGCTTTCCAGGGTGTCCAGGTCCCCTTGCAGGGCCAACCTCCCCTCTTCTCCCTCAACTACTGCTCCCATCTTGGAGTCATCAGCGAAGAGACTCATTTCACACCCTATACCCTCCCTGATGTCTGATATGTATGCATTAAACAGGATCGGACCCAGGACCGAGCCCTGCGGTACCCCACTACCAACCTCTCTAGGGTTCGAGAGCTCCCCACAGACCACTACTCTCTGGGTGCATCCAGCTAGCCAGTTTTTGTATGTCTCGATCATGTCCCCCCTCTCTCCCTCCTCTCCTCCAGGGAGTACATATTCAATTCCTTCAACCTGTCCTCCTAGGACTTGTGATGCAATCCATGTACCATCTTTGTTGCCCTCCTCTGAACCTTCTCTACCCTGTCTATGTCGTTACGTAGGTAAGGTCTCCAGAACTGTACACTGTACTCCAGGTGGGGCTTCACTAGTGTCTTATATAGTAGGTTGACATGTATCACCCATCGGGGGGGTACAAGAACCACATAAAGGCTAAAGGACTCCCTTCTTTTTCAGTGGATGGAGCACTAAGGAGTAATGGATATTCAAGGACAGGAAAACGCAGCATCAGGCTGGCTCAGTCGCAAGGTTGTTCTGCCAGGGGTTTGGGAGATACAGAGCAGTGCCTTCCACGTCCTCTGAGAACAGTGAGGCAATCCTCAGATAGATCTTTTCGCCTGCGAGTGAAACTACAGGGTTCAACAATTTCGCTCCCTGACAAAGAACGAACTACAGGGTTCAACAATTCTGCTCCCTGACAAAGAACAAACCAGCGGTGGCTCAAGACACCTTTTCCCATCTGGGGTGAGTTCGGTCTCCTGTGTGCCTTATCTCCTATGCCGCTTCTATCAAGAGCCCTCCTCGGAACGGCTTTGGGGTGGTTCTTGTACACCCCCTGATAGGTGATGCATGTCAACCTAGGTGTAAGGAAGCCCGGAGACCAGCCTTCGGAGAAAGAAAATTTACAGGTATTCAAATTTCTATCTCCCTGATGTTGTTCCCTCTCCCTATTGACCGACCTTACCCCCCCTAAAAAAGCCAGGCGATGCTGCACGTGATAAGACTTACTACAGAAAGGGGGCATTGAGCCTGTACCCCTCCAGAGGTCAACAGGGGTGTTTACTCCCTCTTCTTTATCGTCCTGAAACGCATTGGTGGGGGGGTGTTCTGATCAGTGTTAAACCTCCGGTCCTTGAATAGTTTTGTCCGCAGCAGATCCTTCAAGATGGAGAAGCTGTCGATCATCATCAGAGAAGTCCGTCAAAGAGACTTGCTTGCCTCCATCGACTTACAGAACGTGTATTTACACACATCCCCATCTGAGACTCTTACAGACAAATACCTCTGGTTCAAGGTCCAGGACAACCACAGAGTGACAGTTCTCTCTCCTAAGCTGGTCTCCGGGCTTCAACATATGGGATGTACCTCCTGATGCAAACGCAGGCAGGAACCAATGCTCTGACAGCCTGGATATCCATCCCTCCACTTCCTGTTATCGCCAGTCTACTTTCTGCCTTCATAGTGGCAGGTGCTCTGCAGCACAGCTCTGTCAATGCTGAAGGCATCAAACTGTAAGACTCATATTTTTGAATATATATTCATAGGACATTTTCAGAGAGCAGACTACATTAATCCTACGGAGGCTCTCTTTCTTGTCTTGGACCCAGTGTCTGCCCTGCACGCTGCACAGACTGTCTCCATAAGGCAGTTGCATCCCATGCTTTTTGGGGGCCTAAGGACACTGTAGGGCAGGTCTGTCGTCGAACGCTTGGACCAGGTCCGTCAACGAGCACTTGGACCTCATACAAGAGGTTCCCCGCAAAGAAAGCAGCCGTCGACTAGCATTTTAAACTCAGCTCGTCAATGGAGGATCGTCGCAGGCCCTGTTGGAATGTCGATGAGCACTTCAGTCCCAAGCTTGTCGACGGTGGATTCAGTGGGCGGCCTGTCCGTCCAGTGCTTAGAGCACCTCAGCTCATTGACCAAGTAATCCTCCAGGATTTATCGTGGGCCCTGTCAGAGTGTTGATGAGCACTTTAAAGCACCTGAAGCTCATTGATGACATTCAGCGGACATGCTTCCCATTGACAAGTGCTTAAAGCCTTTCAGCTCAGTGGCGTTCACTCCCGCTATGCAGAGCATCGATGGGACCTGCATTTAAAGATGGCACTAAGCAGCACGTCACAGTCTGTGTGTGTGTGTGTGTGTGTGTGTGTGTGTGTGTAAAGGGACAGTATTGAATTTGAGCACTCGATCTGTGGATTTAAAGAGACAGCAGCTGCATTCAGACTGAGGCATTAAGGGGGGATTAGGAGCAGCAAGACAGGAGACATTTTATTTATTTAAAACAAGTGCTTCAGGAACCATGACCTAAGACAAGCCCTCCAGGGGCACAAAATGTCTGCAGTGCAGATCCCCCTTGCTAGTTACTTTCACGGGCTTGCTGTGTTTAAAATGTGAGCAAACAGCGGCTGCGAATGCGGAGGACCTGATGGAAGCCTCAAATTCTTCAGCTTAGACAGATAGCCAACAGGCAGATAGGTCTGAGAGGGTGGCAGCCACCAGGGAGGCCCAGCAGTCCACCCTCCCCTTGCTGGCTCCAGACCTCATTGATAAACTGAATGGGGCATTTGCCTTGACCCCTCATGCTTTGAGTGGTAACCTCCAGGGTCCGCTGACGTGAGGCCGCATAAGAAAGCCAAGCGAAAGAGTACCCCATCCTCGTCTTCATCCAAAGTGGGACAATCATCCTCACAGCACTACGACAAAAAGGAAAAATCCAGGTACAGGAACAGATCCTTGGATGAGAAGGATCGGCATTCCTTGAGGCAAGAGGCCAAGAAAAGATCTCTGTCTCGGAGCAGGTCCCGGGGTGCCCATAAGAAGCATCACAGGGAGTGGTCCCCAGCTTCATCAGACTCCAGTTTTTCTTTGCCAGAAGAAGGGGAGCTCATGGACTCATCCAAAGATTCAGACGACTCACCTTCCAGAAACTTTAATCTGGATGATCTAGATTTTTTTTTTTTTGTAAAAAAGGTCATTGCAGAAATCCCCTTTGGCTCTACACCAGTGGCCCCAACATAGCCAAAGCAGGCATTTCACCTGGCATCGGCAGCCAAACCGACCACAGCATTTCCGATTTCTCCGCCATAGAGGACTTTAAGGAAAAGTGGCATGTCCCAGCGCATCACCAGTCCCCTTGGTAGATAAATAAGCTGCTAAAGTTCGCAAAAGTGATCAGAAAAGTGGCTTGACTGCCCCAGAATTGACCCTTTGATTTCCAGTCTCACCAAAAAGACGGTCATTCCAGCAGAAGGAGGGGCATCTCTTAGGGACCCAGTGGACAGGAAAGTGGACGCATCGCTGAAGAAGACCTTCCAAGCTTCTGCTACTTCCCTCAAGGCAGCAACTGCCAATCTTTTCTCCGCCAGGGTCGCACTGTCCTGGGCCTCGGATTTAGCCTTCCAATTTGCCGAGGATCCGGGAAAGAACAAGGCTACAATTCATCAGCTTCAGCTCAAGGGTTTGACATCTGCCTTTGCAGCAGACGTCTCAGAGGAGGCTGTCAGGTGCGCCGCTAGAACCATGTTTTATCAAACCTCTGCTCAGCACAACCTCTGGCTTCGGGCCTGGCATGCAAATGGTTCCTCGAATAGCAATTTGGTGAATGCTCCATATGAAGGTAATCTCCTCTTTGGCTCAGCTCTTAAGGAAGCTGTAAAGGAATCGGGGGGAGATGGCTAATGTGCACATGCCTCAATCAAGAAATGGGCAAATCATGGTCCTCTGGGCCCAAGACGCAATTTTCATGACCAAGGTTATAACAAGGGTCGACAGAAAAATTTCTCGGGCAGGAGAACATGGTTCTCCTCTCGTAACCAGCGTAACTTCAGAGGAGGCAGCTCCAGTGGAGGAGGTGGTGCCAGAGACACCGGAAGCACCAATAATGTGGGTTTGAATCCCACAGTCCCCACTTGCATACGTGTGACCCTGAGAAAGTCACTTAACTTCCTTGTGCTCCCAGGCCGCACCTGTAAACCAGCTTTCAGCTTAGTGTGTCTCTCCTGGTTGAAAAAAAATAAAATAAAAAGTCACAATGATGCTGTCCGGGCCCATCCTCGAGTAGGGGGCAGACTTTCAATCTTTCTCGAGGAGTGGGTCCACACCACAACAGACAGATGGGTCCTGGACATAATCAGCAAAGGTTACCTAATAGAATTCGAATCAAAGTCCCTGCTACTACATGTGGTGTGTGCCCTTCCCTATTTCAGGCAGCCCAACAAAAAGGCAGGTGGTGGTTCAGGCTATCACAGACCTTATCGAGGCTGGAGCTATCGAACACGGTTCCCCCACAGAGATCACCTGGGGTGTATATTCCCTATTCTTCGTAGCTCCAAAATGCACAGGTGGATTCAGACCAGTCCTAGACCTCAGATTTCTGAATCGCTTCATCTGCAACAGACCCTTCAAGATGGAAACCCTGTCATCAATCATCAGGGAACTACAACAAGGGGATTTTCTGGCCTCAATCGACTTGCAAGACGCCTATTTTCATATCCCCATTCAAGAGCGGCACCACCAGTATCTCTGATTCAAAGTGGAGGAGCATCATTTCTAATTCAAAACGCTTCCATTTGGACTTTCTTCAGCCCCACGGACATTTTCAAAGGTCTTGGTAACAGTTGTCGCACACCTCTGGAACCAAGGAGTACAACTGTTCCCTTACCTGGATGATGTTCTCATCAAGGCCCCTCAGCTCCACCAAGCAGTACAAGCCGTGGTGAAGGTGGTTCGGTGCCTCTCGGTGCACGAATTTGTCATCAACTGGAAGAAGAGCTGCTTGACTCCGACACAGACCTTGAATCACCTGGGGGCAGACTTCAAGATGCAGGAGAACAAGGTGTTCCCCATGGAAACGAAATTCAGGGATCTGCAGAAGCTAATTAAGAAGTTTCATAACGCCCTCCAGCTACACAACTTCATGCGGCTCATTGGGACTAAGGTATCTCTGGCAGATTCAGTGCCCTGGGCAATAATTCACACGTGACCAATTCAGCCTCACCTACACAGACTGTGGTTCCAGTCCAGACACAGCCAGAAAAAATAGATCCTGATTTCTTGCGAGATAAGGACTACCCTTCATTGATAGACTCAAAGGACCAATATTATGAAGGGTCACAGGTTGGGCCAGCCACACCAAATACGAGTCACGACTGATGCCAGCCTCGGGGGGGGGGGGCACACCTAGATCAGAGGTCAGCTCAGGGCAAATGGTCCCTGCTGGAAACAAAGTGCAGCATCAGTGTCTTCAAAATGAGAACAATTCACCTAGCCCTTCTGCACTTCGAACAGCAAGTCCTCAACCAGGATGTGCTGATACTAACAGACAGTCAAATGGCATGCATCAATCATCAGGGTGGCACAAGAAGCTCAGGGAATCTCTTCTGCTATTTCAGTGGGCGAGTGCTACCTGGCAAGTATAACAGCGGTGTACGTTTCAGGTCAAGAAAATGTCATGGCAGACTGGCTCAGTCGTAGAGATATCATGTCGGGGGAATGGGAGCTGATGGACGGCGCCTTCCAGACCCTAACCAGTCTTTGGGGCAATCCTCAGATATATCTTTTTGCCTGCCAGTGCAATTCAAAGGTCAAGCAATTCTGCCCCCTGGCCAAGGACGAAGTAATGGTGGCTCAGGATGTCATTTCACTAAACTGGGGTCAGCTTGGTCTTCTGTATACTTTTCCACCCATACCGCTTCTATCCAGAGTTCTCCACAAAGTATCAGTGGATCAGGCAGAGATGATACTAGTCTGCCCACAGTGGCCAATGACGCCCATGGTTCCCGCTTCTGATACATCTGTTAAGGCAGCCCCCTCCCCCCAAAAAAAAAACTCTTTAGTTCAGCCCAGACCTTCAAGGTCCTGTCCTACATCCCAGTCTATGCAACCTGTCCCTCTTGGCCTGGAGACTGAGTGGGTAACTTTCAAAGAGCTTAGATACACAGCCTCGGTGACTGAGATGATGGTTCGCTCTTGTCGCCCTTCCTTCTCTAAAGTGTATCACAGGATTTGGAGGAAATTCTTGTTCTGGCTTCAGTCCAAATGAATGCATAGCCAACCAATATCTTTACCTATTGTGCTCCAGTTTCTCCAGGATGGATTTGACAAAGGACTGCAACCGGCCACCTTACGAGTTCGGGTTTCTGCCTTGGGGGCACTCTAGTTCATGGATTCAGGGGAGTCTCTGGGTTCCCATGCCCATGTTAGAAGATTTCTGAGGGCAGCAACGTTAAAACGCCAACCAATCAAACCAAGGGTCCCACCTTGGAGACTTAATTTGGTTCTCAAAGCCGTGTCCAGAGCCCCCTTTGAACCGCTTAAGGAGGCATCTCTTATGCATCTCACAATGAAAGTCGCTTTTCTAGCAGTTATTACTTCAGCAAGAAGAATCAGTGAGTTGGGAGCCTTGTCCACTAAAGAGCCTTATACAGTCTTTCATCAGGACTCTGTAGTCCTCCGAACAGATCCAGGTTTTTTTGCCTAAAGTAGTCTCTCCTTTCCACTGTAATCAGGAGTTGATTCTGCCTTCCTTCTGTCCACACCCAAAAGATGACAAGGAGAAGGAATTTCACACACTGGATCCCAGAAGAGCAGTGAAAATGTACATTAAAAGAACTGCATCCATAAGAAAGACTTCAAGTGTGTTCATTCTAACTTCGGGACAAAATCTGGGCAAAAAGGCTTCCAAAAACTCTATAGCCAGATGGATCTGTTTTAACACTACCACTGCCTACAATCAAGTGGGCATACCCTTGCCTGTACCAGTGAAAGTCCATTCCACCAGGGCTATGGCCACTTCGTGAACAAACTTCAGAGAGGTTTCTCCAGCAGACCTGTGCAGGGCGGCCACCTGATCATCTATTCACACATTCACAAAATTCTACAAACTGGATGTGATGCCTTGGCTGAGGCGTCTTTTGGCCGCAGAGTTCTTTAGGCGGTGGTGGACCCCTAAAGACATTACATTCTTCCCACCTGAGATGTCTGGGAATGTACTGCTTTTGTATATCCCAGATGTTGAAGCACGGACACCAGCTTAGGAGAGAGAAAATTAAATTTAAATACCTGTAAATTTTCTTTCTCTGGCGGCTGGTCTCTGGGCTGTTTCCCTCCCAGAATGTATAAAGTTGGCCTTTTCGGACGTGTTTTTTGGATAATGTTTCTCTTTTTTTGTTTGCAAGTTCATGTAGTATTTCCACATTTGGACTACTTAGGAAGAACTGGAGATAACGGGAAGTGAAGGGATGGATATCCAGGCTGTCAGAGCTTTGGTTCCTGCTCGCATTTGCATCAGAAGGTACAGCCCATATGTTGAAGCCCCGGAGACCAACTGTCTGAGAAAGAAAATTTACAGGTATTTAAATTTCGTTTTTTGCAACAGATGGACAGTTTCCATTGGTGGACAGTGAGGGTGAACTTAATGAAGGGTTGCAAGCTGGGTTGTGCATATCAGGTGAGAATTGGCACCGACGCCAGCCTCAGAGGATGGGGTGCCCATCTGAATCTTCTATCCGCTCAAGGCAAGTGGCCATCGGTGGAATCTGCCTCAGCATCAGTGTACTGGAAATACGAGCAATATGCTGGGCACTTCAAAAATTCAAAAGTAATGTTCACAGACAAGACATTCTGATCCTTACAGACAGCAGGATTGCAGTGACCTACATCAGCTGCCAAGGGGGCACAAGAAGCACCCACATGCTGAAAGGAAACTCTGCTCTTACTGAACTGCACTGAATGTCATCTTTCCAGTCTGGCTGCTGCTTACATCCTGGATCAGGAAAAACTCTAATGGCGGACTGGCTCGGCTGCAAGGACATTCTGCCGGGGAAATGGGAACTGAAGGACAGTGCATTTCAGCTCCTCACCCTCTGGTAGGGATCCTCTTGTGGATCTCTTCACCTCCAGACGAAATGCCAAGAATGTACAGTTCTGCTCCCTTGCCGAGGAAGAGTAAGCAGTGGCTCAAGACACAGTCTCCCTCCACTGGGGTCAGTACAGTCTTCTGTACACCTTCCCTCTCATCTGCATTCTGCCCAGAGTACTGCACAAGGTGGCTCAGGAGGACCAGGCCGAACCGATCTTAGTTTGCCCACGTTGGTGTGGTTCCCCATCTAGTCCACATGGCGAGAGATCCGCCACTCACTTTTCAAATCAGCCTGTATCTTCTTCACCAAGGTCCCATAGTATATCTGAATCTTCACAATCTGTCCCTCTTGGCTTGGAGATTGAGCAAAGGACTCTCGAGGACCTCTGGTATTCCACAGAAGTGATTCAAATGATGATGCATTCTAGGCATTAGCCTTCCTTTAAGGTGTACTACAGAACTTGGCATATATTTTTATTCTGGCTTCAGTCCAAGCAACTGTCTGACCACGTACCATTTCCTTACCAGTCCTCCTTCAGTTTCTCCAGGAAGGTTTCGATATGGGTCTACAGCCGGTGAACTTAAGGGTCCAGGTCTCTGCCTTGGAAGCACTGCTTCTGGTGCAAATGGGAGTCTCTGGGGTCACATCCTCACATGAAACGCTTCTTGGGAGCAGCTTCCCTGAAACGTCTGCCAGTGAGGTCTGTTGTGCCTCCATGATACCTCTGTCTTGTTCTCCTGGCTCTCACCAGGTTGCCCTTCAAACCTCTGGGGGATGCGTCCTCCGTCTGACTGTAAAGGTCGTCTTCCTCATTGCTATTACCACAGCCAGACGAATCAGTGAGCTTGAGACACTGTCTACCAAGGTACCTTATAGAGTTTTTTTCCACCAGGATTCAGTAGTACTTCAGACAGACCTAGGCTTCTTACCCAAGGTCACGTCTTCCTTCCACTGCAGTCAAGGACTGATCCTGCCTTCCTTCTTCCCTAACCCAGGCAATGACAGGGAGAGAGACTGGCATACTCTGGATCCTAGATGGGCCCTGAAACTGTACCTCAAACAAACTGCACTGCTGCACAAGACCTAAAGTGTTTTGGTTCTCCCAGTGGGACCAGATCTGGGTGAAAAGGCTTTTAAAGATTCTGTCGGCAGATGGAGCCACTCGACCATCATCCTTTCCTACAGACAAGCTGTGGTTCCTCTCCTGGGTCCCATAAAAGCCCACTCTACTAGGGCCATGGGTGGAATTCCGGGATGCCTCTCCAGCTAACATTTGCAGAGCTGCTACCTGGTCTTCTCTGTGCACCTTTACCAGATTTTACAAGCTTGATGTTGCCGCTTTGACAGCAGCTTCTTTTGGCCGTAGGGCTCAACAGGCCATTGTGGACATGTAACATCCTTTCTGCATTCTTCCCACTTTGGGGTTCACTTATCTTTCTGCTGTTATGTATCCCAGTGGTTCTAGAGCCCTGCGACCAACACAAGGAGGGAGAAATTGAAACTTGGTACCTGTAAATTTTCTTTCTATGACTGCTGGTTGCAGGGCTGATTTCCTCCTATGAATGTACAAAGTTGGCTTTTTAGCCTCTAGTTCTCTAACATTTTACAAGTCACATACAGCTTGCAAAACGCTGACAAAGGACATGAAGAATAGAAAATTCAGTGAGGGCGCCACTCCTCTTAATATTTCAATAATGAGCATCCTACATCCATGAGATGCATCATGCTGGGATGTACAAAGAAGTAAATATAGTCAGATTAAAGCACAGTCAATAATGCAGCCGTAAAATTGAGTCCATAAGCTGCATGGCAAGTAGACCACAATTATGAGACAAATATATCTAAAGTCTGTATCTTCTTACCCAAGGAGGATACTAAATGAGGCATGCTATACCGAAGTGATACACAGTAAGTGTAAAAACTAGATCAGCTTTAAGCAATCTGCTTACAAGAAAAAAACAAGCATTTGTCAATGCCGAATGTTTGCTTGCTGGCAATGGTAGTGTAGAAGTTACAGAGCTGCGTAATAGGAATGGCAGTGAAGTATTGAACTGAAGCCAACCCCACCATGACCCTGCAGAGAGTGACAGGCATTAGGGTGTGCCTTTGGGTTGTCAGGCATAGCGGCCACGCCATTTCACCACACCCCACCCTGCAGACACTGACAAGTGTCACGGTGTGCTTTGGGGTCTTTGGCCCTTATGCGCACCCCATTCCATCAGAAAATACGGTGAGATGGGTGAGGTATAGGAGAATGGGGTGAACTTTGGGGGTCAAGAGTCCAAGGTATACCGATGCCTCCTCACTGGCTGCAGGGTGTGGAATGGTATGAGCATTGCAGGCAAGAATCCCAAGTCACACCCTGATGCCTGTCATTCTCTCTATGGGTTGGGCGTTATGGTTGGAAACCCTAATACCTCAGGCATTCGTTGGTATTTTCCTCCAAATTTTCAACATCGTTTTTGTGACCCCACCTCATGAACAGTGGCAATATCAGTTTATTAGCTGAAAGCTGCTTATGCACAGCGACTACGGCATTTAGCACCACAGGTGCAAAAACATTCCGAACAGGATGTAAAAAATGACAGCTGTACTGTTCATGGGGAGGTGTAAAAAATGGCAATGTTGCAAATCTGCAGTAAAAATATTAAAAAAAATGTTGAAGTCATGAGCGTGCATAGAAACTGTGCAGCACACACCCGTAATGTAATTAGTTTGGGGATTTTTTACAGCAGATTGTCAACACAGGCATTTTGGGACCTCCGATCATGAACAGTGTCACTGTGATTTTCTTTCTCCATCCCGAACAATGATTTCCCACAGCGACCACGCATCTCTGCGCTGAAAGTGTGAAAACACATTTTGGCCATGTTGTGAAAAATGACAGGTGTACTGTTCACAAGTAAGTGTGGAAAAATGCCACTGGTGAAAATCTGGACTGAAAATATTACAAAGTCATGAACTTACGAGGGTGCGTGGAAACTGCGCAATGCTCACTCGTAACACAGTAATTTTATGAACTTTTGTCACCAAATTTTCAACATAGCCATCTTAAGACCTCTGCTCATAAACAGTGTAACTGTGATTTTCTTAATCTGTCCCAAACATTGCTTTCGCACCGACTGCACCATTGATGACGTATATGGCAACCATTTTATGGCACATGTGAAAAATGGTAGCTGTACTGTTCATAAGGAAGTGTAATAAAATGGCAATGTTGAAAATCTGGAGTGAAAATATTGAAAATTTGCAAACTTACGACGTGCGTGAGGAACTGTCTGCTTGCTCGCTCATAAAACAGTCATTTTAGGAATTTTCACCAAATTTTCAACGTAGCCATTTTAAGACCTCTGCTCATCAACAGTGTCACTGTGATTTTCTTAATCTATCCCATACATTGATTTTGCACACCGACTGCGCCATTGTGCGCTACATGGGCTGAGACGCATTTTGGGTGAGATGTGAAAAATGACAGCTGTACTACTCATAAGAAGGTGTGGTAAAATGGCAATGTTGAAAATCTGGAGTGAAAAATATTGAAAATTCGCGAACTTAGCCTGCGTATGAACTGCGCAACGCACGCTCGTAAGTCATTTTTTGGAATTTTTCCACCAAATTTTCAAAATAAGCTTCTTGATAGCCCACCTTATGAACACTGGCAGTGTCGTTTCATTAGTCGGTCCCGAAAGGTGATTTCGCGCAGTGACTGCGAAATCACCCTTCGGGCCCGAATAACGCCATGACAGTGACAGCATTCATGAGAAGGGGTCCCAAAAACCCCATGTTAAAAATGTGGTGCAAAATTCCAAAAATGCCGAGATAGGCAGCAAAGTTGAAAAACCTATCTATCCCATTATACAGCTTACCGGCATTTCCTCAGTTAGGTGATCTTTGAAGAGTGCAGGCGTGTTCCAGTCCACGAAGATCGTTACGCAGGTCGGAGGTAAGTATGGGGTGAGGTGTGTGGGGAGGCAGGGGGCGCAGTGGGTGGGTGCGGGTTGTGGGAGGGGCAGGGAGAAGTGCCGAGGTACAGTTTTTTATTTGCAGGTTTTTTTTTTTTAAATGACGACGTGGGATGTTTGCCACGCTGGGGTGGGCTCCCAGCATGGCACAAGGACGGCTGGTTGGGGGGCGTGGAGCCGACGGGGGATTGGGCACCCCCGTCGGCCATAGCATCTGTTGCCATGCTGGGGTGGGCTCCCAGCGTGGCACCCTGTACTCTGGGGGTGGGGGAGGACAGTGGAGCCGACGGGGGATTGGGCACCCCTGTCGGCTATACAGTGAGTTGCCACGCTGGGGTGGGCACCCAGGCGTGGCATGTGAAGGGCTTTTGGGGGGCAGCACAGCCGGCGGAGATTGGGCACCCCGCCATACAGTGCGTGGGAGGGCAGGCACGCAGTGTGTGTGTAGGGGGAGCGCATGAGTAGGCGTATATCTTATCGCTACTCACTGAAGCGTAGTCTCCTTCAACTGTACTCATCAGATTTGAGCTGTCATAGACAGCTCCAGTAGGCATTGGAGAACTGCGGCCGCGCCTGCAAACACACTGCCTGAATTGGAAGAGGGCTGCCACACCTCCGAAAACTCGAATGATGGCACTATGTTTCTTGCACATGCGTGCAAGCAAACATAATAACACTCTAGTATCATTTAGGCACAACATATAACCAGCAATCAGCCTGCACACCAGAGCCAAGCATAGAACAGTCAGCCTTTGGAAAGACTTTTTAACAACTATAACGCATACAAACTGTATAAGAAAAAACTCTTAAAGTCCAGAAGGTTTTAATCTCTCTAATAGAGGTAAAATGTACATAAAAGGGTTTACTTACCCTATTTTTAAGTGGAATTCAGACATGAAACACAAAAAAACAATAGAGCAGTGAACAGAAAAAACAGCCTGCAAGTCAAGTTTCTTCATCAGAACTCTGCTCTCCCCGATCAGTTGGAGCTGAACGGCTCCCAGTAAACTGTTCCGTGTAAATTTCTTCATTTTTTTTGTCACATCAGCTCCTTCCAGAATCCCTCCCTCCCATACACAGTATCAGCAGATGGAACCTGGAAGCCTCTTACCAACATGCATATAGTTAGTCCTGTGTTGGCTGCTTTTGGTGACAGATGACTGTGGACGTAAACTCTCAAGTAGTCTCTGCACTGTACCAGACATGTTGTAAGAGGCTCACTAGTCGCCATTATCCAGGGAGCTACAGCAACAGAATTAATGCCTCCAGTCTTTCATGGCAAATGTGCTGCTGTGCTGCTCACTTGACTCCTTCCTGCCCATCTTTTCTCAGCTGCACTCATTCTCGCCATCCCGAACACTTAAAACTACAATCTTGCATGCTCATTGCAGCACGAAGGGAGAGTGAAGACAAATCAGGACTGTGGGCATGTGCGGTGGTGAGGTAACAAGGATGTTTTAGCAAGTGTTGGTGGAGGGCCAGTCCAGTCAGTTCATAGAAAGCGAGGGCAGGGGTGGAGGGTGGAATGAAGAAAAGGAACTCCAGGTGCTGTTGGGGCAGGGGAATAAAAATAAGATGGCACAAGTGGCGCAGTGTTCTTATTTAGTACGCAAATCAATTAAAAATGACTAAAATGTTGTTTTTACATGCGTAATTATGGAATTGTATGTGCCTTGTCTGGAGCACTGAATATCCCCTTTAGAAGAGGAGGGATCGTAATTTGCCCTTGAGGGGCTGGCTGCTCGATCCTTTTTTTTTTTTTTTAATACTTAAAACTTTATTCAAGTAAGATTGAATGCACTATACAGCCACAGTAAAGCAATAGGTGTTGCGTAATAGATAACCCACTCTGAGGTGTGCGGTCACGCTCTGATATACACACAGTCATGTGATGTGTTTTCTACAATCAGAACACTGGATTTGTATTTGATTCTCATTTTATAAACATCAGTAGTTGAACATCATAAACAGAAAAGAATAGGTAACAATCCATTGGGTCTTTTAAATGGAAAAAAAAAATAAAAGAATCAAGGCTATGGCACTGATCACACAGAAAAAAGTCCATAGGCTGTGAAAAAGAAGTATACTGGATTAAAGAACAAGCAATTCCTCGGTGGGCTTAGTGTAATTAATACTTTAATGTAACAAGATAGCTAATTGGAACTAAGACTATAGGAGAAAAATCGGGGATGTAATACTGCTATATACTAGATCATAGGTCAAACCCTTCATAAAGTTCCCATCGTGTCCATGTGTTTTGAAATTGTGAAGTTCTTTACTGAAGACTAAATGTATTTCTCTCCAGTTGGCTTACTGAGTTAATAATCTCCACCCAATCTTTCAGTGTTGGGGGTTCAGGGAGACGCCTTAGCCTGGTTATCGCTTTATATGATGCTGCTGTCAATATAGCCCAGAGATACTTAAGACTCCTTACCCCGCTGTTCCACCGGTGGGAGGCCCAATAGTAATTGTTCAGGGCCTAAAAGTGAAGTGAGGCCTAAGATCTGTCGAGAGTGATCCTGAACCTTAATCCAGAACTGCTACAATTTAGTATAAGACCCAAAAATATTGGCCTGGGAGGCCCTCTCCTCCCCACATTCCTGCCAACAAGTTGGGGGGACATTAGGGTTCCATTTAGAAACCACAGATGGAACTCTGATATACCTTATCCTAAGCTTCCAAAGGAATTCCCTTCAAAATGTCGAGGAAGTAGCTGACCAGGTGTAGCCCCAGATCCGGAACCATTGCTTATCTACCCGTGCACGATCCCTTCCACTTGTCTGTTAGCCTGCTTCTCCCGGTGCTCAGACGTTTTATGATGTCGGCATAGGGAGAATTGGGGGGGCACGTTTCCTTTAACTCTGGAGTGTGCTTTCCATTTAAGCAATAATGTCCCAGAAGCTGGTAGTTTCCAAGGAGTAAACAACCGGTTGAGAGAATGGGTGGCTTAATATGCAGCCGAGACCCACCTCCTTCCAGACAGTCGTTTAATACAAGGAAACGACCAGCTTTGATGTTTTTGCAGTTGTTACAAGTCTAATTGTGATAACAATTTTATTTTTCACTTTTTTAAACTTTTAAGTTTTTATCGGAGTGATGCAAGCAGTATGTGCCACACAGTGACAATTGACAGCTGGATCGGTCATCTGTAACACATTACTGACCAAACCAGTAGCCAATCAGGAGCCTCGCTAGGCTCATGAATATTTATTTAGACTTATACTTTTCTTGCACCGTCTTAAATAGGGAGCCGGCCTAGTGGCATGGAGGACTGAGTTTTTGGTGCGTTACCTCCAGTCTACTGGTGACCCAGGTTCAGGAACGAAGCAGGGTCACTCGGGAGCTGGCTGGGTGAAGGATGCAAGATGGCTCTTCTCCCTCGGGTAGAGGGGGATTCTGGTTCCTGTCACTTGCCTGCCACCTGGCGGAGGCCAGGTGGCAACACCGCAGGACCAGCATGCATGTGCATCAGTACGAGTATATATCTGTGTGTTTGTGTGTCACATGCAGATGCCCTGAGAAGAAAATGGAGGATAACACCCGTCTGGCTCTGCATCCCCCACAGGTACCACACCACTCTACGTGGTAGGTCACCCGCTGATATGGCTCTGTGTAAGTGGTGGCTAAGCTGTGAGTCCTTGAAGCAAGTTGGTGATGGGGCTGGGGGTGGATGTGACCGAGACCAGGAACGGCAGGCTGGAAATCAAAGTTAACCAAAAAATAAAACAATTAAATGACCATTTATTGAAAACTGAAGACAGGGTTCAACCAAAAAGTGTTTTTTGAATCCTGGCTTCAATTTTTACCAAAAAGCCATTTAAAATTGTGTGTTGTGTGGGGCAGGGGGAATGCGCCGTAGAGTTGAATGGTGCACGTCCACTTGCTCTCCCTTTTCTGATATCACAAAACATCTGAACCCGAGGGCGGAACAGGTTAACAGGGAAGTGGAAGTCATTGTGCGGCCAGTCGAGAGGATCATAATTATGATTCCTTACCTTCCAAAGAGGACATTAGTAAAAGTTTTTTTAAATCTGTCTCTGAGGAACTCCCATACAGGTAAGGGAACTTCTGTTTGCTTTGTGATGGATTAAAAAGAATGGGATTGGCCTGGTGGCACTGAGGGTTGAGGCGCTGGACGCCACACCTTGCACCACACCGGCGACCTGGGTTCAGCAGGGAGGACTAGGATCGAACGTCCGCTGACAGCTCTCTAGTCCTAAGGGTGGGTTGGGGGAAGCACACCGCTGGCTGTAGGCTCCCTGGGGACTTCCGAGGCACTTCAGACAGGTGTTAGCGGGGGCACGGTGGACGCCTTCACATCAGTGGATGGACGTCATTATACATCCTCCTCCACGGGGACCTACTGGAGGAAAAATGTTTGGGTGCGACCGAAGCAGCTTGATGGCGCTCTGATGCGGGAGGACTATGGCGAAATCACGCTGGGGGCGGGCAGGGACGGCTTAGGCAGGGCATGGGGAGCCCCTAACCAGTCGGTGATGGACGACCAGACCTCCCCATCATGTAGTGAGCCTGCTGCTCTCCTGGCGGGCAGGGCTGGCGGCTGGATGCCCCGCGGTGAGTAGTTGCCCAGCAGGCTGGCGACAGTGAAATGATTTAAAAAAAAAAAAAAAAAAAAAAAAAAAAAGGAGATAGAGTGCCCTTTAAGTGGAGTCATGCCTCTTAGTATATTTCAGGGTGACGGTGTGCCTAATTCAGTTATCTTCCTGCCTACAGTTCCATCGTGGTCTCATTGGCACAGTTGGTCTAGCAGTGTCCCCCCTTTCGTCCTTTCTCCAAACTTGAAGAAGGGTAATCATTTGGAGTTGTCTGTTCCTTTGAAAATGGAGTACTGCTGTCATCCAGTCCATGTGTTCTGTTTGTTTCTTACATATCTTTTGCCATCCCCCCCCCCCCAGGCCTATGAGCACTGCACCTTTCCCATGGTGATTTCTAATATTTCAGACATGGTGTGCTGTAAGAATGGTACACAAAACGGCAGGCAGAGCATCAACAAATGACCAAATGCCAGCAGTAATTGTCATCTAAAAGATTTTTTGTATCATACAGATTTTTATCCCCATGTCAGGCGTCTTCACTTTAGGCAGGCAGTTGCCCAGGCCCCGCACATACTGACCCTGCTCCATGGTCCCCACAGATTGCCCTCTGTGGTGGGACCAGCGGAGAGGTGGGCATCTGCACTTCTCCCGCCAGAGCACAGTCTGGCATGGAAGCAAGGTGGTCAGTGTGGGGCCGAAGTGTCTGCCGTGGTCATGCAGATGTGCACAATTTTTCCACCAGATTTTTTCCCTAGACATCCATCCCGCAGTTCCAAGCATTGTCCCAGTAGGTCTCACAGGTGGCAAGATCCTGAAGAGGAGGCAACCTGCTTGACCTTAGTCTTTTTTTTTTTTTGGTAACCGGGTAAGGCCCACTAGGCACAAGTGCCTGTTTTCAGGGGCAACCTGGGAGCACTGGGCGGTTAAGTGACTTGCTCAGAGTCACACAGTATGCAAGTGGAGGCTGTGAGAATCAAACCCGGGTCTGGTCTGCTGGATGTATCAAGCTTGCTCACACCTTGTTCACAGTAGTTGCTGTGCCATGGAACTTGGCGTTAGTCTTGTCTCAGCTGTGTGTGGTGCTGCGTGGCAACACCACACCAGCTCCTTTAGCCATCGATGCCAGCTCCCGAGTTGGCTTCCAAACCTGAGTCATGAGCACAACGCACTGCTCAGCTCGCTGCATTTTTTTGCTAGCTAATAAAATCTTTTTACAGTTTATTGCTGGCAGTCAGCTCTTTGTGGGCTAATGTGCTATTCCTATTGTTTTGTGTATGTACTGGGGAGTAACACCGCATTTCCCTGGATGTAGCCCTATATGTATTTTCTGTAGAAATAATTTTGAAAAAAATAAGTTTAAAGGGACACTGTCAACCTGTTTTTCATCATATTATTTCTAGGTAAAAACCTACATTTTATGATTGCTTACCTTCTCTAAAATTCATTGATGTTGCTGTTTTTGTCTGTCTCCTTGTTTAGTAGAACTGAAATGCATGCTAATATATATTTATAAACAACCTTGTTTTGTTTACAATCCTAGATCTGTTTCTACTACGTACTTCCTGAGCATTAGAAACCCCTCCAAACAGTGCAGTCACTCATGAGGCAATAGCCTCCTAAACTCCCACTGCACCATGAGTGACTAGACTGTGTTGTGGGTGTTCCCTAGTCCAGGAAACATGCAGTGGGAGCTGATCAAGGAATATAAACAAACCTGTTTTTGTGTGGTAATACCAGCATGCTGGGCAGTCTGTTTTTCACTTTTTTAAAGAAAAAAAGATTCTGAATCAAACTACCAGCTACATCGGCAGTCTTTACAGAATGTTGGTAATCAAAAAAATGTGTTTTTTAATCTAGGGACACTTTGAGACCTAAGGGGGTTGACAGTGTCCCTTTAAATTGTTCACGTAATTCTGAAAAAGTGTAGGAGGTGGGAGATCCAGATTCTGATGCCTGTGAGCTTGGGGGTCCACCCACTCCTTTTCCTGAATAAGTATTCTAATTATGTTAGTACACTGACAGAGAATCATTCCAGAATAGGTGTGCATCAGGCCTGCACTTTTAATTTTTGCTGACATCACAGGAAGTCTGTGGCGGTGAGAGTAGGTGGAATCAGGGATTGGAGTTTTACTATGCTGGTATTAATTGGCTTTGGCTTCCATGTTCAGGAATGGAATCTGCAGGGAGGGCTTAGACAGACTTGTGGTTTTCTTTCTGCATAAAATAGCCTACCACTTTCTACCTTACGCTTTGCACTGGTTCTTCAGGTGGCCCTCTCGAAGAGTGCAAAGATTCCACAGTGACCATATGTATAGAAACTTTATATTTTTCAAATTTCGTGTCCTGAACAGTACTCTGAGCTGAGGCTCACTTCCAGGTATGCCATGGGGGAGGGAGGGGTACATGTGAGAAGAACAATCAGCTGAAAAGCAAAGCAGTGTGGGCAGCCGCCTTAACAGCAATAAACAAACATGGTTCTGCCAGTAAAGTCACAATTCCATCACCATCATAGCAGCAAACACAAGCAGTACTTCAGGAACCGAAGTCCAACTGGACTAACCAGGCACCCACTTATAGCAGTAACAGTAGCGATTACCAGCAGTAAGCAAATTGCAGATATCACAGTAAACACATTGGCAGCTGAGATGCAGTATATCTCAGTGAGATGGGCAGGGGCAGTATGACATGGGAAGGGGGATGGAGAATGTCTGTCTGTCTATCCCAAAAAAAACTTGGAACAGTCAGCCCTAAGAGCCTCTTACACAAGTGTGAGGCTGGTCCTAATTTGCGCTTTGTGTGCAAAAGCAGAGTTTTGTACTTATGGTTTACTGCTGTATAGTGGATGGTATCAGGCTGATTCTGTGGATTTCCAAGCTGACATTTGCTGTAACCAGAAATCCCGGAAACTCCTGCAGCTGATATAAGTGGAGTGCTACACCAGTGGGAGATTCAGTAGCCTGCAGTGTGTGTTAGTTTTTCCTGATCTCCAGTCTGTTTTTCTTGCTGGCACCTCTGCCCTTCCAATACTAAGTACAGTCACTGAGGTGTGTTCCTAGCCCTGGGAGAATAAGGGGACTGGTAGACATCTAACATACTAACATACTTAAAGCCAGCAGAATAGGCCAAATGGGCTGAAAGCCAGCAACCTAATGGCTGCTCGCCTTACCACCACCCCCCCAGCCCCCAAGAGGGTCTTCATTTGTTCCAATTTCCCCTTGTACCTATCCCACCCTTTCTTGAAGCCCTCCACTGTACCCTCTTCCACCAGTCTCCCAGGCAGTGCATTCCACGGCTTCACCAGCCTCTCAGTGAAAAAATATACCCTATGCACCCTCCTATAATTTCCCCCTCCAGCTTCCACTCATGGCCCCTGGTTGTCCCCCCACTTCTTCAACCTAAACGGCTCCTTTGTTCCACTCCTGGTTATTCCCTTTATATGCTTGAAAACCTCTATCATGTCTCTCCTATCCCTCCTCTCCTCTAGAGAGTAAAGCCCAGGCTCTTCTACTCTCTCCTCATAAGGCCTCCCCTCCATGCCCTGAATCATCCTGGTTGCTGTCCTCCGAACCCTCTCCAGCAGTACTATATCCTCCTTCAGATGAGGTCTCCAGAACTGTACACAGTACTCAAACTGCGGCCTGACCAAGGCATTATACAGAGGGAGGATCACCTCCCTTCTTCTGGACATAATACCCCGGCCATGCAGCCTAGTATCCTGTTTGCTTTGGCTGCTGTTCTTCTACAATTTTCAGAGTTATTCATTTTGACGTCTACCACCACCCCTAAATCCCTTTCTCCCAATGTGGCTTGCAGTGTGACACCCCAGTGTATATCTGACTGGATTTTTAACCCCCAAATGAAGTACCTTATATTTCCTGGCATTAAATTTCAGTTCCCACCTTCTTGACCACCCCTCCAGGGTATCCAGATCCCCCTGGACTGACTCCCTCGCTTCTACACAGTCCACCATTGCTCCCAGTTTTGAGTCATCTGCAAAGAGACTCAACCTGTTTTTGACCCCCCTTCCTATATCCGAGATGTAGGCATTGAACAAGAGTGGCCCCAATACTGAACCTTGAGGGACCCCACTGATTACCTTCCTGGGGAAGGAAAGTATCCCACCCACCATTACCCTCTGTAAATGCCCCGAAAGCCAATTCTCAACCCAAACGAGCTCCTGTCCTTCCACCCCAATCTCCCCCATTTTTGCTATCAAACCATTATGACATGAGGCACTGAATCAAATGCCTTATTGAACTCTATGTATAGAACATCCACAGGCCTATGTCTAGCCATGGCCCCCCATCACAAAACTCTACAAGGTTGGTCTGACACGATCTCCCCAGGACGAAGCCATATTGTTTTATCATCCTGGTGTCCTAACCCTTCCAGCTGCCTCCCAAGTCTCTCTTTGATAACGCCCTCCATTACTTTGCCTACCACAGATGTCAGACTGACGTGCCTATAATTTCCTATCTCCTCCTGAGACCCCCCATTATATATAGGCACTACATAAGCCACCCTCCAGTCTTGTGGCACCCATCCCGTCTGCAGAGAGGTATTAAAGAGTGCAGCCAGTGGAGCTGCCAGTACCTCCGCCAATTCCTTCATAACCCTGGGATATAATCCATCTGGCCCCGGCACCTTATCGGTTTTTAATTTCTGAAGGGCATCCCTCACACTATCCACTGTGACCCCCCCCCCCCAAATAAATCCCTCCCTCATGCAACCTTCCTACTCCATCTTGGTCTGGGCCAGCCTGTACCCTAGCCTCTTTCCATCCTCTGGTCTCAGACAGACTGACCTCTTGCTTTTGCTGGCTCATCATCTCTGCCATCAGGCTGTAGGGATCCCTTATCACCCTCTGCAAAGATTGAGGCAAAGTACTCATTTAGCACCTCTGCCTGAACACATCCCCCCACAATCTTAATCCTATTTATTTATTTGGCTTTTGTTTACCGGGTAAGTACACTAGACAAGTAGTATGCCTATTTTCAGGAACGACCCGGGAGAGCACAAAACATACAGTATACATACATGGCAGCATTGGAGAAACAGCATGATACAGTGAAAAACAGCTATAACAACGCTTGTATAAGGGCAGAGATACTGCCACACATAGTACAAATTGTTACAGGACATAGACATTAGAATCACTGAATACATATTTCATAGACCATCATGGACTCAGAGTGGACAATAGTGGACTGCAGAGTATTACATTACAGAGACTAGGAGCAGTCACATCTTGTCGTTTGTTTAGGTGGGACCACAGGGAGGGCGAAGGTCCCATGGGAAGGGGCAGAGCGAACAGAGTCCGGAATGGAGTTCCAGAGCCTAGGCACAAAAGCGGCCAAGTCACGATCCCCATAAGGGTCCGGTAGGGAACTTTAACTCGGGTCTGTGACCTGAGCTGGTAGGGATGGCGTCCAGTTTTGGGAGGAGATGCGCCAGTCCGCACGGTATGCCCGTGGCAAGCACTTTCCTGGTGAAGTTTCCTACACCAAGGATCAGGAATTCGCAGGGGGGAGCCAGCTGAGTTTGTCATAGAGCTCACATCGGTGGGTGAGTTTGGGAGCAGCAAGTGCAAACCGACAGATATCATTATATGCCGTGTTCCACCGATTAAGATGGATTTGAGGTGACCTGGCAAATAGGTGGTATCCGTTATTGATCTGTGTCCTCACTTTTCTCTCTTATGTGTCTATAGAATCCCACCCCGGATATCCTTAGCCAGGTTTTTCTCCATCCCTGCCTTGGTGTCCCTCACCACTCTGGTAACCTTCCTGGCCAATAATACGTACTCCCCTCACTCTTTATCCCCCTTGTACATTTATTTATTTTATTTAGCTTTTGTTGACCGGTAAGTGCACTAGACAAATCCTGCCTATTTTCAGGCACGACCCGGGGGAGGGGGATACAGATGAATGCCAGCTGATCTTGAACCAGATTAAGCTGTTGGTGGTATTTTTAGTGAATGAGGGAAATTTGGCCAGGACACCAGGGAAATTCCCCTACTTTTTTCGATAAGTGCCATGGGATCTTTAACATCCACCTGAACTACCACCAATCCAGGCAGATGGGACCTCGGTTTAACGTCTGATCCGAAAGGCGGCACCTCAGAAATGCAGCACCCCTCTCATGCTGCATTACAGTGTCAGTACTGGGACATTAACCCAAGTGCCAGATGTGGGAACTGAACCCACAGCCCTCTGATCTCCTGGCCTCAGAGGCGAGTGTGCTTCCTACTGAGCCACTGACACTCACATTTGAAACGTACGTAGGCAGCCTTTTTATCCCTCACTGCCTCCTCCACCTCCCTGGTCCACCAACATGGCCTGCTAGTTCCACCATGCTTACGCCTTACTTTAGTACAGGACCTAGTAGCTTCTTGCACCCCTTGTTTAATGGTCTCCCACAAACTTTCAGCATCCATATCCAGCTTAATCATATCTAACCTGTCCCTTAGTATCTTACCAATACCCACGAAGTCCGCTCTCCTGAAATCAACCACTACTGTATGAGTGCGATTTTCCTCCCCTCCTAGATACAGCAGGAACCCCGACCGTAGCATGGTCACCCCCACCCCGCCAGTGGACTGCACACCTCCAGGCCCCTTATCTGTTCACTGTCCGCTAGAACAACATCCAATATCTGCCGTTCTCTAGTTGGTTCCCCCACTTGCTGGACCTGAAAGACATCCAACAGTCTTTGTTCCCTGGTTACAGAGGATGTTATGGTGTCTCAGTCCGCCCCCGGCATATTAAGATCGCCCATAACCACCACCCTACCCTTTCTGAGATCACAGTGACCCTTGATGTTCTCAACCAACTTATCCTCCAGATCCTCATCTATTGCAGGGGGCCTGTATACCACCCCTATCTTCAGTTTCTTCCCTCCCCTCGTTTGCAGGGTTATCCAGATCGCCTCCACACCCCTTCCAGCCTCCTCAACTCCACAAACCATCAAGTCATTTCTATCAGCGCAACTCCCCACTTCCCACTTCCCTGTCTTTGCTGAATATCTTGAAACCCTCTAAGTGTAGGTCTCAATCATTTCTCTGTGTGGCCCATGTCTCAGTAATTGCTGCCACATCGGCTGTTCCCTCAGCCAACATAGCCTGGAGCTCAGGCATTTTATTGCTCATACTCCTGGCATTGATCAGGACTGTCATCCACCCTGACTTTTCCCCCCTCACCATTTCCCCCAACCCTGTGCAGTCCAGTTTCTGCCCAGTTTTCCTTGAATTTGCAACATATTCCCCCTCATCTGATCTAAGCTTGTAAAATCTCGAACGTGTACTGCAGGCTATTGAATCTCCCACTGCTGCTGCCCTGCGCTGATGTCTGCTGCTGAGGGTTCTGGGATTTGTAGTTACAGAAAATAGAAGTCTGCAGAACTCTGATACAATCTTAGTAAGTATTTAAAAAAAAAAAAAAGATTTTCTGCTTGCAGAGTGCAACTTGGGAGAAGCGCCCCCACACATGGTGTTCGGTGCATATGCTGACTGTTCCTCTGTAATGCTTATTGGGGTTGCTGCTGCTCAAAACTCAAACTTCACAAAGTTAGGAAAAGAACTGTTAGAGTTGTCAAGTCAGTGCCCACAAAGTTTGGAAATGTGCTATTAGGGTTGTTAATCTTGAGTCCTATACCCTCCAGCCTCCTCTACCCCATGATCCAAGGCCAAGCTACAGGCCTTTATTATTTATTAGGTTCATTATTGTTAGTCGCCGGGCAGAGCCAGGACTCGGTGACAACCAAAATATCAGGGCAGTGTGGCATATCCAAGCCTGGATAGAGGTTATTTATTAATTTTTTTTAACAAGCTACACATGTTCACATGCATAAAGCTTAATCTTATAATGCTAGGTCAGTCAGTCATAGATCCAGTAGACACGGGTGGTCCTGGGTTCAGCTCTACATTACCTGAGCACAGTAACAGGAGAAGCAGAAGCTTCCTGCATGATCCTAAGAGTAGTTTTAAAAGTTTGATGCGTTCCCGCTGATAGTGTTGAACTTGAGACATTTTTTATATCTCACTTCCTGAAGACCTTCTTCCATATAATATCCATCCCTATCTTCTCTCATTATTTCCAAATTACCCCATAATTGAACAGGGTAATGTTCACTTTCAAGACAAACTGGTATTTGTAAAGTTTGCCGTTTTCTAATATTGAGATACCACAAAGCCAAATCCAATAAAGACATACCCGTGCTTTTTATATACGCACAAATCCCGTGCATGTCCCCTTCCAATGTACCATTTAAGGGATAGAAATCATGTTTTTTTTTTTTATATTTCTACTAGGGCAGCTCCTGATTTATTCATTTTTATATCTGTAGAGGATCTTGGGGTATTTTCAAACATTAAATTATACATTGAGTTATTTACAATACCACCAAACTTGACTATTCTAGCATTAAAATCCACCAAAATTAACATATCCATTTGAGGAAGTTGAAATGTAAGATCTGTCAATATGTTATTCAGGACTTTCCAAATACTTTCTTTATAATATTTTGATTGCTTGGGGGAATATACATATTTAAAATTATTACTGGTGACACTTCATGTTCTAACATTACTATAATATAATTTTGTTCAACTTTAAGAGTGATATGTTTAATAAATATCCCCAGTTTAATGTAAATTAAAAGCCCCCGATGCTCTTCCTGATCTTTTCTCCCTTATTCCTGGAGAACTAATCACATCACATCCATTTAGGCATATATTATCAGATGATCCATGCCACGTTTCTTGTAAACATAATATATGTGCTACTTTAATAAACTCCATCCATTCATCACTCCACTTATTTAAAATGCCCGCAGTATTCCATGATAATATACAAAGACCCTTTCCACTTGGGGGATCAGACTCAATTGTCAGTAAATTCTCCTCAGTGGGTCAGGCTTGATGTTCGCTGATTGGAAGCCTTTGTACTAGATTTTGATTAGATCCAATAAGTCTAGGATCGTTCTGAGATATATGGGCATTGTTTGTTAAGAGTGCATCTTGTATTGTTCACATTACTGCTATTGGCCACAGTTGGATTATCAGTTACTAGGTGAAAAATATCACCAGGGTCCATCAAATGTATACCTGAAGTAGCCAAAACCATACTATGTCTCAGGAGCTCATATGCAAGATGTTTGTCCCTAACTTCTGTATTAATCTGTGAAGAATCCTGTAACCTCTCAGCTCTTCTAACTCCATAATAACCTAAATGGACATTCAAAATATTGGAAAACAAGTTATAGATATCTCCCTTTAATTTCCAGTTGTTTTCTCCCCTCAAAGTTGACAATCCAAACAAAAGTTACTTGAGCCTCTTTTTCATTGGGTATAGAGTTTGGATTACATTGTTCTCTATTCAGATATTTACCTGTTATCCCCCTCTTATTCAGTAGCTCAGCCCTGTACCACAGATGATTTGTCACGAATGGGGATTCAATAAAGGCTTCAATAGTGTTAATTCTCCCATCATTTTTATGCTCAGTTTGTACAGTCTCTTAAGGTCCTAGCTCAAAATCAAATAAATATTTGTCTATCAGGTATTCTTTTAGAGCCTGTTCCGTCTATTTAGGCCATTCTTCACAGGGTTTTATTTAACTCTAAAAATTGATTAGCGTTTTGCTCATAAAAGTGCTTAATCTTTGTGAAAATGCATAGCTCTTGCCTCACTGTGTTTAACAAACACAGCACTTCTAGAAAATCTATATAAATAATTTCTGTACAGTTAGTATCATCCCAGGGAAAAAAACTGCTAATCAATTATTTAAAACCCTGCTTCATATCTTGTAATTCTCAATATAGAAAGGTTAGATTTTTCTTTTACATACCTGTTTTCCCCCAATGAACAATCTGCTCCAGTATTTACAACATTCACACAATTAGTAACATCAGGTGCCACCTGAACTCCAGACTCCTGTCCATTCCTAAATCCTAAATTATCTCTTAGGACATAATTCCTTTAGAGCATGCACCTCCTTTTCAAACAAACCCTGATGTCTTTCTAGATTCATTTCCATTGAAATTGATTCATTAGCCATAATTGTCTGATTTACTTATTTTTCCTTATTCACCTTTGTAGTATTAGATTCTTTTCGTTTCTCAGTAGCCCCTACTTTATTTTTTTTTTTATCTATCACCACTTTATGAAACTGCTCCTTTTTTTTTTTTTCACTGACGATACAGGAATTTGTTTCTCAAGACCCTTTTTCCTTCTTTTTATTATCTGGCTACTAGTATCTGACTCAGGTATTTCAATTGAAGTAAAATCTGTCCTGTTCAGATCAGAAGCAGCCTTATCTGTTTCCTGAGATTGTATATATACAATCGAATCTGAAGGTGGAGTGGGTGACAGACATGATTATCAGCTGTAGCACGTCTTAAATTTTCAATCTCATCCTTCAATACTATTAGTTGTTCCATTAAAATTAAATTGGCCGTATATTGATGGCCTAAGTATACAACCAAATCATCACTAATACATAGAGGTATATACTGGGGTTTGTCAGCAGGTTGTTTAACAGATTCTTGCAGTACCGAAGTTTTGTATCTTTGTAAATTTGCCCTTTGTGAAATTTTATTAAAGGACTATAAATGGCTAAAATCATAAGATACTAGGTTTTTTATCCCCTGTATAGTTTTATGTAGGCAAGTATTTACTTACCTAAGCTCAGTACCAGCCACCAGCACCAAATAATTTTGTGAAGCCTTCTCTCTTACAGGCTAACTATCCTGTTCTGCTAGCCTCTCATGACTAGGCAAATCTCTATTTCTAGGGACATGGATATGTTGTTCATCCACACTCATTGGCAGTATCCTTGCCGCTTTAAATCTTGCCGGAAGGTCTTCAAGCTTGCTCCTCCCACCCACCCGGGTGGTATAACTCTCGGCTCCGCCCCATGACGCCAGATCTTCCTTACCGCTTGGAAGCTCAGGTTCCCTCCTTAACGCTCTGCGTTCTGACTAGTTCCTATTTCTCCGTTTGCGGTTTAAAATAAAATTTTGCAAAAGACTTGATCTTGATCCCTCGCGGCTACGATGGACAAATCGACTCCCGGATTCGGAGATGCCCATGCGGAGTGAAGATGTCTCGGACGGATCCACACTCCACGTGTGTCACTGCCCTGGACCTTGAGCGCGACCGCAGGCTTGCGACCTGTGCTCATCTTTCGGCCTCGTCCTCGAGAACCGTGCTCCCGATTGCAACTGGGCCGTCGAGCGTTCCCTCGGTGAAGTCCAAGGAGGCCCGGTTGGCGGTGTCAGCGGCGGCGCGGGCAAGGATCAGCTCGGCGGATGGTCGCCCCTAAGAAGAAGGCGCGCTGGGTCAGATCTTTCCTCGACATGCATTTATCCCGCTCTCTCTGGGTTCTTCCTACACGGCTTCTTTTAAGGGCTTTGTCTGTCCCTCTCCACTAAAGGAGAAGGGCCTCGTCTGCTGGACCTTTTCTCGGTCAAAAGAGGACAGGGTAAGTCCCTCCGTCGGCGCTCTTGGGAGGCGGAAGGTCCCTCTCCCGGGCCGTCGTCCGTAAGCGATCGACCGCTCGACTGACCACTGGCCTCACGGTGTCCCCGTCAGGTCAGTTGACCGAGACTCCCACTGATGAAGTCGAGATTTTTTCGACCCATTGACAGACTGGCTCGCCTTTAGCAGCGAGATTCCCTCTCCGGTTCCCCGGGAGGAGTTGAGGATCCGTGGGCTCGTCTGTGCCTCGGTTCCGGAGCCCTCGGATGGACCTTCGAGCCGAAGGGAGTGCGGTTCCGGCCGACACCTCCCTGCACCGACCCCGGAAATTCCGGGACTCTCGGTCTCGGTCTCGGACCTCTCCGCGGTCAGCCCGTTCCCACCGTCATAAGCGGTCTCGGTCTCGGCTTACCGCGATAGCGGCGTCGCCGCTTCGTCGTCCTCCTCCTCGGATGAGGAGCCGGCGTAAATTCGTCGGCCAGTGCGAGGACCTTATGTTACAACAGCTCCTCCTGGCGGGAATAAGCCGACTCGGCGCCTTCCCGGCCATTAAGTGGCTGTCACCGGAACAGCCGACACAACCCCTCGACTTGTCCGAGGAGCCTATACCCAGGCCGGTTGTTCGGCCAAAACCAGCTGCTCCACCGATTCCGGTGGAACCTCCGCCTCCACAGCCACAAATTGGGGCTCCGACCAAGGATTCTCGGTCGGCTAAGGGTTTACCCCATCGGCTGTCAGTTACCCTCACTCCCGACCGACCTCGGCAGGTGAAGGGTGGCTCAGGCCAGAGGCAGCTCTTCGAGGACTCTTCCGAGTCCGAAGATGATTCCTCCTTCTTCTCAGCGACTGGACTTGGGTCTTCAGGAGGTCAGTCAATGGGCGATAGCCCGTCGTCCTTCCTAGGACTGCTCGGCTCATCTCGAGTCTACGGGATGGAGCTCGAACCCGTTTCAAGCGAGCCAGGTATCCCCTCACGGAGATTCTGGACCGAGGGGATTCTCCGACGGAGGCCTTTCCGGTGGCCGAGGCCATAGTGGGTCCGGCACTGGAGCTTTGGCAGCGCCCTGCTTCCTGCCCTGCGCCTTCGGCCAGGATGGCCAGGAAGTATCGGTCCCCTACGGTTCCTTGTCCGGTTTTGAACACCCCTCTGCTGAGGGTTGGTTACCGACAGCGTTTTCCGGAGCGCCCGGCAGCGCCAGGGATGTGGACAAACCTCCTGACAAGGAGTCAAGAAGTGGACTATGCCGGGCGAAAAGTCTACGCTCGTCCTCTCTCGGCCCGTCAGGCCAGTTCGGCCGTCCTCATGGCACATTTTCTCATGCCCTGTTGGGCTCCCTGGATGAGGTCATCCCTCATCTTCCCGCCCGATCTGCAGACTACGGTTAAGCAGGTGCGGGACCAGGGCAGAAGAAGTGGCCAAACAGCAGCTCCAGACTGCTTTGGATGTAGGGACTCATGTGCCAGATCGGTGGCGGCCGCAGTGGCTATCGTCGGCGGGCTGGCTGAGGATATCCACCTTTACTTCGGATACCCAGCACAAGTTGGCGGATGTTCCCTTTTGGGACTGACCTCTTCGGCCCTGGGGTGGAAGGTCACCTGCAGAGGATCGAGAAGTCCAATGCCACCTTGGACTCGGTCTCTTCCGCTCAGAAGGACAAAGGCCGCAAACCACAGCCTAAGCCCTTTCGTCCTTCTGTGCCACCGGGGCGCCCGGCCCAGCAACGTCAGGGCCAGCAGGCTCGGCCTTGGCATCCCAAACCCAAGCCGCCGGCTTCCTCTAACAGGAGGCAGGGAGGAAAGGGCCCAGGAGGTCCCTCGGCCGGTCCCTCCTCCAAGCCTGCCCAGTGACGGGCTGAGGGGTGTCGCCCCATCCCGTCACCCCTGGGTCCCCGTAGAGGACGGCTCCGGCACTTCCGTTCCGCCTGGTCCGCTGTTACCACGGACAGGTGGGTCTTGGAGGTGGTGGGAAGAGGCCTGCCTCTGGAATTCGAGCAGGCACCACCCTTCAGAGCCGTCCGCCTCGGGGCCGGGATCCCCAGCCTCACTGGCGGCTCGTCGAGCCGACATCACTCTCCTCCTCCAGAAGGAGGTGGTAAGAGAGGTGGTGGACCCTCCTTCAGACCCAGGGTTTGTGTCCAGGTACTTCCTGGTTCCGAAACGGACGGGGGGCTGGCGCCCCATTCTCGACACTACGACCTAAACAAGTTCCTAAGGTCTCGAACCTTCAGGATGGTCACTCTGGCTCAGATAATACCATCCTTGGAGCGCGTGTGGTTCTGCTCTCTGGACTTGCAGGACGCTGCTTTTCACGTCCCTATCCGTCCGTCTCACCAGAGATTCCTTCGCTTCGAGCGGAAGGATCTCTTCAGGTTCAAGCCATGCCCTTGGCTTGTCTCCAGCTCCCAGGGTCTTCACCAAATGCATGGCAGTGGTGACAGCATTCCTCGGCGCCCGGGGTTCGGGTGTACCCTTACCTGGACGACTGGCTGATAGCAGCTCCCTCCAGGAAGGAGGCGGAGTGGTCAGAGATCTGGCCCTCAGGTCTGCTCTCAACTGGGCCTCCTTATCAGAGGCCAAGTCGGAACTCGAGCGAAGCAGGTGATTTTATTCATCGGGCGCAGCTCGACTCTCTCGAGCCAGCGCGGCTCAGCGGACAGGGCGAGGTTCTTTCCTCCTTTGCCCGATCATTTCTGGTTGGGCAATTCGCCCTGCCGGGACTTCCTGCGCCTCCTGGGTCTCATGGCGGCCTGTGCCAGCGTGGTCCGTTGGGCCCGCTGGAACATCGTCCCCTTCAGTGGGGACTGGCCAGCCAGTGGTCCTGGCGCTGCGATCCCTTGGACCAGCTTGTGCGGTGACACAGGGGATGTGGGCAGCTCTCCAGTGGTGGACCGTTCCAGATCATTTGCAGGAGGGCATCCCGTTCGTCCGCCCGAGCCGGCGGTCTCTCTGTCGACCGATGCCTCTCTGATGGGTTGGGGTGCCCATCTGGGGAACACGGGCTCATGGCCTCTGGTCCCAGCGGAGTCGATGCCACATCAGCCTGCTGGAGCTCCGAGGCGGTCGCCTAGCTCTCACCGCCTTTGCTCCGTTCCTCCGAGGGTCAAGTGGTCCGAGGTCAGGCGGACAATACCCACGACCATGTACTATCTAAACCGCCAGGGCGGGGCAGCTCCATGCTTCTATGCAGGAAGCTCTCCGCATTTGGTCACTCGTGCGCAGCCTGAGGCGGATCTCTAGCCATTCACGTGGCAGGAGCCTCCAACACCCTGCCCGATGCCCTGAGCGGATAGGGGCTGCATCCCCAGTGGTCTCTCCTGCGAGGTAGTACAGCATCTGTTCTCCCTTTGGGGCACACCTCAGGTGGACCTGTTTGCCTCCACGGAGGCAGAGCTGAGTCTGTTCCATGCCCGCCCCCTCAGCAGGGCTCGCTGCGAGGGATGCCTTCTCGAGGCAATGGACCCCTGGCCTCTTTCGCCTTTCCCCATTTCCCTTGATCCACAAGGTGCTTCTCAAGCGAGGAGGGACAAGGCGCAGGTGATTCTTGATAGCCCCAGACTGGCCTCGCCAGTTCTGGTACCCAGATCCCTCAGTCTCAGCTCCAGGACTCCGCGAGCTTCCAGCTCGCCCGGACCTGCTCTCAGTCAATCAGGGAAGGTGTTCCATCCGGACCTTCAATCCCTGCACCTGGCCCTGGTTCCTGGCTAGAGTTCCAGGCTTTGGGTCTTTCCGGCGAGGTCCTCAATGTAGTTGAGGCGTCCCGTAGGAGTCGACCAGAAAATGCTATGCCTTCAAATGGAAAAGGTTTTCCATTTGGTGTCAGAACAAGGGCTTGGACCCTTCCTCCTGTTCCTTGGCAAGCATCTTGGACTATTTATGGTCCCTTTCTAGTCAAGGGCTTAGGTCGACGACCCTAAGGGTGCACCACAATACATCTCTGCTTACGAGCGCGGGCGGGGAAGCAGTCGATGCGCAGGAGAAAGGTGGTCTGGCGCTTTTTCAAGGCCTTGATCACATTTCCCCTCCAGTCGGGAACCCCACCTCCGTGGGATCTACTGCTGGTACTGGCAAAGCTCATGGGCAAGCCATTCGAACCTATGCACAGGTGTGCTCTCTCTCACCTGTCGTGGAAGACCGCCTTCTTGGTGGCTATCCGTCAGCCAGAAGGATGGGAGAGCTCCAGGCGCTTTCACCAGTCTCCTTACCTGGTCTTCCACAGGGACAGGTTGTCCTGCGCCCCACCGAAATTCCTTCCGAAGGTGGTGTCGGAGTTTCACCTTAACCAGGTGTTGACTCTGCCGGTGTTCTACCCCAATCACACCTCGGAGGCCGAATATAGGCTCCATACTCTGGATCCTAGAAGGGCGCTCGCTTATTATAAGGAGCGCACGGCTGAAATTCGGGGAGAGGTTCGCCAGCTGTTTGTCACCTACGCTGAAGCCGCATCTGGCAGACCTGCAGCCAAGCGGACGATAAGCAGGTGGGTAACCTCCTCATAGATCTCTGCTATAAGTTAGCGGGCATGGAGCCTCCCAGAGGGATAAGAGCTCATTCTACCCGCCATACTGCTGCAGCGGTGGCTGCTTCCAGGGGCGTCCCTATCCAGGAAATCTGCAGGGCTGCTACCTGGAAGTCAGCAAACACCTTCATTACCCACTACCACATCGACCTTGAGTCACGCCGGGATGCTGGTTTTGGGGCCTCGGTTCTCCAGTCTCTCTTTCCCAAGTAAGTATATGGGGTGTCGTCTTGCCTCCCTCCTCCCGGAGAACTGCTAGGAGTCTGCCAATGAGTGTGGATGAACAACATATCCATGTCCCTAGAAATACAGAGTTACTCACCTGTAACAGGAGTTCTAGGAATGGTATATGTTGTTCATCACACTATTCCTCGACCTCCGGCTTGACGCACAACCTGAGCTTCCAGCGGGCCAGATCTGGCGTCATGGGGCGGAGCCGAGAGTTATACCACCCGGGTGGGTGGGAGGAGCAAGCTTGAAGACCTTCCGGCAAGATTTAAAGCGGCAAGGATACTGCCAATGAGTGTGGATGAACAACATATACCATTCCTAGAACTCCTGTTACAGGTGAGTAACCTGTATATTCTGTATCTAGTATTTCGCTAGCATAATCAGCCTCATTCTCGTAGCTAACATTTCCTAAAGCTTCATACTCTAATATCTCACTATCCCAGGGAGCCAGAGAATCCTTGCAAATCCTAGAAACCATGCTAGAATTTTTTGATGCTACATTGAGCTCAGTTAGCCTAGTTCTACTAACAAAAATATCAGGAGTCCGTTCAGTGGATTTATCTATTGGTCTATTAGGAGTAGAAGTTTGTACATTTTGTTTTTTAATTTAAACAATTCTGTAATCTTAGTTTGTTTTAATGTTCCCTTTTTTCCTCATTTTCCAATATAGATTTGCTTAGGGAGGCAGTATAGCGCAGTGGTTTAAGGCTCTGAGCTGCAAATCTGGAGACCTGGGTTTGAATCCCACAGCCTCTACTTGCATGTACTGTGTGACCCAGAGCAAGTCACTTAACATCCCTATGCTCCCAGGTTGCACCTGTAAAAAAGCTTTCAGCTTAGTGTGTCTCACATGGTTAAACAATTGGGGTGGGGTAGGGGAAGAGGAAAGCAGTTCTGTTTACTTCTCTGCAACCTTGTATTAACCATGATTGCAAGGTACCAAGATCTTCTTACATCCTTATAACTTTATGAAAAATAAAATCCCTAATATCCTTATACCACCCAAGCTCAACTGCAGGATAATAACAGAATATTAGTCCAGGATAAACACATCAAACACATAAAATTGCACAAGAATATTGTCTCTATCGTCTTTTCGTCTTTTCCAAAAGTACTGAATACCAATATTTCACCTGTAGAGAAGTGGGGGCTAATAAGCATAAATATGCATACAAAGTTCCAGGTGTATTCTCAAACACTGGAGGCCACAAAAAAACTTCAGCTCTACCCCATCACTGGAGAACTTTCCACAATGCACAGGCTTCACTTCGCTTGCTCACCTGCTTTGCTTTTACTGCCAGAAGCAAGCCGTGTTCTTGGTAGCCGAAGGCAGCGGAAAATTAACTCTGTTTTTTCAGCCACCGCTCCCTTAGGTTCGACGCAGTTTGCACAGTAAATTAACGTAAACATCCACGGCGGAAATTGAACCCTTTACAAATCCAGTTAGCACTATCCAAGGGTCAGGAGCTGAACCAGGTAATTCAGTATATTAAGGAGAAGGAACTCTCGAGAAGGACACTAAACAAAAAATAGAACACAGCAAGCATAAATACCCAATGCTAAAATATTTGGCAATATTCAACAATAACTAAAAGCTCAAAAGTAACCCTCTCTACTTTCACAACACACCCACAAAGCTAAGGTCTACTAATATAAATAACTCCCCCCCCTTAGATCTATTAATTATATAAAAAGATTCTTTCTAAAAACAGTATTCGGGCTAGCCAAGCTAATCGACGACAAACCACACAAGGGGAAAGGAAAATCTTAGCTTACTTTTCCAGTGTACTGTTAGTTCCAGTTTATGAAGAACCTCAGCCCATCCAGGCTAGAATGATCCAATCTTTATGCCCTGGACACAGACTAGGCGGACAACACAATACAGTTTTTCTAAAATATCTCAAAAAGCAGAACATGAACTAGAATAAATATTTTCAGTAATCTTGTGCAAAGCTTGAAGCAAAGGTGCGACGTGGCCATCAGCAGCAGGAAAATCTGATGCTGAAATGCCACACATGCGTACTTATGCACTGGTCACATGTGCATAAATTTGCATATGGCATGAAATTTTTAAATGCAATAAAGAGTAAAACTATATTTCCATATATATATATATATATATATATATATATATATATATATATAAAAAAAAACTGCTAAAGAAGCCCCAAAGGTCTAGCTAACAAATACACTAAAAGCTGCACAAAAAGCTACATCTCGGTGTACCCGCCTCTAAAAAGGAAAGAATAAACTTCTGCTTTTCCAGTAAATAATTTAATGCAAAAGTGAACTTGTATAAGTAAAAATGATTACATCCCTTTGTACTCTGTCGGGTTTCTTCTGGTACTAAGGTGTTTTGGACAGCTACTCAAATGTTTTCATGGGTGGTGATTCTCTCGGTGTTAATTCCGTTCTGCCTGGCTTCTGTCTACCCTCAGTCCTGCTCCATCACGGGGGAAACCCCCTGACTGCCACGTCACAGACGGGCCTTCATCCACTGAGGAATATAGACCGAAAACACAAGGAAAAAACCCATCCTACACAGGGCAGAAAATTAAGTTGTACTGGATAGGAGACAAACAGCTCAGGCAACGGTGGCATACCTGCTATAAAAAAATTTTTAGCATAGTCTCCCTGCTTCTCCAGTTTAATCCACAAAGAGGAGAGCGAGTATCCTGCACCAGTCACCTTCTGTCCTCTACTGCTCAATACAGCCACGCTGCATAGAGTCACGCATGTCTATGTGCCTCGCCCCCACATTGTAAGTGGATGGTACATATTGTAGTAGGCAATATATGACCCAAAATGTTGCTGTTAAATGTATGCAATACAATACACAGGTCAGCAACACCATGCACCAACAAACATACAACTTTGTGGTAACTGTGGTTTAGAATGATATGTTCATAGATGGCCTGCCAGTGCAGCAGTAGCACTACTGCTTGTGATGCAGACAGCCCGTGTTCAGAAGCAAGTCCAGGATGTTGGAGGGCCGACCAGGGGGTGGAGTATCAAGCGTCCGTAGGACTGCTGTCTTCCTGCTGGGAGGGGGAGGAGCCCTGTTCTCTACTGGCCCCTGGCAAAGCCGAGGGGGGAGGCAACCTGAGCTGGAAGGTTGGGGAGGTGTGACAGACGGCGTGTGTCATGTCATTGCACGCCACGTCTACCATGGGGACAAAACAGAAAACACCCTGTTTGCTGCAAGGAATGATCGCTGTCCTCTGCGGGCCCCGTACCTGCCGAGCTAGGCTCTTCCTGGAGTCAGGATCCAGTCCTGGCGGGTCGAAGGACTTCCCGTCACCGTACCACGGAGGAGACTGTGGGAGAGGTATGCCCTGGCAGAATCTGAGATGATGGGACTGGGAGGACTGGCGAGAAGGAGGGCCGACCGGGGAGATGGAGCAAAAAATATATAAATAAAAGAATTAGACGTTCAGAGTCACATAAAACCGGACAGACCTGTGGCATAGAGCGAGACCTATAGCTTTGTGTTCCCCATTTGGAATGCTCCTATGTTGGTTCCCTGGGGGTGGGGCCTGCTGGCACGAGGTCACCCACACCAACAGTGGCCTCAAGCTCCCTCCAGGTGCTACTCTTCAAACAGTTCACATCTGTTCCCTCCTCTTTATTCACCCTGCTGGCCTCCACTCCTGGTGTCCTGGGCTTGGGGCATGAATGTGGGTCACTAGCATTGCAGAGCTGTCCCTCACTGCTCAGTGCCATGGAGTTGGCAGCCTTACACGCTTCAGATAGGGGTACATCCCTGGCACTGCTACAGATGGCTACTTTTTGTCTTGTGGAATAAGCCCGTATACCCAGAGGTGGTTCTTTCCCTTCTTTCTCGTAACATAAGGAAATCGCAAGTCTTAAGTCCAGTGCTGCAGGGGATTATGCTAAGGCCAACAAGGTGCTAGGCTGCATAGGCAGGGGTTTCAAAAGTAGAAGGTGATTCTGCCCCATTACAGATCTCTGTTAAGGCCACTTCTTGAGTACGGTGTGCAGTTATGAATCCTGCATCTAAAAAAAGGATTGTAATTGCGTAGAAATGATGCAGAGGAATAGAAACATAGAATTTTTCGGCAGATAAGGACCGTTTGGCTCACCTAGACTGCCCATTTTATCCCTGCTTATACTGTCACGCAGGCCCTACCCGATCTCTGGCGCCCCCCAACACACATACACACACTTTCATACCGAGATTCCATTGGGCCTGTCCCATGCATGTTTGAAGCCAACCACTGTTTTCACCATCACCACCTCTGCTGGATGACTCTTCTAGTCATGCAGCATACTTTCAGCGGAGAAGTACTTCCTTACGTCCCCTAAGTTCCCCCTTCCAGCTTCATTGCATGCCCCCTTGTTCTCGTGCACCATCTCTTCTAAAAAAATAACTCCCCTGCTGTACCCTGTTCAAACCTGTGAGGTACTTACATGTCTCTGTCATGTCACTCTTCTCCCTCCTGAAATGGTTCACGGTCTGCAGGGAAGGCCATACAAGTAATGTTTGAACAGACTAATCATGTACTCACTTGAGGCCAGAAGTGAAAGGGGAGAGTTGACAGAAGCTTTTAAAGCAGCAGTACAACAAAATTGGAAAAAAAATTGACTCCACTTTTTTTCCCCACAAAAGTTTCCAGACACCTTCCAGTTTTATTTGGTGGTATATGTTTGTAGTTCCACCAAAATATGAGTATTTTAAATTTATTTTTTTCTCAAGAAAAGAGATGGTCGCCACATTTGGCTTCAAAATACCAGTGTAAACCTGGTTAGGGTTCGGATCGAGAAAATAAAAACAAAAATTCTAGGTATGTGAACACTGTGCATTATCTACTCTTCTGGCAGTCTTGCTTTACCCTTTAAATCCAGCCGGAACGTCTTCAAGCTAGACTCCTCCCACCCACCCAAATGGTATACTTTTTGTCTGCACCCTCTGATGTCAGATCTTCCTTTTCATTCGAAGAATCAGGTCTCTTTCTTTGCAGCTCTATGTGCAGTGCAGGCCCTAAAGTAGTTTCTACTTTTGCTTTGTCTTCAACTGCTTCAGCTTCTTCATTCCGTTACCAGCATGCATCACGAAGAAGCCTGGTCCGGTCCTGCATTTAAACGTTGCATCACTTGCAACCAGAAGATGTCCTGGACGGAACCGCACTCATCGTGCATTTACTGCCTTGGGGCAGAGCATGACGTTTAGGTCTGTGGCTTGTGCAAATCACTTCTACCCTCGTCACTCAAGGATTGTAAGGCCTGCCTCCTCCTCAGTCAGCTGTACGAAGGAACCCCCAGGTTCGCTTCAAGGATGTACGCAAGGCAATGACCATGGCAGCGAGCTTGGCTACTTGACTTGGGGCCATGGAAGAGTCAGCAGCCCAGGCTGCAACGGGTGCTTCTTTGGCATCCACGCTGCTCCCAGTTGGGGCCAGTGTTGGGGCGCCCTTCATGGGCTCATTCTGAGAATTGTGCCAATCTCTGTAAACTCGGGAGGACACTCCCCATAGTGACAAAAGGATGAGGAAATCCCGCCGATGATTTTGGGACCAGGAACGAGCATGCTTTTCCCGCTTCCACAGTTCCCTCAACTACTCGACAGCTGTCGAGCACATGGCCTCGGCTGAGCCAGTTTTAGTTGAGGGTCAGGCCACTAGTCCCGCGGTACCTGTTGGACTTGGTGAACATGACACAGGCCGACCAGCTGGTCGAGATTTTTCTCAACCCGGTCGACCTGTTGTCTGAAGGGATGGAAGATGACTGTCTTGTGGATTCCGATTCTTTTGACCCTCTCCCAGGAGGGTTGGGAACAGTTGGGTGGCCAAACTGACTCCTCCCAGGAGCTACCTTCTTCTGAGGTCCTGCGGCGGGAGCCAGTGCATGTCCTGTGCAAGGCCCCTCCTTCCACTTTTCCTTGCCATCGACACTCCAGTTTTTTGTCGAAATCGTTGGTAAGGGACTCCTTGCATTCCCACATTCGCCCCTCACCCCAGAAGCGTTGTTGGCGCTCCTCTTCAGGCAATGAGAGGCTCCGTTGCAGGCTGTGTCGATGCTGTGAAGAGCTCATGTAGCAACAATGGGTCCTCGGGCAGAGTAGGCCCCCTTCCTGACTCCAGCGCTTCCTTGGTCTGGCCTACCCCAGTCCTGCTGTGCCATGTGTCTCTGGCACCAGCCTCTCCACCAATTAGGGTGGAATCGCCGCCCAAGCAGCCCTTCAAGGAGCCCCTACTAAGGCCTCCTGCCTGGCTACCAGCCTTCCTGGTCAGCTGTCTGTCAAGATCACCCAGTCGGACATGCTCAAGCCACTTTAGATCAGCAATCCTACTGCTGTATGCTGTTACCTTATGCTTCCTCTACAAATTACCAGTTGCTCGCACTGGTGGCCATGGCATTATCAAAGGAAATTGATGGAAACTAGTGACGGAGGTGACGAGCCGCTGGTAGTGAGGGAATTTTGGTTCTTGGAGCGTGATATACAATGTAACAGAGTGACAGAGGTTACTGGTGTCTAGTAGCAAGAGAGCTGTAGATGGGGGCGTGTGGCCTTTTGCCAATGTGAAACTAAATCATTTGGGTTGAGAACCATAAAGCAGGTTTACGCAAGTGAAATGAAGTTGCGGGTAGGTGAGACATACCAGTGGGAGTTTCTGGGAGCGTAGAGTGCTGGCTAATAAGTTACAGAAATGGAGACAATCAAATCCAAACACTTTTCTGCATGTTTTCTCAAACTGTACCAAAGACTCCCAGTAAGGTGAAAAATGCATTTAACAAACTAAACTAGCAAAAGGAGTCCCGGTTTTTACTCATCAAAATGTTCAAATTGTTCCTAAAAACGGTATACTGTTAAGTGTACATTTGCCCATACACAAATCTGTTCCAGATGTCCATCCAGACTAAAAAGCATTTGTACTACTATTCATAGGAACATAGAAACATAGACTTTGACGGCAAATAAGGACCGCTTGGCCCATCTAGTCTGCCCATTTCCCTACCTACAGGATAGGCTGCAGATCCTAGTTAACCAACAGCCTATTTCTTCCTACCTCCCACAAGAATTGCCTTATGTCTGTCCCATGCATTCTTGAATTCTCCCACAGTTTTAGACCCCACAACCTCCTCAGGAAGGCTGTTCCATGCATCCACTACCTCTCTGTGAAATAATACTTCCTCACATTGCCCTAGACACGCCCCTTCTATCTTTAAATTGTGTCCCTTGTTCTTGCACGTCTCTTTTTCTGAAAGATGCTACCCTCTTGGACTTTGTTGATTCCACTGAGGTACTTAAAAGTTTCTATCATGTCCCCCCTCTCCCTTCTTTCCTCAAGGGTATACATATTAAGCTCCTTTAGTCTCTCCTCATACGGCTTCTCTTGCAGACCCTGTACCATTTTATTTGCCCTCTTCTGGACTGCCTCTATTCTGTCTATATCCTTGCAGAGATGGGGTCTCCAGAACTGGACGCAGTATTCCAGATGGGGTCTCACCAAATGTCTGTACAGAGGGATAACAACGTCCTGTTTTCTGCTGCTGATGCCTCTCCCTATGCATCCCAGATTCCCAGTATACCCCCAGCCCTCCCTACTGCCTTCTCACATTGCTTGCTAACCTTAAGGTCATCTGATATGATTACCCCCAGGTCCCTTTCCTTTTTTGTTGTTGTTACTACTCCCCACCCCATTGTGTATTCTTCCCCTGGGTTCTTGTTTCCCAGGTGCATTATTTTGCACTTCTTCGCATTGAATCCTAGCTGCCATACTTCTGACCATTCCTCCAACCTTGCCAAGTCCTTTCTCGTCCTTTCCACGCCTCCTTGTGTGTCAACCCTGCTGCAGATCTTTGTGTCATCTGCAAAAAGGCATACTTTTTCTTCCAGTCCCTCTGCAGTGTCACTGATGAAGACATTAAAAAGGACTGGACCCAATACTGAACCCTCACGGTACCCCACTAGTAACCCCTCTTTCTTCAGAGTGAACTCCATTTACAATTACCTTCTGTGTCCTGTTGTGCAGCCAGTGTTTACCAGGCTACTACCCTGGGACCCACTCCCAGGCTGGTTAATTTGACTATTAATCTTTTGTGTGGACTGTGTCAAATGCCTTGCTAAAGTCTAGGTAGGCCATGTCCATAGCCCTCCCTGGTCTACTACTTTGGTCACCCAGTCAAAGAGATCTATTAGATTCGTCTGACATGACCTTCCCGCTGTGAACCCATGTTGTCTTGGGTCCTGTGCCCCACTGGCCTCTAGGTACTCAACTGTTCTTTCCTTCAGAAGTGACTCCATCACTTTCCCTACCCCAGAGGTCAGACTGACAGGTCTGTAGTTTCCTGCCTCTGTCTTGGTCCCACTTTTGTGAAGGGGAATCACATCTGCCTTCCTCCAGTCCTCTGGTACCACACCATCCTCCCATGATTTATTAAAAAGAGTAGCCAGTGGTTTCACTAGTTCTTCCCTTAATTCTTTTAGAATCCTGGGGTGAATTCCATCAGGACCCATTGCTTTGTCCACCTTCAGTTTTAGGAGTTCTTGCAGAACCCTTTCTTCTGTGAAAGGACTGGGATCGACCCCCCTATCAAGAGTGCTTCTGTTAATTGGATTAGGCACTTCCATCCTCTTTTGTGAATACTGAGCAGAAATATTCTTTCAGTATCCCTGCTTTTCACTGTTCCCCTCTGCCCACCCACCGTTCATTCTGTTCAGCCTCACTATCCCTCCCTTTGTCTTTCTACACTCGCTGATGTACCTATAAAAGGTTTTATCCTCCTCCTTAACTGAGTTGGCTATCTTTTCCTCTGTTTGGGCCTTTGCTCTTCTGACTTCCCTCCCTGCTTCCTTCTGCCTTAACTGGTACAGCTCTCTGTCCTGCTCCTTCTGTGTTTTCTTATACGTCCGGAATGCCATCTTTTTCTTCCTGACTTTCACAGCCACCTCTTTTGAGAACCATAGTGGCTTTTTCTTTTGTTTTGATTTGTTTATTTGCTTCACACACAGGCTTGTTGCCTGTGTGATGGCAGTTTTGATGATTCCTCATTGTTGCTCCACACCTCCTTCTAGCCTGTTTGCTAGTGCGTTTCTGAGGGCACTCTCCCATCTTGCCAAAGTCAGCCTTCTAAAGTCCAGTACCCTCACTTTTGTGAAAACCCGGCTCTGTAGCTGAGTTTAACGTGAACCACACTGTTTGATGGTCACTTGTTCCCAGATGGCAACCCACTTCTAGATCCGAGATCCTCTCACTGCCCCCGTTTGAGAGTACGAGGTCTAAGATTGCTCCCTCACGAGTGGGTTCCGAAACTAGCTGTCTGAGGCCTGCCGCCTGTAGGGCATCAACAGTGGCCCTGCTCTTGGATGTGGCTGCAGCAAATGTGCTCCAGTTAACATCTGGCATATTCAGGTCTCCCATCAACAGTATCTCCCCTTTCTCTGCCATTCTAAGAATGCCTTCTATCATATCCTTATCCATTCCCTCCCCCTGACATGGGGGGGTCGTACAGAGGTCGTACAACACTGTTGCACTCTTCTGTAGTACAACAGTTTTCTAATTAGAGTGTAAATTCATGCCACACTCGCACAGAACACATCACTGCCACTACCCAGAAAAGCTTTTATTTTTTTTATCAGTTTAAAGTGATTTTCTTACACTATTTTATTCAGCACTGACTTACCCCATTTGTTACGTCATGCTGGCGAAATTCCTTGTGTCCCAGTTTTAATCTTTGGTGCAATGTCTGTATTTAGATATGAGGGATCGTACTTTCAGCCCTGACAACAAGCACTCTCCCTTGCTGGACGTCATAGCGCGGGGGCATGTTCATGACTCTGGAAGTAAAAGAACTGGCTGGCCAGTGTTGTTGGGGCCAAAGTATGATCCCATATATCTAAATATAGACACTGCACCAAAGATTTGTATTCGCTTTATTTGTCATTTTTGACCAGGAAACGTGCACTAAGCTTATATAGCCTGTTTCCAGATGGGTGGGTGGGTGGGGGGTTGCATGGATCCGTTTTATTGACTGAGGGAATGTTGGTCATGACACCCGGATACTCCCTGCTCTTCATTGATGAGTGCCATGGGATCTTTTAGCTTCCGTTCCACCTGAACAGTGACCAGAAATGGGCAGAAGGGATCTCGGTTTAACGTCACATCTAAGGACTGCACCTCACCAGTGCAGCACCACCTTGTACTGTACTTACAGTGTCAGTTATGGGTATTAACTCAAGTGCTTGGTGTGGCGCTAGAACCCATGACTATCTAATCTTCTGGTCCCCAGAGGTGTGTGCTACCTACTGAGAAACTGATACTGCAAATCGCAAAGCTTTAGAAGGTTTAAAATGTGATGAAGTTCTGTGATAACATCCTTTACATGACAAATTAGTTTGCATTCATTGTTTGCCAATGTACAGCTTGGAGTTTGAATGTTGAATCTGTAATCTTACTATATAATGTTTAAAGTTAAGAAAAGCATCATCGATATTCATGATTAATCATTAAGCATGCAGATCCTTGTCTTGTACTTATTTACATATTTATGGAAATTACAGTTGTGGTTCTGTTAGAGCTGGTGGTGTGTTATAACTTAAAAAAAAGTTTAGTTTGTCAGAGGAGGCATACCAAGAAAAACTTAGTGCATGTTTACCCATGTCAATTTTGAGTAGGCTCCCAGTCTAATTAATAATTACACAAGGAAGATTATTTTTCTTAATCAGACTCAAACACATACAGGCAGACTGGATGGGCTGATGGATCCTTTTCTGTCGGCAGATTTCTATAATTCTATGATAATATTGTCGCGGTCCTTATTTTGTTATAGTTGCTTGAAATTATGAATTCTGAAAGCTACTCTGAAATTTTGGAAGACCAAGGCTGGCCAGCTGGTTCAGCGCTAGCGCTTCTCTTTGAGATACCTATGAGCCAGGTTCGGGAATGGGCTTGGGTCTTCGGAAGGTTGGCTGTGGGGAGGAGGAGGATTGAGCATCCCATAGGACGGTGAACTCCGGGGAAGGTGGGCATCGCATTCTGTTGCTCTACCACCTGGCCACCTGGGAGGACACATGTGGCAGTGCAGGGAATACGTGGTTGAAAGACGAGAGCATTGACGTGCACCTACAAGTAGGCCACATCAGGCCTCACTGGCAGCTAATCCCAATGCAGGCTTCTGGTGGGGTGGAGAGAACATGAGAAACTGTGTGCATAGCGTGGGCAGATGAGTCACCACCGGCACCCCATTCCCACACTGCATCCTAGCTGCAGCATTCCTGGAACACACCTGCATCTTTACCCTCCTCCTCAGGTGGCCAGATGACTGTGGGGAAGAAACGCTGAAGTGGCTGTAGGCGTACCTAGCTGCAGGAGGTACGCTTAGGGGGATGCAGGGACCATGAGTTGTCATAGCAGGATCTCGGAAGCAAGGGTGGCTTGCTTGGGGTAGCTAATGAAGATCCTAACTTCTGCCCAGAGGAGAATAAAATGATATTTTGGGGGGGGGTAGTAAAAGACCATAATTTAAAGAAAACCATGAAAAAGAAAATAGCAAAGAGGAAATTGCATAGAAACACAGAATTTGTCGGCTGATGAGGTCCACTTGGCCTACCGAGTCTGCCCATTTTTCCTCTACCTGCATAATCAGCACAGACCCTACTTGATCTCCTTCCTTGTCTACCTCCCCTTTCCTTTCCACTAAGATTCTCTTATACCTAGCTTATGCATTCTTAAACCCCGCCACCTTCGCTGGAAAGCTGTTCCAGGAATCCACCACTCTTTCTTCAGAACTCTCCTGAATCTACCCCCCCCCCCGCTTCATTGCATGTTCCTTTATTCTTGAGTTCCCTGTGAAGTCTCTGTCATATCCCACCTCTTCTTCCTCTCTCTTCCAGGGTGCACATATTGAGGTCCTTTTAGTCTCTCGTAGGCTTTTGATGCAGACCCTGCACCATTTTAGTTGCCCTTCTCTGGACCACCTCCACTCTGTCTGTGCTCTTCAGGAGATGTGGTCTCCAGAACTGGGCGCAGTACTGCAAGTGGAGTAGTGATCTATACAGAGGCAACACCACCTCCCTCTTTCTGCTGGTGGTACCCTCCCTGTGCACTCCTGCATCCCACTGGCCCTTCCAACTGCCTTGTGGCACTGCCTGGCCACCTTTTGGTCATCAAATATGATTACTCCCATGTCTCGTTCTGCTTGGTGGTTGTCTACCACTCACCCATTTTGTACTCTATCCCTGGGTTTCTGTGCCCTTAATGCATTATTTTGCACTTGTTTGCATTGAAACCCAGCTGCCAGACTCTTGACCACTCCTTGAGTTTTCTCAAGTCTCTGCTCATCCTTTCCACCCCACTAGAGCGCCCACCCGATTGCAGATTGTGGTGTCATCCACAGAGTGGCAGGCTTTCCATTCCAGCTCCTCTGCAGTGTCACTTATAAAGACATTAGAGAGGACTACCAAACCCAGCACTGATCCCTGAGTCACCCTGCTGGTCACCCTCCCTTCCTTGGAGTGAACTCCGTTTACTACCACTCTCTGATGCCTGTCACCTAACAACCAGTTTTTTACCCAGATTATCACCTTGGGGCCCACTTCTAAACTACCCAGCTTGCTTACTACTACTCCTCTGTGGAATGATGTTGAAAGCCTTACTGAAATCTAGGTAGGCCACATCCACTGCTCCACCCTGCTCTAATTCCTTGATCACCAAGTCAAATAAATCAATGGGATTCATTTAACATGCCCCCGAATCCACATTGCCTCGGATCTTGTATCCTATTGGAGTCAAGATGTTCCACAGTCCTTTTGTTCAGCAGTGATTCAATTAACTTTCCTATTACTGATGTCAGGCTGACTGGCCTATAATTTCCAGCTTCCTACTTGCTACCACTTTTAGAAGATGGGACTACATCTGTCCTCCACCAGTCCTTCAGAACAGGGGTCGATCTTAACATTGTTTTACTAGTGCAGCTAACTCTCTACTTGCCCGGCTTGACTAGTGCAGATTTTCATGCCTGTTAATGAAGTTAAAAAAAGTCTCTACTTCAGCATTCTCTAGTCCTCATGCTAATCTCTCTCAATGTTCTAGATGGCCAGGTGTGATTAACAGCTCATTAACAGCTGCAATTATCTGGCAGTTCAAGAGAGGGATCCCACAAATGACTCCATGCGAGTCATTATCACTCCATTGTTAAGACTTTCAGCTAGTGTCCAGAGTGTGATCAAGGGTAGTGTGTTGTTAAGTCACTAGGTTCCAGTTTTCGCTATGTCTAACAATTTGTCCAATATTATTTACACCAGTGCCCCTCATTTCTCTACATTTTGAGTTTTTGTATCCAACATTTCAGTGACAGAATGCAGAGAGGTATACAGGATCGGCCCTGCAGGTGGTGGTTTTTATCCCAGCCTCACCATAACTTCCCTTTTCCAACTCTCTTAACTCTGTTCTTTCCCTGGACACCACTGCAGATCAGACTCTGAAGTGACCAGCCATAGATCCATAACTGCCATTACTGGTAAGTGTTTGTTTATTTATTTATTTATTTAGACAACAGTTTGGAAAACCTTTGAGCCATAGGCTCATTTACAAAGGTACCTTGTCACAGTAAGACAAACGAAAATACACAGTATAGCAGTAACTTAAGACATAGATACAAACAAGCTGGTACAGGTAGGATTGATGCAAACAATACCAGAGTTATGTTGTCCTTAGTAGTAAGCTTTGTCATTAGTATTGAGTACGGCTTTGACTAGTGGCAGTTACAGCTTCAGGTGTTAACAAGGTGGTTCCGTAAGGACGTTTTGAAGCACGATATAGTTGGAGCTTCGGAGATGGAGGGGGGCAGTGTGTTGAACCAGGAGGGGTCCCTAAAGCTGAAGACTCTTTGGCCGTGAGAGGTCCTAGCTCTAGGGATAACAAGAGAAGTTTTCCCAGAGGTCCGAGTATGAACTAGTGGGACAGAGCGGCAGATGGTGGTGGTCAATCCTGGCGGGGATAGCCCAAGGAGGGTCTTTTTTGTAAGGGTACAGGTCAGATATTTGAGGTGCTCGTCAAGATCAAGTACCAGCGCTTTAGCGTACAGTAGACAGGTGTGTGTTAGTCTAGGTGCCCCAATAATTAACCTGCAGGTCTTATTCAGAGCAATGCGAATTTTATGGAGTGCGGTCTGATCAACAGCACCACACACCGGCAGTCCATAGTCCACTAGGGACAGGATAGAGGAGGTGACTGCGAGTCGAAGAGCCTCCGGGGGGAGGCAGTGTTTATACTGATGTAAGATGCCCAATCGGATATTAGTGGCAGTGGCTAGGGCAGCGATGTGTCCATGGAAGGAGAGGGAAGGGTCGAAATGGATCCCTAGGTATTTATAGGAGCAAACTTGTTCGAGTGGGAAAGAGGACCCAGAGTGAATGAGGAGTTTGAAGTTGCAGGACATGTTTTGAGGATGAGTGAAGAACATGGTTTTTGGTTTTTTAAGATTTATCACCAATCTGTGTTCCTTGAACCAGCCCTCTGCTTCAGCGAAGGACTTCTGCAGCGAGTCCTGGAGGGCAATAGGGTTACGACTTGAGGCAAAGATGACTGCATCATCAGCGTACAATAGAATGTTCCCCGAGCAAGAGCGTGAAAGGGTGTTACGGTAAGGGAGAATAGTAAGGGCCCAGAATGGAGCCCTGGGAACCAGAAAAGATGGGACAGATGTCTGAGTAGGTCCCATTAATTTTTACATGCTGTGAGCGGTCAGACAGATAACTGGTGCACCAGGAGATAGGCCCAGCAGCAAAACCAGAGAGACTAAGGGCATGAAGAAGGAGGGGGTGGGAGAAAGTGTCGAAAGCTTTAGAGAGGTCAGTGAAGACCGCACCAGCCAGAGAACCAGTGTCTAAGGAGGAGTGGAGAAAGTTGGAGAACTCTAGGAGGGCTGTGTTGGTACTGTGGCTGCTCGGAAGCCATGCTGCTCAGGACATAGGACATTGTAGGTGGAGAGGTAGTCAGAGATTTGAGAGGCTACCACTTTTTCCAAGGCCTTGGAGAGAGGAGAGAGAATGGAGATTGGCCGATAGTTTCCAGCCACAGTCCTATCACCACCTTTAAAGATAGGGGTGACAGTGGCGACTTTCTAGGCAGTTGGAACCTTCCCCAGGCAAAGAGTGGTTGATGAGGCACATGATCGGGTAAGGACTGTATCTAAGACCAGCCGTGGGATACACGGATCCAGGGTGTCACTGCCGTACCTATTACTTTTGAGGGCAGTGACAAGGTGCGGCCTAAGTTCTTGGGCAGAAACACGGCGGAGGAGAAAATAAGGGCGAGAAAGATTTACGGCAGGCGCTGGGGGAGGAGGGTCAAAATAATTTGTAGGGAGGATAGGGCTAAGGTCAGTGAATGAGGTGTTGAGGTGGCTGGCTATGAGGGCTGGATCTGAGGCGATCACGCCATTAATGTTGATCTGGGTGGGTGGAGGGGAGTGTAGGGGGTCCTCAGCTCTACTAAATGGACCATGCTAGCCATCACATCCATGCAGTTCCACCCGTATCCCACTCAGCATGTCCTTTCAGCCTAAAAACAAAGCTTTGGATCATGTATGGTATAAAAATAAACCTTCATAAAATGCATAATTTGAAACCTTGAAATAGGCATTCCTGGGGTGCATAGATCATCCTATACGGAAGTAGAAATAGTATAGTGTTATGCCTGTGTACTGTTTCCCCTGGGCTGGGGAAAGGACAGTGTTAAAGAAAAATATGTTATTGTTGGGGCAGAGCTTATTAAAACCAATGCTTTTACAAATAAAAATGTCATAGTTTTCTATTTTCCAAGCCCTTTTAGGTTTGTCTAGCCCCCACCCCAAAGAAATCTTAGATATGCTCCTGGCTCACTTGAGACTGTACAAAAACTTTCAAAAGTGCACGTCTCCAGTTGACTATAGGGTGCGGACTGCGAGTGTCTTTCTCTGCCTGACTCTGTTCATTGCCCTGTGGGTGGTGGTGACTGTGGTGAGGTGCATGATGATGCCAGCTATTGTGTGCGCAGAGCTAGGACTGCTTGATTGAACATTTGCTGTTGTGATATCCTCGCTCTGTTTGGTGTGTGTGTGGGGGGGGGCAGGAAGAGAAGAGGCCATGGTACAAAACAATGGGGTGGGGGACTCACTGACTGTGATGGATGGCATTACAGTCTTTTTTTTTTTTTTTTTTTTTTCTTCTGCTGGGGAGCTGGAAGCAATGTAGGAGCAGGATAAATGTGCAATAATCAGAGTATTTCTTGGCTTTGCTTGCATTGTTTCCTGTATAAGTGATCAAAATGTACCATTATAACTCAGGGCTAGTGCAACCATCTGCGGGCTAGTGCAGTTTTGAATCAACTTGCCCTGCTGGCTAGTGCAAAAAAAGTTAAGGTTGACCCCTGCTTCAGAACCACTCTCGTTTACAGTGAGCTGTTAAATAGGACTGCCAGAGGTGCAGCGAGTATGTCCTTGAGCTCCCTTAATTCCCGTGGATGCACCCCCATCTGGCCTCATTGCTGTGTCCACTTTCAGGTTAGCCAGTCCCTTCAGGACTGTCTTCAAAAAATCACTAGTGTCCACCTCCCTCTCTGAAAAGCTCCTATTACTTTTGGTGCCCCTTCCCCTTCTGCTCCCTCTAAATGTTGGTCTTTTCCTGGTTCCGCTCTTCACAGTCCCCACCGTCCCTTTTTAACTTTGCAAATTAAATGCAGTTTGTGTTTTGACTTGGATAGGCAGTCAGATGATATGGGCTGTCCTCTCTCACTAGCTGAGACAGGATGGAAGAGTCTGAAAAAAGCCTTGGGACACGCCCCTCCTAGCTGGTAGACAGATTCATGCTCTGCAAGGATACTTTTTTCCTTCTCGGCAAGTGCAGTTACTGAAAGTGTTTTATCCTGCAACACTTCTGCTGTTGCTCTGGGAGTTTTTCAGCACTGTACAGCAGCAAAAGAATTTAACAAGAAGGAAGGATTTTTCTGTTTGCAGGGGCTCAGTCTGTAGATGGGGATCCCGAACGGCTGCCATAGCCCACACCTTTTGTGCTGTGCCATGCAGAGTCCATTAACCCCCCCCTCCCCAAACAAACAAACACACACACACACACAGCACAAGGCAGGATCTGGGTGTATTAAGGGTGGTGTGTCTGTACTGGATTTCGAGCCCTGCAAGGAACATGCACAGTCGACTGGGTTTCCGTGCCATTCTCCACACATGCAAGAGGAATGCTATCTTGGGAGGCTGAAAATGCACTCTGTCAAGTGGCAACCATCTTGGTTGAGGTCGAGTATACGCATTGGAGCACTGCAGCCATCTTGGTACAGGCCGCACGTGCCCATTGGAGTGTTATTGACATTTAGAAAAGTTTAGAGCAAAATCGCTGATATTGCCCTTAAAGTCATAAATTTCCTGAATTTTAGCAAATATATCTCTTACGACTGGAAATTGATGCTGGGACACATGCAAGGCTCATTATCTTTCCAAATCTCATCATTGAATTGTCAAATGCTGCACCAAAAGAAACCAGTTCTAAGGCCCACAAGTGTGAAAAGTGCTAAACAAGGCTGCAGGTAACGTTGGCAGGTAAGCAGGGCTGCAGATAATTTTTAGGGTCAAGTATTTACTGCTAACTTCTTCTGCCTAGTAGTATTTTCATCTAAATGGTAGTAACACCGTCTATTGACCTGACTCAGCATCCCCCGCCCCAGCTCTTTAACAGAAAAATCTGTCTTGTACCGTTGTGAAGTTTTGATACACTTCTCCACTGCTGTGTAGTGCTGTGACCTGTTTTAAACATTTTGCCATGTTGTGGCTTCTCTTCTGGTAAGTCAGTGAGCAGTTCCTGACCCTGTCTTTGGCACTGTACACACCCGATACTGACAATGATGCTGTTTTTTGTCCCCATCTCTGCTGCTCTTTTTTGGGGTAACCGGTAAGGCCCACTAGGCACAAGTGCCTGTTTCAGGGGCAACCCCGGGAACACTGGGAAGGTTAAGTGACTTGCTTAGAGTCACGCAGTATGCAAGTGGCAGTTTACGGCAGGGGCTGAAATTAAGTTTTCAAGTCACTAGCCAGCAGGGCTAATGACAGGGAAAATCCACTGGCCCAAATGTGAACTAACTGAAATGTTATCTTATCAAGCATAAGCCAGCAGGACTAGCTGATGGAATATTTTACTAGTCCAATACAAAACCTACCAGCATTTGGCTAGTGCCAATTTTGACCCCTGTTACAGGAATCAAACCCAGGTCTGCTGGATGTTACAAGCTCATGTGCACCTGCGTTACTCTTTAACCTCCTAGGCTATGCAGCCAGCTTACTCTCTTAGCATACAGATCCATGTCTGGTAACATTGCATGGTGCTGGGAATTTATTGCATATGTTCCAACATACTGTAAATGTTCAGGGTTGGAAACAAACTCCTGAAATGAAAAGGTGGGAATAAATCACGCAAAAATTATAGTAAAGCCGGCCCATTGGTACAGCTGTAAGGCTGCTGCTTGTGACTTCCACCTGTAGACGTAGGTGGCAGGGTGATTAGGAGACAGGGAGGTAGGAACGCAATGCTGCATATCGTGCAGGTGTACTAATGCACGCTTACATCAAAGACTGCACCCCAAACCCTGGCGGCCCTGCAGGGTATGGGGATATATGGCACAAAAAGAAACGGGGGAAACGAACAGAAAATAGGAAAACCCCTCCACCTTGTAGCTTCATGAAATCTGGTACATCCAGAAGGAAGACTGGTATATCTGCCACTCTGTAGTGAAGGGGCGCTGAAACAGTATAATATACTGCATTACTTCCCTTATCTGTTACCCTGCAGGTAAGAGTAATATATTCATAAATTTTTAAATATAGTTAGCAAAATAAAATGTTGATGCATGTAAGTGCTTTCAGTCTGAAAAATGCTCATTTTGAGCCACCAATGGTGTTATGAAGCACTATTCTATGAGGTGGAACATTTCCAAGTGTTGAGTGTCTGTACTTATTATCAAAACTTTCTGAAGAGTAGTTGTTAAAATTATGGGAGTAAAATAGGCTGGCCCACAGTGGTGGGTTCCTGCTGTCCATCCTAGGCCAGTCAATGCTCAGATACACTGTGGACAACTCCTGTTGTCCACCCTGTGACAAGGCTTCTTCCTTTAAAGTGAAGGCCAAGGGACTGCATAAAGAACCACCCCAGAGCCTAGACTCATAACTCATTTCAATCTGGACCACAAGTGTAAGCTGTCAATGCCAGAATTGGCTTACTCTACCGGCACAAACAATGTCTCTCTCACGAGGCCCTCCGTCAAGCTGTTGCGTCATCCATCCTGTCCCTAATTGACTGTGGGATCATTGTCTGTGGGGCAGCTGACAACTCTGCCCTTTGCAGAATCAGAGTATCCCTAATTAAAGCCTGCTGCCTTGTCATGGGCAGTGATATGAGGACACACACCTGCTCACTGTATAGTCTCACCAACTGGCTCAATTTTGACGGGAGGCTCAGGTACCAGACATGTCTCCTTGCTAAAACAATTACCAGTGGGCTAGCCCCCCCCCCCGTCTTACTAGACTTCTGCAGCCCGCCCCATTGGTGAAGGCCACTAGCAGCTCCTCCAAAACCTCCCTCCTGATTTCCCCACTGCAGAACAACATTGGGTCAGAGATCCTTCTTCTGTAGGGCTCCCCTCTGGATGAATGCGCTGCCCGTGCCATCTCCTCTGAAAATGAGCTAGGCCCCTTCAAAACCAATCTCTGGGAATACCTCCGTTCCCTGTGACTACTATTAGTACCTCCCCTTCATGCATTCCCATATCCCATTTTTTAGCAGCCAGTGGCCTTATATGAAATGTGAATGTCCCACTCCCCATACTTCTCCCTCCCTCTCCCCCCATTTTAGCTATCCTACCCTCCTGACAATGGATTTCTATCCTCCTTAAGCTATAATTTTGCAACCCTGCTTTCTTGACAAGGGATCTCCATCCTGCCTGTCCTAAGTGCATTGCTCTCTCACTGCATAATTGTACCTATTTGACTCCTGTATGTAATATTTTGGCTAATTCCAACTCTGTTTTTGTAATTCTCTGTATTATTGTTGATGTCTGTTTTCTGACGTGGAGCCTTTGTAAAGGAGTCTGTGACTCCAAGGTTTGTACTTCCAATATGTTTCTAAATAAATAAATAAATAAAAGAAATGATAGAATAGACTCCTGTTGTCCAGTGCTGGCTCCTTTTTTATCCTATTTATTTATTTCAGCTTGGGATTTAATACCTTTAAGCCATAGACTCGTTTACAAAGGTTCCAGGTCAGACATTGTACAATACAGAATAAGACAGACACCAGGAATAATACAGTGGTAAAACAGAATAAACAAAAACAAAAAAAACCCAGCAGCAGTTACATTCTTAATGGGTACAGTGGCACCAGTTACTTTGTAGGTAAAAATCACTATGAGGAAGATAATTTTAGGTTCCCAAACAGCTTAGAATTTTTCAAGGGGAATTCAGCGTTGTTACATCTAGAATGGAGGTAGCACATACCCAAGGCAGTAGGCAGCAACGGTATTAAGCAAGCGGGCAGAGGGGGGATTAACGGGCCTGAGAAACAAAAGGGGAGGGGCAGCCAGAGCATGGCTAGGGATTGGAGTGAGAATAGCAGCCATGTTAGGCATTGTCAGGGGAGAGGGAGGGATTAGGAGGGAAGGAAAGAGGAGATTGCTAAGAGGGGGTGGGAAACTAAGAGATGGGAGGTGTGGGAGAAGAGAAAAGGGGGATGGAGAGAAGATGTGGGGTGGGGGAGTGAGTAAGGGAAGGGGTAGTGCAGTATGTGGAGAGTTAGGTGGGACGTGGCAGAGAAAGAAAAGAGGGAGGGAGAAAGACATAGTAAATACTGGGGGATGAGTACAGGACGAGAAAGGGCCAGAGCTTGTCGAGTAGGGGTGGAGCAGGTAATAAAGGTGACAGAGGTACAGGGTCGGGGATATTAAGAGCTGGGGAGTGCTGAGAACGGGTCAGGGTGCGCAGGGGCACTCGCACTTACACGATGAGGTAAGATGGGCACGGAGACCAGCTTTGACTTTTCTGATCTCGTTGCAGCTGAGGAGATCAGGGGGTAGGTCGTTTATCCACTTAGGACCCTTGTAGGACAGGGATCTTTGAGCTATAGAGGTACACTTGAATGGTACTAGGAGTATGCTCTTGGAGGTCCTCCTAGTGCTGATAGATGGTAGTTCTTTTTTAAATAGACATGAGGTGGAATCGGGAGCAAACCCAAGGATGGCTTTCTTACCCACCAGGCAGCTTTAGTATTGGGCTCTGATGTGGAGGGGTAACCAACCAGTTGCTTCATAGAGGTCACCGGTATGGGTCAGGCGAACTGCACCCAGGACCAGCCTACACGCTTTGTTGAGTAGGGTTCTTAACCTATTCAGGACAGTGTCTATGGCTACATTGTAGATTGCTAGGCCATAGTCAATGGAGGATGCCACCGAACTGTAGGTGACTAGCTTTAGCGTCTCAGGTGGCATGTATTGACGGTGTTTATACAGAACACCTAATTTTGCGCTGGCAGATTTGACTGACTGATCAACATGTGTCGAGAAAGAAAGGGAGCAGTCCAAATGTATTGCAAGGTATTTGAAGGCATCAGCCTGCACTAACAAGTCCCCTTTGGAGCTCTGGATCTGCAGTTTTCCATGGTGGTTCTTTCTCTGTGGCAGGGAGAAGAGCATGCTCTTGGTTTTCTTGTAGTTGAGCAACAGTTTGTTATTACTGAACCATTCCACAAGTCTGTGGAAGTTTGCTTCAAGTTCAAGGGAGGTAGCGGGTAAATTACACCCACTTACAGAGATGGATGCATCATGTGCATAAAGCACCATGTGTGCTTGGCAGACTGTAGGCAGTTGGTTGATGAATATACTGAACGGGAGTGGTCCCAGGATAGATCCTTGTGGGACTCCCAAGAGTCACGTCCATGGGTTCTGATAGTATGCCACTAACTTTAACTTGCTGTGCCCTACCGGATAGGTAGCTCTTGAACCATGCAACTGGGCCCAGTGACAAGCCCATTGAGAGAAGGTTTTGCAGGAGGAGTTGATCGTTGACTGTGTCGAATGCCTTGGTGAGATTGATGAAGATAGACCCCAGTGCTAAACCATCATCAAAAGCCTTGTATATCTGGGAGGTATAGTCAATCAGAGCGGTTATGATTGAGTGATGTTTCCGGAACCCATGTTGTTGCCTACAGAGTAGGTTGTACTTCGTTACTCAGTAAGCTGGTCCGAGACCACTCGTTCCAGTGCCTTGGACATAGGGGGGAGAATTGAGATGGACCTGTAATTGGTTAGGTTTGTGGCATCACCTGATTTGAGAACAGGGGTGACAGCCGCCTTCTTCCACTTATCTGGGAACACTCCTGTCCTTAGTGAGGCATTGAAGACTTTGGTAAGGGGATCCGCCAACTCATTGATGGTGAGTTCCATCAGTTTCATGTCAACAAGATCACTCCCTTGTCTAGTCTTGTTTAGAACAGCTTTAACATATTTAAAGGTATCCCGTTGACTCAACTGTTTGAAATAGAAAGGAGGAACATTGGACTGGGGTACGGGTGGCTGGGCATAAGGGTGGAGTGGGCTGAGAGTGAAGCGGGACTGTTGTTCCTTTGGAAGAACAGAACTTGGGTCAGAGAAGGCTTGGTTGAATGTGTTCGCAATGTCGTCGGGCTCCAGGAGTGTCCCCTCATTAGTGACTATTAACCCTGGTTGTGCTTTGGATGCTTTACCGGTGAGAGTTTCTATCGAGTCCCAGAATTCCTTACCTTTACCCTAGCTCCTTTTCAGTAGGTCATGGTAGTAGCTTGCCTTAGCTTGTTGGATGATCCTAGTACAATTTTCTTTTAGACCTATATTTGATGTAGTCAGCCTCTTTACAGTAGCTTTGGCCCTATTCCGCATACGCTGTAGTATGGTGCAAGTAAGCCAGAGTTGATAGTTCCTCGAGTTTTTTTTGGTTCTGTAGGGGGCAAAGATGTCACTGGTCTTGGTAAATATGGTGATAAAGAAGTTGAGGGCTGTGTTCCCATCCGTGGCCTGTCCAACGGTGACCAGTCGACCAGGCTCAGATAATTTCTGAGAGTGCCTAGCTGTCCAGGTCTCCGGGATCGGTTTCGAGATACCTGGGGGCCACAGGTGCTAGTTTTATTCGTCCAGATGCACATTACTGGTGAATGATCGCTGAGGGTGTCAAGAAGGACAGTGACCTAGGATATATGCTCTGGGCAGCTCGCTAGAAGCCAATTGATTAGAGTACTTGTGCCTATTTTGTAGTTAAGCCTGGTTGCTTGGTGGACTAGTTGAGTGAGGTAGAGTCCGGACACCTGGTCACGGACAGCTAGAGTGTCATTGGACAACCAGTTAGTGTTAAAGTCACCAACTACTATGTGTTCCCAATTTTTGTTGTACTGCTCAAAGCTGCTCAGCACTTGTTGGATGCCTGTTTTGGAGGTTCCAGAGGGTATGTATACGGTGGATAGTAGTAAGGTTTAGTGTTGCTTATCCAGGGTGAGTTTGAAGGTAAGTGTTTGCACTTCCTTATTTAAGAAACTGCAAGGCAGGGGTTGGGCTCTAAGGTCATTCTTCAGGTAAACTACGCATTGACCCCCTCGTTTAGTTAGTCTGTCCTGCCGAAACACTGTGTATCCATCCAGTGCTATGGAGGCATTACTAACTTTTGGTGAGAGCCAGGTTTCAGTGAGAGCAATTATGTCGGGTTGTAGTAAATCCACCCAGGCCTGGAACGATGGTAGTTTATTACTGAGACTATGTATATTTAGTGATACTATTGAGAGGTGTCCCTGGGCCTGTTTTGGCCTGGTACTGGGGGGGCCTGGGTTAGGGTGGACGTTTCTGGAGATGAACAGCAGCAGTACTAGTATCAACTTTCTTGGGATGTGTGCCCAGTGCAGCCTACGTGTCCCCTTTACCTTTACCCAGCGCGGTTCAAAGGGGTTTAAAGTCGCCACAGTGGTTTGGCAGTGCTAATTTTGTGCGGAACTGAGGGTGTGTAGATAGAGGGTGGGATTTTGAAGACCTGAGTAAGACAGCCGTCAGTGCAAGTACCGCTGGGTTTAAAATTGGTGGGGAGGGTGAGGCACAGGCTAGTATCTGCGTGAGTGGAATATGCTGAGCTAGTCCAGCCAGCTTCTCTTATGAGAAAGGGGAGTAAGAAGGTTAGGAATCCAATTTTTGCAGCTGAAAGCATTTTAACTAGCCGAGTGTGATAGTATAGATAGAACTACGAGAGAAGGGGCCGGCCCGGTGGCGTTGAGGTTTGAGGCGCTGGATGCCACACCTCGCACCATGCCGGCGACCGGGTTAGGGAACGAGTCCAGGTTGCTGGGGGTCGGCAGGGGAGGGAGAGGATCGAGCTTCCGGAGGACAGCTCTCCTCTCCCGAGAGGGATGGGTTCCCTATTTGGCACTCGACTGACCTCTGGCAGAAGCCGGAGATGCAGCAAGCGCCAGAGAAGCCTAGCGAAGGGGTGGGGAGTGGCAGTCGCTGGTGAGGCCTTGACGTCAGGGCGCTGGCCACTCCCTAGGGAAAAAAAACCCTTCAGCTCCGGCAGAGATGGAGAACCGGAGCTTGCCCACGATTTACAGCCGCTCTCCTGGCATCCTCCCGACCGACGCTGCCAGAGAATACCGAGGTGTTTGAGCCCACCCTGACCCCGCCCGAGGGGAAAACCGAGGCTACATGGGCGACGGAGGATTGACCAGGTAGGAGCGAACCGTAGTGGGATGACTCTTAGGTACTCCCGAGGAGACTGGAGTTGAGGGGAGAGAGGAGGGAAAAATAGAAAGTACAAAAAAAAAAAAAAAAATACGAGAGAAGGTGGAGATCCACCAGTAATCCTTTAAGGGGGTTGGTAATAGTCCCAGAGGGGAAGAGCCAAGGGCTGTCTTATGAGCTGGAGGAGGAGGGGTATTTAATAGAGGCTGAGGCCGGGGTGGCAGAGGTGGGACAAAAAACAGAGCTATACAGTAGTGTCCGGTGTAAGTAAAGCACCAAAGCAGTCCGAAAAAGCCGCTGGGACGGAACCAACCAATGGCAGGCTCCTGTTGTCTTTGTTGCAAGGTTCATTCCTGTGACCACAGCAAAGTCCAACACAATTTGTCGTTACCAAGGTTGAGCAAGTCTGGTCTGTGTGGTGAGTTTATTTATTTAAAAAAATATATAAAAATTATATTTTGTTTTTATGCTGGTACAGCGGAGGTTAAAGTGTGATGTCAGCTTTGTGCACTGAAGAACTTCATATATATGGTGGAAGGTGGCTTCCAGAGAACGGGGTTGAGAAGAGACTTGATTTGCCTATCGAAGGATCACTTTGCATGGTGCAAGTGCTGCAGATAGTATATCTGTATTGTTTTGTGTTTTTTTTTTTTTTTTTCATCCTGTTTACAGCAAGTCAGGTGACTGGACAGCTAGCACAAATGAGGAGTGCCTTAGGAGAGGAGCTTTATATATAATGACGTAATTTTTTAAGGATATCAGTGTTTGTGCAGAGAAAGAGCACATGAAGAAAGTGGAGCCTCATTAATAAAGTGTGGTAGTATGTGGAGGATAAGCTAATGATGGGTCTCCTATACTAAAAAATGGCTGATGATGTGACTTATGTGTATAAATGTAAGGGAGTACATTCCTACACATAATAGCTTGGATACCATAATTTATCCTATGACTCTGGTGTCCATGCCTATTGCATGCATGCTCCAAATCCAGTGTTCTGATTGTATAAAACACATCACATGACCGTGTGTATATCCGAGCGCGTCCGCACACCTGCACTTTTTACCCCCCTTAAAAACTATTTTGCCATTATATAAGATAGATAACCCACTCTACGGTGTGCTGTCGCGCTCTGATATACGCACGCTTTAGGTGGTTGACTCTCGGCTGTGGCCTCGTGCATACAATGCACACCAAGGCGTGCGTATATCAGAGTGCGACCGCACACCTAAGAGTGGGTTATCTGTTACATATATCACTGGTTCAAATTAGGTTTTGCAGTCACTAGTAAGCAGGGCTCGTGACTGGGAAAATCACTAGCATCACAGACTTTTCCACTGGCCCAGCTGGTGTACTTATTGAAGTGTTACGGGTTGAAACAACAAAAGTAGGAAAATGTGGCAATAGGGTTTCCAACCTTTACACCCCACCCTGCAGGCAGCAACAGGCATGGGGTGTGCCTTGGGGTTGTCAACCCTAACACTAATCCCATTCTCATATACTGCACCATTTCAGTTTATTTAGTCATGGAATGTGGGTGGGTGAGCGTTAGGGTTGACAACCCCAAGGTAACAACCTACACCTGTTGCTGACTGCAGGGTGGGGGTTGGGTGTTATGGTTGGAAACCCTAACGCCGCATTTCCCTGCCTTTGTCGCTTCAACCCTAACTAGTGCATTAACAAAAATATATATAATCTATGCAGTAGATATGGATGTGTATATATTTTTACAACAGGTGTACGTCTTGATTAGCGAAGAGAAAACTACTGTCTTATGACCAACTTGCAAGGTAGTAACCCGCTGTCTTCTCTGAGGACCTACTATATCCATGAGTGTAACTCACAATTTTGTAACACTATAATCTAAGTAACATACAAACTACTACATTATGTAACCTAAGTGTATCTATGTTAAATGTTCCTTTTACTGCACCTGTAATGTAATCCTCTGTTTTAATCTGCACTGTAATAACTGTCTTGATGTCTGCCCCCCACCCCGCCTGACAAGGTGCCTTTGTAAATGAGTCTCTGACTCAAAGGTTGTAAACCTGATTTGTAATAAATAAATAGTACTATCTCACATTTTTGAAGATAGTACTACTTTCTTGCAAAGCTGGGTATGTGACAGTGGAATACTGAACCAATTGGCAGCTTTAACAGTGCTGATGACATCACAGTGCCCATGTGCAGTATTGAAGCCAGCAGATGTGAGATGCTTTGTAGACTTGGTTGCTTTCTAATTTGCATCTGTATTGATTGTTTTCATTTTTAACGAAACTTTACTTGTACATCGAGCCATAAATTTTTTTTGGCAGAAAAGGACCTTTAGGTCTATCAGGTCTGTGCCTTGTCCCTGCTAGTTCCGTCACCACTGACCCTAGTTGGTCATAGGTGTCGCTTCCTCTCTCCATTCTTCTACCCAATAAGTCCCTGTCCCCTTCTGACACATGCTTGAAGCTTCCAGCAGTCTTTGCATCCACTGCCTCCTCTGGCAGGCTGATCCAGTCATCCGCCACCCTTGGTCTATTCTGTTGATTGTACTGATTTGTACTGCATTGATTTGCTTCTTTTATGCTGAGCCATTGATCAGAGGGGCACAGTTTGCATTTTGTACTTTTTTTTTCGTTTACAACTTTATCACTGCTATCACAGAACCACCTAAAAACTGGCTGTACAGGTCAAATGTTACATGGGTGCGATAGTAGTAATATCTTCACTTGCTGTACTTGATCTCTTCTGACCTCACTTGTGGCTTTGCCACTCGTGTGAGGTCAGAAAGTCGAGTATAGCTCATGAAAACATTTGTATCTCAGTCTCACCCATGTCTTAGTCCATATTTATATATAGCTATATATTTATATATAATATATGTTATAGAATACATGATGGGTTGCAGTGGAATAACACATTTGTCTCCACTAGTGAGTGGTAAGTCCAGTAACTCACGAGTGGCAAAGCCATAGGTTAGTTACTAGGGTCTTACTACTTATGTGGCGATAAATGTGTTATTCCACTACAACCCATTATGTATTTGATACATACCACCCTGTTTATAATGTTTTCTTCGTAGCCTTTCTTTCCATTGTAAACTTTCTATCTGGCCCATTGTTCTCTGTGTTCTATTTCCAGATTCTAACTGGAAATAACATGTTCTAAGTTACATAAAATGTGTTCTAAGTGAAAGAGATGGGGTTCTAAGTGAAAATAAATATTTATCCTAAAATAACATGATTTATCCAATTTATTCACCAGTGGTGTGATATGAATATGTGTGTGTGCATGTGTGTGTGTGTGTGTGTGTGTATATATATATATATATATATATATATATATATATAATTATTTATTTTAAATCTCTGATTACAATACCTTTGAACCAGAGGCTCTTTTACAGAGGTTCCACATAAGGTGGATAGATACAAGGGTAAATAACAAATTTGACAAACATTCAAGATCAACAATAAGTACACTTGAGGTGGTAAGAGACCGTCATTTCAATACATTCTAAATAAAAAGTAACAGAGTGTACAAGTCAGTCAACATATAGCGGCCAAGGGTGTATCAACAAGACAGTTGGAGGACAGAAGCAACCAGAGATGGGCTTTGTTGGGTGGGGAGAGGGGCAGTTGGAGGATAGAAGCAGCCAGAGGCATACTTTGCTGGGGAGGGGGGACAATTTAATTGACTAAGACGCAGGGAGGCAGTGTTAGAGGCACGAGGGGAAGGAGGGTGTTGGGGTGGGGCTAAGGTTAGTTGGGAGAGAGGAGGGGGGTTACTAGTGAGAGTTGATGAGGCTTTTATTTTAACTTGAAATACATAGAGAAGGGATGTCAGCAGAAACTCCAGATTTTCTCTCCTAAGCTGGTCTCTGGGCTTCCTTACTCCTGGGCTGTACCGCCTGTTGTTGGTCGTCAGGCAGGAAACGAAGATCTGCAGCAGAGGGGCCTCCAGTCCTCCCCTTCTGGCATCCTCCAGTTTACTTCCCGCCTTCAGTGAAGCAGGTACTCTGCAGCAGAGCCTTGCCACACGTGGCAGGGCTGAAGAGACTGTAAGTCATTAAATCTTTATTCTTCTTTTGGAACAAGTGTGGAGCATTGTTACTAGGAGCGTTTTGGAAGCGCTCCATGGTGGGATCTAGTCTCAGCCTTGCAAGCTGAACAGACTGACCCCACCTCTCAGTGGCCCGTAAGTATAGTTGTTATCCTAGTAATTGTAAAAGATCTGAACATGTAATACGGGCAAACATTTGTGGCGTTGTGATATTTTGAAATCTGCTAAGTAAACATTCCCATCCATAAACTGAAGTGTTGCATTGCTTAAGTCATTGTTTGGAAGAAGTAAAATTCAGATTGACTGTGTTTCATAATTCCAGACTCCTGAAACCTATTGAGGGATGTAAGAAGTTTTTCACTGTGGCATAAATCTCCTTTGAAAGCTGCAAAGTGTGTTTTTATTCAGAGAAACAAGTTGTTTTAGGGGCGTGGCTATAGTGGACTGTCCACACACTGCCAGTTCCACTGGAGATGCTTATTAAACAGAAGTCGTGAAGCTAAGCTCCTACCACCACCTGGGTGGTGTATCTCCTGACTCCACCCCGTGATGTAAGGTCTTTCCACTGCAAGAACAGGTCTTCTCCTTTATGGCTCCTGCTTAGGACTATGTGTGCCATAGGTGAACCTTTACTTCAAAGTTTTTTGAACTTATACTGCTTTAATCCTCAGTCCCTTCGACTCCATGGCATGGACGAAGATGGAGTAATAGAAGCTGGGGTTCAGATTTTGTGTTCTGTGCTGACAGAAGATGTTGGCCACAGCCATCCTGCTGGTGCAACAGTAGCACTACCACTTATGACACCAGTGACCTGGCCTCTCCTGTGAAGTGGTACATGGATCCCTGCTTCCAGCATGCAAATATGTAAGGTTTTGGGGTGGAGTTTGGGGGGGGGGGGGGGGGTATACCTCCCAGGTGGTGAGAGTAGCTTGGCTTCAAGACATCCAACAAATCAGCATTTCCAATGGACCTGGCAGTGTGTGGATGTGAACTACATGCCACTCATAGAACTACGGTTACAGATGAGTAGCCTACTTTAATGTTCTGAATGCTGATATTTGTGGATCCGCATGTTGAATTCCAAGGAGTTTTTAAATCTTTGCAGTATCTACACCCATGATTTGAGTCTGATACCATAAACTTTTATGTGCTTACCAGGTCCCCTTGTTCACAGCAGACTGGAATTAGAGCCGATTATGTTAAGTAGCAGTTTTGTGATAAATGAAACGGGTAGGTTTTGATCAGGTATCCTGTTTTGGTTATATGTCTCACAAGAACAAGGATGTTTCTTGTTATGTTTGTGATGTATTGGCTTAAACTGTAAGCAGCCTATCATCTGGTTTAATAAAAATAGTCTAAAACAATTAAAAAAAAAAAAAAAGGTGGGCGGGGCACCGTGGAGACGGAGCTGAAGATGCAGCCTTTAGCAGCTCCAGATTATACCTTGGAGAATTGATGACGCTGATTCTCTCTCCTAAAGCTGGTCTCAGGGCTCATAACTGCAGGGAGGTCCTTCCTGGTATCACGTGACAGGCAGGAAGAAACTGACCTGCAAGGAGACTGCATCCTCCCACTGACTTCCTTCAGCTGCCAGTTTATTTCCTGCCTGTCACAAGGTAGGACCTCTGCAGGGCTCCGTCACCAGAGTGACAGAGCTGAAGACGACGATTTGTGAGTTTGTTCTATTTTTGCCTACTACTATACTCTTCTGGATATTGGATGAGCAGGGAGCCCCAGAACCAGCTGTGCATGCTGTACAGATGGGCTGCCCTCCCCCTTGCCCGCCTTCCCACGCTGAGTGTCCCAGTTACGCGGAGTTTTCTCTGGAGCTACGCCACTTCCTCCTCCCCCCTCCCTCTAACGATAAAGGGGGCAGATTTCTCTGGGGCACGGCAGGGGAGTTTTATGAAGCAGCAGAGCATTAGCAGCATCCTTCAGAGAGCAGCTCGTCTTCTAGCCACACGCTAATCTCCCTGTTGACGGTCCCCTCAGTACAGGCCATCAACACTGCTCCTTGTTGATGAGCCGCCTGGCTATTTGGTGCGTCGACAGCTCATTTGGAGCTATTCTGAAGCTTTGAAGTATTCAACTCCCCACGACGCACTAGCGTGTCGATGGTGCTCACAGTAACAAAAGCCTGTCGGGAGGCTCATGGGGAAAAGAATCCACATCCTCTCTCTAGCACATTGACTAGCTTCATCAGGCCCTGCTCATCAACGGCAATTCGAGCGGCTTTTTGAGTATCACCTCGCACGCATTCTCTTCAGGAGATGTGGGAAAACAATCTTGGGGGAATTTTTTTTTGTCTGTGGCCCCCAAGGACCTATTTCCCTGATACAGCTGCAAGCATGGCCTCCTCTAAACCTCCAAGGGGCAGAAAATGCCACAAACATAGAGCCCCCATGCTGGCAACTTTCGTGGGCTCTCTGTGTCAAATGCGATGGTGCCATGACCGTAAACTTGGAAGAGGTCGGGGAGGCTTCTGCCTCCGAATCACAGGACCAGCACAACCAGTCTACGGGCCTTGCACAATCCTCTGTCTTCGGAGGGCACCATTCCTCGACCTGAGATCTCGATCCAGACCTCATCGAAAAACTAAATAGTTACTCCCACGGGCAGCGGTCACGATCCAGCCATAGCACCTCTACGGTGCAAGAAGCCTGATCCACCCAGTGCCCAAAGAGATAGATACGGTGCCACTTGCCCCCACGGGCAGCGGTCACAATCCAGCCATAGCACCTCTATGGTGCAAGGAGCCTGATCCACCCACCCCCCCAAAGAGATAGATATGGTGCCACTTGCCTCCATGGGCAGCGGTCATGATCCAGCCATAGCATCTCTACAGTGCAAACAGCCTGATCCATCCACCCCCCAAAGAGATAGATAAGGTGCCACTTGCCCCCACGGGTAGTGGTCACGATCCAGCCATAGCACCTCTACGGTGCAAGGAGCCTGATCCACCCACCCCTCCAAAGAGATAGATATGATACGACGCTTGAAAAATTGCCACAATTTCTCTGGGCTGTGTGAATGCTGAACTGGATCATCACTTGCAGTTTGCTGTTTTCAATGTCAGCGCCTTCTCAGGGTGGCACTGTTGGCTCCACGCCTGTGTAGAGCTCCCTGATTGGCTGGTGTCACTCACCTGAGACAGGAGCACCCGAGACGTGTGGCTTAATGTAAGCCTGCATCCCTGTACTCTGCTTCAAATATATATATATTTTAATTTAGCCTGTTCTGCTCGGCCTGTGTAAAGTAACTTACCACCCCCCGCTGCAGCTTCTCTCCAACTGTATGTGCACTGATTCAGTGCTAGCTCTGCAAACCTCCCCTTGATCTTTCGTCCCAGGCCTCCTTTAAATGCACACAGTCTCCGCCCACTCCTATCTAATGTTTAAATTTATTGGTTACTTACTGTCAACAACTGCAGTTCCTCCCATCCCCTTTTTGCAACTAAGCCTTCTAGCAGCTTTATCTCATTCTGTCTTGCTGAGGCATACCATTTTGGTACTTTAGGTTTGCTTATTGCTCACTAGCATATCCTGCCTTGCTAAGGCAGTTGATTTAGGTCAGGTGATCTCTCTAGTACTTTGTCTGCTCCAGAGTAGTAGCCTAGAAATTTGCTTCAAAGCCTCTTTGCTCCTAGTACTAATCTATAGTCAGGTGAACTCTTTTCTTATTAGCCTGACTAGGAGCTGTACTTAAGGATTACTGCTTCAGGCTCCACTGCCTATAGTAGTATTCTGCAGGGATTAAGAAATTCTCCATCCGTTGAGAATCCCTTCTCTTGCCTGCACTTGTAGTGCCAATTGGGTGATAGTCTCATAATGAGGGCATAGTACCTGCTTCTATGCTTGTCTCTGCTCATGTTACATGTATTGGACCCGAACGTGAATCAAAAAAATAACTCCTAGAGTGGAGAATGGCTCTCTTTTTACATTGTCCGACCAGGACTTTTCCTATCAAGTAGAAGAACTTGTATGTGCTCTAACCTCCCCTAGCCCGCTGCTGGTCCTTCACCTGCACTGGCATACAGGAACTCTCCTAGAGCCTGCCCACAGGGCTACACCACCTTCTGCATGCTCCCCCCTACTCCCATTGACTCTCTCGGTCAGGGTATTGTTGTATGCAGCATCAGAAAAACTGGGAACTAGTCTCAGAACTCCCTGTACTGCTGCAGACAAATCATGTAACCGAAAGAAGACCCAGCCACCCACACTTCTCCTAGGACTCTGCAGCAAACTCTTGTTCCTTCTTTTACTGTGCTTAGGAAATGTGGAGCTTAATCCAGGCCCTCTGGCACCCATGGAATCTTGCATGTTAATGTATGTAGCCTATTAAAAAAAAAATCACTTCTGTTCAGGCCTGGGTATGTCATACTGCTCCAGATGTTCTGGTGATTACGGAGTCCTGGCTCCGACCGTCGTCCAGTAACAACGAAGTTAACATCCCCTACTACTCTTTGTTCAGAGTCGACAGGCAAACCAGAGGTGGTGGGGTAGTTATTTACATCAAGGATAAATTCCCTGCCTCCATAATTGACTCAGCCTCTGTCCCAAAAGAATTCGAAAGCTTGTCATTAAAGATTGAAATTGCCACTGGTGTCTCATTATGTATAATAGGATGCTACAGACCCCCATCAGCTGGACTACAGTCGTTAAGACATCTCAAACATCCTGGGTTCGGTATCTTCAGAGTGTATCATACTAGGGGACTTCAACTTAGACTGGCTCCCCAGTGCATCCACCCCACTTACAGTGTTCTGTGATTCCCTTGGGTTGTCACAGCTAATAAACAAATCTACTCGTCCTAACAAGATCAACCCTAATAACAGTACTCTCTTGGATATCATTTTAGTTAAACCCCATTTATTCTCCCATGCTGGCATCTTTTTCTCTGATATTAGTGACCATTGCTTCATCGTGTGTGTAAGATCCACTCTTAAATCCACAACTGTACCAAAATTCTCCTTTAAGAGGTGCATACGCAACTTTGATCTCCATGGGTATGTATCAGACCTAAGAGACTCCATGTAATGGCAGGACTTCTGTCTAGCCAAGTCCCTGACTACGGCTTATGATATTTTCTCAGAAATTGTGCTAGGGGCTCTCAACAAGTATGCCCCGATACTAGAAATTCAAGCCAGAAACCAGTCCTGTCCGTGGTTTACAGAAGACCTGAAAGATGCTTTGCGCGGAGTAGAGATGTACTCTGGAGAACTGCTAGGAAAACTGATTTAATAAATGACTGGAATCCTTTCCGGAGGGCGAGGAACCTCTGCACCAAACTGGTCAGACAAGCCAAAGCTAATTTCTACCGCTCTCAGCTGGAGAGCTCCTCAAGAAATGCCTCCAAATTCCGGAGGACTATCAAAGACATTGAAGGTCACACCACTGTAAATTCCCTACCTACTAAATTATTGCTCAACAATACTGTCATCTGCGACAGACCGTCTATCCTCGATGCTCTCAATAATCATTTTGCCACTGCAGGGCTAGCCTTTGACCCCTCTCCCGCGAATATCCTCTGCCAACAACTTACATTGGATACACAAGAAAAACCCATCCCCAGTCCATCCTTCTCTCTGCAGCCTAGCTCCCTGAAAGAAGTCAAAGATCTTCTCCTTCAGCTGGACACTAGGAAAGTGCTGGGGCCGACTTCATTGACCCGTACTTCTTAAAGTTCGGTTACCGTGTCCTCGCAGTCCCAGTTACTCATCTCTTCAACCTATCCTTGTCCCAGGGTGACCTACCGCTCATTTGGAAAAATGCACTTGTGGTCCCTTTGTTTAAGTCAGGAGATCCTAGTGACCTCAATAACTACAGGCCAATCTCCCTACTTCCAATCCTGTCAAAGATGCTGGAGAAAATAGTGAACTACCAGCTTCGGAAGTACCTGGAATCAGAAAAATTGCTCAACCCATTACAGTCCGGTTTTAGAGCACAGCACAGTACAATCTCCGCTCTAGCCAAGGTGACAAATGACTGGCAGCTTGAATTAGACAAAAAAAAGTTGTCTGCTCAGTTTTCTTGGACCTAAGCAAGGTGTTTGATACCGTTGATCACAGACTGCTTCTGTTGTCCCTCTGGAACATTGGTTTGGATTCCCTATCCCTTAAATGGTTCTCCAACTACCTCTCAGGACGACTTCAACAGGTAAAAGCAGAAGGGGAAGTTTCTCCACAAAACCCTATTGAGGGGTGTACCGCAAGGTTCCATTCTTGGTCCCTTGCTCTTCATCATTTATATTAACAACGTAGATGCCCCCATCAAAGAAGCACAAATGCACCTATTCGCGGATGATACGGTACTCTATGCTAGTAGCCCCACACCTGAAGCGGCCTGTACAGCCCTTCAAAATGAATTTAATCTGCTGCAGCATCAGCCTATAAACCAGAGACTGCTCTTAAATGCAAAAAAAACAAACAAAAACAAAGCAATGTTCTTCTCGCCCCTTCAAAATGCAATAAATCCTGCAATTGCTGGGACACTCCCACAGATCACTACCATTCTAGGTGAGCGGTTGGACTACGTACCAAAGTTCAAGTACCTGGGGGTCTGGTTAGACCATAGACTTAACTTTCACAGATCACTTAGAAGAACTGGCAAAGAAACTTGGACAAAGACTTGGTCTGTTCTTTAGGATTAATAATCTCCTCACAAGAGACGTTAAACTGAAACTGGTTCAAACTACCTTTCTTTCCCTATTTGATTACGCAGACTTTCTATGTAGTCAGGGACCTGCAGGTACCCTAGCCAAACTTGATACGCTTTATCACAGAGCCATAAGATTTATCACGGGTCTTCCGTACTCAACCCACCACTGTGCATTGTACACGGCAGTGGGATGGTCATCCCTTGCTTACAGATGGCAAAAAAATGCTACGGTTTGGACATACAAAGCTATCTCAAATAAACTGCCTCAGTATATCGCTGTCTGTTTACCTTTGTGCACTCTGGGGAAGTATGTCTTGAGAAGCACCTCATACATCTACCTTTATGTTTACAAAGCAAAATCTCGCATTGGCAGAGCAGCCATCAGCTTTGTGCTCCCTCAACTGTGGAATAAGCTGCAAAAACCTTTGAAATTAACTCACCCCATCAGCCTAGCAGCTTCTAAATTTCTATATCTACATCATAATAAGGAGTCCTGTGTCTGTCTACCCTAAATAGTGACTCCTATTAGTCCAAGCACACTTTAATTACTATTGTTAAAAGACTGATCACATCTATAATCGACTCTTCCCTCTCTCCTTTTTCTACCCCCATATCTGTCCCTTCCACATTCCTTTGACCCTGGTTCCAGCTCTAAATTCTCCATACCGTATCACTATATGTGTTTTTATATTAGGTTTTGTTTGTGTTCAGTGCACCTGATATGTATTTTTCTTTACTTTTATGAAAAATTGTGTCCTACACAAAACTAGCTGTATCTTCTGTTCCAAACATATACTACTGTCAATGCTACCTGCTGATACTTTGTATATACTGTATTATTGTATTTCACTTTATTTGTATTATTACTATTTTTGTGTGTGTTGTATCCCATGTATATTGTCCCTTGTTTCTTGTTAAACCCAGGTCCACCTCGAAAATGAGCTTGCTCAATGGTGATCAGCCGCCTGGTTAAATAAAGATTTTGATTGATTGATTGAAATCGGGCCTTCGCCCTCAACCCATCTTACTTTGATATCTCTCCCCAGTCCTCAGTACGCAGGACTCAAAGGAAAGCCACATGAAAGCCCACTCCCTCCCCTTCCTCAGACGAGGAGGGTACCCACTCCGCACGACACCCAAGGAGGAGGAGGAGGAAGAAGAGATCAGATCCAGGAGCAGATCCAAAGATTCCCAGAAAGAGAAACGCTGCCGAGATGGATCCCCATCAGTGTCCATTTTCTTTTCCTCAGAAGACAGGGAAATTCCAGCCTCTGACTCTGACGCCTTGCCATCCAGGTACTTTGATCAACTTGGATTTTTTTTTTTTTATCAAGCAGGTGACAGAGGAGATCCACCTGGGACCATCCTCTCTGGAGCCCAAGCACCCAAAGCCAATTTTCAGACTCTCTTCAGCCATCAAACCGGCCATGTCATTCCCCATTTCTCAGGCCAGTGAGGACTTGCTGAAGGAAGAATGGCAGGGGCCCGAATGTGCCTATCCCATCCCCCGTCACCTCTCCAAGTTACTGAAATTCGACAAGAAGCTCTCGGAGCGATGGCTGGAATGTCCCAGAATCAACCCTTTAATCTGCAACCTCACCAAAAAAAAACAGTTGTCCCCAACAGGGTGGGGTGGGGGCTCCCTCAAGGATCCAGTGGCAAGGAAGGCGGATACATCCCTCAAAAAGGCTTTCCAATCCACTGCCACCTCGCTCAAGACGGCTACAACCAGCTTGTTTTCAGCTCGTGCGGCACTAGCATGGGCTACTGACCTGGCATTCCAGCTTTCTAATGAGCCAGGCAAAAACAAGTCCACTCTACAGCGTCTATAACTCGTGGGGCTAGCCTCTGCCTACTCTGCAGACGTGTTGAAGGAGGCAGTCAGATGTGCCGTGCAAGCCATGTTTTACCAGACCTCAGCCCGTTGCAACCTGTGGCTGCGGGCTTGGCAGGCAGACACCCCCTCGAAGATGCACTTGACGAATACCCCATACAAAGGAGGCCTCCTTTTTGGATCAGCTTTAAAGGAGGCGGTCGGGGGGGATGGCAAAAGTCTGTATGCTACAGTCCCGGACCAGGAACAAGTTGTGGTCTTCTGGGTCCAGGCAGAATTTTCAGAACCAAAGTTATTCAAGGGGACACTCTAAAACATTTCAAGGCAGACGACCTTGGTTTTCATCCCTCAACCAGCGTGGCCCTTGGGGAGGAAGGGGCGGCTCTCGAAACACCACTGGGGACACCAGAAAGTCGCAGTGAGGAGCCACGGTTCCATCCTCGGGTAGGGGGCAGACTTTCCAACTTTGTCGAAGAATGGGTCCACACCACCCCAGACAGTTGGGTGCTAGATATGGTACGTGAGGGCTACTCCATCAGGTTCGAATCAAGACACCCTCTGCCCGACGTGGTCCTCTTGCCAGTTTCAAGCAATCCGGGAAAAAAGAGCGGTGACACTGCAAACAATTACGGACCTTCTCCAGGCACGAGCGATTGAACAAGTTCCCATTCCAGAAAGGAACAGAGGTATTTACTCCCTCTTCTTCATAGTCCCAAAACACTCGGGAGGATTTCGGCTGGTATTAGGTCTCAAATTTCTGAATGGCTTTGTCTGCCAAAGGACGTTCAAGATGGAGGCCCTTTCTTCCATTGTCGGAGAAATACTTCAGAGATTTTTTTAGCCTTGATAAATTTACAAGATGCCTATCTGCATATCCCCATACGGCCGACACACAAGCAGTTCACGGTACTCCCCTTCAGTCTGACCACAGCTCCAGGGGTCTTCTCCGAGGTACCCATAACCGTGATCGCACACCTCAGACTACAAGGGATTCAGCTATTCCCATACCTGGACGACATTCTAATCAAAGCACCTCAGTACAATCAAGCAATCCAAGCAGTGACAGAGGTCGTACTGTGTCTCTCTTCCCTAGGGTTTCTGATCAACCGGAAGAAGAGCTCCCTAATTCCGGTGCAGACCCTGAACCATCTGGGGGTGGACTTCAAGACAGTCCAAAACAGAGTCTTTCCAATGGACTCGAAATTCCAGGACCTGAGGACCTTCATCAGCAAATTCCAGTCGAGCCAATCCCTGCCAGCTCGCACCTTCATGCAGCTAACAGGGACAGTGGTCTTCCTGTCGGACTCTGTGCCCTGGTCACTAGTTCACATGCGTCCTCTCCAGTCCAGCCTCCTACAACAATGGTCCCAGTCGCGGGACAACTTAAGCCAATAGGTGCAGATCTCACCACAGGTAAAAAAAAACTCTCTTTGCTGGTGAACACAACGACCCAGCGTCATGAGGGGTCTTAATCTGGAACATCCCCACCCGATACGGATAACTGCAGATGCCGGTCTTCAGGGCTGGGGAGCGTATATGGATCAACTGTGAGCACAGGGCAAGTGGTCTCTGGCGGAGTCGCGCTGCAGCATCAGTGTTCTGGACATGCAGGCAGTCCGCCTGGCACTGCAGCAATTCAGAGCTCAGATCTCCAACTGGGATGTTCTCATACTCATAGACAATCGAATGACAATGGCCTATATCAATTGACAGGAAGGCACAAACAGCTCTCGGATATTTCAAGATGCTCTACAGCTGTTTTAGTGGGCAGAACTCAACCTGGGGAGCCTGAGGGCTGTGTACATCCCAGGTCAAGAAAACATTACAGTGGATTGGCTAAGTTGAAAGGACGTCCTTCCAGGAGAGTGGGAACCGAAGGACAGCACATTCCACATCCGTACTGCACGTTGGGGCCTCCTGCAGGTAGATCTTTTCGCTTGCCGACAAAATTGCAAAGTCCCGCAGTTCTGCTCGCTGATCAGGGATGAGCTGGCAGTAGCATATGACGCCTTCTCCATCACTTGGGGTCAGTTCAACCTCCTGTATGTGTTTCTCCCAATTCCTCTAATCTCAAGGTTTGTTACACAAGCTTGCTCGAGATCAGGCAGAGCTGATTCTAATCTGTCCACGCTGATCACACCGGCCTTGGTTCCCTTGATTGGTTCAAATGTCTATACAACCTCCTCTGATTTTTCAAGTTCAGCCCGGACCTTCTACATCAGGGTCCAGTGCTGCACCCCGTTTATGCAATCTATCCCTTTGTGCACGGAGATTGAGTGGGAGTCTCTCAAGGAATTGGGTTACTCTCCCCCTGTCATCGAAATGGTGATTCAGTCAAGGCGTCCCTCGTATTCAAAAGTCTACTACAATCTGGAGAAGATTTCTCTTCTGGATACAGTCTATATCCCTTCCAGGCAATACTGTGTCTCTCCCCACTGTTCTGCAATTTCTGAAAGAAGGCTTCGACAAAGGCCTGCAACCTTGAGGGTCCAAGTTTCTGCTCTGGGTGCACTGCTAATGGCAGATTCAGGGGAATCCCTAGGAGCTCACCCTCACGTACGACGATTCCTGCGAGCAGCGACACTTCAGCGCCCTCCGATAAAGCCTGTCGTTCCACCGTGGAGGCACAGTCTGATTCTCAAAGCCCTAACTAAATCCCCCTTCAAGCTTCTCAAAGAAGCTTTTGTACTTCATCTAACAATGAAAGTGTTTTTTTCTCACGGCCATCACCTCAACTCGTCGCATCAGTGAGATTGGGCACTGTTGACTAAGGAGCCATATATGGTTTTTCAGCAGGACTCAGTGGACCTTCGTACAAACCCTTCTTTTCTACCAAAGGTGATGTCGCCGTTTCACTGCAACCAAGTATTGAACCTCCTGTCTTTCTGTCCTCGTGCTAAGAATGACAAAGAAAAGAAACTTTACACTCTGGACCCTAGGAGGGCTCTTTAGTTGTACATCAAAAGAACGGACTATTTCCGAAAGACATACGGCTTGTTTATTCTCACGTCTGGTCAGAATATGGGCAAAAGGGCCTCTAAAGACACCATTGCAAGATGGATTTGTTCCACCATTTCCATTGCCTACCAGAAGGCAGGAGTATCCCTACCAGGCCTGGTGAGGGTGCACTCAACTAGGGCCATGGTGACATCCTGGGCGGACTTCAGAGAAGCATCTCAGGCAGACTTGTGCAGAGCGGCCACTTGGTCTTCCATTCATACTTTTGCCAAGTTCTACAAATTGGATGTGTTCGCCTCTGTGGAGGCGTCCTTCGGACGTCTGGTCCTCCAGGCAGCGGTGGACCTGTAACAGACTGCTAACATTCTTCCCATCTAGGGAGCAAGAGGATGTACTGCTTTAGTATGTTCCAGCAATTATGAGCCCGGCGACAAGCTTTAGGAGAGAGAAATAGAAATTTAAATACCTGTAAATTTTATTTCTGACTGCTGGTCTCTGGGCTTCTTCCCTTCCAGAATGTTCAGAGCCGGCCTGGGGGCTGCAGGTCAGACTAACTTCTCTTCTGTTTGTTCCTAAGTTTTACAGGGGACAACTGCTTAGGAAGTACTGGCGGCTGAAAGAAGTTGGTGGGAGGATGCAGTCTCTCTGCAGAAGTCAGTTTTTTCCTGCCTGTCATGACGTACCAGGAATGACCTCTCGGCAGTTATAAGCCCGGAGACCAGCGGTTGGAGAAGAAAAAATTACTCACCTTAGTAATGTTGTTCTAATGGAGTCTTGCTGTATTATGACACATGCAGTGAGTCCCAACCTTCGAACTGCTCCGGAAGTGAAAGAGTTAACTTTCCATGCCAGGCATGGAGCGCTGAGCTCGAGCTCGGTTGAAACTCTGTCTGTTGTTCTTCAAACTCAAACTCTCAGATCTTTACGAGCTAAACTCACTGAGGTCCTGTGTGGAAGCTGTAAACCTACACTAGCCAACTGGCTACTAAACATAAGAACACATTTTTTGGTCCCAAAACAAAGACTCAAGTCAGGAGACCCAAAAAATGAAAAACACAACACCAAGTCACCCCAAAACAGGAGGGGTGAAAACAACAAGGTGGGCATCTACTAAGTACCAACACTGCACTGCCCACCCACATCCCAAAAACAGAGGTTCTGAGAGGGGCAGGCGGGAGGTCATAATATAGCAAGACTCCATTAGAAGAAACAACCTTACTAAGGTGAGTAATTTTTTCTTCAAACAACATGAAGTCTTGCTATATTAAGTGACATCTGAACTACACAGCAGTACCTCCGTGGAGGAGGGACAGAACCTACTTAGGAAATAGGCTCTGAAGCACAGCTGTGCCAAACCGAGCATCACTCCTAGCCTGAATGTCCAGGGAGTAATGCTTGGTAAAAGTGTGAACTGTTTTCCAGGTAGCTGCTGGACATATCTCTAGAATAGGGATGTCCCTGGCAGCAGCCAGGGAAGCAGCTGTACCTCTGGTAGAGTGAGCCCTCAGGCCTGAGGGAGGAATCTTACCCAGGTTTTCATAACAGAATTGGATACGAGAGACAATCCACCTGGCAATGGATCTTTTAGTGGCAGGTTTCCCTTTACCAACCTCACCATAAGTGAGGAACAGTTGGAGGGAGTCAAATCTATGACCCTTGGTACGCTCTATGTAGTAACTAAGGGCTCTCTTCACATCTAAGCTGGCAGCCTCCTCTCATGGGAGGAGGAATGGTCAGTAGAAGTACACTGGAAGAGATATAGATTGATTAGGTGGAAATCTGAAACCACCTTAGGCAAGAACTTCCTGTTAGTCCTGAGGACCACCTTATCTCTATGAAAGGAGATAAAATCAGGCTCCACAAAAAGCTTGTAGTTCACTTATGCGTCTGGCAGAAGTGATGGCTACTAGAAACACAGTCTTCCAAGTCAAGTACTTAAGCTCTGCTGAAGACAAAGGCTCAAAGGGGGGTTGCATAAGCTGAGCAATGCAAACATTAAGATCCCAGGCAGGGCAGGGTCCCTGAATGGAGGGTTGTGTGAAGCAATCCCTTAAAAAACTTGGAGAATACAGGATGAGCTGAAAGAGAAGAGGGTTTACCTGCTGAAATAAAAGCAGACACAGCTGCCAAATGTACCTTTAGGGTAGCTGGTCTCAGCCCCAAGGTATTTAAATGGACCATATAATCCAGGACTGTGGGTAAATCAGCAGATTCTGGGGAAATATGCTTACCAGAGCACCATATGGAAGACCTCTTCCATTTGGAATTATAGGTAGCCCTGGTGGAAGGTTTCCTAGAAGCCTTCAGTATATCCATTACACCTTGGGAGAAGTGTAGATCAGCAAACTCTAACTCTTCAAGAGCCAGGCCTTGAGATTGAGAGATTTGAGGTTCGGGTACCAAACCCTCCCCTGAGCACAGGTTAACAGGTTGTGATTCCTGGGAAGACACAGGGGAAGATGGACCGCTAAGGACAGTAGGAGTGGATACCAGGGTTGTCTGGCCCAATCTGGAGCACTCAGGATCATCTTGCAGGATTGAGATCTGATTTTGACTAACACTTTGAACAGGAGAGAGAAGGGGGGAAAAGCATAGAGAAACTTCCCTTCCCAATTGAGAACTAAGGCATCCAGAGGGACTGAGCCCAACACTGGGGGCCTACAGCAAAAAAGGGGAAGTTGGTGATTGTCTGGGGCTGCAAAAAGATCTATCTCGGGGTGCCCCATCTGGCAGATATCACCTCCAGGACCAGGGGGTCCAGTGACCATTCGTGATGGCCCTGGGAAATCCTGCTGAGAGCATCTGCCAGGACATTGTCCTTGCCTGGGAGGTGAACTGCCGTAAGGGAGGTGTTCAGGGAGTAAGCCAGAGACCACAACTTCATTGCTTTGGTGCACAAGGCCGTAGACCGAGTGCCCCCTTGCTTGTTGATGTACCACATTGTGGTGGTGTTGTCTGTTCTGACCTGTACAACTTTGTTCTGAACAGATTTGGAAAAACTTGAAGTGCTAGAAAACTGCTCTGAGTTCCAACAGGTTGATGTGGAGCAGAGATTCCTGAGGGACCACAATCCCTGGGTAGTGAGGCGCCCATGTGAGCTCTCCACCCCAAGAGGATGCATCTGTAGTAAGGATTAGGAGTGAGACTGAGTGACAAAGGAACCCCTTGTCTCAGGATTGCTCTGATCCTGCCACCACTGTAGGGCCTGGATCAGGGTTCGAGTTACTGGGATCAGTTTGGTTAGAGGGTCTTTCCTTTGAGACCAAAAGACTCTCAAATGGAACTGGATGTCCTCATCTGAAATCTTGCTCCCTGCACTACTGCTGTAGAAGCAGCCATGTGCCCCAGGAGCTGTAGAAAATGCCTTGCTGGTCGAGACCTGCAGGGTGAATGAGGAGGCCAGAGAGACCAGGGTCCTTGCCCTGTCCAAAGGAAGGAAGGAAGGCTCTGGCTTCCTCTGTGTTCAGCTCTGCGTCTATGAAGGTGAGGAGTGGACAGGCTCTAGAACTGACTTTGAAAGATTCAGAAGGAAACCTAGAGAGGTGAGCAGTTGCTGAGTTATCTGTAGGTGTAACTTGACTTGGTCTGGGGACTGATCTACTATTAGCCAGTCATCCAGGTAAGGGAAGATGGCAATTTTTTGCCTTCTTAAGGCAGCAACTGCTACTGCCAGGCATTTTGTGAATACCCTTGGAGCAGAGGTGAGGCCAAAGGGCATTGCTCTGAACTGGTAATGGCCTGAGGGCAGCTCGAATACTTTTGATGGGAGCTTCTGATGAGAATATGGAAGTAGGCATCCTTGAGGTCCAGGGATGCAAGCCAGTCCCCTGGCCTTAGAGAGGGTAGAATAATTCCCAGAGTCACCATTTTGAATTTTGTTTTTAAAAGGTGCTTGTTTAAATATCTGAGATCCAGGATGGGCTGCCATTCTCCTGTGTTTTTTGGGGTAAGGAAGTACCTGGAGTACAACCCTTTGCCCTGGTGTAGGGGTGGAACCCTTTCCACAGCTCTGAGAGCCAGGAGGGAAGCGACCTCTGCCTCTAGGGCAAGTGCCTCTGGTGGATTTGCAGATGGGAAGGATCTGGTTCTCATCTTTGGAAATTTTTTGAAGCTGAGAATCAATCCCTGGCTTACTACTTCCAGGACCCACTTGTCTGATGTCAGAGACTTCCAGTCCTGGACAAAGTAAGCCAGCCTGCCCCTACAGGTAGCTGAGAATCGGCCCTGGTAACCCCACCAGGGTGCCTGCTTGGCAGGGGCTTTGGGCTGAGGGGTGGAAGCAGGCCTGCTTGTACCCCGTCTGCCTCTCCCTCTAAAGAACCCCCTTTGGGCATAAGCAGACGAGGAGGCCTGGGCTTGGTAAAAAGGCCTATGAAAAGGCCTGCCCCTGCCCCTGGGAAGCTGCCTTTGAGGAGTGGCCTGCCTTTCCTTGGCCTGTGCACTCCTATAGGTGGTCCTGTACTCCTCCATTTTCTTCATGTAATTCTCTGTCTGCTCCCCAAACAGAGAATTACCCACAACAGGAAAATCCATGGCCTTAGTCTGGGTATCCTGTGACAGGCTAGTACATCTGAGCCAAGCCATTCTGCGAAGTGCCACAGATGTAGCCATGACTCTTGATGACGCATCATTAGAGTCCGCTGCAGCATGGAATTGCACCTTGGATGCCTCAATATCATCAGCAGCCACCTGCTCCAGCTCCTTGGCAAGCTGGCCAGGGACCTGTTTTGCTAGAGCCATAACAGTATCCCATCTGGATTTCTGATATCTAGCAACATAAGCCATATAATTTGCCTGTCTGAGTCCCAAGGATGCTGCCAAGTACTGTTTCTTTGCCATGGCATCAATCCTCCTGGAGTCCTTGTCAGGGGGGTGTGAAGCCAAGGGAATATTTGCCTTGTCACAGACTGCAGCCTGCACTACCCCAACATGGCTGCATTGTTGTGTAAGGAACTCCGTATGAGAGCCTCACAATGTGTACCTCTTGTCCATTCTCTTATACACAGGGGGTATAGTGTGAGGAGTTTTTAGAATTTTAACTGTCTGTTTCCCAAAAGATTTATGCAAAGGAATAGACAGTCTCCTAGACTCTGGGATATCCATCATTTCCACATAGTCGGGCTCCTCTTGATCATCCACAGCTTCCTCCATAGGGAGCTGGAGGGTTTCAGCCACTTTTTTATGAAACATAAATGAGAAGGGACTCAGAAAGCCTAGGAGGAGACACTCCTGAAGGTCTGTCTGGGGAGATGTCCGGGTCAATGGGCACATCCAGACTTTCAAATCCACATTCACTCTCCTCATACTCCTCTTCCCCCTCCTCCGGTTCATAATATTACTCTAAATTATACTCTTGAACCGGTGGAACGGCCCGAACCATACGCTTACCTGATGGTGCCGGTTTGGTCGGAACCGGGGAAAGCGACTGGACAATTTTAATCGCTTTGGCTATTTCTTCAGCAGTTGGAGAGGAAAGTTTTGGCTCCACACCAGCTGATTTCCTAGTCCTTTTTGCTGGAACCGACTCCTCAGAGTCTGATCTTTTTTTGCCCGAGGAAGTCTCGCCCTGGTCAGTGGGCACTCCCTCCAGTTCGGTTGGAACCGAACCGGGCTGGCCATCCGGTTCAGCGGACTTTTTGGCCTCCCTTTTCCTGAGCCTACCAACTCTCTTTTCCAGGGTAGCTGCAGGAAAATTTTTACAAATCTGGCAGTCTGCATTGAGGTGGTCAAACCCCAGACACAGACACAGGTGGTGGGGGTCAGCCTTGCAAAGACTTCCCACAGACACTGCAGTTGAAACCCAGTGGGCCCGTTTTTCTTTTGGGTTTCTCAGACATAGTGCCAGTCCTAACCAAACTTAACGTTTATGGCAATCCGCCAGAGTAAGGGCCTCTTATTGGTTCCCAACCGTGTCATGGGTCGTGGAAAAAACTGTAATAAAATCCGTTTTTTTTAGAACCGATAAGAATCGGTAACCACGCTCTAAATGACACATTAAGATATTTTAAACAACCTGATTGGTTCAAACCGAACCGATAAACCGTTTACAAGTTCCACACAGAATAGAAATTAATGTAAAAGCTATCTAGTACTCACAATACCACAGACAGAGTCTGAACTGACCGGTTGCGGTTTAAATTCGGTCAAAAACCGAGAAAAACAATACTTTAACCGACAAAATGAACCGAGCAGAAGGAGAAATCTCCGGAGCGACTGTTCAGTGAGGCGGAGTGAAGAATCTGACGGTTTGAGTTTGAAGAACAACAGACAGAGTTTCAACCGAGCTCGAGCTCAGCGTTCCATGCCTGGCATGGAAAGTTAACTCTTTCACCTCCGGAGCAGTTCGAAGGTTGGGACTCACTGCATGTGTCATAATATAGCAAGACTTCATGTTGTTTGAAAGAAAATTTACAGGTATTTAAATTTCTGTCTTTACTTTAATATAAAAGTGGTAACAAGGAGGAGGATGGTAATTATAGACCAATGAGCCTCACATAGGTGGTGGGAAGATTAATGAAATCTCTGTGGAAGGAGAGGTTAAGGTTGCAAGACCCGAGACAGCATGGATTCACAGGTGGGAGGTCATTTCTAATGAATCTGATAGATTTTTTTTTTACTGAGTGTCCAAGGAATTAGATCAGGGTGGAGCTGTGAATGTGGCCTACCAAGACTTCAGTACGGCATTTGACTCTGTTCCATATAGAAGACTATAAAGCAAGCTGAATAGCCTAGGATTGGGTCAGAAGATGGTAAACTGGGTAAGAAATTGGTTAGGGGGATAGGCGCCAGATGGTGGTTGTAAATGGAGTTCACTCTGAGGAGGGGAAGGTGACCAGCGGGATGTTTTGAGGATCAGTGCTGGAACAGGTCCTCTGTGATGTTTTTATAAGTGACATTGCAGAGGATCTAGAGGGAAGGTCATGGAAACATAGACAATGATGGCAGAAAAGGACCATTGGTCCATCCAGTCTGCCCAAGTTCCCTATTTAGCCCTGGAACGTACTGTCCCTTCAGGGTCCTAGTCCTCTCCATTCACCTTTAGTGTTGGCTGCCCTGAGCCCCCACTGTACCTTTCACTCTGTCCCAGCTATGCTTGAAACTAACGGTTTCAGTACCAACCACTTCACTTGGAAGATGTTTCCATGGCTTCACCACCCTTTCTGTAAAATAACTTCCTCATGTCCCTCCTGAACCTCCCACCTGTCAGTTTCAAATCATGCCCACATGACCGGGAACAAGCTAAATAGTACCTTACAGTTCACCTTGTTCATTCCCTTTGGGAACTTGCAGGTCTGTACCATATCTTCCACCTCCTTTCTGGTCTCCAGTGAGTACATGTTCAGTACCTTGAGGCACTCCTCTTAAGACCTGCCCTGTTGGCCGTGAATCATTTTGGTTACCCTGCGGTGCAATGCCTCCAGCCTATCCCTGTCCTTCCTGAGGTGTATGGGCTTTAGAGCTGGGCACAGTACTCCCGGTGTGGCCTCACCAAGGATCTGTGTAGTGGAAGTATTACCTCTTCCCATCTACTTTCTATACCCCTCCCAATACTTTACAGCATCCTACTCACTTTGCTAAGCTCCTTATTGCACTGACTCGATTGTTTGAGGGAATCACTGATGATAACTCCAAGGTCCCCATTTTTCAACTATAGTGTTAAGTCTCATCCCACCCATCCAGTACTCTGTCCTGGGGTTCTTATTCCTTAGGTGCATTACCCTTTTTTTTTGTATACTTTAATCTTTCTTCATGCTCTGCAGAAAAAATGTAATTACATTTTCGGAGATCAGTAGTACAGACATTAAAATGATGTATACAGTTGTGGATTATTTCATTGTTATTCCAGTAGTGTATAAGGTTGAGAGACTCCATAGCCTCAAACAGTGAAGGGCGCCACCAGCCTTTTTCCCTGCTGCAGGAAGAGAACCTGCTTCTGACATCTAATATTGCCTGGTCTTGGGTTTTACAGTCATCAGTACAGGTATAGGCCGCCCTAGCCCAGGAAGAGGAAACCCTGCACCTCCTCAGTTTTCTGCTCTTGTTGGTCCAGCTGGTTGTTGCCAAATTATCCACCTGGATCACCTCTGGAGATAGAGAGGGGTCTTTTGATTTATTTTAAAAGTAAGCTCCTCCAGGTCAGCCACGCCTTTGATGATCGAGATCCAATCTTGTTTTTGTGGCACAGATGGACTCAGCCAGGCTCTAGTTCTCGCTTTGAGAGCCGCTGTTGTTAAAATTGCCCAGAGATACCGCGAGTCTGGTCCCCTGATCTCCGGAGGGAGTACTCCTAGAATCAGTTCAACCCAGTTCAATGCCTGGGTGATAGTGAAGATTTCTTTTATTACTGATATAATGTCTGCCCAAAACCCAGTTAGCCTAGGGCATGCCCAAAAAATGTGCAGGTAGTCTGCTTTGCTTTCTCCACATCCCCTCCAAAAACCAGATGGCAGGCTTGGATTTCTTTTATTTAGCATCTCAGGGGTGAAGAAGAAGCAGATCCTTACCTTCCAGGCAAATTCTTGCCAGAGAGGTGATCCAGTTGCCGACCCGGCTATACTGAAGATCAGTTTCCAGTTAAGAGGTGGGAAACCAGGTCCTGTCTCCTCCTGCCATTTGTTTTTAACTTTAATTAAGGGGTCTGGCCTAATGGTCCTCAAGGCCTTATATCCTAGATGCAGTACCTTGTACTGTTTGGCATTGAATTTCAACTGCCAAACCTTAGACCACCTCTCGCGCTTTTGTAAGTCACTCTGCATTTCCTTGATTCCCTCGTTGCTGCCCACCCTTTTGCAGAGCTTAGTGTCATCTGTGAAGAGACACAACCTGTCCCGGATTCCCTCACCAGTGTTGCTGATGAACGTAGTGAATACATGGGTCTGCCTATTTACGGATGACCCCAAAATCCGCAGTAGGGTGTGTACGGGGGGCAGTAGAAAGGAGGAGCAGAGACCTGAGGAAACTTAAGTGGACACGAGTATGGCAGCTGAGTTTTAATGCAAAATAATGCTCTTGGGGCACAGAAACCTAGGGACAGAGTACGAAAAGGGTGGAGTGTTATTGATGAGCACCAGAGAGACCTAGGGGTTCTCTGATGACATAAAGGTTGCCAGGCAATGCGACAGAGCAGTTGGGATGGCTAGTGGGTTGCTGGGGTTCATAGGGAAAGAGATCACTAGCAGAAGGAGGGAGGGAGGTGGTGTGCTGCCTCTGTATAGATGCATAGAAGTTAACGGTAGATAAGGACCTCTTGGCCCACCCAGTCTACCCTGTTTGTCTACCTAGTATGAGGTCTGGTCACTGGTGCACAAATGGAACTCCAGAACACCCCTCTTACCTCCAGGATACCCTTGTGTCTGTCCCACTCCTTCTTGAATCCTGGAACCGTTTTAGCCCCAACACCTCCTCTGGTAGGCCATTCCAAGCGTCCACCACCCTCTTCATGAAAAAATATTTTCTCATGTTACCCCTGATCCGTCCCTCCTCGAACTTCATACTGGACAACTTCATAGATCACTGGCAAGACCTCAGTTAGAATACTGTGTGCATTTCTGGAGGCCACATCTCTGGAAGGATACAGACATCATGGAGGCTGTCCAGAGGAGCAGCTGAAATGGTGCAGGGTCTGCATCACAAGCCCTATGAGGAGAGACTGAAGGAGCTCAATATGTACACCCTGGAAAAGAGAAGGGGGAGAGGGGGATATGATAGAAACCTTTCGGTAAGTCACAGGGATAAATAAGGTACAGGAAGGAAGGAAGTATTTTTCAGAAAAAAAGATGCACGAGAGCAGTGGGACATGCTTTGAAGCTGGAGGGGGGTTGATTCAGGAGAGATGCGAGGAAGTAACTTCACAGAAAGGGTAGTGGATTTGTGGAATAGCCTACCAGCCAAGGTGGTAGTGGTGGGGTTCAAGAATGCATGGGCTATGCAAGGTTCAGTATTGGGGCCACTCTTGTTCAATGCCTACATCTCGGATATAGGGAGGGGGGGTTAGGCATAGGTTGAGTGTCTCTGTGTATGATTCAAAACTGGGATCACTGGTGGATTGTGAAGAAGCGAGGGAGGCGGTCCAGGGGGATCTGGATACCCTGGAGGGGTGGTTAAGAAGGTGGGGACTGAAATTTAATGCCAGGAAATGTAAGGTACTTCATTTGGGGGTCAAAAACCCGAGCCATGTATACACCCGGGGTGTCACACTGCAAACCACATTGGGAGAAAGGGATTTAGGGGTGGTGATAGACATCAAAATGAATAACTCTGAAAATTGTAGAACTGCAGCCAAAGCAAACAGGATACTGGGCTGCATAGTCAGGGGAATTACGTCCAGAAGGAGGGAGGTGATCCTCCCTCTTTATAATGCCTTGGTCAGGCAGCAGCTCGAGTACTGTGTACAGTTCTGGAGACCTCATCTGAAGGAGGACATAGCGCTGCTGGAGAGGGTCCAGAGGAGAGCGACCAGGATAATTCAGGGCATGGATGGGAGGCCTTATGAGGAGGGACTGGAAGAGCTTGGGCTTTACCCACTGGAGAGGAGAGGAGAGGAGGGGCAGGGGAGATATGATAGAGGTTTTCAAGTGTGTAAAAGGAATAACCAGGAGTGGAACCAAGGAGCTGTTTAGGCTAAAGGAGGGAACAACTAGGGGCCATGAGTGGAAGCTGGAGGGGGGAAACTATAGGGGGAAGCGTAGGAGGCATTTTTTCACTGAGAGAGTGGTGGAACCGTGGAATGTGCTGCCGGGGAGGCTGGTGGAGGAGGGCACAGTGGAGGGCTTCAAGAAGGGGTGTGACAGGTACAAGGGGAAACTGAAACTAAAGCAGATCCTCTTGGCGGCCGGGGGTGGGTGGTAAGGTGAGCAGCCACTAGGTTGCTGGCTTTCGAGCAGACAAGACAGACCATTTGGCCTATTCTGCTGGCTTTTAGTATGTTAGTATATGCACAAGGGGATCTTAGTGAAAAGAAATGAGGAGGGAAAAAGAGCCACATATCAAGTAGGGTCTGTGGTGATGCTGTAGGTAGGCAAAAAGTGGGCAGACTGGGTGGGCCTAATTTTGGACTTTTAAAACCGACTCCAAACGAAAGATCAACGTGCTTTTGCTGAAATGGGTAATCCTTGTCTTGATAAAGGTGGATCAGATGCAGCAAATGGTAAATCTGCTGTTGAGGCCCCTGCCATGGCCAAACATTGCACGGAAAAGACTGGATCTGAAGCTTCAAAGACTGATTGCCTCTGTAACTGATCATGCCAAAAAATGGATGGGTTCAACACCCGAAGGACAGTCATGGCAACAACAGTAAATATTACAACTGAAGTGTGTGAGATCTCAAAGGAAATGGCAGTCTGTACCAGTTTGACTGCTGTGTTGGTCAGTGAAAATAATCACTTGCGGGCATGACTCAAAACGCTGGAGAATCAGGCCCAATTGGCCAACATACAGATTTTCTGCTTACCAGAGGGCATTGTCCGGAAGTGGATTGAGGAAAAGCTGGTGCTGGAGGGGCGACTCTTGAGTTAGGTCTGCAAAAGGCCTACAGAGTCGCATTAAGTGGGAGGCCACAATCCATTGGCCCTTGGACACACTCCCTGTTACCGACAACATTGGTATAAGAGACTGCGTGCTTCAGTTAGCAAGCAGTAAGGGCCCATAATGCAGGACAACCAGCAAATTAATCTTTTCCTGGGCATTAGCTACATCTGCGAGGTCTTCTGAGAAGTCGCCATCACTCGCTCAGCGGTCTACCCTGCCTGCCTCAGAATCATTCTTAATGGACAGGTGCGAGCGTGTTTGGAGCCAGTAGAAACGGGTAGGTGTCACTCAGTTGCAGGTAGCTTGCAGGACAGGTGGGGAGGTCAGTGCACTTGCTTCTGATAAGGCAACCAGTTGAATTGTTGTACTCTTTTCATACTTGGGTTTATTGGAAAGGCACACTGAGTTGTGACAACTTGTTGTATCCTGAGGGATGGGTTGCATGTCTCTGTTTTATTGACAAGGGAATGTTGGCCATAACTTCAGTGAAGCTCCTGTACTCTTATTTGATTAGTGCCATAGGATCTTTAACTTCCGCCTGGACAGTGACCAAAGATATCAGAAGGGACCTCAGTTTACTGTCTCATCCAAAGAATGGCCCCCCGTACTGTACAGTGCTGTCAGGGTATTACCCCAAGTACCTAGTGTGGGGCTAGAACCCACACCTTTGAGATTGGTTTTATTTATTTGTTGACTGGGTAACTACAGTGTTTCAAAGGACCTTTTTCAGAAACAACCTAGGCTTATGTAGTCAAAGAAAAGGGTGGCGAAGGGAGAAATGTGGTAACTAGCTGGGAAATGCAATCTAAAGAGTAACTGAAAGTACAAGACAATTTGTATACAGTTTCAATGAAGTGGCACAGAAAGTACATAAGTAAGGAACCCCGGGCAGACTAGATGGGCCTTGGTCTTTTTCTGCAGTCATAGTCTGTGTTTCATGGAGCTTCCTAATTGACAGTCTCAGTAAGGACTTTTGTTCCACTATGCTTTATGCAACATGTCTCAAGTAAAAGGGACATAACTATTTTGATGTTCATAAACTGGAACATATATAATTCTTTTCTGGGGCTGTTACTACTTTCTCATTTTTGTTCGCCATGTGCCTTGTAAAACATTTTGTTCTGGTGGTTTCACAGGTGTAACATTGTCGGTCCAGTGCATTCTGCAAGGGGTGCATCAGTGCCACATTAGCCACGCTGACCATGATGCAGGTTTGGCTTGCTGGGTCTAAACTTTGTATTTCAAAAGAAAAGGTCGACCCAATCATGGGTTGGCTCTTTCCTTTGATCTGCATTACGTAGAAACATAGAATTTGACGGCAGATAAGGACCGCTTGGCCCACCCAGTCTGCCCATTTCCCTACCTGATGGATAAGCTGCAGATCCTAGTTAACCAGCAGCCTACTTCTTCCTACCCCCCCCCCCCCAGAATTGCCTTATGACTGTCCCATGCATGCTTGAATTCCACCACTGTTTTTGACTCCACAACCTCCTCTGGAAGGCTGTTCCATACATCCACAACCCTCTCTGTGAAAAAATACTTCCTTAAATTACCTCTGAGCTGCCCCTTCTATCTTCAAATTGTGCCCCTTGTTCTTGCACACCTCTTTTTTTGAAAGATGCTACCCTCTTGGACTTTGTGATTCCCTTGAGGTACTTGAAAGTTTCTATCATGTCCCCCTCTCCCTCCTTTCCTCGAGGCTATACATATTAAGCTCCTTAAGTCTCTCTTCATATGTTTTTCCGGTGCAGACCCTGCACCATTTAGTTGCCCTCCTCTGGACAGCTTCCATCCTGTCTGTGTCTTTGCGGAGATTGGGTCTCCAGAACTGCACGCAGTACTCCAGATGTGGTCTCACCAGCTGTCTGTACAGAGGGATAATAACTTCTTCTTTTCTACTGGTGATGCCTCTCTCTATGCATCCCAGTATCCCCCCAGCCCTCCTTGCTGCCCTCTCACATTGCTTGCCCACCTTTAGGTCATCTGATATGACTACCCCCAGGTCCCTTTCCATTTTTGTTGTTGTTAGTATCTCACCCCCATTGTGTACTCTTCCCCTGGGTTTTTGTTTCCCAGGTGCATTACCTTGCACTTCTTAGCATTGAATCTAAGCTGCCATACATTTGACCATTCCTCTAACCTTGCAGTCCTTCTCATCCTTTCCACCCCACCTTGTGCATCAACTCTGTTGCAGAACTTTGTGTCATCTGCAAAGGACATACTTTTCCTTCCAGTCCCTCTGCAATGTAACTTATAAAGACATTGAAGGGACCGAATCTTAACTGAACCCTCGGTATCCCTGCTAACCCCTTTTCAGAGTGGACTTCATTTACTATTACTCTCCTGTGTCCTATTCTCCAGCCAATTCTTTACCCAGGCTGTCATCTTGGGACCCACTCCCAGGCTGGCTAACTTGTATATTAATCTTTTGTGTGGGACTGTGTCAAATGCCTTGCTAAAGTCTAGGTAGGCCATGTCCACAGCCCCTCCCTGATCAACTACTTTGGTCACCCAGTCAAAGAAATCTATCAGATTTGTCTGGCATGACCTTCCCGCTGTGAATCCATGCTGCCTTGGGCCCTGTGCCCCTCTGGCCTCTAGATACGCAACAATTCTTTCCTTCAGAAGTGATTCCATCATTTTCCCTACCACTGAGGTTAAACTAACAGGTCTGTAGTTTCCTGCTTCTGCCTTGCTCCCACTTTTGTGAAGGGGAATCACATCTGCCCGCTCAGTCCTCAGGTACCACCCATCCTCCCATGATTTGTTAAAGAGGGTAGTTAGTGGTGTCACTAGTTCTGCCCTTAGTTCTTTTTAAATTCTGGGATGAATCCCATCCGCCCCATTGCTTTGTCCACCTTCAGTTTTAAGAGCTCTTTCAGAACCCTTTCTTATGTAAATGGGCTGGTATCAACTTCTGTATCCAGAGTGTTTCTACTGTTTGTTTTAGGTACCTCCTCTTCCTTTGTAAATACTGAGCAAAAATATTTGTTTAGTATCTCTGCCTTTCACAGTCACCCTCTGCCCACCCTCCTCCCTTTATTAAGCCTCTCCATCCCTCCTTGGTCTTCCTTGCTCCCTGATGTACCTATAAAAGGTTTTATCCCCCTTCTTTACTGAGTTGGCTATCTTTTCCTCGGTTTGGGCCTTTGCTGTTCTGACTGCCTTTCCAGCTTCCTTTTGCTTCAACTGATACAGTTCTCTGTCCTGTTCCTTCTGTTATTCCTTGTACTTCCTGAATGCTTTCTTTTTCTCTTGAACCTTCACTGCCACTTCCTTTGAAAACCATAGTGGTTTCTTTCCTTGTTTCGTTTTGTTTATTTGCTTTACACAAAGGCTTGTTACCTCTGTGATGGCAGTTTTTATTATTCCCCATTGTTCTTCCACCCCTCCTTCCTTCCCATTTGCTAGTGCATTCCTTAGGCACGCACCCATTTTGGCAAAGTCAGCCCTCCTAAAATCCAGTACCTTTGTTTTGTATGGTTTGACTCTATTGCTGTGTTTTGTGAACCATACTGTTCGATGGTCGCCAGTTCCCAGATGGCTATCCACTTGCATCTGTGATCCTCTCTTCATCTCCATTTGAGAGAACCAGGTCTAAGATTGCTCCCTCTCGAGTGGGCTCCAATACTAGTTGTCTAAGGCATGCCCCCTGTAGGGCATCTAGAATAACCCCACTCTTAGAAGTGGCTGCTGTAGCTGCACTTCAGTTAACATCTGGCATATTCAGATCACCCATCAGCAATATCTCCCCTTTGTCTGCCATTCTAAGTATACTTTCTATCATTTCCTTGTCCATTTCCTCCCCCTGAGAGGGGGGTCTGTATACAACCCCTGTGCGGATTGTGGTGCCATTGCCTGCCTCCAAATTGACCCACAGTGCTTCTTCTCCTCCCTGTTTACCCTTTTGTTCTGTTGCTTTGATTTCTTCTCTTATGTAGAGATACTCCTCCTCCTCTTTTACCCTCCCTGTCCCTCCTGTAGATAGTGTATCCTGGTATGTTTACGTCCCAGTCATGGTTCTGTGTGTACCATGTTTCTGTGACTGCCACGATATCCAGATCTTCCTCCTCCATCAAGGCCACTAATTCAGGAAGCTTGTTACCCAGACTACAGGCGTTGGTACTCATTGCTTTCCATTTTTTGGTGGCTTACCTTCTGTAGCGGCAACCCCCACTGACCTTTCTACCTTGGTCTTTTTCTCATTTAGTACCCTGTTTTGTAGGGGGAGGCTGGGATATTGCTCAGCAAACATAGCTGCTCTATCATGATCAGCCTGCTGAAGAATTTCAAACACCCAGGAACAGCTCTGCACTCTTGCAGACGCCAGCTGTAACAAAACCGTATATATATATGTGTGTTACTGGTGCCTCCGTAATTGTCCCCCCACCGACCCTCCCTTTCAGCACTCCCCCAACATAACACCGACACTGGGGGTGCCCAGTCCCAGTGTCCCACCTGTAAGTCTCTCGTAGGCTTTTTTTTTTTTAAATATACCTTGCAAAAGAGAAAACTGTCCATCGATGTTGCAGCAGCCGCTGTAACTGCCCCCCTCCAAGCGCAACCCATGTTGACTCTTGCTGTGCTGCCATTCCCCAACCCTAGCCACATGTATTTTATTAAACAAAAAAAAAGGAATTGAACAGACTGAAGCTCTGCCTGCAGCCTGGCAGCCAGTGACTGCTCTTTCTCACCACATCGGGACCAGTTCCCTGCCCCAGTTAGCCAGATCCATCTAATCTGAACCACCAGTGCATCGGTTCCAACTATGCCCCCCTGAGCTCTTGCTCACCTCTCTGGGTCCCAGTGTCTCCGGCAGATCCAACTGCACTGCTCTGCTCCTTCACTCCTCCAAGCCACTCAAGAGTCCTTCAGGCTTCAGGTCTTCTCACTGGGTGAGCCGGCCGCCATTCCAAAGTACACAAACTGGGACTAAAACAAATAAAAATAATAAAATCTGTAAAGACAAGTTTGCTTAGCCTGTCGCTGATAGAGTCCATCCACTCCCATCTGAGCTCTCACTTCTGGGCTGGTAATGTTATGCAGGGAGACAAACTGACTCCAGCTTTGACTCTGCCTTGTTCTATATGCTGCCCAGTGAATGGGAAATAGGGAGACCTTAAATTAAGGAAGAGTTTGTCACCGGCTTCTCTGACCCCTGTGCAATGGCTCAGCTTCCCCCTTAGTGTCTAGCTGCTCAAACTAAAAATGCAGGAAAGTAATGAATTAAGAACTCTGGGAGTGTGGTTGTGGAAAAGGCAGAAAATAATAACAATTTCTTCAACTTCCTACCTTGTCTCACCTTCGGGCCGCTGCCTGTTGCTGCTGTGTCCCCGCATTCCTTTACTGCTCTGCCTGGGTTTTGCAGAGTTTGCAGTGCTAGTTACTTTCCTAAGTGAAACTAACCAAGTCTCCCTGACAGTTCAGCCCCCTCCTCTACATCCCTCCCTTGACCAGGTGAGCAGCACCACCACCACCTTAAAAATCAGATGGTCCTCCTCACTTGAGCTTGTCACCACCAGCAGGGAGATAAGTTTGCAGCTTATTAATTCTCAAGAAGAGTTTGTCATATTTTGAGGATCTTAAATCATTTTGTTTTTCCAGCGGATTTTTGATAGATATATATATTTTTTTTAAACTTCCCTCACAGAGGCTGAGAAGGATTATGACTGTTAATTTGCACACTCAGTAACCCTCTGTAGTAAATGAGTCACACTCACAAAGGCAGGGCAGTTTTGAATTTAGTGGCATAACTTTGAGTAGGTCAATGTGTGAAAGCAAGACACCACTGAAAATGAGATATTGCATCTCATCTGCTCTGTCCTGGGTAAATATATAGTAAAAATATGTACAAGCAAGACGCGGTACAAGAGCAATACCAGCAGCGAACATTTGGCATTGACAAATTCTTGTTGCTGTAGGTTTTAATAGTGTGAGATCCTAGTTGTTATTGGATCCCTTTGTTATGGTGTTTTTACTATACCATAAATCATTCGTCATACATGTGGGATGCTGTTTATGTTAAATGCTGCTGTTAATTTAGTGTTTAATTTAAGGGATTGTACATGACGCCGCTAGCCCTGTACGTAGGGCGCACATATTTGGTTTCAAGACGATAGGAGTAAAAACTTGATTTTGAACTAGTCAGGCTGCTCCAGGGCCTGTTTTTTTCAGCACAAACAATAACTTGTAGGACTGCACGTTTGTTGTGATTTTTTTTTCTTCCAGTGTTGGACCGCACTAGGTCTGATGCATTTGTGTCCTGTGATTAATGGGAGTACTTCTCCCGATGGTATGTGAGTTTTAGACCATTTGTGGCCACTGTAGCCCACACTTGCCCGTTGGATTTCTCCAATGCTTTGTGCGTAACTGGTGATATTGGTTTGTTTAGCTGAGCCCATGGCCTCGTGCAGCTTTAACTGTTTAATTTCCTGAAGCAGTGGAAATTATGAGTTAAAGGAACAATGCACCCCTCCCCCTTTTCTATTAATGGCATTTTTACAACTATAAAGCAAGGAATTACTGCAGACCATGTAATCATTACCTGTTCCTTTGAAATTGTTATATATTTTAAACCTGCAGAACTGATCTACATATGAACAACAGCTACAGCTGGTGGAGTTCATTAACTTTTTGTTTGGAGTCCATATGATGAAGTTGAAGCACCCCTGTTTTTCACACTTTAAGAAGGTTTCGGCCCCTTGACTGAAATAATTTTCTTATTACCAAGAGCACATTTTATTTTATTTATTTATTTGATATATTGGTTTACAACCTTTGAGCCAGAGGCTCATTTCCAAAGGTACCTCGTCACATGTAAAACAGAAGCTAATACAGACAGCGTATAACGACAGTTACATAGAGCATGTGCTACAGACATTTGTCACAGACATTATTTACAGTATTTACAGTAAGTACAGGAGGTAGATATTTTCAGACTTTATTTACAGTATTTGGATGATGATATTTACATCATCAAAACAGCAGAGAGACATTATTAGCTTGAGAAAGCATCTAAACAGAGTAGTCCGTCCTATTCATGGGTTTGGTATTATTAACGTAGGTTGCAATCCATAGTGGACTTTGTCAGAGAATTAGGATCAGAGAGAGGGTAAGAGAGTGAAATGTTAGTTGCAGTTACAGGAGCGGATATTGAAGAGGTGGTTGCGAAGAGTGGTTTTGAAGTGGGCAATCTTGGGTGCTCTAGTGATGGTGTTTGGGAGTGCATTAAACCATGTGGGGGCCCTGGAGTGGAAAGATCTCTGGGCAAGGGAGGTGTTTACCCTGGGCACAACCAGTGGTGCTTTCTCTGAGTTGCGGGTGGAGATAGTGGGGGTGGCAGGATGAAGAGAGGCAGAGACCCTCGAGGAGAGAGTCCATACAGTATTTTCTTGGACAGCATGCAGGTCTGGTAGCAGAGCCTTTCATCGAGGTTGAGAAGATTGGTAGAGGTATAGAGGGAGCAGGTGTGAGTGAGCCTCGGTGTGCCAGTTAGGAGCCTGCAGGCCTTGTTTAGGGAGACCTGGTTTTTCTGGAGTGCGGCGTTATCTGCTGCCCCATATACAGGGAGTCCATAGTCCACTAGGGACAGTATTGATGATGTGATGGCCAGCCTAAGGGCGTGGGGGGGGGAGCAGTCCCTGCGTTGGTAAAGGAGTTCAATCCGGGTGTTTGTTGCAGCAGCAAGGGTGTTTATGTGGTCATGGAAAGTAGGGGCCGAGTCGAGAGCAAGTCCAAGATATTTGTAGTTGGATACCTGTTGAAGGGGGTGCTGGGTGCTGGGGAGGATGTGGAGAGGTGCACTTTTTGCTTTGTTTTGGCAGTGAGAGAAGATAATTGATTGTCTTTTTTAGGTTTATGACCAGTCTACGGTCCTTAAACCATGTTTCGGCCTTGGAGAAGGCATGTTGGAGGGAGTCCTGAAGGGGCGTAGGTTTATGATGCGAAGCGAAGAGCACTGCATCATCTGCATATAGTAAGATTTTTGTGGAGCAGGCTTTTGGTACGGAGTTTAGGTAGAGGGAGAAAAGAAGTGGCCCCAGGATAGAGACCTGGGGCACCCTGGAGCGGACGGGTAGTGTGTCGGATAGGGTTCCGTTAATTTTGACACATTGGGACCGGGCGGAAAGGTAACTGGGGCACCAGGCTAGGGGGCCTGTGGAGAAACCAAGTTGGTGGAGAGAGTCGAGAAGGAGAGGGTGGCAGACCATGTTGTGAATAGGTCTGTGAACACAGCTCCTGCAGTGTTACCGGTGTCTAGGGAGGAGTGCAGGAAGTTGGTGAATTCTAGGAGGGCTGTGGTGGTACTATGGGCCGAACGGAAGCCATGCTGCTCTGGGCATAGAATGTCATACTTGGCTAGGTATTCCGTAAGTTGGGTGGCAACCACTTTTTCTAACGCTTTGGGGGGGGGAGAATGGAGATGGGCCGATAGTTATTTGGGGAGGCTTTGTCACCACTTTTATGGATGGGAGTAATGAAAGCTGTTTTCCAGGCACTAGGGAATTGCCCTAGGCATAGAGACTTACTTGTTGAGCAGGTCCGTTAGGGGGACTAGGACCTTGTCAAGGACTAATCGAAGGAGCCTGGCATCTAGGGGGTCATTTATAGGGTTATTGCTGCTTAGCGCTTTTTGTAGGTAAGGACGAGCTTCGTGGGTGGATATTTTGTGCAGGAGGAAACAAGGATGCTGCAGGGTTGGGGGTTGGGATTGGGGCACAGGGTCAAAGAAACAACTAGGGAGAACACTGCTGAGATCTGAGAAGGTGGTGTTTAGACAGTTTGCTATGGTGAGTGTGCCTGTGGAGGTAGTGCCATTTATGGTGAGCTGGGAGGGAGGTGGGGAGCATGATTTCCCATTGAGTTCTTTGATATTACTCCAGAAGGTTTTCGCAGACCCCCACGTGGTTGTGAGAGTGGATTGGTGGTGGTCTGCTTTGGCCTTACGGATGGCTCGAGTGCATCTATTGTGAGCAGCATTATAGGATTGTCTGTCTGCCATCCTGTCAGATTCTGTGGCTTTGTGCCAGAGATTATCCCTGTCTCTCAACATTTGGAGTAGGGAGGGGGTTATCCAAGGAGAGTGGCGCATAGAGGTCACAGACCTTGGTGAAGTCCTGTGTAAACAGGTTGAGTGCAGTGTCGACGCTGGGGGCTATATTAATGGGGGACCAATCTATTTGGGTGAGCAGCTGTTTAAGTTTTATTAACCCTCCTGGGCGGAGACGCCTTCAGAAAGTTGTTTGGGTTATGGGTTTGGGTGTGGAAGAGGTCCATTGGAATAGGATGGGCGAGTGGTCACTTAGGGAGTCGGGAAGTACTTTTATATCCTGGATTTTGTTGGGGCGGTTAGAGATAATGACATCCAGGAGGGTGTGGGTACCAGTAGATGGGTGAAGTCTAGTAGGTTGGGTAACTAATTGGACCATGTCAAGGGCTGAGAACGAGTCCTTTGTTGACGCGGTCGAGGGGCTAAGCCAGTTGATATTGAGGTCCCCTACTAGTGTTTGCTCTGCATTGTGTGGTAGGGAAGAGAGGTATTCGATGAGCGATGAGACGGCAGGCTTTTGGTTCTTAGGGGGTATGTAGGCGACTGTGAGGTATAGTGGGCCCCTGGAGGGGCAGGGGTGATTTTTAGGGTGAGGGCTTGTGCTCTGTTTGAGAGTTTCGGGGGTGGGAGCATGTGACCAATAATGTTGTTATGGATGTAGCATGCACAGCCGCCCCCACGTTTTCCTACCCTGTTTTCCTGATATAGGGTGAATCCGGGGTGTGAGACAAAGGCATCGGGAGTAGATTTGGAGAGCTAGGTCTCCACTAGGGCGATGATGTCTGGTTGGTGAAGGGTGGCCCAGCATTGAAACGCTGCAGATTTCTTTGGCAGGCTGCATATAATCAGGGAGGCAATGTGGAGTCCAGAGGGTCTGGTAGGTGTAGTGGTGCGGGCAGGGCCTGGATTAGGGTGGATATTACCAGAGAGGAGTAGTAGGATGACTAAGGCTCCTTATGCACTTTATGCTTCGTTCTTATACGCACTGTATTGTGTTTCAATCCCACTAATTGGGTGGTGGAGGATAGTTTCCCATTGAAGTGAGATAATCATTTTGTCATTTGAAATTGACTATACTTTAAAGGAGACCTACTGGCAGACATGAAGCCCCGACCGCTGCACAGATCGGGGCTTCAGTAGCCAAACCCCCCCTTCCCCGCAGGCACAATATACAACAAAGTGTTAATTTACCTGAACATTCATAAAAATTGTAACAAGCTGCTCGCCAGCTTGTAACATCGCGACACTCACCCCCAAGACCGTGCTACTAAAACCGCGAGATGACGACACAACTTTGCCCCTTCCTCTATGGTGCCCTTATGTATGGAGATTTAAATTATATCCATATCTCCCATGCCCGGCTTTATTTTTACAGACTTTGCCTAAATGCCATTTGCATACATAGTATACACGTAGCATTTAGGCAGCATTTGTGAAAATTGAGCAAGGCCTGGGAGATATGAAGATTATTAAATCTCCGTACATAAATGCACCATAGAGGAAGGGGCAAAGGTGTGTCAGCAGCGCAATCTCGGGGGAAGGGGGATGGCATGATGTTACAAATGCTGGCTGGTGGGGAGCTTGTTACAGTTTTTACGAGTATTCAGGTAAATTAACATTTTGGTGTATATTGTGCCTGCAGGGGGGATGTCGCTACTGAATCCCAATCTGTGTAGCGGTTGGGACTTCATGTCTGCCAGTAGGTCTCCTTTAATTGAGTTGCATGCAACATTCTTAATTAACATGGAACAGAACTATAGAATTTCTCCGCAGAAAAGGATTGGTAGGCCCATCTAGTCTGCCCTATTTTCTCAGCCTGTTTCTACACCCTGGACCCTATTTGGTCACAGGTGTCCCTCCCTTCTCCATTTCCTCTACCTGTTATGCCCAGTGTACTTAACCCATGTATGCTTGAAGCACCCCACTGTTTATGCCCCCACCCCCTCTTCTGGCAGGCTGCTCCAGCCATCCACCACACTTTACTAACATACTAAAATGCCAGCAGAGGAGGCCTATTGGTCTTTTGTGTCTGCTCGATAGTCAGCACCCGCACTGGGGACCGATTTCGCTGTCTCCCCCTCCCCATCCCTTGGGTTTTCACTGTCCCCAGTCCAAGATGTTCCACTTGTATTGGACTTTGTCAGTGACTGTGTGACATATTTTCTCATATTCCTCTTAAACTCTCCCCCCCACCCCCAAGCTTCACAGCATGCCCCAGTCATAGATGCCCCAATGTTCTGGTAGTTCTCCTCCACTGAAAGAGACTTTCCCTGCTGCACCTTGTTCACCCCCGTGAGGTACTTACAGGTCTTAATCATGCATGTCCCATCTCTCTCGCTCTCTTCTCACCCAGGGAGTACATGTTGAGCTCCCGCTGCCTCTCCTCATATGGTTTCTTGTGCAAACCCTGCACTATTTTGGTAGCCTTCCTTGGGATCATTCCACCCTATCAGTGTTCTTGTGGAGGTACGTCCTCCAGAACTGGACACAGTACATTAGGTAGAGCCTCACTAGAGAGTGATAGCGTGGTAACAGTTCCTCCCTTCTCCTGCTAGAAATCCCACTCCCTATGCAACCCATCATCTGGTCAGTCTTGCTTACTGCCGTGTTGTACTGCCCTGCCACCTTGAGATCATCGGATATAATAACCCCACGGTCCCTCTCTCGCTTAGTGACTTCAAGTATCCCCTATATACAGCAACTGGGTTTTGCCTCCCCAAGCACATGACTTTGCAATTTCAGGCATTGAAACCCAGTTGACACACACTAGACTGCTCCTCAGGTTTACCTGGATCCCTTTTCATTTCTCCACCCCTACCTGGATGTCCACCCTGTTGCAGATTTTTGCGTTCTCCAGAGGACACACCTTCCCCTTCAGTAACACCTGTGAAGGCATGGAAGAAGATGGGAGCTAGTACTGATCCCTGTGATACTCCATTGGTCATTCTCCCATCCCCGAGTGACTGCCGTTTACCATCACCCACTGCTTTCTATCCTTCAACCAGTTTGGTAGCCAGTTTACCACTTTGTATCCATTCCCCAGGTTGCTAAGTTTCTTTATTAGCTTTCTGTGTGGCACAGTGTCAAAGGACTTACTGAAGACCTCCTGATAATCGGCCATATCCACTGCCTTTCCCTGATCCACTTCCTTAGTCACCCAAAGAAAATCTAAGTGATTTGTTTGACATGAGATCACAGGGTTTTATTTAACTCCAAAAATTGGTTAGCGTTTTGCTCATGGAAGTGCTAAAACATTGTGAAAATGCATAGCACTTGCCTCGCTGTGTTTAACAAACATAACACTTCTAGAAAACCTATATAAATACTTTCTGTATAGTTAGCAAGAAAAAAACTGCTAATCAGTTATTTAAAACCCTGGGTCCCCACTGTGAAACCATGCTGCGGTGGTTGCTGTCTATCGAACCTTGCCCTGCTCGCTGTCCCCAAATTGTGAACAAAGCTGGGGATAGCTGCTTCAAAACTTTGCTCCTAGGTTGTGGAATCTCCGGAGATAATGCGTATATATAACGCTTGTAGGGTTCCAACGTGAATATCACAAAACACTTTCTGAGCGCAGCAGCCTGCAAATGCCAAAATGCAAGGTAGCTGGATTTTCAGCCCCACTCCTATCACCTCTGTTGCGCCAACTTGTCCAGGAAGGTCATGTCAGATGAATCTAATTGATTTCTTTGACTAGGTGACCAAAGTAATAGACCAGGGAGGGGCTGTGGATATGGCCTACCTAGACTTTAGCAAGGCATTTGACACAGTCCTGCACAAAAGATTAATAATCAAGTTAGCCAACCTGGGAGTGGGTCCTAGAGTGGTAGCCTGGGTAGCAAACTGGCTGCACAACAGGACACAGAAGGTAATAGTGAATGGAACACATTCTGAAGAAAGGGGGCTTACTAGTGGAGTACCTCAGGGCTCAGTACTGGGTCCAGTCCTCTTTAACATCTTTATAGGTGACATTGCAGAGGGTCTGGAGGGATAGGTATGCCTCTCTGCAGATGACACAAAGATCTGTAACAGAGTTGATGCACAAGAAGGGGTAGAAAAGATGAGAAGGGACTTGGCAAGGTTGGAGGAATGGTCAGACATATGGCAACTTAGATTCAATGCAAAGAAGTGCAAAGTAATGCACCTGGGAAACAAAAACCCAGGAGAAGAGTACACAATAACAGGAGAGGTACTAACAACAACAGAAATGGAAAGGAACCTGGGGGTAGTCATATCAGATGACCTAAAGGTGGATAAGCAATGTGAAAAGTCGATAAGGAGAGCCAGGGGGATACTGGGATGCATAGGAAGGGGCATCACAAGTAGAAAAAGGGAAGTGGTTATCCCTCTATACAGACAGTTGGTGAGACCCTATCTGGAGTACTGTGTGCAGTTTTGGAGACCTCATCTACGCAAGGACATAAACAGGATGGAAGCAGTCCAGCGGAGGGTAACTAAAATGGTGCAGGGTCTGAATTGTTTAGTGAGTCTCTGAGCACAGGAGAGGTCCCAGAAGACTGGAGAAGGGCTCATGTGATCCCGCTCCACAAGAGTGGTAGCAGGGAGGAGGCGGGGAACTACAGACCAGTCAGTCTTACCTCAGTAGTGGGCAAGATTATGGAGGCACTCCTTAAGGAAAGGATAGTGCAACACCTGGAATCCATAGGGGCACAGGATCCAAGACAGCATGGGTTTACAAAGAAGGTCCTGTCAAACTAATCTCATAGATTTCTTTGACTGGGTAACCAGAGTGGTGGACCAAGGAGAGCAGTTGATGATGCCTACCTTGACTTCAGCAAAGCTTTTGACACTGTTCCCATAGAAGATTGATAAATAAGCTAGGTAGGCTCGGGTGGGTCAGAAGTTGGTCAACTGGGTGGCAAACTGGTTGACTGGCAGAAAACAGAGAGTGGTGGTAAATGGTATACAGTCAGAAGAGATGCAAGTCACAAGTGGGTACCTCAGGGATCAGTCCTGGGGCCAGTCCTATTCAACATCTTCATTAGTGACCTCAGAGATGGACTAGAGGGTAAGGCTTGTCTGTTTGCAGATGACACCAAGATCTGCAACAGAGTAGATGATCCAGATGGGTGGGCAGAATGAGAAGAGATCTGGATAAACTAGCAAAATGGTCAGAAGAGTGGCAACTGGGATTTAATGCAAAGAAGTGCAAAATCATGCACATAGGGAAGAGAAACCCTGAAGCCACTTATAGGCTGGGAGGGAGTTGCTAGCAGTCACAAAGGAAGAAAGAGACTTGGGCATCATCATCACTGATGACCTAAAATCATCCAAGCAGACCTCTAAAGCAGTAGGTAAGGCTAGGGGTGTTAGGTGTATTAGTAGGGTATCACAAGTCGTAAGAGGAGGTAATAATCCTCTGTACAAGACATTGGTTAGGCCCCATCTGGAGTACGTGCAGTATTGGAGGCCACACCTTCACAAGGACATTAACCAAATTGAGGCAGTCCAGAGAAGGGCAACCAAAATGGTGCAGGGACTGCATCAGAAGACATATGAGGACAGATTAACGGAGCTCAATATGTATACCCTTGAGCAAAGGAGGAGAGAGGTGATATGATTGAGACATTTAAACACCTTAAGGGCATAAACAAGGTGAAAGAGTCTAACATGTTTAAATATAAGAAAAATTGCAGGACAAGAGGACACAGCATGAGATTAGAGGGAGGCCGATTAAGGGGAATGTGAGGAAATTCTTTTCACAGAAAGGGTGGTAGATGCATGGAATAGCTTACCACAAGAAGTGGTGGCTATGAATACAGTGCAGGCTTCAAACAGGCATGGGATAGGCATAAGGAGCAATACAAATGACTATGAATAGATAGGTCACTGACAGAGCAAAGGCCGATGGCACATTTATAAGGTAGAAAAAGAAATGGGCAGACTGGATGGGCCTTGCGGTCCTTATCTGCCGTCAACTTCTATGTTTCTATGTTTCTGCAGCAGAAACCATATGAAGAGATACTGAGAGAGCTTAATATGTATACTCTTGATGAAAGGAGGGACGGGGGGGGGACATGATAGAAACTTTCAAGTACCTCAAGGGAATCAACAAAGTCCAGGAGGGTAGCATCTTTCAGAAAAAGAGATGGGTAAGAACAAGGGGGCACAATTTAAAGATAGAGGATGGACAGCTCAGGGCTAATGTGAGGAAAAAATTTTTCACTGAGAGAGTGGTGGATACATGGAACCACCTTCCTGAGGAGGTCGATGGGTCCAAAACAGTGGGGGAATTCAAACATGCATGGGACAGACATAAGGCAATTATAGTGAGGGGTTGCAGGAAGTAGGCTGTTGGTTAACTAGAATCTGCAGCTTATCCAGTAGGTAGGGAAATGGGCAGACTGGGTGGGCCAAGTGGTCCTTGTCTGCCGTCAAAGTCTATGTTTCTATGTTTCTTTCCCTGTTTGTCACAGTTTGGAAATAGCTGGGCAGTCCTTCTAGGTCTGGAGTACTCACATGTATGTGGTGACTCTTCTTTGACTTACCTTGATTGCACTTACCCTACTTTAGTATGAAGCTGGTGTTACTGTGTTTTATCCCTTATATTTTGTTAACGTCTCCCTTATGAGGCTACCTGTTCCTGCTGTGTAAGCTTATGTTGCATTTCTACCTGCATTCCTGTATTATTCTAATGCTTCTGTATAGTGAGTTCTGTTGTAATGTATGTGTTATGTATTGCTCTTCTGTGATGTTTATCTCCCAGGTTGTGCCTGAGAAAAGGCAGTTTCTGCCCAGTGTACCTACCTGGTTAACAAAAACTAAATAAAGAAATAAAGATGCTGCATCAGTGTCTCCTTCAGCAGGGTTTCCATTAATTCCATTCCCATTAATTTCCCCTCCACTGGCGTGAGACTGACTGTTCTATAATTGCTAGCTTCCTGCCACTCTTGTGCTGAGGGACCACATTGTCCCTTCTCTGGTCCTGTGGAACTACCCCTTTCTCCAATGAGTTGTGGCTAGTGTTGCCAGAGGAGCAACATGCACTGTGCTAATTTCTTTAGACTGGGTTTCAATCCCAGAACTTCCACTTGCATACTGTGTGACCCTGAGCAAGTCACTTAACTTCCTTGTGCTCCCAGGTTGCACCTGGAGACAAGCTCCGGCTTAGTGTGCCTTCCCTGGTTAAACAATTTCACCTTTCCCTTTTCCTACCCTTGGGTGAATCCCATCTGACTTTACGGCCTTATTTTCCTTTAGGGCTTCCAGTCCCCTTCAAACTCTCTCTTCTGAAAATGGACTTGTGTCCACTTTCCCCACTTCCCAGAATCTGCTGATACATTATGCCCCCCCCCCCCCCGCCACTGTTAATTGTTAACTAGATAATTATCTAGCTCAGGTCCCCAGTCCTTGATAGGACTTGCAAGCCATTCTGCTACTGGTACATGATGACTACTAAACGTTCTTTCTGTCTCAAGACACTGGATAGCTCTGTGTACGTCAGCTTTTTAGTTATGACTAGTTTCTTCATTGTTGCTGATGGCAATGAAAGCATATAGAATTCCCCCTACGTTTTTGCCCCGACACTTGATAGCTCCGTGTACATTAGCTTTTTAGTTAGGGCGTGTTTATGCGTTTTCACTGATCTCAATGAAGGCAACTAGGATTCCCCCCCCCCTTTTTTTGTAATAGCTTTTTTTTTTTGTTTTATAAATTGTATTTTTACTCTCGGTGTGCGACTGGGGTTACCCCCACATTGGCCATTTACACGGATGCTCAACACGCCCCACCAAGCCAGCCTCTGCCATGACTGCAGGACAGGGAGGACCATGGCTTACCCCCTACGGAGGGCCCCCCGCCCCGGCAGAAGGCAGACCGGGAGGAGAGACTGCATCACCCTGGAGCCCCCATCTGACTTATGCAAGGCATTGCTTGGCCCAGAGGCCATGGTGGCGTCGCTTGTCTGCCGTGAGAGTTTTTTATTCTGTGTGCCCCTAAAAGGAAACAACCATCCTCCCTGCATCCCCCTCAATCCCCCACCCCCAATTAGGCTGTTTATTACAAGGGTACCTCCTAAAATGGAGGGAAAGGGGTATAGGAAGCGAAGTAAGGACTGAGATGCATTGCACAGATTTTTAAGAGTTTAGAAAAAGGCAACGGTTTTAAAATACATACCTCTAATATTTGCACACAAATGGTAATGAAAAGAATACTCACAGCTTTGCATCTATGGAGTTCATGGCTCAAGGTTCTCATCTTTATTAATCACATAGAAATACCCGTTTGGTCCATCTTGACATGAAGTATTCCTGTGCAAGTATGGTTTCCTAGGCATATTCTACTGATGCTCTGCCCCTCTCCACTTTGTAGTTCTATTTAGATCCCCACCCCTTCCCTTTGCCCCTATTGCTCTGTACTGTTACCTGTGCCCAGCAGGGCAGGTACATTCTGTGTTTCTCAGTAAAAAGGTGCAGTCGACTAGACAATATAAAGTTGCTGTAAATTATGATTATATATACAGGAAGATGAAGCAATTCAGGTTCCACAGGAAACAATATAATTTAAAAGAGCTTACAGAGCATGACCCTGGGTTTAAAGGGAAAATGTCAAACACCACTGGGAGCTCTAACCTGAAGAAAATAACCTCCCCATGCCTGTCCTGAGGTACCCTATTCAGAGAATCAGTTCTAACTTTATTTTATATATTCGCGTATGTCAGCCTGGTGTATAAAGTTACCCCCCCCAATTGAAAATGTTTTTAGATTTTTATATATGTCTCATGTAGGTCACCCCCCCCCCCAACTAACTCAGTGTAATATAGTTTCTGATACATCTCACCACCACCAGGATTCCTCCTTTTTAAAACACACGTCCCTCTTTTTAACATAGTATTCACTGATGATGAACACCATACCTCTCAAGTGTCCCTGATTTTCAGGGACATCCCTGATTTTGCCTCAAAATTTTGCGTTGTCCCTCCTAAAATTTGTGTTTTTGTGGCTAAAAAGTGGGGACTGTAAGCACAAAATAATGCCAATCATTAAAGTTACAGACTTGTTCTTCTTTAGAAAATGCATTTTGCACTAAGCCCCATATTCTGCCAGCTTTCTGGGTGGATATCTCTAATTTTGAAGATGTGTCCCTGATTTTGGTCCTTTGTCCCTGATTATTTTAAGCCTTGTCCCTGATTTACAAGGCAGGAGGTTGAGAGGTATGATGAACACCTCTCCTCCCCTACCATAGTAGCACTTGCACAAAAATTACCCACCAGAGTTGCATTTGTCCGAAGCATTGTGGCATGTCTAACTCCCCTGCCTGCCAGTAACAGCACCTACCGGCATCACAAAAATTGTGTGTGCAATAAATGACCCACCACTGCTGCAGCACTTCTGGTCCTGTTCCGTGCACTGCTTATCATTCTCAGCTCCAGCTTACCTGTTTCCCACTCTTGGCTTCCCTCTTCTACATTGGCAGGCTCATTGACTTGTCCCGGGAAGGGTGACTGAGGGCGAACGTTTACATACAGAAGCGACAGAGCTAGCAGCCAGGGAACAGGAAAACGATCTGACTGGTCCTAATTGGGGGTAGAAGTAGAGGGGGAGACCAGAGGCCTTGAGCTGCATCTAGGAGAGTCGTAATGACTCCTGAGTAAAGTGCCAGGAGAAGGACAGGAGAGCAGCTGGAAAATGGGCAAGAGCAAGATCTGCTGTAGCAAAACGTTACACTAAAGGGCTCTCATAGTAGCAGCAGCAGTAGAAGCTCCCCAGATTAGTCGCCCTCTTGTGCAGGTAGAGTCCTCTTTCTTTAGTGCTAGTTTTGGGTCTGAAAACTGGACTTGTATATTAGTATATAAGGTAGTTGCAGCTTGCATTAAAGATAACACCCTTGTACCTTTGTAATCAACAATTCTAGGGACATGGATATGTTATTCATCCACACTGTCTGGCAGGTTCCTTGCCGCTTTAAATCTTGCCAGAAGGTCTTCAAGCTGACTCCTCCCACCCACCCGGGTGGTAAAACTCTCGGCTCCGCCCCATGACGCCAGATCTTCCTTACCGCTTGGAAGCTCAGGTTCCCTCCTTAATGCTCTGCGTGTAGACTGGATCCTAATCTTTCAGTTCGCCCAAAACTTATTTTAAAATTTTCAAGATTTCGGTCAAGTTTCTCCCTCGTGGCTGCGATGGACAAATCGACTCTCGGATTTCGACGGTGCCCTTGTGGGCAGAAGATGTCCAGGACAGACCCACACTCCACGTGCGTCTACTGCCTCGGCCTAGAACACGTCCCGCAAGCCTGCAAGTCATGCCGTTCGTTTTCAATAGCGTCCTGGAAGATCGCACTGCCTGGTTATAGCTTACGCCTAAGAAGCGCCACCACTGTTGTCAAGGAGGTCTGCTATGGTTACCGCAGCAGCTGGCTCGGCTGAGCAACTCAAGCAGATGATCGCCCTCGAGGAGGAGGCGGCACAGGCCACATCATCTGCTTCCTTGGTCGCGCCATTTATCCCGCTCTCACTGGGTACCTCATATTCAGCTTCTTTCAAGGAGCTTTGCCAGTCCCGTTCCACGAAGGGAGAGGGGCCATCGGGACATTCCTCTCGGTTCAAAAAGAAGGACTCAAAGGGTAAGTCCCATCGTCGGTGTTCGTGGGAGCGCGAAAGGTCCCCTTCCCCGGACAGTCTACTTCGGTCGAAGTTGCGGCTAAGGCCGCTGGCTTCATGGCATCCCCGTCAGGCCAGCCAGCCGAGATACCCATTGACACAGTCGAGATTTTTCTCGACCCGTCGGACGGGCTGTCGACTGGTGAAGCCGACAACCCTTCCTCACCGGTTCCCCCGGTGGAGGCCGAGGACTTGCCTGCCCCTCCGGTGCTGCAGTCCCCAGTTAAGGCTTCTGAGCCGAGGGAAGAGCGGGTGTCCCCCGGCCCTTCCCAGACCCGCCTCGAAACGCCGAGGATCTCTGTCTTGACATCGCTCGGTCCAGCCGATCGCGACCGACATCGGGCGGTCTCGGCACCGGAGTAGTGGCCGCTTCGCCTCGCCGTCCTCCTCTGAAGAGGAGAGGCTTCGGCGCAGATTGCGTCGACGCTACGAGGATCTGATGTGGCAGCAGTTACTTCTGTCCGGGTACAAGCTGACGCTGTCGCCTTCCCCGGCCATCAAGTGGCTGTCACCCGAGCGGACGAAACAACCCCTCACTGTAGCCGAGGTGTCCCAAGCCTGGGCCGGTTGTTCGGCCGAAACCAGCTGCCCCACCGATTGTGGTGGAACCTCTGCCTCCACAACCGAAATCGGGGGCGCCGACCAAGGACTCTCGGTCGGGTCAGGGCCTGCCCCACAGGTTGTCGGTCACCCTCACTCCCGACTGTCCTCGGCAGGTGGAGGGTGGCTCAGGCCCCAGGCAGCTCTTCTCTGACTCCTCAGAGTCTAACGATGATTCCTTCCTGTTCTCCAGGCCCATTGACCTGGAGTCCTCCGGGCGGCCAGTCGATGGACGAAAGCCGATCGTCCTTCATGGGTTTGCTTCGGCTCATCTCGGAGTCCACCAGAATGCAGCTTGAGCCTGTATCCAAGCGGGCCAAGTGTCCCCTGATGGAGATACTGGACTGAGGGGATTCACCCAAGGAGGCCTTTCCGGTGGCTGAAGCCATTGTTGGCCCAGTCTTGGAGCTCTAGCAGCGGCCTGCTTCCTGTCCTGTGCCTTCGGCCAGGATGGCCAGGAAGTATGTGGTCCCTACCGGCTCTTTGCCTCGTTTTTCGGAACACCCCTCTGCCGAGGGGTTGGTCACCGACAGCGTTTTCCGGCATTCCGGGAACACTAGGAATGTGGACAAGCCTCCTGACAAGGAGTCCAAAAAGCTGGACTATGTGGGGCGAAAGGTGTATGCTGTGTCCTCCCTTGGCCTTCACCAGGCCAGCTCGGCTGTGCTGAAGGCACACTTCTCCCAAGCCCTCATGGGCTCCCTGGATGAGGTGATCCCTCATCTCCCGGCCGACCTGCAGACCACAGTCCGGCAAGTTCGGGACCAGGGTAGGGCAGTGGCTAAGCAGCAGCTCCAAACAGCTCTGGACATCGGAGACTCCTGTGCCAGATCGGTTGCAGCTGCGGTGGCCATGCTCCGCAGCGCATGGCTGAGGATATCCACCTTCCCGGTGGATACCCAGTACAAACTGGCGGATGTCCCCTTCTTGGGGACCAATCTCTTCGGCCCTGGAGTGGAAGGTCACCTCCAGCGGATCAAAAAGTCCAGTGCCACTCTGGACTCGGTCACTTCCGCCCAGAAGGACAAAGGCCACCGACAGCAGCAGCACAAGTCCTTTCGTCCTTTTGCGCCTGTGGCACGTCCGGCCCAACAGCACCAGGGCCAGCAGGCTCGTGCTTGGCATCCCAAACCCAAGCCCGCGGCTTCCTCCAACAGGAAGCAGGGAGGTAAAGGCCCAGGAGGTCCCTCGGCTGGTCCCTCCTCTAAGTCTGCCCAGTGACGGGTTGAGGGGTGTCGCCCCCATCCTCGTCACTCCCCCCTGGGTTCCCCCCATGGGGGGAAGGCTCTGCCACTTCCTTTCCGCCTGGTCCGCTGTCACCACGGACCGTTGGGTGTTGGAGGTGGTAGGAAAGGGCCTGCCTCTGGAGTTCGAGCAGTCGCCGCTCGGGGGGCTACAGGATCTGCAGCCTCTCTGTCGGTTCACTGAGCCGATATCGCCCTACTCCTCGAAAAAGAGGTGATCAGGAAGGTGGTGGACCCTCCTCCAGACATGGGGTTTGTGTCCAAGTACTTCCTGGTCCCAAAACGGACGGGGACTGACGCTCCATTCTCGACCTGCACGACCTGAACAGGTTCCTAAGGTCTCGGACCTTCAGGATGGTTACTCTGGCACAGATAATCCCATCCTTGGAACGAGGCGTGTGGTTCTGTTTCCTGGACCTTCAGGACGCGTTCTTTCATGTCCCAATCCATCCGTCCCACTAGAGATTCCTCCGCTTCAGAGCGGAGGGATCCTTTTACGAGTTACGGGCCATGCCCTTCAGCCTTTCCCTAGCTCCCAGGGTCTTCACCAAATGCATGGCAGTGGTGACAGCATTACTGCGGCAGCCGAAGGGTCCGGGTGTACCCCTACCTGGATGACTGGCTGATTGCAGCCCCCTCCAGAGCAGAGGTGGAGCGGTCCAGAGATCTGGCCCTCCAGGTTTGCTCTCAGGTTGGCCTCCTCATCAACGAGGCCAAGTCGGAACTCGTGCCAAAGCAGGTGATACAATTAATCGGGGCAGAGCTCGACTGTCTACGAGCCAGAGCACGGCTCCCGGCGGACAGGGCTGGGGTTCTTTCCTCCTTTGCCCAATAATTTCAGGTTGGGCAGTCGCGCCCTGCCCGGGACTTCCTGCGCCTCCTGGGCCTCGTGGTGGCCTGCAGCAGCATGGTCCGTTGGGCCCGCTGGTACATGCGTCCCCTTCAATGGGGGCTGGCCAGCCAATGGTTACAGCACTTCGATCCGCTGGATCAGCTAGTGACAGTGACCCAGGGGATGTGGAATGCTCTCCAGTGGTGGACCGTTCCAGCACATCTGCAGGAGGACATCCCGTTTGTCCGCCCTGAGCTGACTGTCTCTCTCTATCGACCGACGCCTCTCTGATGGGTTGGGGTGCCCATCTGGGGGAGCACAGAGCGCACGGCCTGTGGTCCCCTTGTGAGTCCCGATGCCATATCAACCTGCTGGAGCTTCGAGTGGTTTGTCTAGCCCTCACTGCCTTCGCTCCATTTCTACGGGGTCAAGTGGTTCAGGTCCAGACGGACAATACCACGACCATGTACTACCTAAGCCGGCAGGACGGGACGCGCTCCATGTCTCTGTGCAGGGAAGCTCTCCGCATTTGGTCACTCGTGCGCAGCCTGGAGGCGGATCTCCTTGTCATTCATGTGGCAGGGGCCTCCAACACCCTGGCCAATGCCCTAAGTCGGATAGGGGCTTTGTCTCACGAGTGGTCTCTCCTGCCGGAGGTAGTACAAGATCTGTTCTCCCACTGGGGCACACCTCAGGTGGACCTGTTTGCCTCCAGGGAGAATGCGAAGCTGAGACTGTTTCATGCCCACCCCTCAGCAGGGCTCGCTGCAGGGGGATGCCTTCTCGAGGCCTTGGACCCCGGGCCTCTTCTGCGCCTTTCCCCCATTTCCCTTGATCCACAAGGTGCTTCTCAAGGCGAGGAGGGACAAGGCGCAGGTGATTCTGGTAGCCCCTGACTGGCCTCGCCAGTTCTGGTATCCAGATCTCCTTAGTCTCAGCTCCAGGCTCCCGAGGCGGTTTCCAGCCCGCCCGGACCTGATCTCAGTCAATCAGGGGAAGGTATTCCATCCGGACCTTCAATCCCCACCTGACGGCCTGGTTCCTGAGCGGCTAGAGTTCCAGGCCTTGGGTCTTTCCAACGAGGTCCTCAACGTCGTTGAGGCGTCCCGTAAGGAGTCGACCAGAAAATGCTACGCCTTCAAATGGAAGAGATTTTCCATTTGGTGTCAGGGCAAGGACCTGGACCCTTCCTCCTGTTCCTTGGTAAGCATTCTGGACTACCTGTGGTCCCTTTCTCAGCTAGGGCTTCAGTCGACGACTCTTAAGGTGCACCTGGCAGCCATCTCTGTTTACCGGGTGCTGGCTGGGAAGCAGTCGGTGGCACAGGAGAAGGTGGTTGGGCGCTTCTTCAAATGCCTTGATCACATATCCCCTCTGGTGCGAGAACCTCCACCTCCGTGGGATCTACTGCTGGTATTGGTTAAGCTCATGGGCAAGCCATTCGAACCGATGCACGTGTGACATCTCTCACCTGTCGTGGAAGACCGCCTTCTTAGTGGCTATCACGTCAGCCAGAAGGATGGGAGAGGTCCAGGCGCTTTCCATCGAGTCTCCTTATCTGGTCTTCCACAGGGACAAGGTTGTCCTGCGCCCCTACCCGAAATTCCTTCCGAAGGTGGTGTCGGAGTTTCACCTTAACCAGGTGTTGACTCTGCCGGTGTTCCACCCCAATCACACCTCGGAGGCCGAATATAGGCTCCATACTTTGGGATCCTAGAAGAGCGCTTGCTTATTACAAGGAGCAGACGGCTGAAGTTCGGGGAGAGGTTCGCCAGCTGTTTGTCACCTACGCTGAAGCCGCACCTGGCAGATCTGCAGCCAAGCGGACGATAGGCAAGTGGGTAACCTCCTGCATAGATCTCTGCTGTAGGTTGGCGGGCATGGAGCCTCCCAGAGGGGATAAGAGCTCATTCTACCCGCCATACCGTGGCTGCTTCCAGGGATGTCCCTATCCAGGAAATCTGCAGGGCTGCTACCTGGAAGTCAGCACACACCTTCATCACCCACTACCACATCGACCTTGAGTCACGCTGGGATGCTGGTTTTGGGGCCTCGGTTCTCCAATCTTTATTTCCCAAGTAGGGGGTGTGCGCCTTGCCTCTCTCCTCCCGGAGAACTGCTAGGAGTCTGCCAGACAGTGTGGATGAACAACATATTCATTGTTCACTTGGGAGCTTAAGCAGCAGCCAGGTAGGAAAGAGGGCTGGAGTTATATTCTGTTTTAATCTGAAATATTTGAATAGTTTGTAAGTGAAATTAGTTTTATGTGTTAAAAATTATTACCTTGAATTAGAACTGTTACATTGTAACTTTGGTGGCTTGTGGATAGTTGTTTGGCAGGGATACTTAGAGGGAAATTTAAATGTGTTGTTTGGTAAGAGCCCTCCCACCCACCTTGTTTTGTATGCATTCTTAAATACTGAAAAGCCACTGGGGGTTGGGATTGAAGGGCTGAGTATTTCTGTTTGGGACTGAAATTCGAAGCAACAGGAGCTGGTGGGCCTGTGACATCGTATGATACCTGATGTCTGCTTACATACACTGTTAGTGGGACCGAACACACACTGGACTGTATGTGTTTGTGAGACTTGGGAACGTTATTGGTGGGGTTGAAATTGGGTTTGTAAATAACTACAGTCAGTATAGCAGAAACTGTACTCCGGGGAAAGGGACTGAGAAAAGGGGGTGTGCTATTATAAACAGAGGGGGAAAATCAGGGTGGCCATATTCCACCATGGCAGGCATCTTTGGAAGGGTTGTAGGCTGCACAGGCTGTGGGATGGCAATAATTCTAAACTGGGCCTGGAGAGAGGGAGGCTGCCCACTCTGTAGACAGCTATCTTGTATCAGGAGTGAGGTATATTGGTTAAGGAGTAAGCTGTGGGAGCTGGGGGGGGTGTCCAAGGATAAGGGGTGTGGATATGGGCAGCAGAAGGGTGGGGCTGAGGGGAGGCTGGGGCAACGCTCTGAAATTACAGGACGTTATGTTACAGCAAGCAGGAGGGGGGATATTAGGGACAGAGGACCCTTAGATAGGGAAGTTGATGCTAAGGGGAAAGCGTACAGGGTGAACATTCTGAATATAAAGAGACTGGAGGGGGAAGAGTCAGGAGGGGCTGTTGTGCGGAAGCCTAAAACAGCAGACTGTGGGAAGGGAGCTCCTAAGGTGAACAGTGCAAGAGAGGAAGAAGAGGGTCAGTTTAGAGATGCAGTCAGGGGAAACTCGGGTTACTTGATGGAGGCTGATATAGAGTGTCACAATAAATTTGAGCTACTAAGCAACCTAGAGGGGGAGGAAGGGGTTGGTGGAAATGAGGAAACTTATACAGAGGCCGGGAGGAGTCGGATACCATAGGGCATCACAGACCAGCTATGGAAAGGATAGACATAGTCCCAGAGGGAGAAGGGGAAACATATATGTTAAGCAAATGGGGGAGATGCAACATATTCCAGACATGAGGGAGGAGAGCATGATTGGAGAGAAACTGGGAGACAAGGAGGTGGGAGAGGAGCCCCCCTTCAGCTGGGAGGTCAGTACCAAGGATGGGGCCCTAGCTAAAGGGGACCCACAGAGAACCTCTGGAAGCAGGGGTACTATTACAAGGGGGGAGGATGGTGGTGTGGGGGAAGGGGAAACCATCAGGGCCAGGATAAATGGTTCAGATAAGAGAGGGTTAAAGGGGACACCTATTCAGAGGGGGTTTGAGTTAAGTGGGCAAAATAGCAAGGGAGGCAGAAAGGGGAGGGTGACAAGGGGGTCTCTAATAAGGCAGGAAGACTCCCATGAAATTGAGATCATGAATAAAGGGGGAAGGGGGCTGAGAGGGCATAGTGGAGGTAACCATAAGGATGATGGCGGTGTTAAGGTTCTGTTACTGGGAGACTCGATGATTAGGGGTATCCATTGGGAGGGACAGGGGGGTGGATGCCATAGCCAGGTGAAGGTAGTGAGTATCTCTGGGCTGACAGTGCACAGAGCAAAGTTCATGGTGTATGAAATGGTTAGGATTGTGGAGGGAAACCGATTCCTGGTGCATTTGGGAACTAATGATCTAGAGGGAATAGCATTTTGGAAATCCAAGGTTCCAAGAACTTGCCAGAGTCTGTCGGGATAATGGATGCAACATTTCCTTTTCGGAGATATTGCCAGTACCAAAGGCCTCAGTGGAGAAAAAAAGAAGCTCACAGAGGTTAATGACTGGCTCAGGAAGTGGGGTGAAGAGAATGGGTTGGGGGTGTTAGGGAACTGGAATGGAGTTTGGGAGGATAAGGGACTATATGCCAAGGACAGGTTTCATCTTGCCCCATTAGGGAAGGAAGTCCTTAAACAGGGGATGGCTGACTACATACAAGAAAGGTGGGGTTTAAACTTGTAAGGGGGGGGAAGGGATGAGGGAGGGGCTGACCAGAAGCCCTCTCCTCCAGATGAGGGGAGTAGCCGAAGCCCAAGAGGGGAGGGGGAAACAGACTGGAGGTGGAGGTTTCAGGAGGAGCAGGGGGAGGATGGAAGTATAAGGAATCTGGGTGGGGTTCGACAAAGAGGATCAGGGATAAGGGGGGGGTTGGTGTTAGTAAATGCCAGGAGCTTGGGAAACAAGTTGCCAGAGTTCCAGGCCATGCTGTTCGAGGGGGTGGATGGCTGGCGGTCACGGAGACGCAACAACAAAACCACGACTGGGACCTAAATGTACAGGGCACACTACGCTTAGGAAGGATAGAAAGGAGGTCAGAGGGGTGGAGTGGCTATGTTCATTAGAGATGATATAGAAATTGCTATGGTAGAAGAGGCAGAGGGAAACGTGGAGGCCTTATGGGTCACCACGATCCCCAGCAGGAGATAAGGTCAAGCTGGGAGTAGCATATAGGCCCCCGGGATGAGTGATGTTCTAGAGGATGGTTTGCTGGACAACATCATTGCCCAGTGTGGTCCAAAAGGGAAGGAGTGGTGTTGATGGGGACCTTAATGCCAGGTACAAACTGGGGAACCATGTCCTCTAAGGTGGCCAAGGAGCAGAGGCTGCTGGATGGCTTCCAGGATGTGTTCTTAACACAGCATGTGATGGAGCCCACAAGGGAGGGGCATGTCCTGGATGTGGTTCTGGCAGATGGGGATCTGGTAAGGGACATAGCTGTACAGGACCCCCCTGACTGGGAGTGACCACAATACTGTCTGGTTTCAAATAAGCATGGGGGGAGTGGGGGTGAGATCTAGGACACTGGCAGTGGACTTCAGGGGGGCAGACTTTATGGGCATGGGAAATATTCTCAAGGATCACTTGAAGGGGATTACCTCAATGACAAGTGTGGAAAGGAGATGGGAGGTCATAAAACAGGGACTTCATGAAGCAGTCAGGATCTGCGCTAAGTTGAAACGTAAGGGAGCAAGGTCACATAAACCATGCTGGTGGTCCAGTGAGGTACAGGTAGCAGTCAGAGAAAAGAAGGCGGCCTACAAAAAATATAAAACAACAAGAGGGGATAGGGATAAGGAAATGTACCAGCTTGCATCTAGAAAAGTCACCCGTATGGTGAGGGGGAGCAAAGTCCAGTAAAGAGCAGCGGCTGGCACAGGGGATGCATGGAGGGGAAAAAGGGTTCTTCCGGTACATTGGGGAGCGAGAAAAACTAAGGGCCATCTCAGCAGATTGAGATCAGGAGGAGGGTGGGTGGAAGAGGCGAGGGACCAGGCAGAGGTATTTAACGAGTACTTTGCCTCTGTGTTCACTAGGGAGGGGGATGGGATATCTACAAAACAAGGCATGAAGGGGATGGAAGCGGCAGGGAGTGGGATCAGGGGAGCAACAGAAATGGAGCAAGAGGGAGGGAAAGGTACCCCAGGGGGGTCACATCTGGATAAGGATAAAAAGACCAGTAAGGGGGAGGGGACGGATGATGCTATCTCCAGCAGAAGGGTGTGGTTAGCCCTCAAGGCCCTAAAGAAAAACAAATCTCCTGGGCCGGATGGCATTCATCCGAGAGTACTATGGGAATTGGCGGACATACTGGCTGCACCCCTGGCGGAGCTTTTCAGCAGGTCACTTGAGACAGGGAGGGTACCTAGGGATTGGCGAGCAGCACATGTGGTACCAATCCATAAAGGGGGGTCGAGGGAAGTACCAGGTAATTATAGACCCATCAGTTTGACCTCGGTGGTGGGAAAATTAATGGAGAGTATTCTAAAGGAACGATTGGGGGTGTACTTGGAGGAGGTGGGAGGTCTGGATAGTCGGCAACATGGGTTTGTGCCAGGTAGATCATGTCAAACCAACCTTGTGGAGTTCTATGAATGGGTAACATCAGAACTGGACAGGGGTAAGCCTGTGGATGTATTATTCTTGGACTTCAGCAGGGCGTTGACTCTGTCCCCTACAATGGTCTGGTGGAGAAACTGATGGGGTTAGGAGTAGGCCCTTGATGGTCAGATGGATTGAAAACTGGCTAGCTGGACGCACTCAGAGAGTAGTGGTCTGTGGGGAGCTCTCGAACCCTAGAGAGGTTGGTAGTGGGGTACCACAGGGCTCGGTCCTGGGTCCGATCCTGTTTAATGCATACATATCGGACATCAGGGAGGGTATAGGGTGTGAAATGAGTCTCTTCGCGGATGACTCCAAGATGGGAGCAGTAGTTGAGGGAGAAGAGGGGAGGGTGGCCCTGCAAGGGGACCTGGAAAGCTGGGCTCACACATGGAAATTAAATTTCAATATCACCAAGTGCAAGGTGTTGCATCTTGGTCGGGGAAACCCTAAACACAGGTACACCCTGGGAGGGGAGGCACTGGAGGCCTCAATAGGGGAAAAAGACCTAGGGGTCATGGTGGATACATGTATGAATAACTCTGAGCAGTGCAGGAGAGCAGCTAGCAAGGCAAACAGGATGTTGGGATGCATCAAAGGGGGATCACCTCTAGGAGCAGGGAAGTGATTCTGCCACTGTACAATGGACTGGTTAGACCACACCTTGAGTACTGTGTACAGTACTGGAGACCACATTTGAAGAGGGACATACAGCTCCTGGAGAGGGTACAGAGGAGGGCAACAAAGATGATACGAGGGCTAGGGGATTTGACTTATGAGGACAGACTTGAGGAGCTCTGCCTGTTTTCATTGGAGGAGAGGAGAGACAGGGGGACATGATTGAGGTCTTCAAGTACCTCAAGGGAATAAATAGGGTAAACATGGAGGGGATCTTTAGACTAAAGCAGGGAGGTATCACCAGAGGGCATGGTTTGAAGTTGGAAGGTGGAAGGGTGAGGGGGGAAAAGAGGAGGAGGTTTTTCACCGAGAGGGTGGTGGACCCTTGGAATGCACTGCCTGGTGAGCTGGTTCAGAGATCCACAGTGGAGGGCTTCAAGAGAGAGGGACAGACACAGAAAGTGGATGTATCAGATGATGGCCTGTCCCGGGGTGGTGGGGGGGGTTGGGATGGATGATAGGGGTTTCTAGAGAACAAGGGATGGGAGGATCTCGGCACCCAACTAAGGGTCTAGGTTCGAGCAGACTTGATAGACCGTAAGGCCTAATCTGCTGGCAAATAGTATGTTAGTATGTCCCTGGAAATACAGGTTACTCACCTGTAACAGGAGTTCTAGGAATGGTATATGTTATTCATCCACACGACCCACCCGACCTCCCCGGCTTCGACGCACAACCTGGCTTCCAGCGGGCTAGATCTGGCGTCATGGGGTGGAGCCGAGAGTTTTACCACCTGGGTGGGTGGGAGGAGCCAGCTTGAAGACCTTCTGGCAAGATTTAAAGCAGCAAGGAACCTGCCAGACAGTGTGGATGAACAACATATACCATTCTTAGAACTCCTGTTACAGGTGAGTAACCTGTATATTCTGCCTGCCACTCCCGGGCTGCTGCAAGGTTATCATCAAAATGATCTTGAGGTTGTTATCATGGATATAGTTTATATTATGGCCTCCAAATCTACCCTGGCTAGACTGGACCTCCTTTTCAGTTCCTTCAGTCGTTTTTGCCCTAAATGTTTCACCCCTTACCCATCACTGCTCCCTGTATCTTGACATACAGGTTTAGTTTAGTTGCCGTATTGGTGCTTGTAAGAACAGATCCGGAAGCAAATGGCTTGATACCTTTTATTGGGCCAACATAGATGTCCCATGGGTGGGATTTGGGGAAATTCAGTAAAAATGACGCTGGGCATTGGAGATATATATATAGTTTTATTTTTGTACATAAGTGCAGTATAATGGTTGGGGCAATGCAGCGTCATTGTCTTGTGGTATTACCAGCGAGATCCTGGGGGTGGATGCCAGTGCCACCAGAGCTTTCAATTAATTTTACGAGTGCTCAGGTACTTAATCTGTACATTTCTTATGGCACTTGCAGGGGTATTGGAGAGGTGAAGTCCCAATCTGTGCAGCGGTCAGGGCTTCGCCTCTCCCCGTAGTTCTCCTTTAACCACTCTGTCCTCTTCCCCTGAAGCCCGATGCCTTTCCCATTGCTCCTCTTTCCTGGCTAAATACTGACTTGCTTACCATCCCATCCTACCTTTCCTCACCTCCTCCATCCTGTCACCATACTCTGCACTCATACCAACACTCTTTCTATATCCTTCACTGCAAAACCTCAGCTGTTCTCTCTTTCTGCTTTCCTACTCTCTATAATCTGTCTCTCTCTATTTTTCGTTCTTCCTCACTCCCCACTCTAACACTTCGGTTAGCTCATCAGTTCCCACCTTGCTCCTGCAGTTAGCCATTCACACCAGTTGTGGCTGGTGCATCATCTTTCCCTGGTCACCACTGCATCCCCATACTGTTCTCGTGCCTCAGTGATTTATTAACATGCATTCTCTGAATTCTTTTGTGTGTGTGTGTGTGCATGCAAATTATTGCCACTGCTTTAATGGTTTCACGTATTTACTTACGTAATGATTTATTATTAATCGGTTTTTGTAGCTTTGCAAAAATGTTGTACCTTGCGCCATCTAATTTTGTGTCTTGTATACTTTGCATGTCGCCATCATAAATTCTTGTACATTTGTAAATGTTTGTACTTCGTGCCATCTGATATTCTTTATTGTGCTTTTACTGTATTTATTACCACCTGTAATCCCCCGCCCCCACCCAGAATGAGCCACTGTGCCTTCCCAGTCACCGCATTTTCAATAAATAAATAATTTGACGCCCACTAATCCAGTAACAGATGAAAATTGGTGCCGCTGTTGTTCTGACCTCAGTGGTAATACCTGTAAGTTGGACTAACTGAAGAATTTTTGCACATGCTTTAGGACAGGGTATGAAATGTGTGACTAAAAGCACATGCCCGAGTGGGCATGTAAGTATTAAAAAATGTGCCCAACAAATTATTTACATGCCGCCCCATTTGTTACTCTCAGCAGCCCCCAAGCTGTGAAAAGGGCATTTAAAATGTTTTTGTCCCCTTTACTTCCTCCTGCCTACCTATAAGCTGTCCTTAGTCCTTAAAGGACTCCTGATAGCCCCCAGTCCCTGAAAAGCGTGGGTTTTACAAGCCTTTGCTGCCCTCAATACTTAAATGGACAATCAGTAGCCCCCAGCCCTAAAAAAGGCTTTTTTTTTTTTTTATATTTTGCATCTGCCTGCCCTGCTCCTTCACAGGATTGTTTTTCTCAAGCCTTTAAAAGGTTTTTTTTTTTTTTTTTTTTACAAAGCCAGTCACCCTTACTATTCTGCTCCAGCCTCTGGACAACCTGCCTTGTTCCCCTATTTGCCTTGCCCCCACTGATACCTCCCAGGGCGGGGCTACAGCACCGGACAGGTCCATCTACGATGGGAGAAGGTGTTGGGTTGGACCAGCACCGACATTGCCTCCCTGGCCCCCCACCCCGGCAGGGTTTAGGGTCGGCGATGCCGGAGAGCCGTAATTAGTCGGCAGGGAACCATTGAGGCCAAGTGCCTGAGACGGGCTTCATCCTTGGCAGCCAGCAATTTTTTGAGTATGCTGCCCCAGGGTGGGGATGTGCAACGACAACCAGCATCCGCCCCCTCCCCCTAGCATGCTAGCACTGGTCACTGTGGTGCCCCTGTTCTCCGCCAGGGGTCTGTCAAGCAGTGGACACTCCCACCTCCCCGGAGGAGGAGAGCAGTCCCCAGGATGCTCAGTCCTTCTTCCCTGGCTGGCGCTCCCGGCTCCTTGGGTCCGTTCCCGAACCTGGGTTGTCGGCATCGCAGGCGGAAATCTAACCACTGTGCCAGCAGGCTGGCCCTTTAAAAAGGCTTTTAACTTTATGCTGCGGGTGGTGATAGACAAGGCAGTCCTTAAAAGGACTGAGAGTGCCGTTTCTTGGCTGTTTTTTAAAGCCCTTAAAAGGACTTAAAGTAGCAATGCAACAAAATTGGGCAAGAAATGTGACCCCTTCCTTTTGTTTTACTACTTAGACTCCAGTCCTCTTCCAGTTTTATTTGGTGGTAGAATTTTCTAGTTCCACCAAAATGAGTATTTTATACTTTTTTAGTTTATTTTTTTCTCAGGAAAAGAAGATGGCCACCACATTTGGCTTACAAATAGCATTATAGACCTGGCAAAAGTTAGGATAAAGAAAATTAGAATACAACTCATGGTCTGCAGCATAGGGGGTACCTAGAAAAATAAGTTTAACAGGTATGCTGATGTTTTTATTAGCTGTAGCTGAAACCAGCTTTTCGCAGAAACATTTTTCATTGCATTGCTGCTTTAACTCATGACCTCCAATAGCTGCTTAAGAAGTTCAAACTATCCATTGTTTATCTGACCCAAAATGGCTACCCAGGGTATCATGAGTTAAAGCTGTGCTTTTGGCCTGATGCAGCCATGCCAAGTCCCAACCCAATCTGACTCCCATCCACAATGTGTTCTGGCATGTTGAACAGTGCTCATCATCAGAAGCACTTCATGGAGAGGGATCAGTCACTAGCAGCAGCCGATCAGTGCCTCTCCAGAGGCTGTGACCTCATGCCTGAGAGGTCTTGCCTCCTGTCATGTGACTACGACTGGGACAGAGTATGCCGTCACATGAAGAGATATCTACTATGCTGCTCCTGGGCCCAGTGACTCTCACTCCGTCCCCCTATGGTAAGTGAACTGCTCATGCACTTAAAAATCATGACGTGCAGATGCAGAAGGCAGCAGCACTCGGGGAGGGGGTGGGCTGTGAGGAGGAAAAAAAAGGCAGTACTCTGGAGGGACCGGCTGTAGTGGGAATGAAGAATAAAAATTTTGAAGACATAGGAGGTCAGCTGCCTTAGGTGCCCTATTGGGTAGGCACTAAGGTGCTATAAGTGTCCTTAGGTAAAATACCTGCCCCGGGGCACCTACGGTATAGGAATTTCGAGCCCTGTTTTAAGAACCTCTGATGCCTCCATCAAGCTTGAAAGATCATGACGAGTTCCTGGAGGTTCCAGAAGCATATGTAAAGTTTTTTAATTTATAGTCAAATAAATAGTATTACCCCAGCAAGGTATAGTGTGATTGCAAGAAACCTTTACGGAATTCTGCAGGTTGGCAGTAATGGAATTTGTGACTTTTGGCAATAAGGATTTTTGCAGGCTGCTGTGGCATAAGGGGTCTCTTAATCATGTTTACTGTTGCGTTTTCTGAATAAGCTGTTGTTCTAGGGACATGGATATGTTGTTCATCCACACTGTCTGGCAGGTATCCTTGCCGCTTTAAATCTTGCCGGAAGGTCTTCAAGCTGGCTCCTTCCACCCACCCGGGTGGTAAAACTCTCGGCTCCGCCCCATGACGCCAGATCTTCCTTACCGCTTGGAAGCTCAGGTTCCCTCCTTAACGCTCTGCGTATAAGACTGGTTCCTAATTCTTCGAAAGTTCGAAATCAAAAGTTTTTTGCTAAAAAGACTTCGGTCTTCTTTTCCTCACGGCTGCGATGGACAAATCGACTCCCGGTTTCCGGAGGTGCCCTTGCGGGCAGAAGATATCTAGGACGGATCCGCACTCCACGTGCGTCTACTGCTTGGGCCTTGAGCACTCACCTGCAGGCCTAGTGACTTGTGCTCTTCCTTTTCGCCTATGTCCTGAAGACCGTCCTGCCCGATCACAACTGGGGCGCCCCGAGAAAAGAATTCCACCGGTTAAATCTAAAGAGGCCCGGTTGGCGGTGTCCGCGGCGGCGGGCTCGGCGGATCAGCTCGAGCAGATGATCGCCCTTGAAGAGGAGGCGGCGCGGGCTACTTCTACCTCGGCTGAGACATTTGTCCCGCTCTCTCTCGGTGCCTCGTACTCGGCTTCTTTAAGGAGCTTTGTCTGACCCTCTCGACGAAAGGTGAGGGTCCAACTTCTTCTGGACCCTTTTCCAGGTCCAAAAAGAGCAAAAGTAAGTCTCTCCGTCGACGCTCTTGGGAGCGGGAAAGATCCCCCTTCCCTTCTTGTCGACAGTCGACTTCGGTCGACCCCTCAGCTTCGGCCACTGGCTTCACGGTGTCCCCGCCAGGCCAGTTGATCGAGACTCCGCCGACGGTCGAGATTTTTCTCGACGCTAGACGGGTTGTCGGCTGGAGAAGCTGAGAATCCCTCTCCCCGGTGGAGTTGAGGATCCCGCTGCTCGTCGTGCCTCCGGTTCCGAGCCTTCGGTGGAATCGTCCGAGCCGAGGGAGGATTCCGACACTTCCCTCGCCGCCTCGGCCTAGCCGAGACCCTCGGTCTCAGTCTCGGACATCCTTGCTGTCCAGCCGATCTCACGCCAGGTTGCCCCGCATCATAAGCGGGCGCCACGCTTCTTCTCCTCCTTGACGAGGGAGGCTTCTCGCAAGTTGCGCGAGGTATGAGGAACTCCTGTGGCAACAGCTCCTTTTGACCGGGAATAAGCTGACCCAGTCGTCTTCCCCGGCCATTAAGTGGCTGTCACCGGAGCTGCCGAAACAACCCCTCGTTGTAGCCGAGGAGCCTGTTCCCAGGCCGGTTGTTCGGCCAATTCCAGCTGCCCCACCGATTCTGGTGGAACCTCCGCCTCCACAGCCATTAGTTGGGGCTCCGACCAAAAATTCTCGGTCGACTGTGGGTTTGCCCCATAGGCTGTCTGTCACCCTCACTCCCGATAAACCTCGGCAGGTGGAGGGTGGCTCAGGCCCGAGGCAGCTTTTTGAGGACTCTTCCGAGTCCGAGGATGATTCCTCCCTTTTCTCCAAGCGCATGGACTTGGAGTCCTCGGGAGGACAGTCAGTGGACGATAGCCCTTCATCCTTCTTAGGGTTGCTTCGGCTCATCACGGAGTCCACCGGGATGAAGCTCGAACCCTGCTTAACGGGCCAGGTATCCTCACACGGAGATTCTGGACTGAGGGGATTCTCCTACGGAGGCCTTTCCGGTGGCCGAGGCCATAGTGGGTCCGGCCTTGGAGCTTTGGCAGCCTGCTTCCTGCCCTGCGCCTTCGGCCAGAATGGCCAGGAAGTATGCGGTCCCTACCGGTTCCCTGTCCGGTTTTTCGGAACACCCCTCTGCTGAGGGGTTGGTTACCGACAGCGTTTTCCGCGCCGGGAACGCCAGGGATGTGGACAAACCTCCCGACAAGGAATCCAAGAAATTGGATTATGCCGGGCGAAAAGTCTATGCTGTGTCCTCTCTCGGCCTTCGTCAGGCCAGTTCGGCCGTCCTCATGGCACATTTTTCTCATGCCCTGTTGGGCTCCCTGGATGAGGTCGTCCCTCATCTTCCCGCGGATCTGCAGACTACGGTCAGGCAGGTGCGGGACCAGGGCAGGGCAGTGGCCAAACAGCAGCTCCAGACTGCTTTAGACATCGGGACTCATGTGCCAGGTCGGTGGCGGCCGCAGTGGCCATGCGTCGCCTGGCTTGGCTGAGGATATCCACCTTTACCTCGGATACCCAGCACAAGTTGGCGGATGTTCCTTTTTGGGACTGACCTCTTCGCCCTGGGGTGGAAGGTCACCTACAGAGGATCGAGAAGTCCAATGCTACCTTGGACTCGGTCTCTTCCGCTCAGAAGGACAAAGGCCGGCGACTAAGCCTTAGCTCTTCTAGCCTTCGGCGCGCGCCCGCCCCAGCAACGCCAGGGCCACAGCAGGCTCGAGCTTGGCATCCCAAACCAAGCCGTCGGCTTCCTCCCAACAGGAAGCAGGGAGGAAAAGGCCCAGGAGGTCACTCGGCCGGTCCTTCCTCCAAGCCTGCCCAGTGACGGGCTGAGGAGTGTCGCCCCCATCCCCGTCACCTAACCCCTGGTTCCCCCCGTGGGGGGACGGCTCTGACACTTCCTTTCCGCCTGGTCCGCTGTTACCACGGACAGGTGGGTACTGGAGGTGGTGGGAAAAGGCCTGCCTCTAGAATTCGAGCAGGCCCGCCCTTCAGAGCCTTGCACCTCGGGGCCTCGGGGTCCGCAGCCTCACTGGCGGGTCGTCGAGCCGATGCCCCCCTCCTCCTCCAAAGGAGGTGATAAGGAGGTAGAGGACCCCTCAGACCTGGGGTTCGTGTCCAGGTATTTCCTGGTTCCGAACGGACGGGGGCTGGCGCCTCTCTCGACCTGCACGACCTGAACAAGTCCCTAAGGTCTCGAACCTTCAGGATGGTCACTCTGGCGTAGATAATACCATCTCTGGAACACGGCGTGTGGTTCTGCTCTATGGACCTACAGGACGCGTTCCGTCACATCGGAGATTCCTTCGCTTTCGAGCGGAGGGATCCCTCTTCGAGTTCCAAGCCATGCCCTTCGGCTTATCTCCAGCTCCCAGGGTCTTCACCAAATGCATGGCAGTGGTGACAGCATTCCTGCGGCGCAGAGGGGTCTGGGTGTACCCTTACCTGGACGATTGGCTGATAGCAGCCCCCTTCAGACAGGAGGTGGAGCAGTCCAGAGATCTGGCCCTCCAGGTTTGCTCTCAAGTCGGCCTTCTCATCAACGAGGCCAAGTCGGAACTCGAGCCGAAGCAGGTGATCCTGTTCATCGGGGCAGAGCTCGACTCTCTTCGAGCCAGAGCACGGCTCCCGGCGGACAGGGCCGAGGTTCTTACCTCCTTTGCCCAGTCATTTCTGGTTGGGCAATCGCGCCCTGCCCGGGACTTCCTGCGCCTCCTGGGTCTCATGGCGGCCTGTACCAGCGTGGTCCGTTGGGCACGCTGGCACATGCGCCACCTTCAGTGGGGACTGGCCAGCCAGTGGTCACAACGCTGCGATCCATTGGACCAGCTAGTGATAGTGACCCAGGAGATGTAGAACGCTCTCCAGTGGTGGACCGTTCCATCTCATCTGCAGGAGGGCATCCCGTTTGTCCGCCCCGAGCCGACGGTCTCTCTATCGACCGATGCCTCTCTGATGGGTTGGGGTGCCCATCTGGGGGAACACCGAGTGCACGGCCTCTGGTCCCCGCGGGAGTCCCGATGCCACATCAACCTGCTGGAGCTCCGAGCGGTCCGCCTAGCTCTCACCGCCTTTGCTCCGTTTCTCCGGGGTCAAGTGGTCCGAGTCCAGATGGACAATACCACGACCATGTACTACCACGTGGACACGCCCATGCTTCTATGCAAGAAGCTTTCCTCCGTGATTTGGTCACTGCATGCAAGCAGCCTGAAGGCAGATCTCCAGCCATTCATGTGGCAGGAGCCTCCAACACCCTGGCCGATGCCCTGAGCCGGATAGGGGCTGCATCTCACGAGTGGTCTCTCCTGCCGGAGGTAGTACAAGATCTGTTCTCCCACTGGGGCACACCTCAGGTGGACCTGTTTGCCTCCAGGAGAACGCGGGTTGAGGCTGTTTCATGCCCGCCTCAGCAGGGCTCGCTGCAGGATGCCTTCTCGAGGCTCTGGACCCCGGCCTCTTTTACGCCTTTCCTCCATTTCCCTTGATTCACAAGGTGCTTCTCAAGGCAAGGAGGGACAAGGCGCAGGTGATTCTGATAGCCCCAGACTGGCCCCGCCAGTTCTGGTACCCAGATCTCCTCAGCCTCATCTCCAGGCTCCCGAGGCAGCTTCCAGCTCGCCTGGACCTGCTCTCAATCAATCAGGGGAAGGTGTTCCATCCGGACCTTCAATCCCTGCACCTGACAGCCTGGTTCCTGAGCGGCTAGAGTTCCAGGCCTTGGGTCTTTCCGACGAGGTCCTCAGTGTTGTTGAGAGTCCCTGTAGTGAGTCGACCAGAAAATGCTACGCCTTCAAATGGAAGAGATTTTCCATTTGGTGTCAGGGCAAGGGCTTGGACCCTTCCTCCTGTTCTGTGGCAAGCATTTTGGACTATTTATGGTCCCTTTCTACTCAAGGGCTTAGGTCGACGACCCTAAAGGTGCACCTGGCAGCCATCTCTGCTTACCGGGCGCTGGCCAGGGAGCAGTCGGTGGCGCAGGAGAAGGTGGTCTGGGCGCTTTTTCAAAGGCCTTGATCACATTTCCCCTCCGGTGCGAGAACCTCCACCTCCGTAGGATTTACTGCTGGTACTGGCAAAGCTCAGGCAAGCCATTCAACCAATGCACAGGTGTGATCTCTCTCACCTGTCGTGGAAGACCGCCTTCTTGGTGGCTACCACGTCAGCCAGAAGGATGGGAGAACTCCAGGCGCTCTGCATTGAGTCTCCTTACCTAGTCTTCCACAGGGACAAGGTTGTCCTGCGCCCCCACCCGAAATTCCTTCCGAAGGTGGTGTCGGAGTTTCACCTTAACCAGGTGTTGACTCTGCCGGTGTTCTACCCCAATCACACCTCGAGGCCGAATACAGGCTCCATACTTTGGACCCTAGAAGGCCATTATTATAAGGAGCGCATCGCTGAAATTCGGGGAGAGGTTCGCCAGCTGTTTGTCACCTACGCTGAAGCCGCACCTGGCAGACCTGCAGCCAAGCGGACAATAGGCAGGTGGGTCACCTCCTGCATAGATCTCTGCTATAAGTTGGCGGGCATGGAGCCTCCCAGAGGGATAAGAGCTCATTCTTCCCGTCATACTGCTGCATCGGTGGCTGCTTCCAGGGATGTCCCTATCAGGGAAATCTGCAGGGCTGCTACCTGGAAGTCAGCACACACCTTTATTACCCATTACCACATCGACCTTGAGTCACGCTGGGATGCTGGTTTTGGGGCCTCGGTTCTCCAGTCTCTATTCCCTAAGTAGGGGGTGTGCACCTTGCCTCCCTCCTCCCGGAGAACTGCTAGGAGTCTGCCAGACAGTGTGGATGAACAACATATCCATGTCCCTAGAAATACAGGTTACTCACCTGTAACAGGAGTTCTAGGAATGGTATATGTTGTTCATCCACCGACCTCCGCTTCGGGCAAGACAACCTGAGCTTCCAGCGGGCCAGATCTGGCGCCATGGGGCAGAGCCGAGAGTTTTACCACCCGGGTAGGTGGGAGGAGCCAGCTTGAAGACCTTCCGGCAAGATTTAAAGCGGCAAGGATACCTGCCAGACAGTGTGGATGAACAACATATACCATTCCTAGAACTCCTGTTACAGGTAAGTAACCTGTATTTTCTCCTCCCTAATTTTGAACTGATGTGCCTTGCCCCAGCTGTAATGGATTGGTCAGGGTTTTAAACAGCTGGTATAGCATAGCAAATGCTACACAAAACGGGGTTATGCTAACCATTTCAAAAACTGTGTAGCAGTAGACTGCAAACCATATATTTTTTTAGTGAGTATGGCACAGTAGACAAAATTAATAAAATTATTAATATATTTTTTTTATTTTGCTAACCATTCTGTGCCAGGTGCTATGCATTTTTACAGCCGCTAAGCACTTTCACATGTAAAATTGCTAATCAGTTTTTTCGGCTTACTTAATACCCCGATTGGTGGATGCAAAGTGGGAAGAGAAAAGGTAGTTTCATACTTGAAAATATCCACCAATCTACTGCCTCCATGGCAGCTAGCCATTTTCAGTTTTTGCCTGCGGAATTAATTTATTAAACATTTTTTCACTGTAATGGCCTAACGAGAGACTGCATCTCATTTTCATGAGGGTCCTGGAATATGAAGTGTTGTGGAATCCCTGTCACTTCAGGATAGAGCTGCTGTTGCTCTTTCAAGTTCTTCAGTTGCCTGCTAGAGCCAAATACTTGCTGTGTGACTTTGAGCAAGTTACTTCATCTCTCAGTACTGCAGTCCACCCATCTGTGGAAATAGGCAAAAAGCGGGACCCCACTGGAAATGAGAATCATCTCAGCTGCGCTGTGCTGTATAAATAAAAACAGTCTGTTCTCCTAGCTGTTGCTCTTTGTGGAGTTCACAGCCATCCTGGATTGGTGGATGTTCATGGATACTTTCTATTTTTTTATTTTTTTTTTAGTTATTACGTTTTTATTTATCAGGTGGGTGCACTAGATAAAAAATGTACCTATTTTAGGGCCATGGATATGATGATCTAGCCACACATTCTGGCAGTGTCCTTTCCTTTTAAGAGCTTGCCGAAAAGTCTTCATGCTGGCTCCTCCCACCCAGCCGGGTGGTAACTCCCTTGGCTCCACCCCATGACGCCAGATCTTCCTTTCTGCTGGAAGAAGCAGGTTCCCTTCTTACCACTCCCGCATTGAGTAGGCCCTAGTGTTTACATTCTTTGGAGTTTTTCCAAAACCTTTACTTGTCTTAGATTCGAATTTTCGATTGCGACCACAATGGACAGTAGTCTCATGGGTTCCGTCTGTGCCCTTGTGGACAGATGTCCAGTACCGACCTGCATGTCACGTGTGTTTACTGCCTGGGTCACGACCATGACACCCAGGCCTGAGACTTTTGCCGCGCCTTCCACTCTGCTGTCCTGGAGGACCGTCTTGCTCACTTAAAGATGCCCGTTCGGTGATCTTCGCGAATGCGGGGTCCACTGAGCAGCTCCCAGCCTTTGAAGAAGAGGTGGCCCAGGCCTCCTCAGCTTCTACCTTCGTGCCGCTTCAGTTTAGCTCAGCCTTCATGGGTTCTTTCAAAGAACTGTGCCAGTCTCTGCTGACTCTGTAACTCTTCACTGTATGAACTGCCCTGTAAACTGTGTCAAATGTTATGTTGTACCATGCGGTCTGCCTTACTTTATGCTATGTTTTTACTGTTGTCAACATTGTACTTATGCCCAGGTCCATCTTGAAAATGAGTTCTTCTCAATGATCTTTTGCCTGGTTAAATAAAGATTGGTTGATTGACTTGCAGTCCGGGATTGTCTGGCACCCCAAAATCGAAGTCCAAAAAAGAGCCTAAAAAATATAGGGCTCGTCGAAGTTTGTGGGATTGGCAGCGCTCTCAGTTGAGGGCCTCCGATTCCCATGCTTCTTTGGATTTGACTTCGGTTAAATCATCGGCCTTGGCCACTGGCTCCATGGTAACGCATCAGACTTGTCGGCCGAGATGCTGGTCGAAGTCCCAGTCGAGATTTTTCTCGAGCCGACCTACCAGTTGTCGACTGAAGAGGCTGATACTTCTCTGTCCAGGACTTCTGTCCTGATGCAGACTGTTGAAGGGACAGATCAGTCCACTGATCCGCCACCTCTGGTCCCCGACCCTGCCCAGGAGGAGCCTCGGCGATCGCAGACTCCCTCCAAGCCCCACTGCTGGTCCCCCCCAAGCGGATGAGGTCTGTGTTTTCCTCCTGTGAATTGAGTCAGTCCTGCTGACATCCGTGCTTCCGTTCTCGGCACCATGGGAAGTGGCGGCCCCGCTATTCTTCATCCTTGGGTGAGGAGAGGCTTCAACGCAAGTTGTGTCGACGCTACGAGGACTTGATGTGGCAACAGTTGTTTTTTTATCGGCGTCAAGCTGACCCCAGCTTCTGCACTGACCATCACCTGGTTGGCACCCGAATGGCCAACGCCGACTCCAGTGGAACCACCACCACCTAAACAGCTGACGGTCAGCGCTCCAACCAAGAAGTGTCGGCCAGCCAAGGAGCTTCCCCATTGGCTGTCGGGTCACTGTCACCCCTGACTGTCCACGGAGGGTCAGCAGGGACTTGGATGGTCGACCTCTCTTTGACAGCTCCTTGGAGTTGGAAGGCTCCTCACTGCACTCTCGTCCAGTCAGTGTCGGGTTGGTGGGGATGTCTCGAGGGATGAAAGTCCCACATCTTTTCTGGGTCTTCTCTGTCTGATCTTTGAGTCGACAGGTATGAAAATGGAGCCTGTGCAGAAGCGGGCTCATTACCCGTTGACCGAGATCCTTGACCGGGGGGACTCTCCGGAGGACTTCCCGGTGGCAGAAGCCATTCTTGGCCCTGCCTTGGAGCTTTGGCACACCCTGCTTCTTACCCAGTGCTTTCTGTCCTGATGGCCCGCAAATATACGGTACCCACTGACTGTCTTTTGGGGTTCACAGAACATCCCTTGGCCGAGGGCTTGGTGGCAGACTCTGTGTTTGGGCTCTGTGGCAACACTAGGGACGTTGACAAACTGTCTGATAAGGAGTCCAAGAAGTTGGACAATCTGGCTAAGAAAGTCTGTGCTGCCTCCTTGCTTGGGGCTTCGCTAGGCGAACTCGGCCCTCATCATGGCCCACTTCTCCTATGCCCTGCTGGGCACTTTAGATGAGGTGCTTCCACATCTGCCTGTGGACCTTCAGACCATGGTCAAGCAGGTCTGGGACCAAAACAGCTCCAGATAGCCATGGACATAAGGGACTCTTTTGCCTGCTCCGTGGTGGCCTCAGTGGCCATGCGCCACAGGGCTTGGCTGCAGATCTCGACCTTTATGGCAGACACTCAGCACAAGCTGGCAGATGTTCCCTTCCTGGGCACCGACCTGTTTGGGCCTGGGGTTGAGGGTCACTTCACCCGCATTGAGAAGGCCAGTGCCACCTTGGACTCTGTGACATCTGCACAGAAGGACCCCAAGGGCTCCAAACAGCGTAAAAGGAAGCCCTTTTGATCCACCTCCACTCCTGCGGCCAAACCAGCCCAGCAGCTGGCTGGTCAGCAGGCTCAGGCCTGGCGACCCCGGCCCAAGTCAGTGGTCTTGGTCACCCGTAAGCCTGGAGGGAGAGGCTCTGGTGGTGCCTCAGCCGGGCCCTCCTCCTCCTCCTCTTCGCCTGCTCAGTGACAGGATGAGGGGTGCCTTCCTCATGCCCGTCACACCTGCCCGGGTCCTCCCATGGGGGGCCGGTTCCACCACTTCCTTTCCACCTGGTCCGCTGTCACCATGGACAAGTGGGTTCTAGAAGTTGTGGGTCAGGGTCTGCCTCTGGAATTCGAGCGGTACCCTTCTTGCCGAGCCCGCACCTCATCGGAGGACTTGGTTTCTGCAGACGTGCTGTCAGCTCTCAGAGACAACATAGCCCAGCTCCTCTGCAGGGAGGTCGTGATTCCTGTCGCGGATCCTCTGGAACACCCAGGGTTTGTCTCTAGGTACTTCCGTATGCCAAAACGGATTGGGGGGCTGGCGCCCCATTCTGGAGCTACACGACCTGAAAAATTTCCTCAGGTCACACACCTTCGGAATGGTAACTCTGTCTTAGATCATACCATCTCTAGAGCGAAACATGTGGTTCAAACAACATGAAGTCTTGCTGTATTCTGACTAATGCAGTTAGCCCCAGCCTTTAAACTGCCCTGGAGAACAAAGAGTTAAACTTTCTATGCAGAGCATAGAATGCTGAGCTCGAGCTTGGTTGATATCTCTGTCTGTTTCCCTTTGAAATCTAACCGTCAGATTCTTTACTCCGCCTCACTGAACAGTCGCTCCGGAGATTCCTCCTGCAGCTCGGTTTGAAAGTTGGTTGAAGTGTTGGTTTATGGTCGGTTTTTAACCAAAATTTATTTCCGCATAGTCGGTTCAGTCTCTGTCTGTGGTACCGTGAGTACTAGATAGATTTTGTACTGTTTTTCTGTGTGGAACTTGTAGAAGTGTGGATCGGTTCGGCTGAACCGATCATTTGTTGATTCTTATATCTTACTTTAGTGTGTGGTTACCCGTCCTTATCGGTTCTTAAAAAAAAAAAGATTTTGGTACTTTTTTTTCCAATACCCGTGACACGGTTAGGAACCGATAAGGGAGTCTTGCCTGGCGGTTGCCAAAAAAAGGGTAAATTGGTTAGGTTGGCCTTGTCTGAGAAACCCAAGAAAAAAACCCGGCCCACTGGGTTTCAACACTGCAGTGAGTGTGGGTAGATCTTTTCTAAGGCCGATCCCCACACCACCTGTGTTTATTGTCTGGGGTTTGAACACCTCAATTCAGACTGCCAAATATGTAAAAACTTTCCCAAATCTACCCTTGAAAAGAGATTAGGTAGACTGAGGGAAAAGGAGGCCGAGAAGTCCGCTGACCCGGATGGCCAGCCCGGTTCGGTTCCGACCGAACCAGAAGGAGTGCCCTCCGACCAGGGCGATGCTTCTTCAGGCAAAAGGAGAGTCTGTCCCGAGGGTTCGGTTCCGACAAAAAGAAAACGCAAAGAGAAATCGTCCGGTTCGGATCCAGAAGTCCATGTTCCGACTGCTGAAGAAATAGCCAGAGCGATTCGGATTGTGGAATCGCTTTGCCCAGTTCCGACCAATCCGGCACCTTTTGGCAGGGGCTCGGTTTGGTCAGTTCCCGATTATACCCCTGAAGAATTTTATAAACCGGAGTTTGAGGAGGAGAGGGAGTTTGAAGATGATGGTGATGGTGAAAGTCTGGATGTGACTGTTGAACCGGACATCTCCCCAGACAGACCTTCGGGTGTATCCTCTCCTAGGCTTTCTGAGTCCCTTTCCCACTTTATGTTCTACAGAAAGGTGGCTGAGACCCTCCAGATTCCTATGGAGGAGGCAATGGAGGATCAAGGGGAGCCTGATTTTGTGGAAATGATGGACATCCCAGAGTCCAGAAGACTGTCTGTTCCCCTTCACAAATCTTTTGGGAAGCAGACACAAAAAATCCTGAAGTCTCAAAATTCTATACCTCCTGTTGATAGAAGAATGGACAAGAGGTATACACTATCAGGCTCAGATAACGGAGTTTTTATATCAGCAATGCAGCCATGTTGGAGTTGTGCAGGCTGCTGCCTGTGATAAGGCAAACATTCCCTTGACTTCACACCCCCCAGACAAAGACTCCAGGAAGATTGATGCCATGGCAAAAAAACAGTACGTGGCATCTTCCTTGGGACTCAGGCAGGCGAATTATATGGCCTATGCAGCCAGGTACCAGAAGTCCAGGTGGGACACTGTACTAGCACTGGCTAAACAGGCCTCCCCCCAGCTAGCCAAGGTGCTGGAGGAGGTGGCTGCAGATGGGATTGAGGCATTAAAAGTTCAGTTTCATGCTGCTGTGGACTCCAGTGATGTGTCATCAAGAGTCATGGCTACATCTGTGGCTCTTCGGAGAATGGCTTGGCTCAGATGTACTAGCTTCTCGCAGGATACCCAGGCTAAGGCCATGGGTTTTCCTGTAGTGGGTAATTCTCTGTTTGGGGAGCAGACAGAGAATTACATGAAGAAAATGGATGCGTACAGGACCACTTACAGGAATGCTCAGGCCTAGGAAAGGCAGGCAGCTCCTCAAAGGCAGCAGTCTAGGGGCAGGGGCAGGCCTTTTCATAGGCTTTTTTTACCAAGCACAGGCCTCTTCTCCCTTTTCACAGAGGGGGTTCTTCAGAGGGAGAGGCAGAAGGGGGATGAGCAGGGCTGCATCCACTCCTCGGCCTAAAGCCCCTGCCAAGCAGACACTCTGATGGGCCTGCCTGGGTCGACTCTCCTATTCCAGTAGGGGGCAGGCTGACTTACTTCATCCAGGACTGGATGTCTATTACATCAGACAAGTGGGTCCTGGAAGTAGTAAGCCAGGGACCGGTTCTCAGCTTCAAAAAATTTCCGAAGATGAGAACCAGATCTTTTCCACCTGCAGGTCTCTCAGAAACCCTTGCCCTAGAGGCAGAGGTTTCATCTCTGCTGGCTTTAAGAGCCATTGAGAGAGTACCTACCCTACACTGGGGCAAAGGTCTGTACTCCAGGTACTTCCTTACCCTAAAAAGACAGGGGAGTGGCGACCCATCCTAGACTTAAGATACCTGAACAAACATCTTTTAAAACCACAGTTCAAGATGATATCTCCGGGAATAATCCTTCCCTCTCTAAGGCCAGGGGACTGGCTAGCCTCCCTGGACCACTGAGATGCCTATTTTCACATTCCCATGAGGTGCTCCCACAGAAAGTACCTCAGGCTCGAGTTACCCTCAGGCCACTATCAGTTCAGAGCAATGCCCTTTGGCCTAACTTCAGCCCCAGCGGTCTTCACAAAGTGCCTAGCAGTAGTAGTTGCCTTTCTAAGGAGGCAAAAGATTTCCATTTTTCCATATTTGGACAATTGGCTAATAGTGGGCCAGTCTCCAGACCAAGTCAAGTCAGACCTGCAAGTGACCCAGCAAGTGCTCTCTTCTCTAGGATTTCTTCTCAACCTTCCCAGGTCAGTTCTCGAGCCAGTCCAGCTTCTTACCTTTATAGGGGCAGAGCTGGATACGGTTAAAGCAAGAGCCTTTCTTCCCCTGGAAAGGGCAAGAGTTCTTGTAGAACTATCCTCTTCCTTTAGCCTTCGGATATCTTGCCCAGCAAGGCATTTTGTCCAGCCCTTGGGCCACTTGGCAGCTTCTACGGCAGTGGTCCAAGGGGCAAGATTCCAGATGAGGGACATTCAGTTCCATCTGAGGGCTTTTTGGTCTCAGAGGAAGGATTCCCTTACCAAACTGATTCCAGTGACTCTAGCCTTGATCCAAGCCCTTCAATGGTGGCAGGATCAGGACAACTTAAGGCAAGGGGTCCCATTTGCCACTCAGTCTCATTCAGTGGTCCTTACCACGGATGCTTCCCTTCTGGGCTGGGGAGCCCATCTGGGGGTCCTCACTGCCCAGGGATTGTGGTCTTCTCAGGAATCCTTTCTCCATATCAATCTCTTAGAACTCAGGGCAGTTTTTCTGGCCCTGCAAGCTTTCTCTGTCAGTACAGAACAAGGTGGTTCAGGTCAGAACAGACACCACCACCACCATGTGGTACATCAACAAGCAGGGAGGTACTCGGTCTACGGCCTTGTGCACAGAAGCCATGAAGTTGTGGTCCCTGGCTTATTCCCTGCAAACCTCTCTGATAGCAGTTCACCTTCCAGGGAAGGAAAATGTGCTAGCAGATGCACTGAGCAGGATCTCACAGGGCCATCACAAATGGTCCATAGACCCTCTGGTATTGAAGGTGATTTTTTTTCAAGGTGGGACACTCCAGAGATAGATCTTTTTGCAGCCCCAGACAATCACCAACTTCCTGTCTTTTGTTGCAGACCCCCAGTCTTGGGCTCAGTCCCCCTGGATGCTCTGATTCTGAACTGGGAAGGGAAATTTCTGTATGCCTTCCCTCTTCTCTTCAAAGTTTTAGTCAAGATAAGGTCACAACCTTGCAAAGTGATTCTGATTGCTCCAGACTGGGCCAGACAGCCCTGGTACCCCCTGTTGCTGTCCCTAGCAGTCCCATCTTCCCCTGTCTCTTCCCAGGAATTACAACCTATTAACCTCCTCTCGGGAGGATTTAGTACCCCAGTCTTCAGTCTCTGAATCTCAAGGCATGGCTCTTGAAGAGTTAGTTTGCAGATTTGCATCTGTCTCAGGGGGTTCTGGATATTCTCAAAGCTTCTTGAAAGCCCTCCACCAGAAAGACTTATAACTCCAAATGGAAGAGATTCAGCATTTGGTGTTCCAAGAAGCATATTTCTCCAGATACTGCTGAATTGCCTACAGTTCTGGATTATATGGTCCATCTTAATGGCCTAGGCTTCAGACCAGCTACTCTCAAGGTACACTTGTCAGCTGTTTCTGCTTTTCTTTCAGCGGGGAAGTCTTCCTCACTATCATCTCATGCTGTATTCTGTAATTTTTTTAAAGGATTGCTTAATACCAGTCCTCCCTTTACCTTTAGAGACCCTGCCTGGGATTTAAATGTTTGCATTGCTCAACTTATGCAAACTCTTTTTGAGCCTATGTCCTCAGCAGAGCTTAAGTACTTGACTTGGAAAACTGTGTTTTTGGTAGCCATTACCTCTGCCAGACGTATCAGTGAATTGCAAGCCCTGTCAGTGGAACCTGATTTTATCTCCTTTCACAGGGATAAAGTGGTCCTTAGAACCAATAGAAGGTTCTTGCCCAAAGTGGTTTCAGATTTCCACTTGAATCAGTCTGTCTCTTCTTGTTTTCTTCACTGATCATTCTTCCTCAGGAGAAAGGAGGCTACACAGTTTAGATGTTAAAAGAGCCCTTAGCTACTACACAGAGTGTACCAAGGGTCACAGGTTTGAGTCCCTCTAGTTGTTCCTCACTTACGGAGAAGTGGAAAAGGGCAAACCTGCCACCAAGAGAACTATTGTCAGGTGGATTGTGTCTTGTATACAATTCTGCTGTGAGAAACTAGGAAAGATTCCACCCTCAGGCCTGAGGGCTCACTCTACAAGAGGTACAGCTGCTTCCCTGGATATCCCTGCGGCCAGGGATATTCCTCTTAGAAATTTGTCAAGCAGCCACCTGAAAACAGTCCATACGCTTACCAAGCATTACTCTGGATATCCAGGCTAGGAGGATACTGTTTGGCACAGCAGTACTTCAGAGCCTATTCCTGAAGTAGGTTCTGTCCCTCCTCCATGGAGGTACTGCTTGGAAGTTCATGTTAGTCAGACTACAGCAAGACTTCATGTTGTTTGAAGAAAAATTTCTCACCTTAGTAATTATGTTTCTTCTAATGGAGTCTTGCTGTATTCTGACCCCCAAGAACTTGGTTTTTGGGAAGTGGTGGGCAGGCGCAGTGTTGCACCTCAGGGGTGCTCCTTTACACCCTCTGCTTTTTTGTTTGGGTGTCTATTTGGTGTTGTTCTTATTTGAATTGGTTTTGTGTTTCCTGACTTGAGTCTTCCTTTAGGAATCCAAAACTTTTTGCTGCCGGTTGGCTAGTAAAAATGTTACAATTTCCACATAGGATAGCTAGTGAGTTTTTGCTTGTAAGAATCTGACTGTTAGATTTCAAAGGAAAATAGACATCAACCGAGCTCGAGCTCAGCATTCTGTGCTCTGCATAGAAAGTTTAACCCTTTGTTCTCCAGGGCAGTTATGCCCTGCCCAGGACTTTCTGTGCCAGCTGGGTTACATGGCAGCATGCACCAGCATGGTCTGCTGGGTCCGCTGGAGAATGCACTCACTGCAGTGGGAGCTGGCCACTCAGTCTCTCGCAGAGGTGACTTCGACCAGCTGGTCACTGTGACCCTTCGGATGTGGGACGCCGTCCAGTGGTGGTTAGTCCCAGAACATCTGCAGGAAGGGATCCCATTTGTCCGCCCATCGCCAGTGGTCATCCTGACAACCGATGCCTGTCTCACGGGCTGGGGTGCCCACCTGGGGAACACAGAGTCTATGGGCTGTGGAGCTCCGAGCAGTTTGGCTGGCGCTGGCTGCCTTCGCTGCGCACATCCGGGGTCAGGTGGTTCAAGTCCAGATGGACAACACCACGACCATGTACTACCTCAACAAATAGGGCGGGATGCACTCTCTGCCTCTGCAAGGAAGCTCTCCATGTGTGGACCCTCGTGCGAAATTGGGAGGCTGATCTACTAGCCATCCATGTAGCAGGAGCTTCCAACCAGCTGACAGACGCTCTTAGCTGGGTGGGCAGTGCGTCTCACGAGTGGTCTCTCCACGCAGAGGTAGTGCACAGCCTGTTCTCCCAGTGAGACCCCCCCCCCAGGTGGACCTGTGCGCCTCCAGGGAGAATGCCGAGCTGAGGCTCTTTTGTGCCCGCCCCTCTCCCCTCAGCAGGGAACACTGTTGGGGGGGGGGGCCTTCTTGTGGCCCTGGACACCAGGCCTCTTCTGTGTTCCCTCCACTTCTCTTGATCCACAAGGTGCTTCTCAAGGCCAGGAGGGACAAGGCACCGGTGATCCTGGTTGCTCCAGATTGGCCCCGCCAGTTCTGGTACCCCGATCTTCTCAGCCTCAGCAGCAGGCTCCCAACGTGTCTTTCTCTCTGACCGGATCTGCTCTCCATCATTCAGGGGATGGTATTCCACCCGGACTTTCAATCCCTGCACCTGACAGCCTGGTTCCTGAGTGGCTAGAGTTCCAGGGTTTGGGTCTGTCTGAAGATGTCCTTATTGTTGTGGAGGCTTCTCGGAAGGAATCGACCAGGAAATGCTATGCCTTCAAATGGAAGAGATTCTCCATTTGGTGCCAGGGCAAAGGGTTGGACCTCTTGACCTGTCCAGTGGCTAGTATTCTGGATTACCTGTGGTCCCTCTCTAAGTAGGGCCTTCGGTAAGTGACCCTTAAGGTGCACCTGGCAGCCATCTCTGCTTACCGTGCGAGGGCTGGTCGCAGTCGGTGGCACAGGAGAAGGTGGTCTGGCACTTTTTTAAGGGCCTTGACCACATTTCTCCTCTGCGTGGACAACCACCACCGTGAGACTTGTTGCTGGATTTGTCAAAGCTCATGGGCAAGCCATTTGAACCGATGCACAGGTGTGACGTGTCTCACCTGTCGTGGAAGACTGCCTTCCTGGTGGCTATCACATCAGCCAGAAGGATCAGTGCGCCCCAACCTGAAGTTCCTTTCGAAGGTTGTGTTGGATTTTCACCTTAACCAGGTGATTAATCTGCCAATGTATTTTACCAGTCACACCTTGGAGGCTGAACAGAGGCTCCATACTCTGGACCTGAGGTGAGCGCTTGCTTATTATATGGAGCGTATGGCTGGACTTCGGGGAGAGGTTTGTCAGCTGTTTGTCACCTACGCTGCAGCCAAGCAGACAGTTGGCAGGTGAATTGTATCCTGCATTGATCTCTGCTCTAAGTTGGGTAGGGAGCCTCCCGTAAGGCTAAGGGCTCATTCCACCCATCACACCACTGTGTCGGTTGCTGCTTCCAGGGGACATCCCTATCCAGGAAATCTGCAGGACTGCTACCTGGAGGTCAGCACACACCTTCATTTCCCACTACCACATCGACCTTGAGTCATGCTGGGATGCTGGTTTTGGGGCCATGCCAGGATGCTGGTTTTGGGGCCTCAGTTCTCCAATATCTGTTCTCTAAATAGGGGGTGTGCACCTTGCTTCCCTCTTCCTGGAGAACTCCTAGGAGACTGCCAGAACATGTGGATAGAACATCATATCCATCTCCCTAGAAATACAGGTTATTCACCTATAACAGTAGTTCTAGGAGTAGTATATGATGTTCATCCACATGGACCCACCCGACCTCCCCTGGCTGTGGCGCACAACCTCTGCTTTCGCGGGCAAGATCTAGCATCATGGGGCGGAGCTGAGGGAGTTACCATCCGAGTGGGTGGGAGGAGACAGCTTGAAGACTTTACGGCAAGCTCTTAAGAGGAAAGGAGGAGGAATGGGCCACGGCCTGGGCTGCTGCCTCGTCGAAGACCACAAGCTACGCAGCAGACCCTGCAGCCATAGAGACCACCTAGCGGGCATCTTTAGATTTTACTGGCGAGTACCTTTGCGCCGGGTGGCCTAACTTTAAGCAAGGAAGACGGTCCTCCAGGACGGTAGGGTGAAAAGCGCAGCAAAAGTGGCAGGCCTGGGTGTCATGGTCGTGACCCGTGCAGTAAACGTACGTGACATGCAGGTCGGTCTTGGACAGTATCTGTCTGCAAGGGCACTGGCGGGACTTGGGAGACGATTTATTGTCCATCGCGGTCACAATCGAAGATCAAATTGAAGACAAGTAAAGGTTTTGGAAAAACTCCACAAAGAATTTAAACACTAGGGCCTACTCAGCACTGGAGTGGTAAGGAGGGGAACCTGCTTCTTCCAGCGGAGAGGAAGATCTGACATGGGGTGGAGCCAAGGGAGTTACCACCCGGGTGGGTGGGAGGAGCCAGCTTGAAGACTTTTCGGCAAGCTGTTAAAGGAGAAAGGATACTGCCAGAGCGTGTGGATTGTCATATACCACTCCTAGAACTACTGTTACAGGTGAGTAGCCTGTTTCTTTGTGGCATAGCCTGGGAGAAAATATTGTGCTTCTACTGTTCTTGGATTTGAACTGAGATCCTTTGCTTGTTAGCCATACACACACCCAATGCGCCACTCTAGTGGCCTAATTTGCCAGCCATAAAATAGGAGAAAATGCCAATTGGGGTTAGATATCTGTGGTGTTCTGTCCTGTTTTGCATACCAGTTTTCAAAGTGAAATACCATATCTTCTTTGAGGATATCTCCTCCATTAGGCCACACCTTTGAAACCATGAGCCGTCAGCACTAGGGCCACTCGGAAACTTTTGCTAGCTGCTGGTCACCCAGAATGACATGCAGCCTCTCCTGCCCATGTTTAAACATGGGTGGCCCCATGACTCTTAAGTTCTTTTTTCCATCATCAGTGATCCTTGTTGGACCCGCAGAAGGAAATGTTGTCAACGTAGCCATTGCCATTTGTTATTTATACTTTTATTAGTTTTCTACTGTCTCTGTATGCCTCCAAAGTTGAAAGAGCCTTTTTTTTCAGTATTATAGATGCAGAGATACAACTTATAAAGAAGATACACATGTGGTTTGTTTGTGCTGTTTGGGTTTGTCTCACAACATGAGGACTTGTGAGATTTGCCAGAGCTTCAATCAGGCTATGAGGCGACACTGTAAGAAAGCGCTAAAAATGTGATTCTCCTTCACTGCCAGATGAAAAGTGGCTGCCAAAGTCTAGGGATGGAGACAAGGAACAGTCTTCATCGGAGGCCTCCTCGTCGCCTGGCCATGAGCACAGACACAGAGAAAAGGACAAGTCTGCGTCACTGGCGAGGTCCTGGTTGCCGTTGAGTAAAGTTATAGCCTCATCATCGACTACAGCCCCCTAGCCATTGTTGAGACACCAAGGTCAAGTCTGGCCTTAAGCGCTGCAGTGCTTACTATGGATGGTATGACGCGCCATCGTTGTCAGGCCAAGGCACTTTGCAAGGCGCCATTGACTCCCAGGCCGTGCTGGCGTCACTTTCGGAAAGGATTCTATGCATTCTACTCAGGGTGCTGATGCAGGCAGTTATTCTGCCGGTGGGACCTTCTGGTACTCGGGCCCCCATCGACTGGTTCCAGTAGTATGCCACAGATTCCTGCCTCTGTCACTGCCAGTGTCACCGAGCCATTATGAGGCTCTCATCATCAATTGGGCTGACAAAGAAATGGAATATAATTCTGACATCATGGACTTAGAGGAGGAATATGAGGGAGATTTCTGGAGGGTTCCTCTCACTCTAGTTCTACCCTCTTGTCCTGTAGTGAAGACTCAGTGGTTTATACCCAAAGATCTCCTGAGGACCCCATCTGTTTAAGTCATAAAGCAAATGCAGTCTGCCATGGGCTTTACTGTGGAAGAGGAAGATTCCACTAAAAGGAATCTCATGGAATTTTTAAAGGTGCCATGCTCCTCCTCCATTATCATTCCAACCATTAGAGGATACTACTTTTGTTGCATGGTACACCAAACTCACTGCCTACAGTTCCTGGAAATGCTGGTAAGCAGTATCCTGCACCATCTGCAAAGCCATATTATGCTAACCAGCCAGAAACTGACTCTGAGGTCATCATGGCTGCACATGATTGGTTTAGATCCCATAGACACATACTGTATGACTACTTTGGTTCCTGATTAAGGAATCTAGGAGGCTGGGTGTGAAGGGCGAACGTACTTATGCCTCTGCAACATTGTACCTTAGGATTGCAAACTGCCATGCCCACATTAGCAGGTATCAAAAACAGCCTGTGGAAAGCTGCTCATACTGCTGTCCAAGCTTTGCCTGATGGCTCTGCCAAGACTGATCTGCTTGTCTGCTGGTGCTGAGGTTGGCAAACATTTGCTGTGCCCAGCTTATGAAATAGCTGATGTTTCTACCAGGGCTGTAGCTTCTGGAATTAGCATGAGGAGATATTCTTAGCTTAGAGTCGATTGCTTTGCCAATAATGGGCAATAGGCTGTTTTGAATGCTGGGTCAAAACTGTATGGCTGTGATGTTGAAGAGACCCTACATGGCCTTCAAGCTTCCAAATTGACTCTTAAGATCTGTAAAGTCCCTGTATCCCACTCCAGCTATAGGTCATGGTATGGGCTGCTTTTATACTCCTGTTGCCTGAGACAATCATGCCTACTGACATCAAGGTCATGGTAGAGGAGGTGGCCCACTTCTGGGTCCCCACACCCCAGTGCCCATGCAGAAGCACCAAAAGGACTCTGTTCTGGTGGCCCCGCCTCCTCAGGTTCTACTTCTCTTCCATCTCTTCCCCAACGTCAGCTGTTACTTCAGGGGTGGGAAGCAGAATCTTCCTGTATCTGAAATAAGGACAGGAAATCATTGAGGGTAAAGTTCTGTGTTTATTACAGAAATGTGCCACAGAACTGGTTCCTTCACAGGAGAGAAACAGAGGGGTTCTATTCCAGATACTGCCTAGTCCCAAAATGGACAGGGGATCTGCATCCTGTGTTGAATCTCTGGGATCTCAACCTGTACATCGAATACAAAACGTTTTGAATGGTACCCCTGCAAGCTCGGATTCCCCTTCTGAAAATAGGGAATTGGCTGTGTTCTCTAAACATGAAGGATGCATACCTTCATGTAAAGATCAGGAATTCCCACAGACAATACCTCCACTTTATGCTGTAAGGCAGACACTATCAGTTCAAAGTATTGCCCTTTTACTTGTCTTCTGCGACACAGGTCTTTACCAAATGCTTGGCAGTAGTTGCAGCAGCCCTTTGCACTGAAATTCTGTATGTTTCCCCTATCTGGAGGAATAGCATGAGGTAAGCGCTTACTCATAAAGCAGTTTTAGGTAATAACAGCCCTTATCAGGGCTTAGGGGAACATATTGTTGAATCCCTATTCAGTGACAGACGGGGTGCAATAGGTATAGTGGCACTGAGAAAGCCCTTGTCTGGGCTAGGAGGAAGGGCAGCAGATAGGAGGAGAACAGAGGTATAAGAAACCCTTTTCAGTGCTGGTAGAAGATTCAGCACAGTAGACTCCCTGGATCTGGCTAAGCAGTCAGGGAGGGTGGAGAAAGATTAATTGCTGGCAGGGCAGATGGAGGATTGGGGTCTAAAGCAGCAGCACACAGGTTCCCACTTCCAGAATGATCAGATGAGGAGGAGAGGGAGCTCAGTAAAGTCTTCTTCAGGGCTTGGTTACCAGTGTGCACCAGACTATGCAGATGGGGGGATCAGTTAAATCTCTTTTCAGTCACATGGAGGAGGGGTGTACATTCCATTTTTTTTTTTTTTTTTTTATATTATTGTGTTGATTGGGTAATTACGAAGGGCGGGGTGCTGGAGGGTCTGAAGGCACTAAGGGTGGATAAGGCACCAGGTCCGGATGGCATTTATCCCAGGGTGCTGAAAGAACTGGCGGGGATATTGGCGGGGCTGCTGGCGGACCTGTTCAATACTTCCCTGGACACAGGTTGTGTACCACAGGGTTGGATGATGGCTCACGTGGTGCCCCTCCATAAGAGTGTCCCAAAGGATGAACCAGGCAATTACAGACCTGTAAGCCTCACATCCATTGTAGGAAGACTTAAGGAAGCTATCCTGAAAGAGAGGCTGGTGACCTTTTTGGAAGAAAGTGGACTCCAGGACAGTCAGCAGCATGGATTAATATCTGGAAGATCCTGCCAGACCAACCTACTTGAATACTACAACTGGGTAATGAGGGGACTGGATAAAGGCTGTGCAGTGGATGTGCTGTATTTAGACTTCAGCAAGGCCTTTGATTCAGTGCCTCGTGGGAGGCTGGGGGGTAAGTTGCAGTACGTGGGGGCAGGGACAAAGATGGTAAACTGGATTGTGAACTGGCTGAAGGGGAGGCGGCTGAGCAACAGGTGGTGGTGGGGACGCTTTTCCCCAAGGGCAGTGACAAGTGGGGTACTGTAGGGCTCAGTCCTGGGTCCAGTGTTGTTTGGGTTATTCATATCGGATCTCTCGCATGGCGTTAGGACCAAGATCAGTCTGTTTGCAGATGATACCAAGATTGGGGTAGTGGTGGATGCCATAGAGGGGATATTTAAGCTGAGGCGAGGAAGGGACACCAGAGGGCATGGTCTCAGGTTGGAGGATGGAAGATATCGGAGAGAGATAAGGCGGCATTTTTTCACAGAGAGGGTGGTGGAGAAATGAAACACTATACCCGAGGAGGTGGTATCCTGTAGCACAGTGGGCAGTTTTAAGAGGCCATGGGACAGGGTGTGAGGTGGGGAAAGGAGGGTGGGGCAGCTGCAGTATTAGGGTGCTAGCTGTGCATTCGAACTTGATAGACCGTAAGGCCTTGTGTGCTGGCAGATTCATATGTTTATGGTGGTTTTTCATCAGTTTTACCGTGCTTGTGGCCCCAGCTCACAGCCGTGCATGCGTATGGAGGCACGCATGCGCTCCGTGGTGCCAGCTCAGCCCATGCCGGCCCCTTTGCTTCCCACCGAACCTCCACCCGGTGGGAGCAGAACTACGGGAGGGCAACAACCCACCTCCACCACCCTCGGGAGAGGAGAGCAGCCTACTAGCTCCGCTCGATCCTGCCCCCCCCCCCACACTGGCACGCTGACGACCTGAGGTCTTTCCTGAACCCGGGTCACCAACGTAGTGCGAAGCAAGGTGTCCAGCGCCTCAACCGTCTGCACCACTGGGCCGGCTAGTGCATCCCATTTAAGGCAGTGCATCAGCTAAAAAGTGAATTAGCATTCCCCAGGATTCCAGTACAGACCCCAGGCCTCCAAGCACCAGTCTGAGTACTGGGGGTGGCTGGGAGATGTAATTAGTCATTTTAAGGGCTTTGCAGAGGTTAACAGAGTGTATATAGTCCATTTCAGGCAGTGCAGCAGCTAGCAGGGAAAAAAGATAAACGACTGGATCTTAACCAGTAACGGGGCCTACATACATCAGGGCTGCGGGTGTCCTCCCTGACGCAGTAAGCAGTCACTCTCCAACCTTCTGTGTCTGGAAACAACCCCCCAACATCATCAAATCCCGTGGACCTGACAAGTTTAATACATCTGAATTCCTACACAGCCTTAAGTCCATCGACTGGACCCCTATCTCCACTCTCCCTGACATAAATCAGGCCCTGGATTATTTAATCAACACTTTTACCTCCATCCTTGACATCCATGCCCCCTTCAAGGTCAGAAGGGCCAAAGGCACCCACTCCCCATGGCTATCCCAGGAACTACGGCTCCTAATGCAGTCCCGTGACAAGGCTTGGCAATCATATAAAAGATCCGGGCTCTTTATGGATTGGAGCTCTTACACGCAGCTGCTTAACATCTGCAAAACTAAAGTAAACAAATCTAAACGGAGCTATCTTCACTCCCTGCAAGCTACTAATCTTAGCGACCCCAAACGTGGCCGGGAACATTATACCCAACAGACCATGATCCTAAATGGCTCAGTACTATCCTCACCTAACGAGATCACTGCAGGAATAAATTCCTTCTTTACCTCTCTTGATGTCTACAAGATGGGTCTCTGAGATGCCTGCCCCGCTCAACAAACCTTCGAAGACCCCCCTCCCCCCTTTCATTTAAAACTCGCATTGCACAAGGAAGTCCTAACCCAATAGCTCCCCTGGTTTCGACACCCTGCCACCTCGATTCCTTAGGATTGGTGCTCCCGTGCTTGCTTACCCTATTGCTCAGTTGATTAATAGATCCTTCCTAACTAGTTCCATTCCGGGCAAATGGAAAACCACCAGCGTTGTACCTGTTCACAAAACAGGCCCAACTAACCTCATTGAAAACTACAGACCCATCTCCATCTGTGCCCAATCGCGAAAATACAAGAACGTATCCTATATAACCAGCTGTACTCTTTTCTTGAACTAACGCCCTTACAATGCATCAGCATGGTTTCAGGAGATCCCACGGGACCGAGACTGCACTCCTGAGGGTCACAGCTGACATCTTTCAAGCCATGGATCAACGCAACGCCACTGGGGCAGTCTTCATTGACCTCACGAAGGCTTTTGGCCTTGTTAACCATTCCCTCCTCTGTTCCAAACTCAAATCCTTAGGTTTTGATACCTACTCCCCTCTCTTGGATCTCTAACCATCTGTCTAACTGTACCCAATGTATCAAATAGGCTGGCGCCCTTTCCCCTCATCCCCTATCAGGGACGGAGTCCCACAGGGATCTATCCTTGGGTGTCTACTCTTCTCAGTCTTTATTCATGACCTGCCCCTAAATTGCGGAGGAGCATCGATACAGCTCTATTCTGACAATGCCATTTTATACCAGTATGGCACTGACATCTCCAACATTCAGTCAGACCTGGAGAAAGACTTACAACATCTGGAAGCTTGGTTCAAAGATAACCTTCTGGTACTGAACACACAGAAAACTAAATCCATGCTGTTCCACCATACCTCCTTTGACCTAATCTCCCAGCCCCCTCTGGTTATCTACACCTCTACAGGTCTACCACTTGAAGGGGTGGGATCTTTCAAATACCTGGGTTTTTGACTCTTGACATTCACCTGTCCCTCGACAAACATGTCAACTTTGTTTTTAAAACTACTAACCAGAAAGTCTTCCTACTCTGTCGCACTGTCCCCTTCCTAACTCCCTGTGCAAGGAAGAACATTGTTGCTGCCACCCTCCTCCCAGGTCTATTATACGGTGTGCCCATAATCCACTCAGTCAAGTCCTCTAATTTAGCCAGAATCAAGCAGGCATACCACAGGATTGCCCGTTTTGCCACTGGTGCACTTGCTCGGACTCATCACTGTGACGTACTAAGGTCCCTGGGCTGGCCGTTGTTCAAGTCCAAATTGGACTTCCCAGTGCTATGCACTACCTTTAAACTCATTCACCTCCCACCTGCCCTCCCCCCAATCCTCTCCGGTCTGCTCACTCTGAAGATTCTCCCCAGGACCTTCAGCTGCTCCACCTTCCACTGTTTAACCTACCCAAAGTACGCATTGTTGTTGGAAGGCCCTCCTATGCTTTCTCCACAGCACAAAAATGGAATAGTCTTCCACCTAGTCTTCTCTCATGTACATCTCTTCTACAGTTTAAGAAAAACTCTAAGTAAATCTTCTTTCCCCCCCAATCTGTAGTGGTACTTGCACTTAATCCTTCTGTTTTCTACTGTTACCTTCTTCACCCCTCTGCCCTCTCGGGCTGTCCTTCCCCTTCTCTACCCTCTTTCTCTTACCCCTAATTATTCCCCCCACCTTTCCCACACACCCTCCTGACTCCCCTGCCTTCCTATACTCCCTTCCCTCCTCCTTCTCTCTCCTTCCCCCACCTATACTCTGTTAAATCTCTCTCACTTCTCAAACTTGTATAAGCTAGTCTGTACTGAGCGTTTGCCTCTAATGAACTACTTAACTTGTGCTGCACTAGGGTTCCTTCACCCTCATGGACTCCTCAATATTCTGTGCGTAAGCCTTTAATGAACAGATTACTTGTTGCAGCACTTGGGTTCCTGCAGCCTCATGGACTCTCGATACAAGCCTCTGGACCCGTCACTGCCTATTCTGGAACCATCACCCAAAAATGGAAGAAACTGACATTCCTTTCTCTGCATACCTTCAATTACTTACTATTTTTTATACTGTCATTATGATCTCATGTCTCCTTATGTTTTTTGTCGTAATGTGTACCAATTTTGGCATTGTAATCTACTCGTGGAATTGCTTTTCCCCAGGTCGCCCCTGCAAAAGGGACATGTCTGTCTCAAGTGGGCCTACCTGGTTATCAAAATTCAAATAAACAAACAAGGTCTCATGTGAGAACGTATGGCATGAGGGAGTCCCCCCTCCTTCCCTTAGTGTATTCAGAAATAGAAAATAGATCTATAAAATTATTAAAAAAAAAAATTTGTTCAGGTTCTGTGGGACAGACAAAAATCACATCACACCTCTCCCTGGGACGGCTATTCTCCCCCAAAATTATTTCTAGCTCTGGTAGACAGTAATTGGTATGGGCTGTTTTCCCCTCTCAGCTGCGACAGATGCCCCTTTATTCACAGTATTAACAAAAGTGATCATCTTAGCAAGGCTTAGCAGGAAGTTGTCGGTATATGTATCTGTTTGTCAGTGAATAGTTATCCGTGTGGAAACTCGGGGCAAGCCTGTACATGAAGTCAGTCTTTCTTGTGCATGACTGGATTGTTAGACCACAAGAGCTGCCCATACTCAGTGCAGCACCTGAACTCTTGGGAGCTGTGCTTAAGACAGGTGTGAGCAGTTTTCCTGATTTACATATATATAAAAAATGTCCAGCTGTTCTTATTATGTTAGGAACTGGAGAGTTCTTATGAGACATTAACTTGCTTATTTGCTGGCCTATTCTACTGGCTTTTAGTATGTTAGTATATTATTTCTTTAATATATTTGACCAGTGGCAGCCTGTCCGGGGGCAGCTATCCTGGGTTATCAGGGGCTGTCTGGGGTAGAAGGATTGCATGTCCACGGAGAGAGGCCATCACAGTGCCACCTGGGTGACAACAGGTGGAATTGTGAGTCAGCGAGCCTTTGGAGGGGGGGTACTGGCGGACACCACGCATCATTCTATGTGTTAGCACTTGTGCCTGATTGTCACAGCTACCAGCATCTTGAGGGATGGTCACGAAAACCAAAAACTGTCTTGTCCGTAGATGACAGAAGACCTTGGTATACCCAAGATCCACCCCACCACTGCAGAGCCTCCTGCCAGCGAACTGCTTTCGGATGCAAAGTCCTCTACCCTGCATTGGGGGTGGTGGTAAACCATGGGTCCATGCAGGGCTGGCGATGACGGGTAAGCAGCTGCGGTGCTCTGGAGATTCTGAGGGAACTGGGTGTCAGGAATTGGAAGGATGGGCATAAAGTATGAATTAAAAAAAAAAAAAAATTTTAATAAAAAATTTGGCCAGGAGGGCACACTTTGTTGGAGCCAGCATTTTTCTGGTGTGCTCGGGGGAGAGGGGAAGTGGTGGCAACATTGTAAGTGGTTAAGTAACTGCATGCTAGTCTCTTGGACCAGACCATTGGAAAGACTTAGGTTCATTCGTTCTTGCTTGCTTGCTTGAAAACGTCAGAGATTTACCATTGAGCATAAGTGCTCATTTACGAAGGTTTCATGTCAAATACATAATCACAAAAAACATTACAAGTACAGTAAGCAGTTCCATAGGAAATGCAGTCTAGTCAGGCTCAAAGCACGTAGCAGAACGTTTATGTGCAGTTTTGAAAAACAAAAATCCATACAAGTCATTGTATAAAAAGTTGCAGGTTATGTATAGAGAAAAAAACAAAACTGTAACAGTTACAGTTGCATTGGACTGCAAAGATCTCTTAGAACTGATTTTGGGGAGATTCAGCAGTGTATCAGGCAGCTTCTTTAACCAGTTAGCGGCACTGACAGCAAATGACTGCTTACCCAGCTGAGTATGCCAGAAAGTAGGCTTAAGGGCATTCCTGGCCATGTTCCTAGTGTCCTATTGTGTGGTGATAGTGCGGAAGCAGTTTTTCAAAGCAGGGGGTGTTAGGTTCAAGAGCACCTTTTTATTTATTGAATGTTGTTATTTATTGAATATGTTAACCAGGTAAACCCACTGAGACAATGGAGTCCCTTTTTCAGGGGTGAACCAGGTTAGTTACACAGCATTGAAATGCAACAGATTACAGTACAGGTTAAATTCACACAGGAGGGTAAGGCAAAGAACGACATCGTAACAATCACAGTATCAGTTAGTTACAGTCAATTGGGTATATCAAGCAACATATAAAATTCAGGGGCAAGGATGACTGTGGCAAAGTGCTGGGGTCCACAGGAGAGCTTTTAAGCACTTCTTTGAATTTCAGGAAAGTTGGACTTGTACGGACTTCTAGGGGAAGGGCGTTCCATAGGGTTGGGGCAACTGTATCAAATGATCTACTCCTGATGGCAGATTGGACCCTGGGAGTGTCTAGCAGTGAGCTGGAGAATGATCTCAGTCAACTGACAGGCTGCCTAAACTGAAGCAGGATAATGAGGCTGGGAGGAGCAGTGGGTTGTAGCAGCGTATAGGTCCGATAGTATAGAGGGGAGCACAACCATACCTTGAATGCGGTCCACTTTACAGTGAAGCAAGGACATTGCAGTGGTGTTCCCTTGTATCGGTGCCATCAGCAAAGTGTGCCATTCTGTTGTAAAGGATCTTTTGTTTGGCCAGGACAGAATCTCGAGCAGATTGTATAGTTGGTGCAGCATAGAAGAGTTAGTAAGAGTGTACTTCTAACTATTGAGAGCCGTGCGGGAGCCAAGAGGTAGAGGAAGAGTCTGTATAACAGCCTGAGCTTTCGATTTATGGATTTGGAGAGGGCATCTATGTCGGGGTTCAAAGGACATATCCTGAGCTAACACTGCTCCTAGGTACCTGAATGACTGTACTACCTCCAAATTGATGCCTGTTTTGGTGGAATGCATGAGAAGATGGTCTCTGCAATTCCCCAGCCTTATGCTGCCAAACAGCATGATTTTTTTTTTTTTGCACCGAGTACTAGTTTGTTTTCAGAGAACCCATTTTCCAGGAGTTGAAAGTCTTTACCTAGCTGTAGGTTAATCCAGTTAATGTTACCACTGGATCTATAATGAATGGCATCATCAGCATATTAATGTATGGATGCATTACTACAAAGAAGGGGTAGCTATTTTTTGAATAGCAAGAAGAATAGGGGACCAAGAATGGAACCTTTTGGTAGCCCAGTAGTTATTTGTTCTAGTGTAGAGGTTGTACTCTGCCATCTCACACATTGTTTCCTGTTTGATAAGTAGTTTGTGAACCATTGGTGGGAGAGATTATCTGGCCCTAAGTTTTGCAATTTTGCTAGGAGAAGGTCGTAGTTGACCAGATCAAATGCTTTTGTCAGGTCTGCAAAGACTGCCCATGTTGCCATGCCTACATCCATAGCTTTAAGGATGTCTGTGGAGACCCATGTAAGGGCAGTGTCGGTGCGGTGATTTTTCTGAAAGCCATGCTAAGCAGATGTTAGGGAGTTATGGAGATAATCCTGAAGCTGGTCATATACCAGTCTCTCTTGAAGTTTTCCAAGTATGCTAAGCAGGTAGATTGGTCGGTAATTTTCTGATAGTTCTTTTCTGAACGCTTTTGTGTACTGGGGTGACAATTGCTACCTTCCATTTTTCTGGAACAACCCCCAGTGTGAGAGATTTATTGATGAGGTTTGCAAGGGGTTGAGCAATGACAGATGGCAGCTATCTTGAGAAATTTGGGTTCCAGACTGTCTAAGCCTGGAGTGCCATCAGCTCTTAAGGTCACAGAGTTTTTTTAAGGACTTTGCTCCTAGTGATAAGTTTTTGAAGTGGAAATTGGGTTGTGGAAGGCAGATTGGGGGACAGGCTGAACGGTGGGGGCAGGCCGACGTGTCCATAGGGGTGACTTTATATTTCTCAAGGACTATGAAGAAGTCGTTAAAGTTATGTGTGATAGCTGTTGGGTTGGAAATGACTTGACCATTGATGGCCATTTCCCCTGTTGCGACTTCAGGGCAGCCCTTTAGAAGTCTGTTTATTTGAGACCAGAAAGTCCTGGGGTTGGGCAAGTTGGATGTTGGTAGTGATTTTTAGGTATTTCCTTTTGGCACTCCCAAGTCCATTCTTGCAGTGGCTTCTCAGACTCCTATAGATATGTCAATCTTCCGGCTGACCAGATGTTTTGAACTGTATTCAGGCGTTATCTCGTACCTCGTTTGTTTCCTTAAGTCACCAGAGATCCATTTGGCACAGAGGCATTTTGCCCTGTGTGTTCGTGTGTGTGTGGGGCGGGGGGACATGTTTATTAACAACACTATTAAAAGTTGTGAATTAGGTAGTCTAGGCTTGGTTAACGCCTGAGAAAGCTTTTATAGCTGACCAGTCTACCGCTTTTAGACTTTAACTGTATGCTTTTTCATCAAAGCCAGTTAGGTCCCTGACAGAGAACATCCGGGGTGTTGTAATCATTTTTCCATATGTAGAATATGGGGAAATGATCACTTGGGGAATCTGGAAGTATGCCTGCTGATCCTGTTATGTCTGGCCTAGAGGTGAGCTCCCAATCAAGGAGGGAGTGGTTGCCAGATTTATGGTTTAACCTGGCAGGATCAGAGACGGGGACATTTGTGAGAAGGGACTTGTGATCTTTCAGCTGGGGGCTAAGCCATTTTATATTAGTCACCACAGATCATTAATTCTTTATGGGGCAGGTCCCCAAGGCTATTGGTGAGGGCTGTTAGGGCTTGGGCAGGTGGAATAAGGAGACGAAGATTGCTTCACCTGGGTAGTTAGTTGGGTACGACAGTTCGATCTCTCTAGACTGTAAGGTGGACCGAATATATAGGAGGAGTGTCCCCCCCCCTTCTTTTTGGGGTGATCCTTCCTGAAGACAGCATATCCGCGGATAACAATTTCATGAGTTTGAATGTGAGGTTTAAGGCAGGTTTCAGAAATGGCTAGGACATCAGGGGTGTGTAGTGCAGTACCAAAGCTTCTAGTTCAGATATTTTAGGGCGAAGGCTATTAATGTTTATAGGAGTCATTTTAAGTCCGTTGATAATATACCAGTTTGGGATTGGGGAGACGCCCTAGGAGTGTTGGAAATAGGGCCAGGATTTTTATCTAGCAAACAGGTATGGAGCTTTATTCTGCTGGGCAAAGGTGGCCAGTTAGTGAGTGTGTAAAGGGTACAACTATGAGTGCGGTTATCTGCACCAAGAACAAAGCAGCACGCCTTATTACAGATCAGCTTTACTCTGTTTAGCACCATGTCACAGGCAGTTGCGTAGACAGGGAGCCCATAATCTACTTATAAGTGGCAGAATGGAGCTGCCACAATAAAGCATCTAGCATCCTCAGTGAGATTGCTCCTGTTACGGTACAGGGCACCAAGTCTTCTGTTAACTATGGCCACCAGATTGTCAACATGGGGTGCAAAAGATAAGGTTTCATTCAGAGTTACTACAAGGTATTTAAAGGTCTCCACCTGTTCAAGGTTATGTCCTAGACCATTTCTGATGACAGAGAGTCAACAGCCAATCACTCCTTCTCAGTACAGTTTAAGAGGCCACTGCAAGACAAATTTAGGTTATGAATTACAATGAGAAAGGGAAAATGTGAACCACTAGGAACTGAACATAGGACCGCTAGCATTCCGTGGTAGTGCTCTACCAGCTGAACTGTGGTTCAGACAGCCAGCAGTTGTCCCAGACCTTCCTTCAAAGTCACATTCCCCTCCTCTGGTGTTGCGTAACTTTGTAACCTAAGAATTACATCACAGCAACAGCCAATCACTCCTCCTCAGTGCAGTTTAAGAGGCCACTGCAAGGCAAATTTAGATTATGAATTACAATAAGAAAGGGAAAATGTGAACCACTAGGAATTGAACTGATGACAGAGGGTGGACCTTTCTTCTTCTGTGGGAGGCTAGAGAAGAGCATTGTCCTTTTTTTATTGTAATTGAGGATCAGTTTGTTGTTGGAGAAACAGCCTTCAAGTGACTTAGAGCTACTTTGGAGAGTGGCGGTAAGGCTGTCAGTGTCAGAGTTTTTGGCATAGATGACTGCATCATCGGCATAGAGGAGTACGTTGGCTGTCTGACAAGCTTGGGGCAGTTGATTTATGAAGAGGCCACATGGGAGTAGGCCTGAGATGGAGCCCTGGGGGACACCATTGGATACTCCCAAAATGTTGGACAAAGATTTGTCGATCTTCATCCTTTGGGAGCGATTGATGAGATAGCTATGGAACCATTCAGCTGTGTTCTGTGACAAACACATGCCAAGGAGTTTAAGTAGGAGCTTATGATTGACCAGATCGAAGGTTATAATAAGGTCAGTATGTTTAGCTCTGACTAGGTCACCGTTGCCAAGGGCTTCATGAACATAGTTGATTTATTACAACAGTGCCATGTAGGTGCTGTGGAGCTTCCAGAAGCCATGCTGCAGTATGCAACAATTGACACTGTGTAGTTTGAGGTATGTGACAAGTTGGTCAGAGACTATTGTCTTGAGGGCCTTAGACAGTGGGAGGAATAGAAATGAGTCTGTAACTGGCAAGGCTACTGTGGCCTCCGCTTCTAAAAACTGATGTAACCATTGTGGAGTTCCACTTTTCTGGTCCTAGTCCCACACCAGAAACTTGGGCTAATACCCAGTACCAACACTGTAGTGCAGCAGTAGAGAGTATTCAGTGTTGCAGTGCCATTCTTCAGATGAGATGTTAAACTGAGGTCCCTTCTGCCTGTCTCTGGTAGCTAGGTAGAAGCTGAAGACACCTTGGCAGTTATCATATGAGTATGGGATTTTCCCTGGTGTCCTGGCCAACATTCCTCTCATCAATAAAACAGGCCCTTGTAACCCACCCCCAGGACACACCAAAAAAACAAGCTGCCACAGCTCAGTGTGCCTTTCCTGGTCAAATATTATGAATAAATATTGGTAGCTGAATACAACATAAAATAAATGCATGAGATTCATATTTGCAAGGTTACTCAGTTCACATGCAGATGCATTCTGGGGTGGGGGAGGAGAAAGGAGGTTCAATACATAGTTAAAATACTTTAAGATCCTGGGTGCCCGTAGTCAAGATTGCATTTTTTGGAATTACTGATGTAGTATCGTACTAGTTGCAGAAGTCACCTTTCCCTATCCAAGACCCAGCTAGTTAAACAGAGTGCAGGATTTAAACATTCTTGTAGCAACTAGCTAGCAGGACCAGTAGCTAAGACAGTCCATCTGCTCCACGGACATGCCATTTGCTTATCTGGTGTTTGCTCATCTGGTGTTTGAAGTGATACCTGTAGTACAAGCCAGCAGGTATAAATGAACATTTTACTGGCTTGATACAGCAGCATTTCACCATTATTTATTTATTTAGTTCTTGTTTATCGGGCAAGGTGCACTAGACAAACATTTGTCTATTTTCAGGTATGACCCGAGAGAGTACAACCAGTTGAGACAACAGTGCACGTCAGTGATTACAATGTTGGTGCCAGTGTTGAGCCCTCTGAGCTTAAGAATGGGTCAAGAATAACTGAAAGAGACCCAGGAGGAAAAAATGGGTGACAGACTTGAAAGGATGTCATCCTGGAGAATGTGCTTGTATAACATGGTTGGCAGGGAAATTAACACTTTTGATCAGTGCGCTATAAAAGATGTCACTGTTCCATCTCCTTGTTGACTTCAAGCCCTGATTCTGAACAAGGCAATCGAGATAACATTAGACATAGTAGTAATGGTGGAGTAAATTATAAAATTAAGAAAATATCCTGTGAAAGATTGAGAATAGCACACTGAATAATAACTGTCCAATAGGAAGTCACTGAAAAAGTAACCGCCGAGGGTATACTTTGCTCTTGAGCAGGGTCCCTCAGCTATCAGTTTTCTGCCTGGATCCCCAACTCATAATTTTTTTTTTTTCTCCTTCTTGCCAGGTAAGTGCACTAGACAGTGAAATTGGCTATCTTCTGGCACAGCCTGGGAGGTTAAAATGAAATAGAAAACAGTGAGAATTTACAGTACAAAACAATGCAACTATTAAATGCAGTCCACTGATGCAGACAAGTCAGTGTGAATCAGCCGTGTAAATCAGCAGATAAAAAAGCAACACATTCCAAGAAATCAAAAGCACAAAACAGGGGCGGCCTGGTGGCATGGAGGGTTGAGGCACTGGACGCCACACCTGTCATGCTGGCGGCCTGTGTTTGGAAATGAGCCTGTGCCATGGGGGGGCCTTGTCCACCTGGTGGGGTTGGTGGTGGCAGGGCAGTGGTTGTAACTCACTAGGAGTTTGGTCAGTGGCAGGCATGTGCACCTCTACATGCTTGTCATTGCATGCCACTGACCATGGGGACCAGAAAATGGGGCTGGAGCATGATGCTTGGCCTGCTGTCTTACCTGTGGTGCTTCCTAGGACTGCCTCGTCTGGATGAGGTGGAATGGTGGGGGGCTCCTTTGTTTAGCCCCGTTAGGGAAAGTAATCTGTGGGGGTTTATGATGTAGGTCCTTGTAGGCCTGGCACACTTGAATAGCTCTGCAGCCCCAACTTGCACAAACCACTAATGTTTCTACTTTCCAAAGGCTGCTGCTTAAACAGCTCAAAGTTCCATGTGCTGTAGAGTGGACTGGGGCTGAGCAGGGCTGGCCCCAAGGGAAGGCTGTATGGAAAAAGAAAAAAAAAAGTATAAAACAAATTAAGAGTAACATAATTTTTAAGAGTACAAATAACATACAACTATAATAGGGTATATGAATGTTCAGAGTATTTATTAATCTAGGAAAACTAGAGCCTGGGCATCAATGACAGTTAGCGTAAAACCCCTCCTTTTGATATCATATAACATACATTAGGTACACTCAGAAGTCACTTTGAAATCAGCCTGCTGCTGCTTTTAATTGATTTCTGATCAGTATACCATGTTTTATCTTGTGTTTATATATTATTGGCACTTGCAAACTGTGCCCCCTTGGGACTGCTGTGCTAGAGTGTATATATTTCTCTGACTGATAATTTACTGTTGCTTGTACCTGACCAGGCTCTTTTGGAGCTGGTGATTCTATATTTCATTCATTGTACTTGTCAGACGTGGAACCTTTGCAAAAGAGCACTTGTGAGCAAAAATGTTTACCGAATTATTATTATTATTATTATTATTATTATTATTCTTAATAAATAAATAAACAAACTAGCCTGAATGGATAGGTGCTTTTGAAGGCCAATTCTAAATAGTTATTGTGATGGACTACTACAGTAAGAAGTATTTAGATCACATTACTTGTGTGGGTCTCTCGTTAGGAGCCCTTCACAGGGGGCCAGCAGTTGCTTCAGGTATGTAATGGGATTGCAGGCACATGATAATTATCACTCCCTCTGCTAGACTGTGGAGATGTGGTACACTGTTCAGCTACTAAAGTCAACCTGCACAGACTGGAAATTCCTATACAGCAGACTCCGCAGGTCTATCCTTAACTGTAGCTCAGGGACCCACCACCGTCTGTTATACAGCCAACTTGACTGGCTGAGCCCCACCTTCCACTGGGTCTTTCACTGGTTGTACATGAGAACATTATTGAAAGCTGTGAATGACAATCAGGCAGTGCTGAGTTCCAGCCTGGTAGTTCTATCGCTCGCTACATCCAGCAAACTGGGTTTGGGAATAGACTCCCGTCGTTCAGGGGCTGGGCAGGGGGAAGGAGGATTGAATGCCCCATGGACAACTCTCCTCCTTTAAGGAGGGGAGATATGGCATCCTGCTACATGCTTGGCAGAAGCCGGTTTGTAGCACACATGGAATCTCCTTAGTAAAGGAGAGCCTGCCCTGAGACATTGGTACCTGTACAGATGCCTCTGCATGCATGCACGCACAGTGCGTCATCACATGATTGCTAGCCCTGGGGAGAAAATTAGGAGGAAAATCACCAGCTGAGCAGGACGAAGCCCTGCTCCTCTGTAGGTCTCTCACTGCCAACTAGGCACCTCCTCTGGGCCATCTGGATTGTGCTGTGCAGGAGTTGGACAAGCCCCTCTGACCCTACCATAAGTGGTAATCCCTGGAGAACTCACCAGAGTGAGAAGTAATCCCTAGGGAAGGTGGGAGACTGGGCTGGGAGTTAGGGGTGTCACGATAATAACATTTTGATGATACGATAACTGTGATGAAATTATCATGATAATCTTATCACAATAGTTTTGCAACTTGAGCAACGTTAGAAAAAGTATTTAAGTTAAAATTTAACATAATTTACATATTTTACTCTCAAGCAATGCTCTGCATTTATGCGCATTATTTTGAAGTCTTTCTTGTAAAATAATGCAGAGTTAAATATTTAAAAAATATTTTTTAACATTAAAACCTCTGAACTTTATAAAATTGCTTGCATTTTTTACATAAAAATTCAAATATGCAATTAATACATGTGTTATACACAGAGTACAATACATTTTAAAATGTGAATGAGCAAATATTTTTACTTGCTTGTTTAAAGAACGCCTTTCCTGGATTTTTCTCCTTGCCTGCAAAATCATTAGACTCCCTTAGCTGATTGTAGGTGCCTCCGTAGTTTTTAGCACATTTTTTCTTTAGCCCCCTAAGGAAGGGAAGGGATTGTAATTGCCCCGAGGTGGGGTTATCTGCTCAATCTCTTCCACTTCTTGATTGCTGACACCGTCCCTGCGCTTCCTTGTTTTGTGAGGTCATTATATGCCTAGTGCGGGGATGTGCTCCATGCAAGTCTGTGGGGTGGCTTTTTAAAACTTATTTTTACGATTTTAACCTGACTTGTAGTGCAAATCGGTGTCAGTATTCAAGTAACACGATCTTTGTTAGTTCAAACAACATGAAATCTTGCTGTATTCTGACAATTGCAGTGATTCCCAACCTTTGAACTGCCCCGGAGAACTAAGAGTTAACTTTCCATGCAGGGCATGGAACGCTGAGCTCGAGCTCGGTTGAAGTCTCTGTCTGGAGTGTTTTGAACTTAAACCGTCAAGATTCTTTACTCCGCCTCACTGAACGGTTGCTCCGGAGATTTCTCCTTCAGCTCGGTTCGAAAGTCAGTTAAAGTTTTCAGTTTTCATCAGTTTTAAACTGTAAAAAGTATCCGCATAGTCAGTTCAGTCTCTATCTGTGGTGCCGTGAGTACTAGATAGGAATTGTTCTGTTTTTCTGTGTGGAAATTGTGAAAGTGCGGTCGGTTCAGCTGAACCGGACATTTAATTGAGAATTTTGTTGGTATACTTAGTGTGTGGTTACCGGTTCTAAAAAACACATGTTTTTAACCGTTTTTTTCCAGTACCCGTGACACAGTTAGGAACCGATAAGGGAGTCTTGCCTGGCGGTTGCCGAAAAAAGGGTAAGTTTGGTTAGGTTGGCCATGTCTGAGAAACCCAAGAAAAAACCTGGCCCACTGGGTTTCAACACTGCAGAGAGTGTGGGGAGGTCTTTGCTAAGGCCGATCCCCACACCACCTGTGTTTATTGTCTGGTGTTTGACCACCTCGATTCAGACTGCCAAATACGTAAAAACTTTCCCAGATCTACACTTGAGAAGAGTTTGGGTAGATTGAGGGAAAAGGAGGCCGAGAAGTCCGCTGACCCGGATGGCCAGCCCGGTTCAGTTTCGACCGAACCAGAAGGAGTGCCCTCTGACCAGGGAGATACTACTTCGGTCAAAAGGAGAGCCGATTCCGAGGGATCGGTTCCGACAAAAAGAAAGCGCAAAGATAAATCGGTTCGGATCCAGAGCTTCATGTTCCGACCGCCTTAAAGATAGCCAGGGCAATTCAGATTGTGGAATCACTCTGTCTGGTTCCGACCGATCCGGCTCCTTCTGGCAGGGGTTCGGTTTGGTTGGTTCCCCCGGTTCAAGAGTATACCCGTGAAGATTTTTATGAATCTGAATTTGAAGAGGAAGGGGAATTTGAGGATTATGATATCAGTGAAGGTCTGGATGTGCCTGTGGATCCGGACATCTCCCCAGACAGACCTTCAGGTGTTTCCCATCCTAGGCTTTCTGAGTCCCCTTCTCACTTTGTTTTACAGAAAGGTGGCTGAAACCCTCCAGCTTCCTATGGAGGAGGCTGTGGAAGACCAAGAGGAGCCTGTCTGTGTAGAGATGATGGATATCCTAGAGTCCAGGAGACTGTCTATTCCCCACCATAAATCTTTTGGGAAACAGACACTAAAAATCTTAGTCTCCTAACACTATACCTCCTGTGGATAGAAGAATGGACAAGAGGTATACACCTTCAGGCTCAGACACGGAGTTCTTATATTAACAATGCAGCCATGTTGGGGTAGTGCAGGCTGCTGCCTGTGACAAGGCAAATATTCCCTTGGCTTCACACTCCCCTGACAAAGACTCCAGGAAGATTGATGCCATGGCAAAGAAGCAGTACATGGCATCTTCTTTGGGACTCAGGCAGGCGAATTACATGGCCTATACAGCCAGGTGCCAGGAGTCCAGGTGGGACACTGTATTGGCACTGGCTAAACAGGCCTCCCCCAGCTAGCCATTGAGTTGGAGGTGGTGGCTGCAGATGGAATTGAGGCATCTAAGGTTCAGTTTCATGCTGCTGTGGACTCCAGTGATGTGTCATGATGTGTCATCAAGAGTCATGGCTACATCTATGGCTCTTCGGAGGATGGCGTGGCTCAGATGTACTAGCTTCTCACTGGATACCCAGGCAAAGGCCATGGATTTCCCTGTGGTGGGTAATTCTCTGTTTGGGGAGCAGACAGAGAATTACATGAAGAAAATGGATGAGTACAGGACCATTTAAAGGAGTGCTCAGGCCAAGGAAAGGCAGGCAACTCCTCAAAGGCAGCAGTCTAGGGGCAGGGACAGGCCTTTTCAAAGGCCCTTTTACCGAGCACAGGCCTCTTCTTCCTTTTCTCAGAGGGGCTTCTTCAGAGGGAGAGGCAGAAGGGGGATGAGCAGGGCTGCATCCACTCCTCAGACTAAAGCCCCAGCCAAGCAGACACCCTGATGGGTCTGCCTGGGTCGACTCTCCTGTTCCAGTAGGGGGCAGGCTGGCTTACTTTGTCCAGGACTGGATGTATGTTACATCAGACAAGTGGATCCTGGAAGTAGTAAGCCAGGGACTGGTTCTCAACTTCAAAAAATTTCCAAAGATGAGAGCCAGATCTTTTCCACCTGCAAATCTCTTGGAAACCCTTGCCCTAGAGGCAGAGGTTTCTTCTCTCCTAACTTTAAGAGCCATAGAGAGATTACCTACCCTACACTGGGGCAAAGGACTATACTCCAGGTACTTCCTGACCCCCAAAAAAGACAGGGGAGTCGCCGATGACCCATTGTAGACCTAAGATATCTAAACAAACATCTTTTAAAACCAAAGTTCTAGATGATAACTCTGGGAATAATCCTTCCCTTTCTAAGGCCAGAGGACTGGCTACCCTCCCTGGACCTCAGAGATGCCTAATTTCACATACCCATTAGGTGCTCCCACAGAAAGTACCTCAGGTTCGAGTTGCCCTCAGGCCATTATCAGTTCAGAGCAGTGCCCTTTGGCCTAATCTCAGCCTCAAGGGTTTTCACAAAGTGCTGGCAGTAGTAGTTTCCTTTCTAAGAAGGCAAAAGATTTTGATTTTTCCATATCTGGACGATTGGCTAATAGTGGGTCAGTCTCCAGGCCAAGTGAAGTCTCACCTGCAAGTGACCCAGCAAGTGCTCACTTCTCTAGGATTTCTTCTCAACCTTCCCAAGTCAGTTCTCGAACCAGTCCAGCTTCTTACCTTCATAGGGGCAGAACTGGACACATTCAGAGCCAGAGCCTTTCTTCCTCTAGAAAGAGCAAGGGCTCTTATGGAACTAGTTTCTTCCTTCAGCCTTCAGGTATTTCGACCAGCAAGGCATTTCTTCCAGCCCTTGGGCCACATGGCAGCTTCAACAGCAGTGGTCCAGGGGGCAAGATTCCAGATGAGGGATATTCAGTTCCACCTGAGAGCTTTCTGGTCTCAGAGAAAGGACTCCCTTACCAAACTGATTCCAGTGACTCTGACCTTGATCCAAGCCCTCCAGTGGTGGCAGGATCAGGACAATTTAAGGCAAGGCGTTCCTTTTGTTGCTCAGCTTTGTTCAATGGTCCTTACCACGGATGCGTCTCTCCTGTGCTGGGGAGCCCACATGGGGTCCCTCACTGCCCAGGGCCTGTGGTCCCCCCAAGAATCCCTTCTCCACATCAATCTTCTAGAGCTCAGGGCAGTTTTTCTGGCTCTAAAAGCATTCTCACAGTCGGTTCAGAACAAGGTGGTTCAAGTGAGAACAGACAACACCACCACCATGTGGTACACCAAGCAGGGAGGCACTCGGTCCACGGCCTTGTGCACAGAAGCCATGAAGTTGTGGTCCCTGGCTTATTCCCTGCAGACCTCTCTTGTAGCCATTCACCTTCCAGGTAAGGACAGTGTGCTAGCAGATGCACTGAGCAGGATTTCTCAGGGCCATCACGAATGGTCCCTGGACCCCCAGGTTTTGAAGGTGATTTTTTCAAGGTGGGGCACTCCAGAAATAGATCTCTTTGCGGCCCCAGACAATTACCAACTCCCTCTTTTTTGTTGCAGACCTCCAGTCCAGGGCTCAGTCCCTCTGGACGCCCTGATCCTGAATTGGGAGGGGAAGTTTCTGTATGCCTTTCCCCCCTTCCCACTCTTGTTCAAAGCTTTAGTAAAACTAAGGTCTCAACCATGCAAGATGATTCTGATTGCTCCAGATTGGGCCAGGCAGCCCTGGTACCCCCTGTTGCTGTCCCTAGCAGTCCATCTTCCCCTGTCTCTTCCCAGGAATTACAACCTGTTAACATCCTCTCAGGGAAGGATTTGGTACCCCAATCTTCAATCTCTCAATCTCAAAGGATGGCTCTAGAGGAGTTAGAGTTTGCAAATCTGCATCTTTCCCAAGGGGTTCTGGATATCCTGAAGGCTTCTCGGGAGCCCTCCACCAGAATGACTTACAACTCCAAATGGAAAAGATTCAGCGTTTGGTGTTCTAAGAAGCATATTTCTCCAGACACTGCTGAATTGCCTACGGTTCTGGATTATATGGTCCATCTTAATGGCCTAGGCCTCAGACCAGCTACTCTCAAGGTACACTTGTCAGCTGTTTCTGCGTTTTTGTGTGTGGGGACGCCTTCCTCACTGTCTTCCCATCCTGTGTTTTGTAGATTTTTTAAAGGATTGCTTCACACCAATCCTCCTTTTAGAGACCCTGCCCCTGCCTGGGAGTTGAATGTTTGCATTGCTCAATTTATGCAATCCCCCTTTGAGCCTATGTCTTCAGCAGAGCTTAAGTACTTGACCTGGAAAACTGTGTTCCTGGTAGCCATTACCTCTGCCAGGCGTATCAGTGAATTGCAAGCTCTGTCAGTGGAACCTGATTTTATATCTTTTCACAGGGATAAAGTGGTCCTTAGAACCAATAGAAGGCTCTTGCCCAAAGTGGTTTGACTTCCATTTAAACCAGTCTATGTCTCTCCCTGTTTTCTTCACTGATCATTCTTCCTTAGCAGAGAGGAGGCTACACAGTTTAGATGTCAAAAGAGACTACATAGAGCGTACCAAGGGTCACAGGTTTGACTCCCTCCAGTTGTTCCTCACTTACGGAGAAGTGGGAAAGGGCAAACCTGCCACCAAAAGATTTATTGCTAAGTGGATTGTGTCTTGAATACAATTCTGCTATGAGAAACTAGGAAAAACTCCACCCTCAGGCCTGAGGGCTCATTCCACAAGAGGTATAGCTGCTTCCCTGACTGCGGCCAGGGATATCCCTCTCTTAGAAATTTGTCAAGCAGCCACCTGGAAGACGGTCCATACCTTTCCCAAGCATTACTCGCTGGATATCCAGGATAGGAGTGATGCTCGGTTTGGCACAGCAGTACTTCAGAGCCTATTCCCAAAGTAGATTCTGTCCCTCCTCCTTGGAGGTACTGCTTGGTAGTCTGCAGTTGTCAGAATACAGCAAGACTTCATGTTGTTTGAAGAAAAAATTACTCACCTTAGTAATTATATTTCTTCTAATGGAGTCTTGCTGTATTCTGACCTCCTTCCCTGCCTCCCCTCTCAGAACCTGTTTTTGGGAAGTGGGTGGGCAGGTGCAGTGTTGCCACCCAAGGGTGTTTTTTTTGTTTGCACCCTCCTCTCTTTTTGTTTGGGTGTTTATAATTGTTATTTTTAGTACATTAGGTTTTTTGGGTTTCCTAACTTGAGTCTTCCTTGGGAATCCAAAACTTTTTTCAGCCAGTTGGCTAGTAGAATTTTTACAATTTCTACATAGAATTTTTAGTTTATTTGGGCTCGTAAGAATCTGATGGTTTAAGTTCATAACACTCCAGACAGAGACTTAAACCGAGCTCGAGCTCAGCGTTCCATGCCCTGCATGGAAAGTTAACTCTTAGTTCTCTGGGGCAGTTCAAAGGTTGGGAATCACTGCAATTGTCAGAATACAGCAAGACTCCATTAAAAGAAATATAATTACTAAGGTGAGTAATTTTTTCTTTTGTTAGATCAGGGTGGAGCCTTGGGTGTAGCCTACCTAGATTTAATTGAGGCTTTCAGCACCATTCCACATAGGAGACTTGTTAACAAGCTGGGCAGCCTGGGAGTGGGTGCGAAGGTAGTAAACTGGGTAAGAAATTGGTAGGGAATAGACAACAGAGAGTGGTGGTAAATGGAGCTCACTCCGAGGAAGAGAGGATGACCAGTGGGGTGGCACAATGATCAGTGCTGGGACTGGTCCTTTTTTTCTTTTTTTTGAAATCTTTATTTATTAGAGTATTGGTTTTACAGACCTTTGCGTCAAGGACTCATTTACGAAGGCACCTTGTCATGAGCAACAAATACAAAAAAAAAGTACAATGGTACAGTTCATACAGAAAAAGACTTAAAGAGCAACCAGTGTTTCAGACATTCACTGGCGGCCCAAAGGTACCAAAAGTTGAGACACAGTATACATATTATAGGTACACAAATACCGCGTCAGGTGAGCAGCAGATAGACAGTTTTTACAACAGTTGTCAGTAACTGCGGCAATGGACCACAGGCCTCCCAGCGGGGCCTAATACAGTGTTCCCGCGAAAGCCATAGTTGAGGTGACCATGGCCTGTCTGGTTGTCTGGGGTAGAGAGGCGTTATGTGCAGTTGCAGCAGCGGGAGCTAGCCAGGTGGCTTCTGAGTACAGCCTTGAAAGGACCTAACTTGGTAGATTCAGCTATGTTGGCCGGTAGGGAATTGAACCAGGTGGGAGCTCTATAGCTGAAAGATCTCTGGGCCATCGAGGTCCTAACCCTTGGGACAGTAAGAGAGGTCTTGACAGTGTTGTGGGTGAATACCGAGGGAGAGGCCCATTGGAGGGAGGGGGAGCCCTAATAGGGTTTTTTACAAGAAGGCAGGTTTGGAAGCAGAGCCTTTCTTCTAGATTGAGCAAGTTGGTGGAGGAGTAAAGTAGGCACATGTGGGTGTGCCTTGGGGCTCCCATTAGAAGCCTGCAGGCCTTGTTTATGGAGAGCTGGATTTTAGCAAGGGCAGTGTTGGCGGCAGCATGGATGGGCAGCCCATAATCCACTAGCGACAGGACAGAGGAGGTAATAGCTAATCGGAGAGCCTCTTGTGGGAGGCAGTTCCTATGGTGGTATAATAGTCCAGTCCTGACATTGGTGGCAGCAGAAAGGGTGCTGATGTGGGAATGGAAGGAGAGGGCCAAGTCAAAGGTGATACCCAGGTATTTGTAGGAGAAAACCTGCTCAATGGGTGTAGTGTGTTGGGTAGTATCACAAATGGGGCACCACTGGCTTTGCTCTGGCCATGTGTGAAGAGCATAGCCTTGATCTTTTTTAGGTTCAGGACCAATCTTTGTGCCTCGAACCAATGCTCAGCACTATGAAATGCAGAAATGCATGTTGGAGGGTGGTCTGGAGTGTGGTGGAGTTGGGATCAGAGGCAAAGAGCACTGCGTCATCCGCATAGAGGAGGTTCTTACTGGAGCAGGCAGAAGGGAGTGTGTTAAGATAAAGGCTGAAAAGGAGAGGGCCTAAGGTAGAGCCCTGGGGAGCACCAGAGCGGACTGGTTGTATGTCAGATAAGGTATTGTTGATTTTTACGCATTGTGCTCTGTCCGAGAGGTAGCTGGTGAACCATGCAAGGGGACCAGGGGAGAAACCAAGGCATCTGAGGGAGTTAAGTAGAAGGGGATGGCAAACCGTGTCAAAGGCCACAGCCCCGGTGGGGTTAACGGCGTCTAGGGCAGAGTGCAGGAAGTTAGAGAATTCAACTAGGGCAGTTGTAGTGCTGTGCCCTGCGTGGAAGCCTTGCTGTTCAGGGCACAGGATATTATGTTTGGTCAGATATGCGGTCAGTTGGCTGGCTACAATTTTTACTAGGGCCTTAGAGAGTGGAGGGAGGATGGAAATAGGTCGGTAGTTACCAGGGGTGAACCGATCGACGCTTTTTAGGATGGGATTGATGATGGCGGTTTTCCAGGCGCTGGGGAGCTGCCCCAGGCACAGGGAGCGGTTTAGCAGTTCAGTAAGGGGGACCAGAATATCATCCATAGCCAGCTGAAGAAGCCTAGTGTCCATGGGGTCTGTGCCAGGACTATTACTGTTGATGGCTTTTTCGATAAAGGGTCTGGCCTCTAGTGGGGGTGATGGTACTTGATAGAATGGTGGGTGATTGAGGGTGGGCAGTGGTGACACTGGGACAGGATCAAAGAAGTTACTGGGTAGGGCGGAACTTTAGATGCAGAAGGTATGGTTTAGGCAGTCTGCAATGCCACGGAGTCGGAGCAGACGGTGATATAACGGAGAGTTGGGGCGGGATTTCTGTTCAACTCTTTTTTACGTTATTCCAAAAGTTCCTAGCCGATCCCCAGGATGAGACAAGCATGGATCGGTAGTACGGAGCTTTGGCCTGCCGAATGGCCCAGTTGCACTTGTTTTGCTCTGCGTTATACGCCTGCCTGTCTACTGGCTTGCCAGATTCCATGGCAGTATGCCAGAGGTTGTCTCTTGTTTTAAGTTTGTGGAGAAGGGAAGGGGTTACCCACGGTGTGTTTGTTTTTTTGGCTCGTGTTTTAGAGTAGGGGGCAAAGAGATCACAGGCTGTGTTAAAGACATGCGTGAAGAAGTCCAGGACCTCATCTATGGTTGGAGCAAGTCTGATGGGGGACCAGTCCAACTGTGCAAGGTACAGTTTTAGGCGATGTAGGCCGCCTGGGAGGAGGCGTTGACGTTGGATACTTTGTCGTATTGGTTTACAGTTGGTGGCGGACCAGGAGAAAATTACTGGGGAGTGGTCACTAAGTGAGTTTGGTAGGACACCGACCTCTAGCACCTTATGAGGACGGTTGGTAATAATGATGTCCATGAGGGTGTTGGTACCAGTGGAGGGTTGAGTCTAGTAGGGCTGGTGACAAGCTGGGTCATATCAAGGGCGGCAAAGATATCTCTGGTTTGGGAGGTGGTGTCAGAGAGCCAGTAGATGTTTAGGTCACCAACAATTGTCTGGCTCGCTTTGGGTGGTAGGCCAGTGAGCTAGTCAGTAGGCGCCTGAATAGCAAGGGCTTGCTTTCTGGGGGGAATATAGGCAACAGTTAGAAAGAGTGGGCCCTTGGCAGGTTCGGGGGAGATTTTTAGTGTAAGTGCTTGTGCCCCGCAACCAAGCTTGGGGGATGGAAGAGCATATCCAAGGAGGGTGTCACACATGTAAACAGCACAACCATCTCCACGCTTGCCCACCCGGTCTTCCCTGAAGAGGATGTAGCCTGGGAGAGAGGCAAAGGAGTCGGGTGGACTTTGATAACCAGGTTTCAAGAAGGGCAACAATATCTGGTTGGTGTTGAGTGACCCAGCATTGGAGTGCTGCAGCCTTTTTTAGGAGGCTGCAAATATTCATGGAGGTGATGTGGAGACCATGGGCCTGGGCAGGTGCTTTAATACTGGTGGGCACGGGGCCAGGATTAGGATCATTGTTACTCGATAATAGCAGAAGGAGCATGATTAATCTGACTTAAGGCATGATAACGACTGTGGCACTGCACTGTGTGTTTGGGCAGGGAGCCTGACGCTGGGGTGAAAGGGGTGGGTAGCGTACGGAGGGAGGGAATGACATAGAAAAGAATAGTCCAGAGTATGAGAGGGAAGGATGGGGTAGCAGTGGTGGGTAGAGGGGTCGTCAGGCATGGGGGGTTCTGGAGGTGGTGGTGCAGATTGGGGGAAGGGCAGCAAATGGTTGGTGTGGATCCTGGATGGGGTTGGGCTGGTGTAAGAAGCAGGATGAGAACCAGGGAAATGATCATTGGTCCATGACGCATAGAAGAGGATAAGAGGTGCAACATGTTGATCATGAGTGTGACTGCCACTATGGAGTAGTTTTAGGGTGCTGGACCTTGGTTGTAATGGTACCAGGTTCAAATCCCGGTGCAGGAGTGGCTGAAAATGGGAAAGGGGGGAGACAGTGGTCGGAGGTGGCTTGAGATGTGTGACATTGGGGAAAATGGAGGGTACGGTGGTGACTCCTAGTGGTCAGTGGAGGATTGTTCAGGCTGGGGGGGGGGGTTGATGCAGAAACCAGGGAAATGGAAGGGGTATGCTGTGAGGGCGTTGTAGGAACTAGGGAGTTAGAGCTGGGTCTTAGAGATACTGGGTGGGTAGTAGTGTCAGAGAGGATTAGGATGGGTGAGCAGGTAAAGCTCCCTCTAGTGGATGGCTATTCTGAGCTGCAAATGGAGAAGCGGGGACTTAGTTACATTAGTTACACAGGCAACAGGAAGTCACGTGATGGGGAGGGGCTATAAATTCAGGGCTCGAGCTTGGGTGGAGGGTGGCTGGGCGGCCAACACCCAACAAACAAGCTGGATGGAGGCAGTAATCACTTTGCGCCAACGGAGCCTCCTGCTCCCAGGAGATGTAGCTGATGCGGCTCAGGCCAGTGGGGGAAGGGAGTGTTCCAGAGGCCTATATGAGGAAGGGGGAGAGACAAAGGTCATGATTAGTATGCAGCGGGAGATTCAGTTTGCAAAAGACCCACTACTGCGCATGCGTCAGCTGTTGGGCTCTGAGTCGGGACAGAGACCCTAGTGCGCATGCATGGGTAACTAGCCAAAATGACGAGAAACCGACCGAAATATCGCTGAAGGCTACACAGGTAAGTACAATTGCAAATTCCACTAAACAGTGGCTAAAACCCCCGACTATCAAGCTGTAAACAGGCTAGCCGAGACACATCGGTAGTAGTGCAGAGCCACACTGCAAACACATGTATAACAGCCCCAGATAGCAATTGCAGCCCCTTAAAGTAACTGTGAAATTCCCTGAGATCTACAGCAGTATGAGTCCAAATAGTGCACAGGCAGAACCGATCAGAAGTTGGAGGGTGAAAATATCGGAGTCCACACCCCCAACAAACAAGCTGGATGGAGACAGTAATTATCTCTTTGTGCCTCACGAAGCTGTCCTGCCCCCAGGAGATGAGCAGCCAATGCGGACTGCTGGCGAGTGGGGAGGCGGGTGTTCCGGAGGTCTCTTTGCGCCTCACGGAGCTCTCCTGCCCTCCGGAGGTGTGTAGCTAATCTGGTCTGCTGGCGAGTGGGGAAGGGGGTGTTTTGGAGGCCTCTTTGCACCTCATGGAGCTGTCCTGCCCCCAGGAGATGTGTAGCCAATGTGGTCTTCTGGCGAGTGGGGATTGGGTGTTCCGGAGGACTCTTTGTGCCTCATGGAGCTCTCCAGCTCTCGGGAGATGTGTAGCTGATGCAGTCTGCCAGCGAATGTCTCCCCTGACGCTGGAGCCCTGCTCAGTCGTGAGACGCCTGGACACCCACCCTGCTTCTCTGCCTACTTGGATCCCCAGAGGACCCCCCATGGAGCAGTGTCTGGACACCCTGAGACGATTCTGGTTTCGTTGGGTCCCCTTGGTGGTCAGGCAGGCAGGAGCAATCAGGGTCCGTGCCGGCACTCCTCCCCCTTGGCACTCCAGCGTTTGTTTTTCCCTGTTCTAAGGGAGTGGCATGCACCCTGACGTCAAGGCTTCTCTGCCGACATCCACCACTCCCAATGTTCTCTGTGTACTTGCACTTGCTGTGCCTCCGGCCACCGCCAGAGGCCAGTCAAGCTCAGAGCCTGTACCCCCTCCCTCCCGGGAGAGGAGAGCTATCCTCCAGATACTGAATTCTCTTCCTCCGCTGCCAACCCCTGACGGCCCGGGCTCGTTCCCGAACCCGGGTTGCCAGTGAGGCGTGAGATGTGGCGGCCACTGCCTCAACACTCATTGCCACCGGGCTGGCCTACCCTCAGTGCCACCGGGTCGGCGGTCCTCTTTTTAACGTCTTTCATTAGCAACACTGCAGAGGGGCTAGAAGGGAAGGTATGCCTTTTTGCAGATAACACAAAGATCTGCAGTAGGGTATAACACAAAGATCTGTAGTAGGGTAGACACTCCAGGTGAGGTGTGTGTTTGTGTGTGTGTGTGTGTGTGTGTGTGTGTAAAAATGAACAGAGATTGAAGAAAGCTTGAGGAGTGGTCAAAAGTGTGACAAATAAGATTATGTGCTAAGAAGTGCAGAAGTATGCACTTGGGGCAAAGAAACCCGGGGAGAGTACAAGATTGGGGGGGGGGGGAGTGGTACTGATGACCACCAGTCAGGAAGGAGACATGGGGTAGTTGTATCCGACAACCTAAAGATGGCCAAACAGTGTGACAAGGCGGTGAGGAGAGTTAGTGGGATGCTAGGGTGCATAGGGCGGGGTATCACTAGTAGAAAGAGGGAGGTGGTGATACCGCAGTGTAAATCATTGGTGAGACCTCACCTAGGGTACTGTGTCCAGTTCTGGAGACCACCTGCCCAGAAGGATTTAGATAGTAGAGGCAGTCCGGAGGAGGGCAGCTAAAATGGGTGCAGGGCCTGCATCAAAAGCCCTATGAGGAGAGGCTAAAGGACCTCAATATGTACACCGTGGAGGAAAGAGGGGAAGGATATGACAGAGACTTTCAAATACTTCATAGGTATACATAGGGTACAAAAGGGAAGCATTTTTCTGAAAAAAAGATGATCAAGAATCCTGCAGTGATGCTGGAGGAGGTAGATTGAGGGGAAATGTGAGGAAGTACTTCTTCACAGAAAGAGTGGTGGATACCTGAAAAAGCCTCGCAGCGGAGGTGGTCGGGCAAAAACTGTAACGGGATTCAAGAACGCATAGGATTAGGCATAAGGGAACCTTATTGGTTAGGAAAGGGAGGGTCAAGTCAAAGACCAAGTAGGGACTGCGGTATTAGAGTAGGTAGGGAAAATGGGCAGACTGGGTGGGCCAAGCAGTCCTTATCTGCCATGTGTTTCTATGTAAGTAAGTTGACTGGTGCACATACCTCTCCCCCTCCCCCAATTTTTTTTTCCCATCCCCGGGCTGGCACATGTGCGATGGTGCGAGTGTGTGACGTAAAGATGTCACCCAAACTCATTCCCTGCACCCAGATAGAAGGCTGTTACTGTTGCATCATCCAGCCCTCGCTAGATGGTGATCAAGCAGCGGCTTGCACTGTCCCGCTTCCTCAAAGGAGAGCCGTTAATGGATGCTCAGTCCTCCTTCATGCAGTCAGCTCTCTGGTGACCCAGGTCTATTCCTGAGCCTGATGTACCAGCATGGCAACAGGTGAGGTGCCCAGGCCCTCAAAACTCCATGCCACATGGCCAGCATTGCATTTCTTATTTTAAGGAAAAATACTAAAAATCTGATAGGGGATGGTGGGGACTCAGGAATCATGGTTGCACCTGGAAAGGGATGCGCTGCTGGAAAAGCAAACAGATGCTTTATCGCTATATATCGCGATATATTGTGCTGCATGATAATCACGATACTGTTTTTTTTTTTTTACAATAATAAATTATCGTCAGTGGTAATTATCGTGATATACTGTATCATCATATTGTGTTATCATGGCATCCCTATGTGGGAGGACTGGGATAGAAGGGTTTGTCGGTAACAGGAGGACAAATTGGTGATGATTTTGGGGGGGGGGGGGAGCAGTACTGAATAACAACTAGATATGTCTAGTGGAGGTCAGAGAAATGGCAAGTAAGACAGTTGGTGGAGCACTCTAACTTCCCATCTGAGGGGAATCTTCCTTTAGGTGAATATTTAGTTCTTTCCATTGGAACTCAGGTTCCCCAGTACAGTTCCCAGCAGTGGCTGGTGGAGCGTCTGCCCAAGTAAAGGAGACAGACATAGGGGTGCGTGGCTAGCAGCCGACCAAGTCAGACACCTTTCTACAAAGCTCCTGTAACCTCTGCTGTTAAACAGCTTTTTGGTGGTATTCAGTCTGAAATTAGAGAAAGTCCCCTGCAGATTCTAATTCTATAACCAAGATTTCACTAAAGAGGCTGTTTTCATCTACTTACTCTTTATCCCGGATTGCCTAAAATGGAGAGACTCAAACACGCATAGCAACAAGAGCACAGTAAAGGCCAGCCGAATGGTGCCAAGAGAGAACTTTCAAATGCTGTGGTACTCCAGGCAGAAAAAAAACTAGACTAGTTTGTGAAAGAACTTGACAAAAAAAAAATTGGACCTCTTTGCTATGAGAGTCACTATGGTGGAATCAAAACTGGATTTGGTAACTACTAACTAACAGCAAATCTGTGGCAGAGAAAGCCATGTCTGCTGCTTCAGGTTTGGTGTGGGAGAATAAGCTCTTCTGTCTTAGAATTGAGCACCTTGAAAATGGCACCTGTTTCGCAAACATTAGACTTTTGGGGGCCACTGGAGGAAAGAGGAGGATGGGATCTTCTGGCTTTTGTCACAACGACCCTTTGAGAGTTGCTTCATTTTCTGTGAGATTGGGCAATACTTGGGCATATTGGACAAACCTGCAGCGAAGGCCAGCTGAAGAGGGGACAACTCTGGCCATCCTGATCGAGATATCGGGTCCCATGACGAAAGAGCAAATTTTACAAGCAACTGAGGAGTGGGGACAGGTGCAGATTGCAGATGCCTTTCTTATGCATTGAGGCAAAGGAGAAAGTCCTTTGATGCCGTTCGTTCTGAACTGAGGCAGTTGGGACTTGCACATGTTTTACTTTTTCCAGCTAAACTCGGACTTTCATATGCAGGTAAGACCTACTTGTTCAATGATCTCGTGGAGGTGGGGAGAAGACTCATGAAAATTAAAGCAGACTTTGCTAATAAAAACACAAATGACTGTGGCAGTGAAGACCAAGTTGAGATGTTTTTGCATAATACTCTAGTAGATCAGAACTGCTAAGTTGACCCCCCCCCAGTTGCTCAAGATCAGAACTGCTAAGTTGATATTTTTTCCCCCATTGCTCATTAGATGTGCTTGTAGTGTTTTAAATCGAGCTATTGATGGGGGTTGTCTTAGAGTGGTTTTGTGAAGGGTTGCGTGGAACTGTTGATGCAGGGTACAGCAGTCAGTTTGGTTGGATTTGATACTCCAGGTTGTTCCAGGTAATATTTACTCCTTGGAGTCCCTGGTGGAGATCAGGGGTCAGGGGTCTAAGATGGCAGTGGACACGCCTATGCGAAATTTTGGCACCATGTGCGTTCTCAGCTGGCCTCTGCATGGAGCCTGCCGCCCGATTAGCAGCTCTTCTACCAGTAAGTGGTAGAAGAAGAATCAGCATTTCTCTTTCCTAAACTGGTCTCCGGTCTTCCTTACTCTTGGGCTGTACCTCCTGATACCGATAGACGGGCAGGAATCAGACCTCTGCAGCAGGGGACATCCAGCCCTCCACTTCCTGTCTCCTTTAGTTTACTTCCTGCCTTCAGTCTGGCAGGTTCTCTGCAAGCAGAGCTCTGCCATGTGGCAGAGCTGAAGACAGCAGACTGTAAGTCAAGCAGTTTTGATTCATGGGGATATTAGAATTCGCAGATGTACTTTAGAAATCCAGTGTGGGTGCCAGTCTCAGCCTTGCAAGCTGCACAGTCTTACCCTTTTTTCACTGTGTTGATTTTTCTCCGCACTTCTGCATTGGGCCTGGAATGTTACCTCAGTGCAGTGAAAGTGTGCTTCAGGGAATTCAAATAGGGCACCGGAGTGCTCAGAGAGGTGCAAAGTTTATGTCTGGGAGTCAGAATGGCACCGGAGGGCTCATAAAGGATGCATGACCCCATCTCATAGTGGTGCTCTTCTCCCGTACTTTCTGCCCCATTTCTACAGTATTGAGTTAGAAGGGTGCATTTTTCTCCCGCGTTTTTCTGCAGACGCTGCAATGCTCAGTCCTATCCCTCAGGAGTTGGAGGCAGAGCGGAGGACTTGAGGAGAATAGCTCTCCCCTCAGACGGTAGCCCCGTATTCTTTCTTCCTGTCAGCAGTATTCCAACTTGAGCAAACTCAGCCGCTCATCGATGGGGGCCGACGACATATCTGTGGCAGCTCCACGACAGGGAGCTCTCGCCGACGAGCGCTGCAGGGGTAAGGAGCCCTTTTCTGGGGAGTGCTTCAACTGACACGAGGACACCCCATCAACGGCTGGCATCCCATTGCCTCAGCCGCTCGTCGACGGTGGACCAGCAGCGCGGCTTAGCGTCTCGTCCTTCTGCCCACTTGGGGGATTCCATTGTCGAGCGCTACAGCACGGGAGGAGCGCCATTCTGGATGAGCGCCATTCAAACAACATGAAGTCTTGCTGTATTCTGACTATTGCAGTTAGCCCCGGCCTTTAAACTGGCCCGGAGAACAAAGGGTTAACTTTCTATGCAGAGCATAGAATGCTAAGCTAGAGCTCTGTTGAGGTCTCTGTCTGGAGCCCTTTGAAATCAAACCGTCAGATTCTTTACTCCGCCTTACTGAACAGTCGCTCTGGAGATTTTTCCTTCAGCTCGGTTCGAAAGTCTGTTAAAGTCTCAGTTAAATTTTCGGTTTTAAACCGAATTTATTTCCGCACATTCGGTTCAGTCTCTGTCTGTGGTACCGTGAGTAATAGATAGGTTTTGTTCTGATTTTCTGTGTAGAAATTGTAAAGTGTTAGATCGGTTTGGCTGAATCAATCACTTGTAGTGAATCCTTGTGTTTTACTTTAGAGTGTGGTTACCGGTCCTTATCGGTTCTAAAAAAAAAATGTGTTTTGAAAAAATTTTTTTTACAATACCCGTGACACGGGTAGGAACCGATAACGAAGTCTTGCCTGGCGGTTGCCATAAAAAGGGTAAGTTCGGTTAGGTTGGCCATGTCTGAGAAACCCAAGAAAAAAACCGGGACCACTAGGTTTCAACACTGCAGTGAGTGTGGGGAGGTCTTTGCTAAGGCCGATCCCCACACCACCTGTGTTGTCTGGGGTTTGAACACCTTGATACAGACTGCCAAATTTGTAAAAATTTTCCTAAATCTACCCTTGAGAAGAGATTAGGTGGACTGAAGGAAAAGGAGGCAGAGAAGTCCGCTGACCCAGATGGCCAGCCCGGTTCGGTTCCAACCGAACCAGAAGGAGTGCCCTCTGACCAGGGCGATACTTCTTTGGGCAAGAGGAAAGCCGATCCTGAGGGGTTGGTTCGTACAAAAAGGAAACGCAAAGAAAAATCGACCGGTTCTGATCCAGAGGTTCATGTTCCGAGCACCGAGGAGATAGCCAGAGCGATTCGGATTGTGGAATCGCTTCTCCCGGTTCCGACCAATCCAGCACCTTTTGGCAGGGGTTCGGTTCGGTCGGTTCCCCCGGTTCCAGATGATACCACTGAAGATTTTTATGAACCGAATTTTGAGGAGGAGGGGGAGTTTGAAGATGATGGTGAAAGTCTGGATGTGCCTGTGGAACCAGACATCTCCCCAGACAGACCTTCTGGTGTTTCCCCTCCTGAGCTTTCTGAGTCCCCTTCCCATTTTCTGTTTTACAGAAAAGTGGATGAAGCCCTCCAGCTCCCTATGGAGGAGGCAATGGAGGATCAAGAGGAGCCTGATTGTGGAAATGATGGACATCCCAGGATCCAGGAGACTGTCTATTCCTGTTCACAAATCCTTTGGGAAGCAGACACAAAAAATCCTGAAGTCTCCCAATTCTGTACCTGCTGATGACAGAAGGATGGACAAGAGGTACACGCTATCAGGCTCAGATATGGAGTTTTTATACCAGCAATGCAGCCATGTTGGGGTAGTGCAGGCTGCTAGCTGTGACAAGGCAAACATTCCCTTGGCTTCACACCCCCCAGACAAAGACTCCAAGAAGATTGATGCCATGGCAAAAAAACAGTACATGGCATCTTCCTTGGGACTCAGGCAGGCGAATTATATGGCCTATACAGCCAGGTACCAGAAGTCCAGGTGGGACACTGTACTGGCACTGGCTAAACAGGCCTCCCCCGAGCTAGCCAAGGAGCTGGAGGTGGTGTCTGCAGATGGGATTGAGGCATCGAAAGTACAGTTTCATGCTGCTGTGGACTCCAGTGATGCGTCATCACGAGTCATGGCTATATCTGTGGCTCTTCGGAGAATGGCTTGGCTCAGATGTGCTAGCCTCTCACAGGACATCCAGGCTAAGGCCATGGATTTTCCTGTAGTGGGTAATTCTCTGTTTGGGGAGCAGACAGAGAATTTCATGAAGAAAAAGGACCAGTACAGGACCACTTACAGGAGTGCTCAGGCTGAGGAAAGGCAGGCAGCTCCTCAAAGGCAGCAGTCTAGGGGCAGGCCTTTTCATAGGCATTTTTACCAAGCACAGTACTCTACTCCCTTTTCACAGAGGGGGTTCTTTAGAGGGAGAGGCAGAAGGGGGATGAGCAGGGCTGCATCCACTCCTCGGCCTAAGGCCCCTGCCAAGCAGACACCTTGATGGGTCTGCCCGGGTCGACTCTCCTATTCCAGTAGGGGGCAGGCTGGCTTACTTTATCCAGAAATGGATGTCTGTTACCTCAGACAAGTGGGTTCTGGAAGTAGTAAGCCAGGGACTGGTTCTCTGCTTCAAAAAATTTCCGAAGATGAGAGCCAGATCTTTTCCACCTACAGGTCTCTCAGAAACCCTTGCCTTAGAGGCAGAGGTTTCATCTCTTCTGGCCTTAAGAGCCATAGAGAGAGTTCCTACCCTACAGAGGGGCAAAGGCCTGTACTCCAGGTACTTCCTTACCCCAAAAAAGACAGGGGAGTGGCGACCCATCCTATGCCTATGATGCCTGAACAAACATCTTTTAAAACCAAAGTTCAAGATGGTAACTCTGGGAATAATCCTTCCCTCTCTAAGGCCAGGGGGACTGGCTAGCCTCCGTGGACCTCAAAGATGCCTATTTTCACATTCCCATCAGGTGCTCCCACAGAAAGTACCTCAGGTTTGAGTTGCTCTCAGGCCACTATCAGTTCAAAGCAATGCCCTTTGGTCTAACATCAGCCCCAAGGGTTTTCACAAAGTTGCCTTTCTAAGAAGGTAAAAGATTTCCATTTTTCCATATCTGGATGACTGGCTCATAGTGGGCCAGTCTCCAGACCAAGTCAAGTCAGACCTGCAAGTGACCCAGCAAGTGCTCACTTCTCTAGGATTTCTTCTCAGCCTTCCTAAGTCAGTTCTCGAGCCAGTGCAGCTCCTTACCTTTATAGGGGCAGAGCTGGATACTGTCAAAGCAAGAGCCTTTCTTCCCCTGGAATGGGCAAGAGTTCTTATAGAACTGGCTTCTTCCTTCAGCCTTTAGGTGTCTCGACCAGCAAGGCATTTCCTCCAGCTCTTGAGCCACATGGCAGCTTCTACAGCAGTGGTCCGAGGGGCAAGATTCCAAATGAGGGACATTCAGTTCCATCTGAGGGCCTTTTGGTCCCAAAGAAGGATTCCCTTACCAAACTGATCCCAGTGACTAGGACCCTTATCCAAGCCCTTCAATGGTGGCAGGATCAGGACAGTTTAAGGCAAGGGGTCCCATTTGCCACTCAGTCTCATTCAGTGGTCTTTACCACGGATGCTTCCCTTCTGGGCTGGGGAGCCCACCTGGGGGCCCTCACTGCTCAGGGACTGTGGTCCCCTCAGGAATCCCTTCTCCATATCAGTCTCCTAGAACTCGGGGCAGTTTTTCTGGCCTTGAAAGCTTTCTCTCAGTCAGTGCAGAACAAGGTGGTTCAAGTCAGAACAGACAGCACCGCCACCATGTGGTACATCAACAAGCAGGGAGGCACTTGGTCTACGGCCATGTGCACAGAAGCCATGAAGCTGTGGTCCCTGGTTTATTCCCTGCAAACCTCTCTGATAGCAGTCCACTTTCCAGGGAAGGACAATGTGCTAGCAGATGCACTGAGCAGGATCTCACAGGGCCATCACAAATCATCCCTGGACCCTCTGGTCTTGAAGGTGAGTTTTTCAAGGTGGGGCACTCCAGAGATAGATCTCTTTGCAGCCCCAGACAATTACCAACTTCCTCTGTTTTGTTGCAGACCCCCAGTCTTGGGCTCAGTCCCTCTGGATGCTCTGATTCTGAACTGGGAAGGGAAATTTCTGTATGCCTTCCCTCCCTTTCCTCTGCTAGTCAAAGTTTTAGTCACGATAAGGTCACAACCTTGCAAAGTGATTCTGATTGCTCCA